>CM065423.1:6579501-7263878 GCA_033060865.1 Dorcus hopei | reverse complement strand
ATATTCAGGCTAGTTCTCACGTTTTACTCCAGCTTAATAGTTGTTGTATAAGTTTGTTTTCGTTAATATACTGTATGTTAATTTACGTTGATCATCATTTAGACGAGAAATGTGAAATTCTGAAATTATAGTTGTGGAAGAAGATTATTAAAAACAATTGTTGTAGTAATTTGCAAAATCATGACAGTAGGAAAAATATTACAGTATGCATACAGGGTAACAATTGTTACGAAAGAAGCGATACCCGAGAATATGCGAACGTTAATTTTCCAGAAATGATTATCCCTAAAGGTAAGCGTTCACTTATGCCCGGTCGCACCAACTTTTTAAGCAGAGCTTAAATTTAAGTAGTGTTTAGACTATGACATTATTTATAGATTTAACAAAAAACTAGTCACATTCTAATTGATAACAAGTGTCTAAATAAAAACCTGGTCAAGTAGGCTATATTTAGTAATTGTGCTATGCAAATGCAATGGATAAATTCTCAATCATAACCGACTTGACCAGGTTTTTATTTAGACGCTCCTTACTTAAGTTGAAGTTTAAATGTCAATCAGAATATATTTGACATTATACTGACCATACGTAAATGTCACATTCTAAACATAACTCAATTTAAGCCATAGATAAGTAATAGATATAGATGGAGAACTTCCATTCACGTAAAGTGTATTGCATATAGCGCCAAGTGTCGCTAGTGTGATTTAATGACGCGCGAAATTTAAAATATTTCGTATATGGTATCCGAATTACTTTTAATAAAAATGTTAGGCTGGACTTCATAATGGAACTAAAAAGAGGCTTTAAAATCTTTTGAACATAAACAAATAGCATGTGGCTTTAATATAAAATCTCCTTTAGTTCAATTATGAATCCTTACATTACATTAACATTAGCGGAAGCAAGGGAATTAAAAATAAACATAAGGAAAATAATTATTTATTAATAATCTATAATCTATTATCTATTAATAATCTACCTATCTAAAGAAGCTACAAACATACATATATAATATGTAACACACATCTAACGTATAAGAAAATATAAAAGTTTATCTAGCGAATCTATTTCATAATAATATATTTATTCTTACAACATTATTGTCATGGACAAGAGCGAATCTATATTATAACACGTGTGACTGTAAATTACAGAGGGTGCATGTGGTATTTTGTTGTATCTTATAAAATGCACTGCTTACAAACATTATTAGTAATAAATTACTATGTATTCTTACATTTGCAATAAACCTTATAACATTTACAGAGATATCAAAATAGGTACAGATACAATACTCTATTATGGAAAGGGGTTACCGTTAATTATATATTTATAAATAGGCAAAAAATTACTTAATAACACACTACCTCAATCTATGCTTTGTTAGCATCTTTAAAGAATGTTTTTCTTAAATGTTTTTCACTGTTGCATCCGACAAATTTGCTGTATCCAAAAGTTCTCCACTGAGAAGAGCAATTATACAGTATTGTTTGTTGAAGATTTATCCAGTGCAATTAGTCTTTTTAACAGCCTTTGCGGGTACCTTAATCATTCGTACTTAAAGTTTTTATAATAAAGGTCAGCGTCTGTTTAATTCAATAATTATTATTGCAAATAACAGTTTTAGAAGCAAAGCTTTTCATAAAATGTACAGTACGAAAAGATTAATTTTAGTAAAGTATTATGTAATAAATGCATGAGGCTTATACGTATTTGCGTCTTTCGTTGTTTAAAAGAGTAATTGTAATGTGATTGTAAAGTACTGACACTATTCACAAAGTAGTAAAACAGAAATTTTAAATGTCTTAAAATTGGCAATATATCATTCCAAGTGACAATTTGTTACACATTACTAAATATGTACCTACTGTTTATTTTGGTTTAATGGTGTCGCTTTCTATACTGATCACAAGCCAGCAACCTTATTCTATTATACTTATTTTTATTTTTGCTTGCATCTAACCCCTTCAAGGATATATTAATATTTCGTGTAAATACATACAAATAAAAATGAATAAAATATTTACAAAACATTTCAAAAGTATTATGTTGTATACATTCAAATAAATTTTCATCATTGCTATCAAATGCATTATTTAATATATGTTTTAAACTGTATTGATAGCAACAAATATCCAAATAATGTCTCATGATAGAGGAATACTTTTTAAATAGCAACATGAAGGTAGTATTTGGACATACAAGTGATTTGCTATCATATGCCCGCATGTTTATTATGTTACAAGCAGAACTGCTACGGTCAGTTGAAAGTAAATTGTTTCTACACACATCACAGTTCCTATTTTGTTTATGAGCTTTTTAGCAATGAAACCTGCAATGTATGTGCATATTTCTATTTCAGTGTCAGTATCACTTGTGGAATTAACAAATTCAGTCACTACAATATTGTGCACATTGACATTATATTCAGTAGCAAGGGTGGTTGAAACAAGAGATCAGATAAATTATCCAAAGGTCCTATACTATCATCCTTTTCACAATTTGCATCAAGAGAGTTACTCGCCATCATGTTGTTAATTAAAAGTGCAATGAAGGACTGCCTAAATGATGTTGCAGTAGGATTTATATTACGTATCCCATGGCTGCGAATACAACAGAAAAAATTTTCAATGGGATCCTGGTTAAGGTTTCTTAGAAGTAAAAACTTAAATTGAGTTTTCAATTTATCCCATATGTATAGCAACCCTTTAATGGTTTGAATCCAATTAGTTATTGATGGTGGTACAAATTCTTTACCATGCCGCAAGAATTTTATTGACTGTAAAACTGTAATGGCTTCTCTCCAAAATTCAAGATGCTTTGATTTAGCTGTCAGCGCACATCTGAGATCCTTCCCATTTCTTATTTCAATGGAACTTCCATTTACACTATCAAACAAAGCATCCATGAAAAGGAGAAAATCTGCAGTGTCTGTGGCACTTGGAGAAAGTTTATCTACCCCTATAATACAAAAAATATTAACAGAAGGCTATGCAAATAGGTATAAAAAATTTACCTAATCTTACAAAACCTCTCATTAAAGCCGAAACTCTTTGACTAAAAACCTGTGCTGCTAGAGATACCTTCATTTTTTTCATTTTATCAATTTTTACATGAGAGTCTGTAAGTTTTGACAACATTTTGAATTCAGTTTCGTTACTATCCAATGTGTATAGTTGTACAATATGTTCCCAAGAAGCTGTTTGTTTACTATTATTTCGCCAAATAAATGTTGCATTCCATTGCAATAAATTATTGCGCACACCCTTTAATAAGTGAGGTGGATCGTAAATAGGTACTACTTCTTCTCCATCTACCACAAAACCAAAAAAGCGATTTTCGATTCCTGTTCGAAGACAATACTCTCTAGTTTCCTGCTTTAGTTTTGCTATGGCTGACACATTAGTACTATGTTGGTCACATATTGTTGCAACAACAATTAATCCCGTTTCTAGTAAGGCTATGATCACCTTTTTTATGTTTTTCGCCAATTCATCCTTTTTCATAGAACTTTCTACAAAAAAAATGCCAGTGGTTGTTTCCATTTTTTTCTGATTCCTCGTGCCATGAAAACTAATACATGATTAGCAAATTTTAATCTTCTTTCATCACCCAGGTCTTCGAATCCTACAATTATATAAAACACATAGGTAACAAACCAAAGTATCAAATATTCATACATTACCTTCTATAATATCTAATTTCTGGTTTTACTGTAAATGAGATGTAATAGACATTTCGTCAAATAATAAAACACAGTGTTTGTCTAGCACACTCAGCTTGTTGACACGTTTCTTTAAATTTTGTAATACAGAAGGATTGATTCCACAATGAAAGGGAAGCTTTGTCAACATTTTTTTTAAAGTATATTTGGAGGGCAATGCAAAAACTGACTGTAAGAGTCTGTAACTTTTTGGTCCCTGTTTATAAAGAGTTAAGGCAAAAATTTTATCTTTCATAGAAAATCTTCTTCCCTTTGGCCTTTTTTTCTGCAGTCTAATTTGTGATAAAATAAAATTTAATGTCAATTCATTTACAGTACTCTGGATAAATTCTTTTGTCGCAGAGAATTTAGAAGCAGCTCGCAATCGGGATTGAGCATTTTTCTTTTGAACGACTAAACGCTTGTTAATTCTTTTCAGTTTAGTAGCTAATCTATAAAGTTTCTTTGCCTTAGGTGTAAGCAATGCTGAACGTGGAACACCAACATTTTGCAATGGTTTTATTTTCATTGCTGCTAAAAAGTGACTAGTAAACATCTTAACATACAAAACTAAAATTAAATTATTTACCATTCTGTCTTTTAGGAGTTTCTTCCATGAATTCCTTGTATTCAGTGTATTGAAGGGAACTAGAACTTGCTACTGGATTTAAAATTTCACTTGAAATTTCGTGAAGGCCTTGGCATGTAGTATTGTCCATTTCTGTTGTTTCTACGAAATAGTTAATAAACACCTAAAACTATAAATATTTACACTTAAATTATATACTTACCGTTAAGTTTACGTTTTTTTTCCACGGGAGCTAAAACTTTTTCTCCAAGGAAGCTAGAACTTGCCACTGGATTAAAAATGGATTTTTGTTGTGGAGTATTATTCTTTACTGTAACAATGAAACACAATGAACTTCATGAATATCCTTCTTTCCTACTTTTAAGTACCTTCCATCTGTTGAACATTTTGTACTGTTCGTATCCATAACATAACTGAATTCTCCAAGTTATCTTCACCATGAAAACCTAACAAGAAATTTACATGTTACGATTGTTAGTTTTTTTAAGACTTACAGACCTATTCTGTATCTTTTATCAAATCGAATTGTAATCTATGACAACAATCGGAACGTTTACAAATCGAAATGTTTAATTCTTTATTTTATTTTATTTATTTATTATTATACAACTCCCAGTCAAATAAGATATGAGAGAGGATGAGAGGATCATAACTTCATAACCGTGCATATATCTTGTTGCTCGTCGGGGTTGCAATGGAGTTCTCAGGCTACTGTTCCGCTACTGTTTCGGCCCTAATTGGGGCCTCATCAGCTATACAGAAAATGTTCGAGGGCCCCATTGCAATCCTGCTGACTTTCTAGTAACAATTTTGCAGGATCATAATAAATTTATCCATAACACATCAACACAAGCTGCGGTACATGTCACCACAAACACTGTTCAATCCTATGGGCAATTTTTCGCCCGTCTCATTTTCCAGGAAGATATTCCTGGACGACATCTCCGCAGATGTGTTGAAAATGTTACTTCACCAGTCATCCCATATTTCACTTCAAAACTAATAATAAGTAAATAATAATAACAGAATTTCTTTCCACTTTCTGGTTAATACTTGATTATGATCAAGTGGTATTCCCTGATGAAGGTAGAAAGAGTAAACTATTTAATATTTTGATATGAAAATCAATTTGAACATATTATTATCCAAAATCACATATTTCAATTCGGTTTGTTACAGAATAGGACATTATTACAATAATACCTGGCAAACCAATTGTTGGTAAACCCCTTTTTTTAATCATGGGTCTGCCTCGTTCTTCATTAACAAGGCTGTGAATTCCAAAATGACTATGACAAATCCTGTAATTTTGTATACTTTTTCCGGATGTAAATGTGCCAGTTTTTCACTTCCTATACGTTGTATCCAAACATTGTACACCTACATAAAAATGTGCGTATTAAGCTTAAAAATTATATTAATACATTCACGTTCAAATATGCAGCAAATATCATATTTACGTAAATATTTATTCACTAAATTCACTTACAGTTTCATCCAAATATGGAAAAGTATGCACAGGCACATCTTTATTATTATTTTTACACGTTGGTACGCAGCAATAGAAAACCATTTTGAATATATGTATAAAATAAATAAAAGTAATTACTGAAAACCTCTCGTGAAATCGTAAATGCAGAAATGTCTAAATGACTTAATTCTCAATATACGCTCAGTCACTCACTCATTACGCGCCACACGCAAACCGTTGCTAGGTAACGGAATGACAAAGACCATTGAGAATTGGAAAAGGATATCTGATGTAACACAGCGACACGTGGCAATAGTGAGAATTACAAAACTGTCCTACTCGATTACATAAAAGATAAACGGGCATGATTTAAGCTCTTAAAAAGTTGGTACAACCGGGCATTATTCACTTATCGGCATCGGATGGAAGGCACGGCCACATTTGCGTTTAATATAACGCCTAACGTGATTTTCAAAGTTTAATTTGACTAGTTTGGTGTAGTTTTTGCTCATGATATGATAATATAAAAAGAAAAAAAATTATAAGAAGTAATTTGATAGTAGGCTTCAGTGTAACGTCAGATAAATGTCAAATTAGATGTTAAAAATCACATTAGGCGTTACATTAAACGCAAATGGGGCGACGGCCGCACGCGTCAGCCATAGATGCTTCAAAGGAAACGTAGAGATTTTTCGCTCTATAAAGTACACAATGCGCAGAAACGAGTTTGCGTCCGACGAATCCATATTTAAAATTTAGTGGAGGTTAGAGTAGTGCCTAGCAGCTACGCGAAGTCCAGCAAACGACTCATACTTCACTAAGGGCCGGTTTCTGAAAGAGATTTTAATCGGATAACAAAACTAATTGATCATTAAACCGAGCCCATTAAACATTAAACCGAATCGGGTTTCTGGAAGCAGTCGCCAATGTGTCACCAATTATTATAAACGTCGCGTTGGATAGCAAGGTGTGGCAAGGTCTGGTTTGATCCGGAACTGACAGTTAATCTAACGTCAAACTGATGGTGCTACAATTTTTTCAGTAATTTTTATATTTTAAGCCTCATTTATTATCCACAAAGAAAAGTTGGAGTACTAAAAATAGAAGAAAGACACGTAAGGGATGAACATAATATTAATTTTTTTTTCTGTGGTGGTTGCCCAACGGGGTCCTAAGTCAAAGACTTGTCAAGACCTCAGGAGCGAGAGTGTATTTGAGTGTGTGTAAAGTGTTCCATGGCTTTGTTACTTCCAACCTTCTCGCCGTTTGTAAGGGGAAGCAGTGTCGAATTTTATCCCCAACACTGAAGCGTTCCTGAAGTCGATACCGACCACCCCCGAGAAAAATCCCGAGTGCGATTCGAACCAACAACCATTAAGGTTACTCTATTGAGAAGGTAGCGCCAACTTTCTTTCTCTTTTAATTTGGGGTTAATCAAATTCATTGATAAACTCCCTAGCAACCGTAACTTGTTATGCATCTATCCTTTTTCTTCTTTAGCGTTTCATCGCGTTCTTTTTAATTTGGGGGACGAAGCCGCGGAAATGAATGGCGTTACCTTCTAAATACAGTAACCTTAACAACCATGTGATTGTAAGGCCGGTCCCTTACCACTGGACCGTTCAGGCGTTAATAATAATGATAGTTAACATTTACATTAATTTTAGTATGTTCTAACAAAACTTTTGACCTATATTGTTATGTGGCTGTTATGTATTTAATCTTACGTGTTAATTTTTCCAAAATAACCAGTTCAATGCTCTGATGAAGCAAATAAATTTTAGCGAGAGCTTAGCACTGAAAAAAAGGTTTTCACTTTGCTTCCTGAACGAAAAACCTGATACTTATTGTCTATAATTTACATTTATGACAAAAATGTTACTTTTTAAAAAATGTAAACACCGAAGGAGCGGTGGACAAAAATTATTTTGTAAAAATAATTTACATACAATAATTGTAAATGTAAAAAAAAGTTAAGCATGGCATAAGAATTGAACCAGGGATCAACGAATTGCAAGGCACTCATTAAACATCTCGGCCACGCGACCTGTTAGAATTTGCAATAAGTATTTCGTATATAACTTGTTACATAAATTATGTGGCAGCAAATTCAGCCTCCCGCAACAGAATATTGTTTGACCGGCAATAAGATCTCTATTCAAAATTAAAATATAAATAACTCTTTTAAGTGACCTACAAATTATTTGAAACATATTCTTGTTTATTTTCGCAATGAAGCCAGACCAGACCAGACCAGATCCCCTATGCACACCGTACGCTCATCAAGCGGTTCCTAGGCGATTAGCCCTTATCCGCTTGGGCTCCGACCAGAGCCATCGGATTGAGATACGCCCAATCAGCGCGCAGGGCGGGCCCACCTTTCGGTGGCTGGCACTATAAAGCGACTTCCAACACACTGCTACCAGAGTGGTCCAGAGTGCACGCCCCTCGCCCCTTCTGGTCAAGGGAGACCTATCTAATCTCTACTAGCTAACCAGGATAGTCCCGGAACTGAGATCCGCAGTTCACTCGTCGGGATGGATGGACATCATCCCTTGCCCAAGCATACGGGCTTGCAACCACTGCCCCCGTGAGTCCAACCCAGTCGACCGGCGGAGGTTAAGTGAAGTTAACTGGTACCGTGGGGACCGGTTAGCCCGGAGGATTAAAACGCACCCTGCAGATTAGGTTTCGTGCAAACCAGGCGCTGGTACGCCAACTCGGGACGGTGGGCTCATCACACCCATAGGGACTCTATCAAACGTCCACAATGGTCACCTACGGCCGAGGCCGTTGGATCCACGCTTTGGTCAGCAGGGTACCCCCCCTGCCGAGGCCAATGAAACCAGTAAAGTATTACAGTATTACCTACTACTATTATCCATCTTTACAAGAAAACCCCTACACCACTGATTATGAGATGTTCGTAGCCCGCCGGTTAGATTTCGAGGAGTCATCATGCACTTCTTAGGCTGAACGGAGTCTACGTTGCCTTTGAAGCGTCTACGGCTGACGCGTGCGGCCGTCGCCCCAAAGGAAACGTCCCAATATAATTTCCGTAGAAGCAGTACGTTGTGACAGCCGCGTGCGTCAACCGCTTAATAGGAAACGTACCTTAAACGACGATACGTCTCAAGTTTAGGAAGATGAGCAGATGAGCGAAATAAATACAGTCATAAAAGCGTTTTATAGTTTATGATTGTTAAGGCGTCGGACGTGAACTTGACCTTTAAACTTGGACTTGATGTGTAAAATAAAAACAAATATTCTAATAAAATTAAATCTGAACAAACATGTTTCAGTTTACCGCTGCTGAACTAAATGACAAATAATTAAAACTGACTGATTTTGAAAAATATACTCTTTCTTTCCATGAACTTTGGATGGCATGTTTTAGCTTTACGGTAAAATAACCTCAAGGAGAGCAATGACTTATTTTTTTAGTTAAGCTTTTCAAATTTCATGGCAAGAGTCGATAAAACATTTAAAAATCACCCGGTATAAATGCTTATAAATGTATTGGCGTATAAGTGGCAGCAGAATTTTCAACTCTGAGCACTTTAAATTAATTATGCCGTTTGATGAGCGTATGCGATTGTATGCATGAATTTAAACTGAAACGCAACGTACGAATAAAATTTAATTACGCTTGGCGCTGATAACGCTTTAATTAAATCAGGTTGATATGAGCTTGCAAAGTGATTCTGAACATTTCGCTTTTGAGTGCATACATTTCTGTATTTGTTTTCGTCTTGCTTGTTAGCGGACGAACTGAAACGACAAATAAGTTGTTTGTTATTGCAAGATATATTGACACTGATCACGATTATTCTGACTAAGCGTAGTTCTATAAAAACTCAATCAAATTCTATTAAATCAATTTATGAAAATAATTATTGTAAAGAAAAAATGAAACTGTTAGTTTGTTGTCTGTACAGTACATTCCTTTAGAAATTATTTATTTGTGATATTTAAGTGATGCCCTTCACTATAATAATCAATTAAAGAATTATTGCGTGATTGAATACGAGGTAACATATTGCTGTGATATCCACCTGAAAGAAAGAGAAAAGATTTAAGAAAAGCAGAGTAGAAACGAGTAACTTAGTAACTTAGAGGCCAGTAGATATTATTCAAACAGCTACACACAACTGATGCCGTAGAATTTTAGTTGACGAGGTGCCTCTGGAAGCCAGCATAAACCAGTCACCCACCACAATGAGATTTTACATATAATTACCGGAGCAAAGCGCGTCCGCGACACTTTTTAGTTCGACTTTAAACGCGAATGTCTTTTTATTTTGTGCTTTGACTTAAAATGAACAACTTCGTACCTCTTAATTGAAACGTTGAAGTTTCAATCAGTAAATTAAATTGTAACGAGTGTAAAACATAGAAAAGAGATTAAAGTGAATAAAGACAAGTGAAGTCATGAGTTATTTATTTACTTATTACATAACACAACTTTAATAAGAAAAAAAGAGAAGGTCATTGCTGTGCAAACACTTGACTTTATCTACTTTAAGTAAAGATTATCAGATTCCAACAAACAAAGCTGAGGCTGAGCTAGTACGCACAAAACACAGCAACATGAACTAACAGTTCGTGAGAAGAAGGATAATGATTAAAGCGCCTACCTACTTGACTGTAGAATGTTAAATTGAAAGAAACAGTTTTTAATCGGACGCGGAAATTAAATTTTTATTTAACTACTTTGACGTTTTATAGGTTTATAGGTTCTGTAAGTAGAAAGGAGGGAAGCGGTCGCCTTAAAAAAAGAACTGCTGAACATATTGAAAATGTTGAAGAAATAATTATAAACGCACCTACCACTTCAGTCCGCTGATTAATGCAGCAAGCAGAACTGTCTTATGGAACCTGTAGAAACATTTTAAAAAAGGATTTGCAAATGCATGCAATCGTTTAACAGCAGTGCAAGAACTTCGGCCCCCCGATTATGAAGAACGGTTACAATAATTTTCACAGTGGTTTCTTACAAACATCAACGATGATGACATACTAAATAAAATATTTTTTTCTGATGAATCGTGGTTCACTCATCGGGGTTACATTCATTCTCAAAATTTTCGTATGTGGAGTTCTATTCATCCACATCGAGAAACTCCTCTTCAGCCTGAAAAAGTTGGTGTGTGGTTAGGTTGCAGTCGCAGAAGATTAATTGGTCCCATTTTTTTTAATGGTACACTTACATCACAGAGTTATCGAGAAGAAATTCTAGAACCATTTATTAATTCTCTGCATGAAGACGAGCTGCAAGTAGGCTTCTTTCAACAAGACTGCTTACGAAACTCTTATGTTACTGCGAAAATACTTTGATGAAAGAGTTATAAGTGCAGGTACAGCAAATCCTTACCTCCTTGTTCTTGTGACTTGACCCCTTTGGACTTCTTTGTTTGGCCTTTCTTAAAAATAACATATTCCATACACCAGTTAACTCCATCAATGACCTTAAAGACAGAATTACTCAGAAAGTTGAAGAACTAAACAATTCACCACAAATACTCCAAAATGTGTTTAATGGATTAAAACGACGCATTCAAATATGTTTGCAAGAAGGTGGCCAACATATTCAACACTTGTTGTAAACTTCGATTGTAATTAATAGAAATTCAATTTGCTATTTTCGTTCATCTATTTTGTAAATAAATAAATTTTTTTGTATATAACCCCAAATTACATACCATCGTGTCTACTTTGACAATCAGATCCGCCTGACGCCGCGTTAATCACTGACATACATTTTCTTTGCACCGCCTACTCTAATCTGATTTTTATTTGCTCACCGTTTGTAAGATAACTACTTAGCACATTGTTTAAAACGTGAAGGAGAAAATTTCGAACATTTATTATACAGGGATATCCACATAAACCGTTCGTTAAAAGTTTTCAAGGTTGCAGTTCACGTAGATATTTGAAATTTAAGGAGCAATGGTTTTCCGTCGAGATCTCTTTAAATAAAATAAAATTGTCTTTGTATCTCTTCCGGTTATACCGGAAGTCGCTATCAACTCGCTTATTTTAAATGGAATGCTATATTTTTATCATGTTTTTGAATTCTACATGTAAAAATATGTTAAATAGCAATACATTTCCCTATCTCTAAAATGCATCATTTTTGAGATATTTTGAATTTTCTTAAAAATTTGGATTCTGCAATCTGATTTTTAAAAAATTATAACACAGCTATGATTGAAGCAATTTTATTTGTAATAGCTGATATTGTAGTTGAAGCTTTAAGGTTCTTAAAAATTCCATAAGCATAATCTATTAAGCTACAGGGTGTCTAAAACGCTCCGCTCCACTCGAAGATATTCAAACACAGAAAAATACTTTTTTTCAAATGGAACGACCAATATTTTAATACACCATCGTATGTGGAATTAAATGCTGTGTCGAACTATACTAGCATTCCCTATACCTAACTTTAACAGTTTTCAGTTATAAGATATTTTTGGTTTAATACATAAAAATTTACATTTATTAGGTTAAATATTTCTAATTTTGTTGATATAGTTATGAAAAAAACAAACAATTGCATTTAACGTCTCCTGTTACTACAAATTTTAAGCAAAAGCAAGAAAAAGTTGAGAATCAAAATCAAAATTATTCAAACGCTGATATTTTAAATCTACTTTTTAAATTCATGAAGAATGATCTAAAATTGTTCAGAGCAGAGAATGTGTGTTCAATAAAATGTACCCCTCTTGTCTCCTATGAAAAAAACACAGTTTGGAAAGTTTGAACCTAACTTTATACAATTTGGAAAAATAAAATGTACGAAGATCAGTAACAAATAATGAAGATAATTAGACAATGGTTTTAAAATACTTTCACGCTAATCCAGAGAATTGCAAACTAGCAGCTGTTTTATTCTTCAATTTAAAGTAATGAAATTCATACTTTTTCGTTTTATAAGATCACAAGCATCCTAAGAGAAGGATGATTAAAGAACTATTAAAATTTGTGAATTTCCACTTGCCAAATTCTATTTCCTTTGGTTGACTACAAAATTTGTAGTAACAGTAATCATTGTTATAATTTCCATGCCATCTTAATAAAATTAAAAATATTTGACCTATTAAAATTGTAATTTTCTATGAATTAAATCGAAAATGTTTCATAACTCAAAAACTGTTAAAGTTAGGTATAGGGAATGCTAGTACAGTTCGACGCAGCATTTGATTCCACATACAATGGTGCATTAAAATATCGGTCATTCCATTTGAAAAAAAGTATTTTTCTGTGTTTGAGTATGCGTTTTAGACACCCTGTAGTTTAATAGATTATGCTGATGGAATTTTTAAGAACCTTAAAGCTTCAACTACAATATTAGCTATTACAAATAAAATTGCTTCAATAACAGCTGTGTTATAATTTTTTGAAAATCAGATTGCAGAATCCAAATTTCTAAGAAAATTCAAAATGTCTCAAAAATGATGCATTTTAGAGATAGGGAAATGTATTGCAATTTAACATATTTTTACATATAGAATTCAAAAACGTGATAAAAAATATAGCATTCCATTTAAAATAAGCGAGTTGATAGCGACTTCCGGTACAACCGGAAGTGATACAAAGACAATTTTATTTAAAGAGATCTCTACGGAAAACCCTTGCTCTTTAAGTTTCAAATATCTACGTGAACTGCAACCTTGAAAACTTTTAACGAACGATTTATGTGGATATCCCTGTAGTGTTTTTGTTAACAAAATAAATCTTAAAATTACTTTACTGAAACTCGTTTTCTTTCATCATAGGTAGCTGGGCTGGTATATACCCTTGCAATTTTGCTTGCAGTGCATTGACTCGTTTTTTTTTTTTTAAACTGAACATAGGAATACAAATTTACATTGTATGTTGAAAATTAAAAAAGAAAACTCATAGTATGTAAGTTGCCTTAAGTAAGTATACTTTATTCTTAACAGCGACCGGTTTCCAGCCTTCATGCTATTAATCGACTAATAAGTAATAAAAATTATCGTTAGAGAAAAGGAGAATAAGTCTTAAAAATGTATGGTGCAAAAATTAAGGATAGTGAAGTTTGTACAAACTTCAGCAATCTTAAGAAAACATCTCCAAAAAATTGTGTTTCATATTTGATCCCATGTTTGCCTAAAACGTAGTACATGCCAATACTTCAAGCACCTACTTCGAAAGTGCAGTACTTACTACATTATCGTATCGTAATACTTACTATCCCCTTCTAGTAGGTACCATTATGTGCAAGAGTACATAGACGTTTCTACTTCGCCGTAGAAGCACCTACTGGAAATTTTGTAGTATCTACTTCAAAAGCCTCAAATTTCGTCTGTCGCGTAGTACCGTGTGATTTTTTGAAAACAGGCCAGAGTTGGCTTTGGAATCTCCAAACGTTTGTCTTAAATAAATTTACTTATGACAATTAATATCCAGATTTGTCAACGAACAAATATTTAAATATTATTAAAATTGTGACCAGAATGCTTTCTAATGAACAAAAGTAGTTTTTTTTTTAGAAAGTTTAAATTTAAAAAGAATAATTCAATTATGTTTTGCAAGTGAAAGACAACATTTCGAACATTTATTGTAAATGTTTTGACATTAAAATAGGTTGAATTATTTTAACGTTTGTTTTAAAATAATCTTATCTAAGACTTAAGTTCGCACATTTCATGGTATCTGCTTCAGTTTAAATGAAGCCGCCCTAGTGGGTGGTATGCATAAAACGAAGTAGATGCTAATACTTCTCAAATTAGTATATTCTTCGCAGTATCTTCTATTACATAAAGTACCTACTACAGCTCTGAAGCATATACTATGAAAGCAAAGTTTATACTACAACATGTAGTAAATATTACTTGACTACAGACGTGACCAAGAAAAACAAGTGACTTGTTTGTTCACTTGTACATGAATACGGTTTGTTGAATATCTATCATATCTATGTCTGTGTATTTTTGCAACAATCTATTGGTACATCAGTTAACCACTTTATAATTACAAATTATGTCACTTTTACCTAAATAACTTGCATATACATCATCAGCAGACTGCGGAAGTTTAGGCATTTGCCTTTTCTATTTGTTAGATACTACTTTGATAGGACCTAGTTATAAATACGTTTCACGTAGTTACTGTTCAAATGGTAAAGTTTTATAATGCCTATTTTTGCCTATTCATGCGCAAATGCCTATTTCAGATAAACATGCCTATAATGTGCCTTTTTTTACTAAAAATTCTCAGGATCAATTTTGAAGTTGCAGAAAATTAGAATAAAAATGATTAACGGCTGAATTTAACCGTAATTGGAGTATAAAAAAATTATGACTGCGACAATTTTTTAGAACCTTGTACATACATACTCTGTGGACACCCACCTGAAAAGAATTGCTGCTTTTTTGTTGAAAATGCCGAAATAACTAGCGGACATTTCTTTTTATAAATATTTTCTTTGATGTAAAGCGGAACATTTGATTTCTATTTAATCATTCGGCTTTAATAAAAAAATATATATATATTTAAACCGAATGCTTCTTCTTTCACCCCTGAATTGTACATTTTCCCACGCATGAAATTTATGCGTCATACTTTTTCTTTAATTCTGTAAACGATTCTAAACAGATAACTTTTCTGGTTACAAGCTAGTATTAAATGATGAATTTAGAAATGATTTTAGTTATTTATTGTAAATCAAATTACCAATAAATAAGAAACATTAAATTTAACGTTCTACTAGGATTATACGTATGTACGCATATTAAAAATTCAAATTAATAAAATATGTTTATAATTTACTTGATTTTTTTATTGTAATCAATTCTATTGTATAAATATTTTAGAAACTATTTATACTTTATTTGTGCCTATTTTGCATATACATCAGCCTTTTTTAGGGGCCTAAAATTGAATTTTTTAGTGCATAAACTTCCGCAGTCTAACCATCAGTATACAGGGAAAGGCAAAAGTATGGAACCGGCTTAATATTTCGGAAACTGTTTGACGTATCTGAATGAAATTTAGCATGTGCTCTAGAGTCAGTAAGACCTACATGATTAATTTATATCATCTGTTTATCTCCCTTTATTTTTGAGATCCAAGGCCAATATGTGTTTTTTTAAATGAGAAACTACTATTTTTTTCCCTTTATTTAGTAGTCCATTTGAATTGAGCCTTTATTTTATTCGATGGATTTTCGACGTAGTTTTACAGTAAAACTAAAAAAACTGGTACCTTTATAGGGTTTTTTTCCGAGATAAGTATGAGCGAAAACTAACTTTCGTTAATTTTTTGACAAACTTTTTTTTAATCAAAATAATTTGTTCGCGAAGAGGTATTATCCTTAAATCAAAGAGGTATTAATTAGCTTTACAAAATCGTTTTGTCGATTTAAATTGACCGAATAGTTTATGAACTATGTGCCAATTTTGAATGAACAACATTTTCTTTGGGAATAAAATTCAAATGTCCATAAAAAAACTAAGCCTTTCCAACTTTGAAAATATAGATTTTTTAACGATGAAATATCGTCTACTTTCTACCTTTTTCGTTTGAGCACTTCTTTTTGGGACACGATGTAGGTATAATCGGACATACTTGCTCATGCATTAGCTTTGTATGAAGTTCAGTCTGATACTGACCAAACCCACAAATTTACGAGAATATACTATGACTTGAAGTGTAAAGTTTTCCCTTATTCATACCAAATTTAAGTTTATGGTCAAGTGATGGGAAAAAGAACTCTTTCATGGAGTTTTTACTTTAAAGCAAGCATGAACTCAGTATTTTTATTCTTACTAAGTTAAGTATATACTGGGATTTTTGAAGTGTAAAAATATACTTCATTTTATTCATATCATATCATTAAATTATATCTTGGACAGGAGAAACGGACACAAAATAATCTGAAATGTGTACTCCTAGGATAAATCAGAAGAATAGAATTGTTGAAAGGCTAGGATATGTTTGGGAGTAAAATAGGTTAAAGTACCACAGTATGGAAACGACTTTTTAAATGGATCATCCTATCGATGGTAGTAATAATTGGGTTACAACTTTTTAGGATGTGATTGCTACAATATAAAATACGATCTTATTGCTTTTAAATTCATTGATTAGGTTTTTAACATGATGATGATCACTGCTTCTTTGGAATTAATTCAAGCTACTTGAAGAAGTGAAATATTTCGATAAGAAGTGTTAGGAATTTACTTTTTCAGTCTCAACAACCTACACGTGGTAATTGTTTACATCGCAATTTTCTTCTAAGCAGCGACTTTTTCGTCGTTTTAATAGTTTATTTTGCACGAACGGAATCGTTGCGTACAGACTATTAAAAAGGCTCATTAATTCAGTGTACGTACGCAAGTGCAAACCGAATCGAGTAAATTACGCAAACGTTCTTTAACACGGCTCAAGTTTGCACTGCTCATTAATTTCACGTAAAGTTTACGATTGCTGTCAAATTTAATAGAACTTGTTTCGTTTGGTTCGTTTCAGGAACGACTCTTTATTAATGTCAGAATGAAAAAAACAATGCGTCGAGATTTCGAAACCTGATATAAAGACGTGCATTATCATTGCAACTGTTGCTTTCCAAATAAGAAAAGCACTGTCGTAAAACTTTATTATACTGGGTATTGTTCTCACCAATATTTTATACTATATCTATATCAGGTTCAGATGCTGTGCAGTTGCTTTTGATTTTTTTTATTTCATCGGGAGGACATTTTATGTCTCCTTGGATTCATAAACATGTCATAATAAAGGTATACGACTTCATTAATTGAATTTTCTTCATATTGCCAACATATAAATGGCATAGTTTCGACACTGCAAAATGGATATAAATTCTTTTTTTTTGTTTTTGAAAACTAAAAATATGGATTCTTTAACGAATACCAACAAACTTATCCACAAAATATGGTTTGTTAGTTTATTTCTTGCCATTTATATACATAAACAGGTGACCTTAATAACACTGCAAAAAATGAAGCCACCATCAGAATAGATATTCTAACTAATAAATTAGAATAACACTTTATATTATGAAATGGACTTATTATAATATGTACTATTATTTGAAGCGTTAATCATAAGTGTTTTAATATCCTGTCGAATATATAATTTACTTGAGCAATTTGAGATCTGCTGGCTCTTTTTTGTCTTTCTTTTGCAATTTCTGTATATGCATTGGAATACATATTTATTAAGATATGCAATAATTTTTAGAACTGTTTTTTTTTAATATATGTTTTTCTCTTAGTTGCAGATTTTAATAAAAGAAAAAAGAGAAAAGTCAGTAGTCCCTATTCTGGTGTATCAGTATCTCAGATTTTGGCACAACGAGAAAAATTAAGTATATCTCAACATTGCGGCAAGGAAAATGTTGGCAGTTTGCAAGTTCAACAGCAGCAGGTAGGCAAAACGACGTTTTAAATAGGTTCGAGATCTTTAAGGAAAATGTTAACACTTAACTTTTTTATGCAGATATGGCCTAGTTGTTCATCCATTAACCATCAAAATTCCCAGAATAGATTACAAGCATTTCCAGACAGTAGTCATACAACTGGCAATGGAAATGGGTCACAGTTTTTCAAATATCAAAATCAGGAGCCTCAGATGAATCGGGTATTGAACAGTTCACCGGTGGTGGTTGGTGAGAATATGATAGTTCAGCCGCCGTCATCTTCAACAAACATATCGCAGCAACAAATTCAACACAGTCTTCAAAACCAGCATTTATCAAATCAGCCTCAACAAGCCAATACAAATGTTCATATACATCATCAGCAAATTATTGGTCCAAATGGACAAGTGATCAACATACAGGGCTCCGGACCTCACATGCAGGCAAGTAGTGCCATGTCTTGCAGTACTATAAATCCTGTGATTGGAAATGGCATCATCACAAATGCATCACATAATAATGTTGTCGTACAAGGACAAAATATGATACCATCGCCGTCATCACAGCAAAGAATATTTATTAACGGCCAACCCAGCGAACCTAGTGGTCCTGGACGACCCAATATACAAATGGTTCCTGTTAGTATTTCTTCAAATCGAATCGATGTTGCGCAAAGACTTCAACAACCATTTTACAACCAACCATCACCGTATCATCAAATACATGCACAATTCGATCCAAATAAAAACATGCGTGCATCTTTCATTCAAAATAATCAAATGATCAATGGATTTCCTATTCAACCAAACCCTCAAGGCAACCAAATACAAAATCCAATAGTTCTAAATCAACAGCAGCAGCAACAGCAAAAACTGTGGCAAAACAGAATGCAACCTATGCAGCAACAAAATCAAATCGCCGTTCCCGTTCAGAGCTCACAAAATTCTCAGAATCAGTCATCAAACGTTTATGAACGCGTCCCACCGCTACACCAGCACACGCTCTCACCGAATATGTGGCAAGAGGAAATGAACACTAAAAAAATGAAGATGGGGAAAGTCATGAAGAAACAGCGTCCCTATATGGAAAATCAACACAGATTAATTGAATCTCACGCACCTTGTCCGAATATCGATGTGCGGCAAATTCCAAATGAGAATAACAGAATCATGGTTAATCAATTTCCACAGACCAACCAAAGCACTTCGAGTCCTTCATTTTTGGAAGATCCCAGTGGTTACTTAGCACAACAGACTGCACTTTTAAATAATACAATAAATAGACAAACAGGTGAGGAAATTATTTTGTATATACTATTTTTTTTTAGTTATGTATCAGATATAAATGTTCTCACTGTCCCAACAGTGCGTTCTCGGGCAATATCTCGGTAACTACTGAAGAAAAAAACTTTCAACACAATTTCTTTTATAATTTTAGAGGTCTACAACATAAAATTATTTTTATCTACATATATAGAATGAATCAAAACTGTGGTACCGAACACAACTTTTTTATTTCAAATTGCACATCCTATATATGAACACAACTTTAGACTGCTCATAAAATTCTACACATTTTGTGTATTTAACATTTTGTCTAAAAAGTGCCATTTTATTTATTCATATTTTATTTATTTTTAACTCTAAAAGTTTTTTGGTGCAGATGTAGTTCATACATAAGCTTATTATAGCCGTTATGAAATGTACTTCTATCGCTACAGGCTTGTCATGCTAATAAACAAAATATCGGGAATTTCAAAATGACAAAACTCAAGTTTCTTAGACAGCATGGCCCTATATTTTTCTATCCTAAATTCTTCGTTTAATAAAGTACTTTCATTTTTGTTAAGTATGTGCTAAACCTATCTGCGATATTTTTTGAGATTTTCAGATTTATTTGAATTATTTCTTTTAAAACGAGTTATTGTGTAAGGTTGCCATGGAAAACGGCAAACAAATGAAGCTGTTGACTTTAATGGTTAAGCAACCGTAATGTAGAAATATTATTTATTTTAAGTACGTGTCTCCTTTAGACAATTATTTAAGTACGTGTCTCCTTTAGACAATTATACATTTTTTTTGTACTTACACAATACATGTCCCAAGCTTTCTATGAGCTTGTCAGGGAGGCGTTAAGCTATTCTAATATTGCCCGCTGCGACTGCGACCGACCTACTAGGTGTTTTCCTTCGCCATTCGTCTTACAAACTGGAGAAACGCAGATAACCTAATTCTAAGCGGCCAATATGAATCCGAAACACATAAGTGCTCCATCTCTCACATAAGACCTACATGCACCACGAGGGGATTCGAACACACACCTATAGTTGCCCGACCAAGCGTCACGCTCGTTGCCAGCGGACCCAACCAACTTGGCTATGCAACCATTTAATAAAGAAATACTTAATTCAATAAATCTAAAAATGCATGTCTTAACAAGTTCACAACTAAAAGTTCCCAACAGTCTAACACTTTGAAAAGTAATTATTAATATTAACCGGTTCAATGTTTGCCGGTTTTCCACGGCCACCTTAGATAAACATTCGTTTTAAAAGAAATAATTCAAATAGATCTGAAAATCTCAAAACATATCGCAGATAGGTATAAGACATACTTAACAAAAATGAAAGTACTGCAATAAAGTTATAAAATTTCAAAACGCTATCGCCGCTAAAATAACGATCACAGATCAATAACATTTAATCCATTGCAAAGAGTATAATGTGTACATACATTCTCCTTGTACCAAGAAATTGAAAACACATTTGATATTAAGTTGAAAACCAGTATTTAAACCAGCATGATTCATTATTCATGTAACACACCAAAAAAAATTGTTTTCAATGAAAATTTTCACGCAGTCATTAAGGCGATTTTTCGCGACATAGCGGTATCATTCTGTTACAACACTTTAACATAGCGCTCCATTTTAGCGAATGATACCACTGGAGGAGAGTATAGTATGACGTACATTATGACGTAGTTAAAATACTTACTGCATGTAACTGTAGGTAAACCAAAGCGCAAGCTGTGTTACTTACGGTATGTATGATACGTTATACATCTATAACTATAAATTTGTAACAAAATATGTAATTATTATAAATGATCGGAGAATTGTGGAAATCAAAAGTCAACATTTCGCTATACGTTGACAGTTGCTTCAGATTTCGTATTCTCATAGAGTAACCGGACCTTTTTAGCGAGAAACATGGTATCATGTAGAATGTTTTAAAAATTAGAGTGGGATATAAAGCAACAAGGTAACAAAATGTAACCTAATTTAACCATATCGGTATGTTCTGGTATGTCGCGAAAAATCGCCTAAAGTAAACATTCATATCTATTCAATAATGCATTTGGAAAGTTTAAACTCTTTGCAATGGATTAAATATTATTGATCTGTGATCGTTATTTTAGCGGCGACAGCGTCTTGAAATTTTATAACTTTATTGCTGAAATTTTATTGCTAACTTCTCATCGGTATTTCATGGTGGATTTTCTTGCCGATACTAACTTCGAATTTTGTTGATAAAGTCGCAATAAAATCCTCGAACTAGGTGTTAAGAATTTGTTGCAAATTTGTGGCTCTCAGTAAAAAATAAATTGCAACGATTGTATTCTATTTTATAAAAAACAAAAACTTATTAATCACTTTAATGCATTCCAAACCTGTATTAAGCAAATAACTCTAAAAGAGATTTTACGTTCTCAAATTGTTTACTAACAATTTCCTCGGCATTCACTAGAAAAGTTATAGCAATTGTATCTCCGCCACCATCAGTCACTGAACAGCATATGTAATTAACTTACAAAGCACATATAAATATTTAAGTATAATACAAAAAAATATACTACAATTATAATAAACACGTAAAGAGTAAACATATCAGCATTCACATTGGAATTCAATGACGTTATTTTAGAACAATTTGCACGTTTTTAAAAGTTCAAACAACGGTAACAATATGTGATAACTATTGTATGCCAAGATTTAAATGTAATTTGAGTGTATACGCAAAAATAAGTATCGTAAATTGTATATTTACCTTTCGTTTATTAACCATCACATCACTCCAACTAGTGGTAGTGCTACACTGAGAAAAATGAAATATGTAGTTAAGTTAACAACTTTTTGAATGTCAACTTTTTGTGCGTTGACTTACTTGTTTTTTTACTTGTTTCAACAGTAATATTCTTAACTACACATCTTGGAAATTGTTGAAATAACACTAAGAAAATGTTAAACTATTACATTTGACTGAACGATGTAAATGTTTTGCCTTAAAATGAAAATGTTTAAAATGTTAAATCAAAAAGTTGATATTTTACAATGATCGTAAAATGCTGTTGCCTTTATGAGTCTGTTTTGATTTTTTATTTAACGGAATAAATGTTGAGTCATGCAAAATGATATACGCGACTAAATCGCGCGGCTGAATCGCGCTGCTAAGTCGCCAGTGTGTAAGAGGTCTTACCTTTTTTTGACAGTATCGCAAAGAGGTAAACATTTAATTGATGTTTACCGAAACGATAATCTAGATAGTCTAGACTTTACGCTTTTATTAGCCGTACTGAAAAATTGCTTTAAATACATCAAAAATATAATTTTAATTCCCTAACAGCGTTCAGACAAATAAAATATTTAGCAATTTTAACAATCTGAAGTTCTTGTATCAATCTTCTTGTGGATTGAAGCAACAAGAAAGATGTCTTCATTGTATGCTTGCCTCAAACAAAATATTGAGCTGATTCAATCTAAAATATTTAACATTTTTTGACTGTTGGTTCAATGACCACGCGTGATTGCTAATAGGTAAACGAAAAATATTGTTAACTGAACCTGTTTTTGGTTTACTGAACAGTTTATTTTTCTCAGTGTACCAGGCGTAAGCTAGTTCTACTCCAACCGGCAGTATTGCTGCCAGAAATTTTGGGGTTTAAAGTTAGTCTGATTACTGCGTTATTATTTAATACAGATCATACATTGTTCTTCCCAAAATTTATCGTTTTCGAGTAATAATATTTATAGGTTTTCTTACTCATTATTGATAAATTCTGCGGAGTGTCTTCTTTCAGCACGTTAAAGTTCTAAAAATTTCGTTGGAATTGACAACCATGTTATAATAATTTTGAGGAAGTATTGTTGCTGGCAATAGTCTTCTATATTACTATCGGCAACAATCTAGAATATTCATATTTGCTGTTAGGTAATGCTATAATAAAAATTTTATATTTCATAACTTTATATATGTATATAGAAATAATATTACAATGTAATAGAAAAAAATGTAAACCTACATTTTTTTATACCGGCTGTTTCAAATTGAGTGTGCACTGAAGGGATCTTCTAAACCGTAAGAGATACAAATTTGGTTAAATGGAAGAAAAGTTGCACAAATCAATGCCTAATTCGTATTCATTCACAGAATAAATTTTTTCTTATTTCTTCTTGAGATATTGATCAAAATGTAAAAATGTCGATTTTCTTTTTTCCTCTGTATCTCTCGTATTATAAATAATTTTGAAATTCTGATTTAACTTTCTACAGGCACTTTCTTATTCTGCTTCGAATAGAGGTGGCAGAATTGGAGTCAAACGTTTCGTCTCTCCACGACCATCTTCAGTTTCGATTTTTTAAATACTACGTATATCTTTTAATTATTCTATTCGATAGCATTTTTTCTGCTGATTGCAGTAACAATTAATACTTTTTTCAAGTAAAGTTAAAATATGATAAAAAAAGCTTGATACAGTTTCGTCATGATTTAATAAGTAAATTTATTCCTTAGTACTTTTTTTACTTACTAAATATTAATAACTAACATTCAAATGTCGGAAGAGGAAAAATCAATAAAATCAATCACTCAATCAACAAAAAATCAAAGGGCTAATATTTGGTGATCTTAGAGGCCACGCGACAGGTCCATTTGTACCTATCAGGAAAAGTTTGATTCAAATAATTTGTTGTTATTTCAGCATTATCTGCTGGTGCTCCATCATTTTGAAATTACAATTCCATAATATGATTTAGAGGAATGTAATCTAAAATGTTTTCCAATGCTGTCCTTAAAAAATCGATGTAACGTTCAGCTGTTACATGATTTTCGTAAATGATCGGACCATTAATTCTATTATGCCAAATACCACACCAAACATTTAAGCTGAATTGTATCTGTGGTCACACTTGTTGAAATCTTTTTTGATTCTCCCTGGGCCAATATCTATGTACATTTCTATTAAATATTCCCTCGTTTGTAAAATTTGCCTCGTCAACAACTATCTCGTATAACAAATTCTTTTAACGGATACTACAAATGTGCACTATCAGTGTCCGTTAAAAGAATTTATTATACAATAACTAAAGAGACAGATATTAAATAATTCATTGAAATGTACACTATACCTAAGAAAATAAACTAAATATTTTGAAATTATGTATTAAATAAAATTTTCATATAAAAATCTGTATTATTTAAGCTTCAAATTAATATCAACAATTAAGTGTGTATACCATTACAATCAGGAGAAAAAATGGCAACAAATACGATAATAAAAAGGTATACGTTATATTTAAAAAATGTAAACTGAGGATGGTCGCGGAGAGACGAAACGTGTGACCACAATTCTACTGCCCCTATTTAAAGTAGAATCCAAAAGTACCTGTAGAAAGTTAAGACAGAATTTCTAAATTATTTTTAATAAGGGAGTTACAGAGGAAAAAAGAAAATCGATATTTTTACATTTTCACCAATACTTCAAGAACAATTAAGAGAAAATTGATTCTGTTAATGGATACGAATTAAGCAATGACTGGTGCAACTTTTCTTCCATTTAACCGAATCTGTAACTCTCATGGTTTAGGAGATTCCTTCAGTGCACACCCAATTTGAAACAGCCGGTATATTTAAATATATGTTACATTTTAAAGAACAATCAGGTAATTCAAAAACTTCTTTGACTATACAGTGTGTAATCGAGTAAGTTCACTTACTCTAACCACTAATAAAACACAAGACAAGAAACGAAGTTGTGACATACATATGGGGCAAACGCCAATAATAACTTGGGTAAAATCTACGTTTACTTTTAAAAAAAGTTTGTGAAGCATTAACGCATGTTCTTTTCTATGTAGGTCACTCAATTGATATAATTCAAACTAACTAATAATAACATTCATTTATTTTTTCAATCATTTTAACTCGTAAAGTTAACGTAGTGTGTTATTTGTTTACAAAATATGGAATATCAAAATGTAATTATTGTCGATTATCTAAGAAAACAGATGGTCGAAGATTACTATACATACTTTGCTTTATTGATGTGAATTGTTACACTTTTATGAGCAGCAGATATAAACTATTGACAATACGTAAAAATTGACCTATAATTAATTACAAAATCTTATAAGCGGACACTAAATCGCGCAACTATATACTTTACATTTCGCAGTCGTTCGACTGCTTCGTCAGAAGTGAAAATTTTCACTTCTGACGAAGCAGTCGAACGACTGCGAAACGTAAAGTATATAGTTGCGCGATTTAGTGTCCGCTTAGAAGATTTTGTGATACAAATTTCATCGGACAAGAACCAACTGTAAATATAATTAATTAATTCAGTAATAATTTACTTCCGTTGTCGAATTGCTTATGGACGACATTGATCCAAGCTTTATTGTTTTACGATGTGTTTATGAAAACCGCAGACCCACGTCTCACGAACGAGCAGAGGTTTTCAAAGAAAAGACAATGCCTCTTGTTTTTTTATTTTTGAGCCAGGGGTCCAATTCTTGAAATCATTCGACATCATGTCGTATTCGACATGACGTCAAAATGAAGCAATTCTCGAACGATTTGTATAGTTTTGTATTGAGAGTCTACGTCATTTTGACATCATGTCGCATACGACATTTGTCGTGTGATTTCAAGAATTGGGCCCCAGACCATTAATATTTGCAGAATTAATTCTCTTACGTAATGAAGTACTTACTATGTTAATAAGTGAAACGTAACCGTTTGCACCCTGTATTATTATTTTCTTTCAACAAAAAATCAAAATCAGCTTGATGAATTTTTCAATTGAACAGCTATATGTGGTCTTACCATTAAATTGATAAATTTTATTGATGTGTTACCAATTTGAAAAATAAAGCACAATCAACCGACATCACTATAAACGTGCAAAAAAGTTCCTACATGAAAAAAAAGAAAAAGAAAAATTAGTATCCTATCTAGAAGTTTTAACTTTGTTTTTTTTTCTTTCGCCAAAATTTCCACAACCTGTTTTATAACGTTTCTTTAAAAATCAATGAATTCTTCTTTGAAGTTATAGTCCGTAGCTGCTGAATTAGGACCATCAAGGTTATTTATACATGGTTTTTTTTTATAAATGCAGAAACTTTAACCATATTATCGAGAGAGCATATACCTAACAGGAAAACGTACGAAGCCCGCTTCTCCAATCGTAGTAAACTTTGCGGGCAGTATTATTTGTGGGATGATCACTATACCATACGTTAAAACAAACGTTCACCACATTGATCTATAAAAAATGTTACAATGTTACATTTTTCAATAAAAATTAGTCCTTGATAATATTTTGTTTTTGTCATTGATATATTTTTTAAATGGCAACCTCCATTTTTTTCCTTGATTTTGGTAGCTTATTTAGTTCTCTCTCCAACCATATCAAAATTTATTATGTTTGTGAAAAAAAATTTTGAGAGAAAAATTATTCTAATTATTTTAATAGGAGTATGATATATTTAAAATAAGCTAGGAAAATCAAGAAAAGAAATTCGAGCTTTGTCTAAAATATTAAAAATAAAAAAAAAATATAAATTTTATTCCGATCTTTATGAATGCAGAGTAATAAAACATGTAAATACATTGTATAACCTTATGAGTTACGCGCAACTTCAAAACTAACATAATACAAGGCTAGCATATATTAGCAGACACTATTTTCATATTTTGGAAGTACAGAAAATGTACTTTAATCTAGTGATAATCAGCTGAGCAATAACAATCAAGAATACAACTAAATTGCTGCGTGAAATATAAAATTATAAAAGTGTTTTGATGGACTTATTACATTTATTATTAAACATATTAAAATGCTCGACTTAACTCCAAGAGCCGAGTCCATAATGGTACTATCAATAAAACACCCAATTTGTCGACCACAATTTATGTACCACAAATGACACCAGGCTGTTTATATTGGAATATACACGTTCCACTGTAGATATTTAAGTAAAATAAGTGGGGGAAGCGCTCAAAATTTGATCGAAGATTGCAGAAAGATTCACCCTCACAATGGCATGTAATTGAGGGTGAGAAAACAACTTTTATTTTTACTAGTTCTGGCCAAGAAATCGTGAAAATTCCCCACTGTGCGACGTTGCGAATACTCAAAAAAAAAAAAAAACAAGAACTTAGATCAAGAGAGCAATGGTGTTCGTCGGGTCAAGTTTTAACAGGAACAGTACTGTGTGCTGGAGGCCCATCTTGGATAAACCACTAATTACGAAAAATGATAACTGCACGCGTTACTTTAGCTCGAACGTATATCTTAACCACTTTCCAAGTACTGTTGCCAAAGAATACAGAGCAATAAATTACGAGTACCTCAAGCATAGAAAATCAGTCAAATTGTTTACGACCTTAACAGCTATTCGCAAACTGTATACAATGCGTTTCTCCCAAACCTCTTCAGTCGCATTGAAAACTGGAGATTTGTCTGGTCATAAAAACAGAGACATTTATGGAGATCAACTAATTTTGAACTGATGAAAAATACGTGTTTATATTTAATCTATTCATAAATTAATTAGATTCAAATTATTAAAATAAAGTCACTTATCAGGTGGTCCTAATTCAATGGCTAGGGACTGTATACTTTTGAATATTTTAAGCTGTAAAATAAGCCAGATTCCATTTTAAAATTTAATGACGAAAACCGTACAAAAAAAATTGTTTCTGATTATTTTTTTAAAGAATGCACCTTTATTCTTATCACTTATATCCACTATATGTTTTCTAGGTGCTAATGGTTGTTCGAATTACATTTGTAACAGTCCTGTAACGTCAGTGCAGAGTTCATCGCCTCAACAAAGTCTGACCTCGCCTATCTCTCAACCCAATGGAGTGCCTTTACCTAGCAATATGCTAGTGTCTCATATAAAGCCATCTCAGAACTATGGTAATCGATTAAATCAAAATATTCATCTAATGAAACCTACAGTTCCTGTGGCGACGTCGCAGCAATATAATCAAATGGTACTCGCTCAAAGCATAGCAGACAGCAGTGATCATATGCAGTGTCAGGGATGCATCGCAGACAGCATTCAGTATCAAGAAAATTCCAATCAGCAAGGTCACAGAGTGTTTCAGAATCATCAAAATCGACCTGACAGTCAACCTGGAACACCGAATAGTTCCGGAACAAATGATGATCCTGTTACTTCTTCAACTTACAATAACGACAAACCCCACACGTCTCCAGATACAAGGCCTATACAAGGTGGAACTGTTAGTACCAGCAATGTTTCACCACAAGACGGTTCGCCAGATCCTTCCCATTCTCATACCCCCACACCTATTTCGACAGTTCGAAATCAAGAGATGCTTCCGCAATTTAGCATTCATAATCAGAATCAAAATGTTCAACAGTACGTTTTCCAGTCTCAGCCTCAGTTACATCAAATTAACAACCACCCCAAGGATACATTAGTTGGATCATTTCAAAATCAAAATCAATCGAAATATAATATTAATTACTGTTCTCATCCACATACAGTAAACGTGCAAGTTTCACGAATAAATAATGTCAATATGGGTGTCGTCACAACAATGGCAAGCGGCAGAACAGTTGGTAGTAATACGATAACATCAGTACTCGCAGGTCGAGCTAATACTGCCACTGTCTCAATTAATACACCTCCTGCAGTACCGACATCTATCAGCAACGCACCTGCAACTCATAATTCTCTGATACCTTTGATGCAAACACACCCTATTACAGTGAACGTTACAAAATCTCCATTAGAAATGGTGCAAAGTGTTGTCAGTAGCATACAAGTGCCACAGTCTCAAGTTAGTCAACAAATGTCTCCACAGCAAGTTATTAAACAACCACCACCCGGACATATACTTGTATCATCTGGGGGACAACTGATAATGGCAAAT
Organism: Dorcus hopei; assembly: GCA_033060865.1. Lineage (NCBI taxonomy): Eukaryota > Metazoa > Arthropoda > Insecta > Coleoptera > Lucanidae > Dorcus > Dorcus hopei. The sequence goes on along the minus strand of CM065423.1, from coordinate 7,234,518 downwards.
ACAGGAAATCAAGCAGGAGTCATGGCACCCCCTCCACCTAAAATTATGACTAATCAAGGAGCAATGCCACCTATTTCTGTTTCCCCTATGATAACGAATGTGACAGCTGCTGTTACGCAAGTAATTCCGGCCGTCGCTCAGCAAGTTTTGGGTCAGCAAACCGTTTTGGTGAATGCTCTTCCGGCACCATTTGTACTTCAGCCGGGAGTTACAATGACAATGGATGGAATGACTGTTGGTCAGAATATGCAAATTCCTCACTTGGTTACAGGTAATGTTATACAACAGCAAATACAGATTGATGGCTCTGATCCAAGAAGAACGACTGCTTTATTATCACCAGAAACAAAACGGAAAGGCAAGAAGCGTAAAATGCCTTCACAGACTGTGGCTTCAATGCTTCACATAGCAGCTCAACAGAATTCTGGTGTGGTAATGTCTCAGCAAGGTTTCCCACAGCAAATTCAAATGGCGCACAGCCCACAAAGTATAACCACTACTCCGGTGATGCAAGCTTTAACTATTGTGCCTGGAAAAGCAGGAGGAGCACCTCAGATTGTGATGAACGGTCAACCGATGGCAAATACCAGTCACTTAGGGACACAACAGTTGATAACCAACTCACAACCTGCACAACAAATCAACTTACTGCAACCTGTGAACCTATTAAATGGAACTGCAAGCATGGTTCAGAATTTCCCAACAATTCAACAGTTTATTGTACCAAATTTAGGAGGCATGGTAATGAATGCGGATGGAACAGCTACACTACTACAAGACACATCAAATTTAGGCATGCAGTTACAACTGCAAAATGTAAATGGCCAGAATGTTTTGACACCTGTCCAGAATAATAATGTTTTTAATGGCGGACAAGGAATATTAACAGCAGGTCCAGCTGGAATGGTAATTCGAGCACCAGGAACACCACAGGGTAAAATATTACAGCAGCAACATAGTCCGGGTGCTCAATTTCTTTCGCCTAACGGAGGCCAGTTTGTTGTAAACGGTGCACAATTTAACGGCCAGTTGAGTCCACTAGTAGCAAATGTAAGTCCTACACAGCAAGTTACCTTTGGAACCAGTCCACAAGCAATTAGACCATCAGGGAATATGCAACAAGGACAACAAGAATATATTCAATGTGGTCATATGGGACAAACATTGATGGTACCATGTACACCAGCAACAAATATAGCGGTATCAACTTCAAATCAACAAAATACAACATTCGTGCAACAGAATACGACAATAGTACAACAGCAGACTACGATGGTATCAAATAATCAACAGATTCAAAATTTCCCTGCAAACAACCAACCTAATCAGCAAAATATGGCTAGGACAACGACATTAAATGTTGATCAGAATTTTATTATAGCGTCCAATGAAAAGTCCCCTGTTCAAGCGGTGCTTGTACATAGGCAGAGCCCTCATTACAGACAGTCGGTTTCAACTCAGACAGCTATGAATCAAAATACACAATCCGTTACAACTAACACTTTCTGTCAAACATCAACTACTGCAGCGAGCAGTCCGCCTGATACTACAACTCATAGTCCCCTAGGACTTGGTGGACAGAGTCCTCCGACTGCGGATACGACAACTCATACAGGAAGCACAGACGATGGTCTTTCGCCCGCTCCATCAAACTGCTCTGGTTCTTGCAGTGACATAGTTAACTTACAAGGCAGACAGCAGTCGTCATCTATGGTAATTATGTTAATTTAATATACAATTAATGGTTATTAATTTTATTCATTATCAGGCAATGGTCCATTGTATTTCGAGTAGCGAACCTGACTCTGCAGATTTAAATACGCAAAGTTCAGAAAACGATTGGACTCGAGCTCAGTCTTCAAATTTGGTACCTAAGACAGATTTTTCCGATATATCAAGTGCTGCTCACATGCAAATCAATAAGAAGCCTACAACACCGACGCATGTGACGTACGCAGAATCATCCACAGTAATATCGGGAATGCCTTTTGTAACAGATCACTTAAAGTCTCAAGAAGCAGTAGTTAGTTCGAGGCAGCATTTTGAAAAGTTCGTGCAAAAGCGAAAGCACAGTGACACTTTAGTTGTCATGGAGATGAAACAAATGCACTCATCTTTATTTGACGAAGGCGAAGGTATGTATGTAGTTTTTTTGTACATAGTGTGCTTTCGCTTTTTACTTTTGTACATTTCTACAGGTAGTATATTAGTTATTCTTAATGATATTTCTTCACTTGTTTGCATTTTTTTTTGTGTATATTGATATTATCATGTAAGACTCATTCATTTAACTTACTAAAGAATTTATTTACATACTTTTTAGTATTGTATTGTTTATTTCCTAGCTTATCATATCTCGACACTGTCTTCTTATTCATATGTATAGAAGTAACCCTTTCATTTCTCTTGTAGTGCATATGTATTGTATTGTCATATTGTGCATTAATTGTTGTAGTGGTTGTAACTAACTGTAGTTTATGACGTGTTTAACCGTAACTTTAGTCATGCATGTTTATTGTAATAGATATTGCACAATTTTAAATTTACATTTGTATTATGTAGTTGTCAATCAATATAAAAGTTATACTGTAATATATACACAAATACATAATATGACAATATGGATACAATTTTGTTTGCGTGATATTCAGTGGTGTGGCTAACTAATTTTCTCTATGAGAATTGATCCATTGGGAAAATGTGATCTCAATAACAAAAGTGGTGTGTGTGTGTTTTTTTTTCTGTGTAAATAATGTTTCCTAGTCATCTGCAAAATGAGGCAATACTGGCTTTAACAAATCATATTCCAGTCATCTGACACGCAAAAATGAAGACTCATTAGCTTTCGCAGCGCATTCTAACTTATCACCTTTTAGAAGTTTTCTTCTTGTACAGTTTTCATATTACATATTTGTTATTTAGAAGAAGGAGAGAAAATTGATCCGAAAAAGCCCCATAACTTTATAACTGGCGATCTAGTATGGGGACCAGCAAAGGGTTGTCCGGCTTGGCCAGGTAAATTGGTGCAAGTGAGTGACGATAAAGTTCTGGTAAGATGGTTCGGGGGTGATAAGACACTCACCGAGGTCAAACCCTGCAATTTACAGACTTTAAGTGAAGGTTTAGATGCTCACCATCGTGCAAGAAAAAAATCTAGGACGTGAGTGTTATAATCTTTAAAATTTAGCCACACCTCTAATATTACTCATACAGAATCGGGAGACTTGTTTTCTTTTTTGTTAAAATGTACTAAATTATTTTTGTTTTTAAATGTCGATTTCTGTTTTTGTATAGAAGTCGAAAATTAAATACTCATTTGGAAAATGCGATTCAAGAAGCGATGACAGAATTGGATAAGGTATCCGATAAAGAAGTGACAGAAAATCAAGAGGAGAAAACCACCACTGAGACGAAGGAAATGTGCGTGACAGATATAATAGCAAAGAAAACGACAGGTCGACTGCGTAGCAGTCAACGTTGATATGCCGGATTTATCTTTATAGGACCAACATCGAAATGATTTTTAAAAAATGTAAAAAATGTATGTAGCTCGATAAAGTTTTAATAACTGTACCATAGTTTATGGCAAATTTTAAATTAACGCTTCTTATAGTAGTTGGAACTCTTGTTTTAAACTGGTAATGATTCCTAGAATTAAAAAAAAAATAATAGGTCACACATTTATATATTGAAATATTTTTCAAATGCCTTTTTTAACTAGTGTAAGTTGGGCATTCATAACAGGTAAGCCTAACCTTAATATAAAAAAAAAATAATAATAATAAAATTTGTACTACATTATTCATCTATGTAAAAATATAACGTAAATTGGGCTTTCAAATACTGTTTCATCTGTTAGTAATACTAATTAATATAGAATATTTAATATTGATAGCGGGTCATTGTAACATTTTTCTAAGAGTCAGTCAGTAGAAATGAAAAACAGCACCAATTTCGTTTCGAATTTCTAGTCATTGACACATGTTTACGACAATAACGATTTTGTTTTTACTTGATTTTGGTCAATTTTTGTACTGTGATAATGCAGAAAAAGAATTGTGAAGCAATCAGGTTTTATCACTCTATTTAGTCACTTAATTTTTATTGTTTTTAAATGTCGCCTCAGTAATTTTTGTCACTTATATTTTTGAAAACATTACCAATATTAATTGAGTTCATTTTCCGTAAGAAAAAATTTTTAATGAAACAGAAAATTTGATATAACTGTAGGATGTTCTAGCTTTGCTCTTTCAAACAGATATAGAATTATACAGCCTATGGCATTTAACCTGGTTTCTTCATTAACGCCGTTCCTATTGAATATGTACATATATGGAAAAATGTTTTATAGAAAAGTATAATCCTTTCAGGTTTCGCATAATTTAAAATTATTTTCGAATATGCAGGCTGTCCCAATTTCGCTGCACGATGTGTAACTTCGTTATTTTTAATGGAACATTCCATGTTTTATAACGTATTTGAGCTTGTCTGTTTATTTTATGGTAAGTTTGATAAGGGTTCCCTGTATCTAAGTCCTATGATTTTAAGATATTAGGCTTTGTTTATGGTTTTCGAAAAATACAGATGTAACTTTTATAATTAATATCTCATTAACAAGGAAAGTTAGAAGGCAGATATTGTGGTACCGTTACAAGCTAAGTAGAAGCACATAGAATTTGCTTTTCATTAAACAGGTATTCAGTAAAACTATTTCTATTTCTACAACAATTGAAGGGCAATAACTTTTGTTTTTTAAATGGAACGGTGTTATTTTTATGTCGTCGTTAGATGCTCCATAAAAATATCTTTCGATTAGCTATACACTTCCATATACCAATTGATGACGGTTAAGGAAATATTTAATATTATTTCACAATTTCTGCGTTTAGACGTGTTAATTAAAATCAGGAGTGAGTAATTACTCGCATTTTGTTTATTTTGAGGAAAATGTCAATTTTCTAAGTTTATGAAGCTTTATAATATAAAATGTATACATTTTGAACAGTTATTGTTAAATTTACAAGACGTCATAGAATTATTTTATTGTTCCTACAGTTTTCGAAGGTTTCGTATTTATTTTGGAAAATCAGTATTTAATTTTGTTAGTTGTTGTAATATTCAAATATGATTAATAAATATTTCGTCAATAATGTATAGAGCGCACTTTGTTATTTGACATAAAACAAAAGTTAAACTTAAGTACAAGTCTTAGGGCCAATTGTAGGAAACGTAATTAACTACAAGATCAAGTTAATCCTGTGAATAAGCAATATCAACGCAATTAAGCAAAATTATTTCTCTTGCTACTGTTTAACCTATCACAAGCCTTAATAATGGAATTAAGTACATAATCTTGTATTTAACAATATTTTATAGGACCAGGGGCCCGATTCTCGAATCGTGCGAATTCATTCGTATGCGAAAATGACGTAATTTTTGAACAATTTGTATAGTTTTGTACGAGAGTCTACGTCATTTTGACGTCATTTTCGCATTCGAATCGTCTCGCACGGTTCAAGAATCGGGCCCCTGGACTTAAAAACTTAGCAAATTGACATTTTACTCAAAACAAGTAAAATGTTTGAGTAAATACTCACTCCTGATTTTAATTAATATGTTAAAATGCAGAAATTATGGAGCATCTAACGAAGATATAAAAATAACACCGTTCCATCTAAAAAACAAAAGTAATCCTTGTATAATGAAAAGTAAATTTTGTTACTGCGGTAGATACCTTCCACTTAGCTAACAGTACCACAATAACTGCTTTCTAACTTTCTTCGTTCATGAGATATTAATTATAAAAGTTACATCTGTATTTTCCGAAAACCATAAACAAAGCCTAATATCTTAGAAACCATAGGACTTAGGTACTGGGAACCCTTATCAAACTTACCCTAAAATAACCTGACAAGCTCAAATTCGTTGTAAAACATAGGATCTTCCATTTAAAATAACGAAGTTACACATCGTACAGCCAAATTGAGACAGCCTGTATATTTGAAAATAATTTTAAATTATGCGGAGCTTGAAAGAATGATACTTTTGTATAAAACATTTTTCCAGCGGCGTTAATGAAGAAACCTGGTTAAATGTCACGGGCTGTATGCCCTCATTTTACCCTGCGCTTGGTTCATGGGCGACGTCGTCGATTCCTTTGGTATACGTAGTTATTTTACGTTGTCCAATTAATCAGCTGAATGGTCACGGTTGTCGTGATTTAAGATGCGACTAATAGGCATCCACGATGATCAGGGTTCCGTTTAAAAAACAGTCCGACTAAGCTCGTTAAACTTTGATGTTTCGTCCACAACTAAACGCAGGCTTATGGAGCGCTTCTGCTCGTATCTGTAGCAACCGTAAGATCTGTAAGCCTGTAAGTCAATTATATTAAAAGATGGAATTTTGAAGTTCTCTGTATGAAGCGTTTTCCTGTAAGTCTATAAGATAATACTACAGAGACTTACGAGTAATCCTAGGAACCTAAGAGAAATCATACCTTCCACAAAACTTCAAAATTCCATATTTTAATAACCGAGTTACAGATTTACAGGTCTTACGGTTGCTACAGATACGAACAGAATCGACACACTAGATTAACCTAGAAATAAGAGCATTCTGTGAGCATCTTTAATTAAATGGAATGTGAAACACAAAGTATACTTTTTCAAATGGATTATCAGACTGTTTTCTATACTTTATTTCAGAATGAGTTCAATTTGAATGATTTTGACGGCTTATTTCTGAACCAAGGTTACTAAAGAGAGAAGGTTGCCTGGTAAGTCGTGGAGTAACGCGTCATTCAGTAGGCCATCTATTTGTGTATATGCATTAAATGGGCCTACTGAATGACGTTGCAGTGACGTTGAAAGTTACCAGGCAACCTGTCTTTTTAGTAACCTTGTTTCTGAACCAAGTTTCATGTTTTCATTTCTCATTTTTCCCCTTATTATACAGAATAGTGATGGGAAGAATCGAATTAAATAATTCGATTAATTCGATGATCGGATGAATCGAATTATTTCGATTAATTTCAAAATATTCCGAGATAATTTAGCAGTATTATTTGTAAGTACTCGGCTCACTATATTTCGAGATGATTTAGTAGTATTATTAAGTAAGTACTCGGATCATTACATTTCGAGATAATTTAGTAGTATTATTTGTAAGTACTCCGATCATGTTCGAGCACAGTTTAAAGGCTTTACGGGCGTTCTTTTTGCCGCTGTGCCGTGTCGTTTTGACAAAGTACAATCGGCGGCATAAACTTTTCTGTAACTTGTATCCTAAAGTACTACACATAGACAATTTCTTAATGCGGTTCTGGCAAAATTACGGTTCACGTGGGTTTGTTTTAGTTTAGATGCACATAATTAGTACTCTACTAAATTTGAAATTTGAATTTATAGGTATTCAACATTTCAACGTTTATTTCATTTTTATAGGTAATCCGATTAAATATCTCGAATTATTATTTGGATTATCAAGTAGGCAATGTTATTAATATCTCGATTATGAAAATATTTCGATTATTCCCATCACTAATACAGAACGCGTTACGTCCCTCAACTTCGTGAACTTTCGACGTCGTTAAATTCCGTACTGCGGTACATCTTTCTTTTCCCTCGCGTAAATGAACATTATCAATGACTGTAGGTGCCTAAGACTTAGCATATATGTTATACTTCAATCAAAATTCATTAACGATTGTTGTGAATTTATTTAACACTAACGCATTTGAAGATTCGGTACAGTTCGAACATTCAAACTTTATATTCAGACATTCGTATTTTTTTTCGTGGCACACTTTGATGAATGTTTTGCATGCGAAGACTCGATGAAAAGACCTTTTGCGTTTTAGTTTTCCTAAACTTTCTTAATCACCAAATATTTTACATTTATAAAACACTCTGTCTTTATTTTGTCCTAAAAGACGAGTACTTATTCACAGGTACATATACAGGTATTGAATCTAAATAGTTAGGTTCCACAATGTTTAGCAACGTATTCTTGAGTTATTCTCCAGATATTAAAGGAAAAATGAAATTTTTGAGGAAACATTAATACTCTGTATTTTATAACGGTGTATTTTTGAACATAAGTTTATTAAAAGCTTATGGGTCTTATTTTTATAAACAATCTAATACATAATTTGTGGCGCTGGAACAAGGACACCTGTATTCAAATATTTCATAAATTGTGCCCAGTTGTGCAATAATTGCAGCTTAACTTTAAGCTAAAACTTAAATCCTTAACAACATTTGTTGGAATAATCGTTGTTTTGGGTTTAAGCTGGCATTGTACAGTTGCGGACAAAAAATTTCGGATGTCACTGTCACTCATCTGACGTATACATATAGGAATTTCTTAACTTTTAAGGGGCGTTTACATTACATACATGTTTTCAACAAATTGAAAAACAAATCTATACAAAAATGTGGATTTGTCGCATACAAATCAGGATGAATGTTTAGCACAAATCTTCGACAAGTACTAGAAAAGGACCTCGTTTACACTGTGACTTGTTCACTACATATTTAGTATTTAATAATAAAAAATTTCGCACATGAATGATGACGATCAATTTTTGTTTTTGTCCGCGGCCGCATATTATTACTTTAGGAAACTACGTGAAAAGCAATTAATGCAACTGTGCTCTTTTTGGAGTGGCCATTCTCACAAAACATCAGTTCGCTTGACAATTAAAAACAACCAACTATTGCGCACATGCGCAAGTACCTTTGTATGGTCTGTGATCGCTCTGTTTTCCATTAATTTGGAATACAAATCCATACTATAAAACATGTCGGAAACATGTCCAATACAAGAAAAGTCTAGCACTTGTATGAGACAAATTTTAGATTTGTTCCAAACTTTTCAACCGACATGTAGGATACATGTATATTTCAAACATGTATGTAATGTAAACGCCCCTTTACGTCAGTGGAATGACAGTGACATCTGAAATTTTCTGTCCGCAACTGTACAAGTGGGACTAATAAATAAGAAAGATATTTTAATAGGGATTTTCGTTTCATAAGTGATCTGCAACTGATCTGAACTTGAAGTGATCCTGAACTCAGTGGCGTAGATAGAAACTTGTTTGTGGGGGCGGCGAACAAAAAAAATCTAATATTTACAGTTGGTTCTTGTCCGATGAAATTTGTATTACAAAATCTTTTAAGCGGACACTAAATCGCGCACTATACACTTAAAGTGTATAGAGCGCGATTAGTGTCCGCTTAAAAGATTTTGTGATACAAAAAAAATCTAACGAGTACGAACTACTTAACATTTTATTTATGACATGTAAAACGGCGAACAAAAAACAACGTCATACGAGAAACTTCTTTAGTATGAATTATGCGGAACATAATATTTTAGAATTATTTCGGGGGGGGGGGGGGCTCGGGCCTCCCGGGCTCCCCCCCTTATCTACGCCACTGCCTGAACTGATCTAATCCCATTTGACTCCACGGTGGTATGAAAAGAATGCTTTGCGTACGGATCAGATCTATTTTACTAATGCCCAGTTTTACAATGCCAGTTTAAATTTAAGCTCAAGCTTAAACCCATAACAACGATTATTTAAGCAATCGTCGTTAAGAGTTTAAGCTTCGGCTTAAATTTAAACTGGCGTTGTAAAACTGGGCCTTAATGCAGCTCAGAGCTACTCCACTGGATGAAACGACGACGCTTTATGTGGCTAGTTCTGAATGCCTGTCATGCGTAAATAATAATTGTTTAGTCCTCATGAGCAGCAATAATAATCTTCCAAAAAATTTATTTCTCAAATTCAAACTAAAAAAATTAAATTGAACCATCAAAAACAACTGAACCGCGCACCGAACCGATCTACAAAGTGGTCAAGAATAACTGTTTGAGTTGGCAATACAATTAAGAGCATTTTTTATTCGGCTATTTGCAACACTGCAACCCGATATATGTTTTGTTGGTTTGTTTGTGGTTTATTTGACGTAATCAGAACAGCGACAAGATTGTAGGTTATGTGAATAAAAGTTAGCGTTCTAATTTGAATTTGAAATGTCAAATAACGCTTATAAATTGATGGCTGTCAGTATCAAGCCCAGTTGTACCATTTAAAAATAAAATTCAGCGCTGCCAACTCAAACAGTGATTCTTGACCACTTTGTATATTATTATTACCGGTGCGCATCCCTGTTACATACGAGGGGAAATTTAAAAATTAACTACCTAGCCATGAAAAAGAAGAGATGGGTATTTAAACATTTTTATTTTTTAATATATTCCCCATTTAAGTTCACACACTTTGCTATATTTTTCCAGCTGTAAAAATGAAAACATTCTTTCGGAAGATCCCTTTTTAAAATGTTCAAAATCTCTTGATTGTACAGGGTATTAACGCAAGAATTCCCACCCCCTTTAGCTTTCTCGTTTTTTAAATTTAGAAAAAGAATTTAATATAAAACTTGTAGGGACTAATTCAAAATTTCTTATAGACGTTCACTGAAAATAAATGAGTAATACAGTGCGTGTAATTTTTACTGGCAGCACTGCATGTACTGGAACGATTGGTTTTCACTGACTGGACTAAAAATTAAATACATGCAGTATATTTCGATGCTGCGTTTGCATGCTAATAAGGGGCGGCAACAATCTTTTTTTATAACTTGTTTCAAACTCAACCTATTTCGTAGAACTGCGATGTTTTATCCTAACAAGAAAATTAATAATTTTTGAGATGCTACTTTTTTAATAACGGTTAATACTGCATTTTGCAATTTACATATGAGGTGGTTTGAAGCAAAGGGATGTAAGTGACTTTTTCATACAAATCGAAAAAATAAAAAGTAAAGTATTTTTATATAATTAATTTTCATTTGACCTTGATTTTTTTTATAGTAGTTTAACTTTGAACCTCTTATTTTCAAAATCACAAAAGTTGCACTTACACCCCTTTGCTTCCGACCGCCTCCTATATTATTTCTAGCTAACATCAAATCCTGCACTGGTGTACCCTAGTGCACACTTTTTTTTTACAAAATATGCTTTAGTGCAACCTAAAGTCTTTGACAAATGTGTCAATATGTTTCATACTCATTTGTACTGACACACCGTACAGACATTTCAGGTTGCATTAAAGCATACTCTACGAAAAAGTATGTATGTGCTAGTGTACACCAGTGCAGGATAACAAACACACCTAATATTGAATATAACTGTCATAATTATTCAAATTGAAACTCGTGCTATTTATGTAATTGTGAATTGGAGTCTACTTTCGAATATTAATTTTTGAAAATGTAATTATGTAATAATTTTCATGAAAATTTATTAACGTGAATTAAAACTATTTTTTGATAAGTTGACATTTGTACTTTGTACAGTTACATACTTATGATGATAGAAGCGACTTGTGTCTAGTACAGTGATATCTGAGAATATTTTCCTTGCCATTGTTGGGAAGCTCACAAGAGCCAGCCATAATTAAATTAAGTTCTTTACAGTTGAGGATTTAAATGTTTATCTTTGCAGGAGAAATTGACGTGCGCATGTTGAGTGCTCAAATAATGTGCTATTTGAGCAAGCGCGTTTTTTTGTTAACTGACATTCGATTGTTTTTAGTTGTATAGTATTTTTTTTAATAATGCATTTTATTATTAGTATTGTGAAACATAATCAAATTATAAAATACTGCTTATATTAAGTATTGCTATGTATAAATATCATGTGAATGAAATTGTACATTATATTTTTATAAATATATTTATTGTTTATAGGTCCCATCCTTAGTTTATGTTAGTGCTGCTTATTTATTTTATTATCTACATGTACAAGCTGTTTTTTCTAACATCACTCTGTAGACTTACTTATTTTTAATGAAATAGATCATGTATAATACCGTCCACTGAAATTGAAAATCATTAATAATTACTATTTAGTCCCACACATCGCTGTTCTTATTTTTGGTGGACATTTTTATGCAAAAAATATAATTATTTATTTTCACTTTATGTATATATTTTTAGAGGTACCTGTTTCTATGTTACTGTGAAGCCCGGTGTCATCGTTGACCATCGGCTGGATGCAGAGTCCTCTCTCAAAGGCAGACCGCATCCCACCGAAAAACGATTTCATAATCCAGTGTTAGGGTTATTTGTCATGTGCTGCAGATGGCACATGCAATAACTTTTTATGTCAGTTTCTGTACATACATTGCATTAATTATAAACATTACTGTTTGGCCTGCTATGTTGTGGTTGAACATTTGCCCAGCCCAATAAATACTGGATTAATATAGAATGATGTTATTTTTATTTATTTATTTCCTTATTCAATACTTCTCATAATTTTTTTTATACAGAGTTGTGATGAAGTCCCGCACCAAGCTCACAATTTGTTTATTTAATGTTTCTTTTGCAAAATCCTGAAACAGGTAAATTTTTAATTTTAAAAAGACACATTTTAGTGCAAAACTTTTCTTAATCGACATTTTTTGTTTTGCCGCTATGGCGTCATAATTTTTTTTAAATGGCAACCCTAACTTTTTGTGCAGATTTTGATCGTCCTGTTTTACTTTATTATTTGAAGTCCAGGTTAAAAAAAAAATTTTTTTTTCACTTCAAATAAACTAAATAAAATACGTGAGAATTTGAGACGTTCCATTTGCGACGCCAATATTTGGATAAGAACATCTGTGATTGTCGTTTCTGTTGCGCGGTTATTTGAATTTTTCTTGTAAGGTTTTTTTTTTAACACGACCTATCACTTGTTTGCACCGTCTAAAATTAACTTTTGGATTTACTAATTCGAAGTTATATTTAATTAGTAGTTAAATATGTGTATCATTGCACAGAATAATATTAATTATTAGTTACTTAACTAAGGGAATTGTCATATACAGGGTGATTCAGAATAAGTGTCCGACCCGTTAGGGGCGTATTCACTAAAGTCATACAAGTACGAAATTGCAAGAAATAAATTTATTGGAGACATTTGAAAAATCAGCGTCTTGTGAGTCCTAAATTGAAACCGATTAAGTACCACTGATGCCGAATTTACAAAATTACGTAAGAAAATCGTTTCTTAGCGTTGAGGCATCTTTTGTGACGTAATAAAGTTATTCCAGTGACCCTCAACCAATTTACATCCGAATTTTCAATGAATTTTATCTCAAAAACTATGCATATTAGACCCCCTATGCATATAGCTTTTTTTGCTTTGTTTTTTCATGTATAATCTGCGGTTAACGGGTCGGACACTTATTCTGAATCACGCTGTATATGTGTAAGGTCGGTACTCAAAATGCATCAGTGCATGTGCACTAACCTAAAATTATGAACAAATGCATCCTGAATCTGACCCGTTTAAATGAATCAAATTGTATACTGAAAATTTTACTGCTGAAAATAAAAAATCGGGAAATATAAATTTGTGAAACTGTAGGAAATACTCAATTTCCACTAAAATACTCAAGACAACTTGTTTTTTAAATAGGTATAACATCCATACGCCACGTTTTTGTTACAATAACGTGAAAATTAAATTAAAATAGTATCGTGTCGCATCGCTGTTTGTAGGCGTTTTAAGGAAGAAAAATAATTAGAAATCTTTCCAAAATTGTTATTTTTTAGTAGTATTTCGGTTTCGTCCGAACTACAAACATTATCAAACGTTCGTAATCAACAGCCTGCCACACGAGCGTCTCGCCGCAGTAAGTTTTCATGGCCCCTACTAGACAGGCAACTGTGATATCAGGAGTGTATAGGATTAAGCCTATGACTTTTACAAAAGGCAGTGGATCAGGTCCCCGCAGCCGGGATGTATACAGTGATAATTATAATACCGGCAGCTGGGATTTTTGCAATTCTGGCAGAAGTCCCGGCAGCCGGAATGTATAGCATGATAATTAAAATACTGGCAGCCGGATCTTTGCAATTCCGCCAGAAGTCCCGGTAGCCGGGATGTATAACATGATAATTAAAATACCGGCAACCGGAATTTTTGCGAAAGTTCCAGTTAAGGAGAACTATAAAAATAATTAGGTAGTGTGTTACAGTTCATTTCTTTCATTCCTGTTCTGAATACCCCCTGTATATGCATTGCCACCGCCCAGCCTTCATTTCTGTTCCGAACACGCCCTGTATATGCGAAATTCGACGTGTCGGATTATTCCTTGGACCGCGTCGTTGTACACATTGCAGTCAGTGTAGGAATACCCGTATTTCGCCGGCGTAATTTTCTTAAACTTTCGTTTTAGCATATTTCTATTAACAGGACCTTCATTTATTTAAACAAATTCACTTTATATATGTAATCCCTCCTTAATTGAGTTCAAAATCGCGTGTATGTGAGGAAGTGAACGAATTATAACGAAGTTCTACTTCTGGACGCGTATTATGCGTGACCTTTGTCCTTTCAGCCGATTGGTTCCGACTGTTACTAAGAAAGTTCCCCGGAGGTGGGAATAGACGATGTCTCGCTTGTTTATAATCCTTCCTTGTATGTCAAACGAGAAATGTTGCGCCATTGTCAGAACGAAACTTGCCGTCTCTTGGGTCACACTCTCTTTTCGTAAATATTTTTATTTGTGCGTGCCATTACATCGAAAGGATGTTAGTGCATATCTACGGCTAATTGCCGACTCTGATTAGACCCAGGTGTAAGACAGGAAAACCGCGTATCCCGTGGGTGTCACAGCTTCGGTGATAGACCGAGGTAAGTTCCATACGCAGCAACTCTCGGTTTGACTTATGTGTTCGTTTTATTTCATTTCTTATAGGCTTTTAGCGTGAGCTTTTATCGTCAGCTTTTATCGTCAGCTTTTATCGTAAGCTTTTAGCGTGAGCTTTTATCGTAAGCTTTTAGCAAAAGCTATCATCAATCCTAGGCTTTAATCTGGGACCTACATCAAGAGGTATTTCTCGTTGGGTGCATCGCGAATTACGGCGGTGAAGGCTCCCTCCCTCGCCCCTCTACGCGGAAGCCGGCACATTACAAAGTGCCGCGGCGACTTCGCCGCAAAGACACCGACAAACAAGCCGGACATCAAAGGAATAAAGGTCGGAGCGTTATAATTTCTTTTCGTAGTTTTGAGCGATATTTCGCGGATTTTATTTCGGATCCATTACTTTAATTTTGTCGCAATAAAACTTGCAACTTATTGCATTCTCTTGTATTTTGTTGCATTAGTGATGATTTGAATTATTTTAAGATAGATATGTAGCGATTTCGGATCCGAAAAGTTAGGTAATAACGTATTATGTCTATGGTCTTGTTGTGTACTTAGATCGATCGACTTGCGTTGAATTTGTTTTATCTTTTTTTTTCTGTTTGTGTTTCTAGCAATAAAAGTGTTCATGTTTTGGACGTAACGTGTTTTCTTAATTTTTTCACGCGTTCCCTTTCACAAAAAAATTAAGTGGCGCCTGTTTTTGGTTTGGCCTTCGCGTTTTGGTTAGAGAACCCCCCGTCCCACTGTGCTGGCTGGCAACATTGGAGTAAAGTTTCGCTCCAATGTAAAACTTCTGCCTATCTACGCAGGTAGGTAGCAAGTGGCAATCCGGATGAATAAAATGTTATAAAATATTAGCAATTTCTACAATTCCTATCGAAAGTCTCCATTTACTTTACTTTACTTTAAATGTAACACTCTTTATTTTGAACGTAACAGTTTAATATAAATCTCGAGACACTTAAAATTCAAGAAAGAACCTAATTTTTTTTTATTTAGAATGAATACATCCCGGCTACCGGGACTTTAATTAAAATGGTACGAATCCCGGCAGCCGGTATTTTAATTATCATTTTTTACATCCCGGCTGCCGGGGCCTGATCCACTGCCTTATACTTAAGTAAACTTTAAACTCTTAACAACCCCTAAAATTGTTATTGATTGTTTTTGAAGCAAACGTTTATGGAAAACCTAAGTTATAAATTTCTCTTTACAATTTTTAACTGCACATAATAGGTGCTTTCCTTTTGCCAACTTATGAGAGCTGAGCGAAGCTGAAGTCCGCAGACAAACTCACTGTCGTAATGGAACGCTTTAGAAAAGTTCGTTATGTATAATCACTGCATTTCGTGTAATTGCGTCGATATAAACGACAATTTAAAAATTATATTGGTAAATGATTTTCAAAATTGTTAGTTAAATACGCGTCTGCTAATTTGTATGCAACCACAGGTATCAAAATTACTTGCTCGTGCTAAAAGTAACGACATTTATGTGATCTAAGATGAGCATATCTGAGATTTGTGGCAAAAGGAATGCACCTAATATCCTACTTTGACGACATGTTTTATGTTCCTTCTTCACGGGTAAAATTAGGGTGTCTAAGACTACCCGTACACCCCTTTTATTTCGGAAACAGAGCATTTTAGAGAAAAATGTTTCAGACAAAAGTTGTATGGTTTCGAGGGGGCCATAAGATGGTACCATTTGTTTGACCTTGAATAATCGTTTGAAGGTCATATGAAGGTAACTTTGAATTTTTTAAATTGGATACCCTACATATTTTTACATATTCTTATAGCTTACCTCGAGATCTTTCCAAAACACCATAATAAAATATTTTTTATTAAGTATTTTTCGAGTTATAAGACTTCAAAGTTGCAGTATTTTGATAAAAATATTTACAAAATATGTCTCTGGGTCACGCTCGGTTCTTGCCTTGACTGATCGGCCTGGAATGTAAGATAAGATTATTGGAAAAAAAATCTTTTGCGAGAAATTTTGTAAGTTTTTTTTATCAAAATACTACAACTTTGAAGTCTTATAACTCGAAAAATACTTAATAAAATAATATTTTATTATGGTGTTTTGGTCTTTGGAAAGATCTCGAGGTAAGCTATAAGAATATGTAAAAATATGTAGGGTGTTCAATTTCAAAAATTCAAAGTTACCATCATATAACCTTCAAACGACTATTCAAGGTCAAACAAATGGTACCATCCTATGGCCCCCTCGAAACCATATAACTTTTGCCTGAAACATTTTCTCTAAAATACTTTGATTCCGAAATAGAAGGGGTGGTCTATTTTTATCAAAATACTGCAACTTTGAAGTCTTATAACTCGAAAAATACTTAATAAAAAATATTTTATTATGGTGTTTTGGAAAGATCTCGAGGTAAGCTATAACAATACGTAAAAATATATAGGGTGTCCAATTTAAAAAATTCAAAGTTACCTTCATATGACCTTCAAACGACTATTCAAGGTCAAACAAATGGTACCATCCTATAGCCCCCTCGAAACCATACAACTTTTGTCTGAAACATTTTTCTCTAAAATACTCTGTTTCCGAAATAAAAGGGGTGTACGGGTGGTCTCAGACACCCTGTATAGTCAAACAGCATCATTCTGCTGTAATTATGGGAAAAACTGGGACATGTACCGGGTGTCCCAACGGTGTGCATTTCTTCTGTGGAGCCTATAGAAATAACAAGTAGAAAAAAAGAGATTAAGAAAGTTATACTAGACATCACGCGGCACATTTTAAAATTATTTTTAACTATACAGAGTGTTCCAAAAAATGGTGGTGTATAAAGAGAGATTTTTTTTAAATGGAATACCCCGTATACTTTTACAAATTTAGATGTTCCGTGGAGAGCTAATTACAACAATATAAATATATATAGATTTCACTCAGTTATTTTCGTAAAAAAAAATTTTTTTCTTCGAAAATTCCTTAAAAATGTACACATTTTGAACTTATGTTTCTGACTATGGAGATGACACAGACTTACGAAAATATAACAAAATATTCTTAAGACTTTGGACTTTATGAAAATATGAAAAAAGTTAAAATATCTTTTAGCATTATACAGGGCAAGCAGTACTTGCGAAGCACTCAGTATCTCATTTTTTTTAATGGAATGACTATTTTTTATTTCAGAAATAGATGCTTAGCTTAGCTTTTTACTGATATCAGGTTATATATATACCTTTATTTCTAACATTTGCTTAACTAGAAATATTGTTTTTACTACCATTAGAATTTTTATGGTTTTAATCTTTTATTTTTGGAAATAAATTATAACCATAAATTTGAAAGTTCCTAGAACTTCCTAAACTCAAAATGCAGATATCAAAATTCGAATACCACTGGTCACATACCGAGGAAATAAAAATATTTGAAGTGGACATAAGAGTAAAGTACCTTTATTTTTCAAGATACGCGAAAATATTATTGGAAAAAGTTATTCAGAATTATTATAAGATTTCAAATATGAAATCATGGCTGACTACGATGAAAATTTTTTTTTCACATATTTACCTGTTTTCTCGTATCAATGTGAATATTGTAAAACGTTAAATGTGTAGACCTGGACGTTTCTTCAGGTGTGATATTAATACACTCTGGGATTTACTTTTTTGCTCAAATAGTAGTAAAAACAAGTTTCTAGTGAAAGAAATGCTAGAAATATAGGTATATAACCTAGTATCAGTAGAGAGCTAAGTTTAAGAACTACCCATTTCTAAAATAAAAAATAGGTCGTTCCATTTAAAAAAAATGAGATACTGAGTGCTTCGCAAGTACTGTTTGCCCTGTATAATGCTAAAAGATATTTTAACTTTTTTTATATTTTCAAAAAGCCCAAAGTCCTATGAATATTTTGTTATATTTTCGTAAGTCTATGTCATCTCCATAGTCAGCAACATAAGTTCAAAATTGATAAATTTTTAAGGAATTTTCGAAGAAAAATTTTTTTCTTACGAAAATAGCTCAGCGAAATTAATATACCTTTATATTATTGCAATCATCTCTCCGCGGGACATCCAAATTTATAAGAGTATACAGGGTGTTCCGTTAAAAAAAATCGCTTTGTATGCACCAACACTTTCTGGAACACCCTGTATAGTTGAAAATAATTTTAAAATGTGCCGCGTGATGTCTGGTACAACTTTCTTAATCTTTTTTTCTCTACTTGTTGTTCCTATAGGCACCACAGAAGAAATACACACCGTTGGGACACCCGGTACAATTGCATGATGGTGAACGCTTAAGTCACGTCGCTCACACCTGACGATTCGCTCGCATCGCCCGCTTCGCAAAACTGGTCGCTCACGCAGGACAGTGCATAAGGAAACCTACAATTAGCAGAATTAATAAATTTAAGGTTGTGCTGCCAGTTACGTGCACAAGAACAAGAATTTTGCAGGTTGCCTATCTGTTAGGAGGAGCCATGGAAACTTACTGCGGTGAGACGCTCGTCTCACACACAGTTAGTAACCTAAACTACGTGCCAATAAAAATGCACCTCCCAGAAGGGGTTAAGTTACAAGGTTCACAGTTTATTTCTCTTAGATAAAGAAGTAATTGATTTCACTTTAGAAAAAAAGATAACAGAAATTAAGGGAAAAAATTTAATAATTTGTCACGTCACCATAGTTAACAATACATTTCCTAACTCGCTGGGGCAGGCTCCGAATAAGATGATCAATGTCTTCTTGAGGTATCTTATCCCAAGCTTGCTGTAGGTGACGACGCAGCTCCTCCAAACTGTTTGCTTGTTGAGGAATACGTCTTAAACGTCAACTATTATATCCCACACATATCCTATGGGATTCAAATCCGGAGATCGAGCTGGCTAAGGAAGAATTTCTACCTCTGCTTGTTGCAGGAAGTTCCTACAAATTTGTTCGATATGGGGTCGGACATTATCTTGCTGGAGAACTACTCCAGCGTGTTCATTTATCAGAGGTAACAGAACGATGCGCATTTAATCCACGGTGAATTGAATACTACGGTGGCAGCATTGAAGTGAGATAGCAAACCGTTACGTCACGGCATACCCATTTCTCCCTCCATTTACTGTCAATCAATCATAACTGTCAACCAACCGTCACGAAGTTCGCAGCGTAGATCTGCGAGGGTAGCCGGTGACGTTATGCTGCCACCGTTAGTATTCAATTCACCGTGCATTTAATCTGCCTATCCATGGCCAGCTCCATTAACATTCACTGACGTGTATGTATGGCCGTTTCAATTCGCCTAAAATTCGGTTCTGAGAAAGCATGCCGTGGAGTACTCCCCTCAGCGCTCCCTATTAAAGATACTACAAAACTACTGATAGTAACGTAATGACAACTGCAATTACTTAAAAATTCACAAGAGGCGCTGAAAATTTTTAAAAGTCGAATTGAAACGGCCATACATACACGTCAGTGAATGTTAATGTAGCTAGCCATGGCCTATGATGAATTGGGAAGAACAATGGAATGTAGGTGGCGCTGCATATGGACGTTATATGTGAGATAATCATAACCTAAATACGGTAAACCTTCGGTTTTTGATCAGTTTATGCTTAGAAAACGTACGGAACGATACATTTTCGGTATAATAACAACACACAACAGTAAATATTTGACGTTCCACTGACAGTTTATCTCACCATGGCCAACTCCATTAACATTCACTGACGTGTATGTATGGCCGTTTCAATTTGACTTTTAAAAATTTGACGGGTACTCCACTCAGCGCCTCTTGTGAGTTTTTAAGTAATTACAGTTGCCATTACGTTACTGTCAGTAGTTCTGTAGTATCTTTAATAGAGAGCGCTGAGGGGAGTACTCCACGGCATGCTTTCCGGAACCGAATTTTAGGCGAATTGACACGGCCATACATACACGTCAGTGAATGTTAATGTTGCTGGCCATGATCTCACATACGAGAGTTCATGTATTGACCACCAGGGCGGCGACTCTTTTGTTTGTTCTTCCCAATACTAAAGGGGATCTGTACTCGATGCCTATGGAACTTCATACCCTAACACCTGGCGGTCGTCGCCATGGCCTCGTACAGCAAACTCCACATTGCGTTTGCCTCCACGGAACCTTCTCACCATTACTCGACGATCATTTTGCCATAGACAAAATCGAGATTCGTCACTGAACATGACTTGATCCCATTCAAAGACCCACTGCTGCCTTTCTTGACACCACTGAAGTCTGGCTGCCTTATGCAATTGTGTTAGTGGAAGGCGTCGACACGGTTGATAAGAGTGAAGACCAAACGACGCAATACGTCGGTAAATGCTTCGACTAGGCACCCTTTGTCTTAGATCCCTTATCCAAGCCACTCTAATTGCAGCTGAAGGGCGAAACCTATCTCTTACAGCCAGTTGACGGAGACGCCGATCTTCACGTTCATTAGTTCTTCTAGGACGCCCACTTCCTGGTCGACGGTGTTGGATGCCTTCCTCAGACCATGATGTCCATGCTCGAAGCACCGCAGAATGGCTTCGGTTTAAAGGCCGCGCTATTTCACGGAACGAGAAACCCGCTTCGTGTATGCTGACCATTCGTCCTTTCAAAGTCGGACAGTTGCTGAAAACGCTGTCTTCTGGCAATTCTAGGCATTGTTAACGATCAACACTTTATGCTTTCGCAGAAAATAAAGACTACTTCAATAAATTACCTTTGGTTAATTTATGTATTAAAGTAACATTATCCTAAATGTAAAAATTGTGTGAAGAGTCAATAAGATTATTAGCGAAGTTAGAATCAGTTTTATGTTTATTAAAGGATCTGATGTATTCCTTAACACGTGTTCTCAGGCTCCGGCCTGTTTGGCCAATATAGATGGAATTACAAGAATTGCAGGAAAGGGAATAAACACCACTCTGATCCAAATAATCGATTTTATCTTTTGTATGTGATATTAGAGTTTTGAGATTATTTTTATTGGAAAATGATATTTTTAAGTTGTTATTTTTGGAGAGATATTAATTTTGTATGAAATTTGACCTAGATATGGAATACTAAAGAATTGTGGTTTTTGAGTGGAATCAATAGAAAGATTGGGATTATAAATCGTTTTATTCTTTAATAAAAGAAGAA
This sequence comes from Dorcus hopei, assembly GCA_033060865.1. Classification (NCBI taxonomy): domain Eukaryota; kingdom Metazoa; phylum Arthropoda; class Insecta; order Coleoptera; family Lucanidae; genus Dorcus; species Dorcus hopei. The sequence goes on along the minus strand of CM065423.1, from coordinate 7,212,690 downwards.
ATAACCTCTTTAGGTTATTTCTGATTTTGCAAAAAAGGTGTTTGATGTTTATTGTTATAAGCAATTTGTAAAATAATGTTTAGTTCATATCTCAAATCTGAAGGTGACATTGGAACCGAAAACATACTATGAATTAAAGAGTTAAAAATGGCTAATTTATGTATGTTGTAGAGTGGTTTGCATTGAAGGGGATGCAAATATCACTACGTGTGGGTTTTCTATAGATTTTGAAAGTTAATTTGTCATCTCTTTTGGTAATGGAAAGATCTAAAAAGTTAATGGAGTTATCGATTTCTTTTTCACAAGTGAATTTGATGTTTGGATATAAATTTCTTTTCTTTTTTTTTCTTTTTTATTATCCAACCGTGGATCTCAAAGAGATATCGGCATCGTCAAGTATATATTTATATATATGTATTGTAAATTATTTAACAAAATCATTGTAGTCATAAAAACAACTATCTAATAAAAATGTCTTTAATCTTTGTTTGAAACTAGTGAAAGACTCTAGCATTGTTATGGAAGTAGGCAATGTTTTATAAACTTTCAGTGCCTTGTAGTAAACACAGCGTTCAAAAAGAACAGTGTTGTGCTTGGGAATTGAAAGACAATTGCAATTTCTAGTTTGTACTGATACACTGGATGCATATTTTTCTTTATTACCTGGAAATAATTGTAGATTAGTTCTAGCAAAGACAGCTAATTGATAGATATATATCACAAAATCTTTTAAGCGGATACTAAATCGCGCACTATACACTTAACGTTTCGCAGTCGTTCGACAGCTTCGTCGAACGACTGCGAAACGTTAAGTATATAGTGCGCGATTTAGTGTCCGCTTAAAAGATTTTGTGATACAGATTTCATCGGACAAGAACCAACTGTAAATAAAGATAGATATATAGATTTGCTAATGGTAAGATTTTGAGTTGTTTGAATAAGGGTCTACATGAATCCGTATATTTCTTATCCAGAATCGTTCTGACGATGGATTTTTGCGAGATGAAAGCTTGTTGGACATTTGGTGATCCTCCCCAGAATATTAATCCATACGATAAAGTAGACTGTACGTAAGACATATACAGGCTGTTACAAATTCGAGGCTCACCATTGGGATCTCGGAAACGGTAAGAGATACGAAGTCGGTTAAATTGGGGCAAAGTTGCGTGCTTTGGTGCTGAACAATAATCCGTTCTGAAAAATCTTCTACGTTTTGTAGTTTTTGAAATATTTCAAAAAAACAAGAAAACGTAATTATCTTTTTTATTTTTTCCTGAAGTTATTGTTGCAGGGATCATAACAAAATTAATACATTCTACAGGCACTTTTTTAAGCTCTTTACGATGACATCATTAGATTTTACTTAAAATGTTTCGTCTCGTCCTGACCATCATCAACTTCATTTTTTCTTATGGGCGCTACATTGGGTTTTAATACCAATGAATAGATCTATTTTTTCTGATGCTTTTCCATATATCATACATCCCTATTTATTAATTTGAAACAGCTGGAAATGCAAGAAATTGTTGAAAAATAACACTGCAAAGAAAAACATGGTATGCAGTGAAAACAAAAACCAAAAAAGTTTGATATACCTTCGGAGTTTTATTTCGTCTACCACAAAAGCAGATTTTTGAAAAATTTTTAGATATAAAAATGAATGACGTGAATCCAAGAAGGACGTACATTTTTAAAACGTATTGTGCTAACAACAACAATTTAGTAATAGCAAGAGAAATTTACTTCCAACAATGACGATGACGCAGTATTTAATTAATTTCGTAATTAAATTATACATTTTTATGATTAAAGCAAGAAAGTATCACAAGAAATTATATCTTTAAAAATCTCTCATTCTTATAAATTTAAAAATGTATTGTGCTAACAACAATTTAGTAATAGCAAGAGAAATTTACTTCCAATAATACCCAGAAAGATGCCATCCACATAGAACAATGTTATTAAGTTAGACAGAAACATTGCACTTTATGTATATTTTCGTAAAGCTCGAAGGACGTATCGAGATCGCCTTAATGATGATGAGAATGAAGAATTATTAGTAGAGGTAGTTTGTACTTGACGTTTCAAAATCGTTGTCATTTGTCATTGTTTTCATGGCCAGGTAGATTACATAAAAATAGTTACTTATAAAATGTATAAAATTATGAGACTACAAGAAAGAATGTTTCCTCGAGCAGTAATATCTTTTAAGATACGAGTTTTCTAAAGACATACATAATTTAATTTGATATTTTCTTGCTTTAATAATAATAATGTATAATTTAATTACAAATCTAATCAACTATTGTTTTGTAGTTGTCTTTCTGGATATTGTTGGAAGGAAATTTCGCTCGTTATTACTGAATTGTTGTTGTTAAGACCACAATAAATTTTTTAATTTACGTCATTCTTGGATTCAAAAACATTCATTTTTAGATCTAAAAATTTTACTAAAATCAGCTCTTGTGATACACGAAATAAAACTCCGAAGGTATATCAAACTTTTTTGGTTTTTGTTTTCACTGCATACCATGTTTTTCTTTGCAGTGTTATTTTCAACAATTTCTTGCATTTCCAGCTGTTTCAAATTATTAAATAGGGATGTGTGATACATGGATAAGCATCAGAAAAAATAGATCTATTCAATGGTATTAAAATCCAATGTAGCGCCCATAAGAAAAAATGAAGTTGATGATGGTCAGAACGAGACGAAACGTTTTAAGTAAAATCTAATGATATCATCATAAAGAGCTTAAAAAAGTGCCTGTAGAATGTATTAATTTTGTTATGATCTCTGCAGTAATAACTTCAGGAAAAAATAAAAAAGAAAATTACGTTTTCTAATTTTTTTGAAATATTAAAAAAACTACAAAACGTAGAAGATTTTTCAGAACGGATTATTATTCAGCACCAAAATACGCAACTTTGCCCCAATTTAACCGACTTCGTATCTCTTACCGTTTCCGAGATCCCAATGGTGAGCCTCGAATTTGTAACAGCCTGTAGTATATTCGTAATATGTCTGCTGAAACATGATTTTTAAGATTTTTTAAAACAAAATTGAATCGAGATAGTTTAGAGCAAACAAATTCAATGTGCGTATTAAAGTTTAATGCAGCGTCAATATGCAGGCCAAAAAATTTTACATTGTCTAACACCGGGACAGATTTTCCATTATATTTGATAAGTATATTAGACTCTAACAAGCTGTTTTTAAATTCTAACGCCATATTTTTGGTTGGATTTAGTTGAAGATGATTAATCTCACACCAACTAGCCATCTGAGAAATTGAGGCAGAGGCAAGTTCAGAACACGAAGCCTGAGAGCTAGCTGTCACTACACAAGAGGTGTCATCAGCGTACTGATATAGTGAAGCAAATGGAAATTGTTGTTCCAGATTATTGACATATATTATAAATATCAACGGGCCAAGAATTGAACCCTGGGGCACGCCTTTGCTGATACCTTTAGAGTCAGATAGAATCTCCTCAATTACACCATCATTTATGTGTTTGATACATACTTGCTGAGATCTTCCAGTAAGATAAGATCGAAACAGGTCCAGTGCAGTTCCTTTGACACCAATATTATAAAGTTTAGACAATAATAATTCATGATCCAAAGTGTCAAAAGCTTCGATAGATCAAAATAGATACCGATGGGCGACTCACCTTTATCTAGACAAGAAGTTATATAATGCAGACACTCAAAAATAGCAGATTCTGTGTTTTTACCTTTAATGAAGCCATGTTGAGATTTAGATAAAATATTAAAACGCACCAAATACGAATACAGTCTATTATATATAAGCCTTTCAAATAATTTTGAGAAAATAGGAAGTAATGATATTGGACGGTAGTTGTTCATGTCCGACTTAGAACCTTTGTTTTTATAGACAGGTATAACTTTGGCGTGTTTGAGAGAGTCGGGAAAGATTCCGGTTGCAAAGGAATTATTAACGGCGGCTGCAAGGTTAGGGGATATTATATCGGTAACGTCCGCAAGAATGGTGCCAGGAATTCCGTCATAGCCTGGTGTCTTTTTTAAGAATATATTCTTTAAAATGTCTCTGACTTCAACGCTTTCAGTTGGAAACAGGAAAAAAATGGATTCTTGATTTATTTTTAAATTTTCCTTTTGGTTCGAGTATGCAGATTGATCATTTGGAATGAAATATTCATTAAAGAGATTTGCAACAATATAAGGATCTGTTATGAAAATGCCATTACTTTCTAATTCAATATTGGAAATTTTTTATGAAGGAACAGATGACTCTTTAATAATAGTCCATATAATTTTACTTCTATTTGATGTCGTGCTGTAAAGGATTTTATTATTATTATTATATGTTATTTTAGCATCTTTTATAGGCTGTTGATATTCTCTCTTTTTAGTGTAATAAAAGTCTGTCAGTGTACTGTTAGCTCCTATCTTACATATAGAATATAGATCTCTAAGAAAATTGCCTTTATCAATAATTGCCTTCGTTAAGGCACCCGACTTCCTTCCCGATATACGCCTAAAACATACTCAATAAAGAATCAATATAACAGAATTAATATTCATTGTATTAATTCAGATTTTTTTATACGTATAGTAAACATCATATTCCATATTACACGGGGCTGCAGCTGAAATATTGAAAATAATAGTTTAAAAGCTAATAATTTTAATTTTAAAACGTATATTTGTAGCAAAATTTGACAGGAATTCAATATTTTTTTTCTAAATAAATTGGAACTTTTCATAAATAATGACGACAGCCCCGTGTCATATAATCCTTTTACAAAAGGTTTACGTTTTTTCCTAAAAGAAAAACTATAAAATATTTCCTACAAACGTATTATTCGCAAGCTATGATTTTCATTTAACATGATTCTCAAACCGAAACATAGATGTCCTCTGAAACTCACGTTTCTAGCAAAATATCTGATTAGTGGTTACGACAAAGACCAACCCCTTACATTTTATGCGTGATTTATTAAAGCAGACCTAAATAAAGGAATGCGAACCATCAAATATTCGCGGGAATTTTAAATTTGGAAAAGTGGCAGGTGGGTTGTGACAACGCGCTAAGCGTTGATGAGCACTAGTTTCAATAGAGATAACCCGATAAAGTAGATCGTGGTTGTGTCTAAAAGTGTTTTATGTTTAAAGTGATGTTAATTTTGAAATAATTACGGTACTGTTTTATATGCGAGAAAACAATTTAAACAAACAAAGTGATGCAGTTTATGATACTGCTAAATCTGAAATTATAGAGTATGCATTGAAAGATATAAATGGCATTAAATAGTACATTTAAAAAAATTAAAAGAATTAAATCTAAAACATACAGCAAAGAAGAATATACTGAAGTGCGAAGTCACATCGTAATCGTACGATTATTATAAACATACAGAGTGGAAAGTTTAACTGGAATAAATGCTGTAACTTAGAAAATTACCATTTATAGCAAAATTCTTGGAACAGGTCAATTTTTACTTTTCATGGCGCATATTACAAATGGATTTTTTTAACTTTTCAATTATTTGGAGGGGTGAAACAACCCCTAACTATTTTTTTTTAATGGAAGGGTATGTAGAGTAATTTTTTTTCTTAAAGCTTGTTCAATTGGGAATACAGCTACGCTTTTATTTTTTTAATTTTTCTTAAACAGTAAAAGGGGAAAAAATAAAAAAGAAATTTTTGACTAGAAAGATTTTAATGCATCAGAAGTTCAAAATTCTCGCCACCTCTCACTCGGCAATACCCTAATCGATTATAAATTCCATCCCTAACATTTTGTAACATTTCCGGCGTTACTCTCCTAATTTCATACCGAATTTTTCCTGAAGTTCTGCTATGTCGTTTGATTTAGTCACATAAACTTTACTTTTTAAATACCCCCATAAAAGAGTCTAAAGGGGTGAGATGTGGAGATCTTGCTGGCCACTCAATCGGTCCTCTTCTTCCTATCCACCTGTTGGGAAAAACTTCATTGAGGTAATTACGTGCAATTAAAAAGTTAGTGCGTTGGCAGCGCCATCTATTGGCTGCACACAACAAAATGATACCATGTGGAATGCTTATTTCTTCTTATGAAGTAATAAAAAATGGAGTTCCTGAATTGTTGGCATTAGAAACGGTTTTAGTAAAAAAAATCTTTTACTGCTAAAGAAAAATAAAAAAAAAACATAGCTGTATTCCCAATTGAACAAGCTTTAAGAAAAAAAATAACTAAACATATCCTTCCATTAAAAAAAACATAGTTAGGGGTTGTTTCACCCCTCCAAATAATTGAAAAGTTAAAAAAGTCCCTTTATAATATGCACCATGAAAAATAAAAATTGACCTGTTCCAAGAATTTTTTTACAAATCGAAATTTTTTAAGTTACAGAATTTATTCCAGTTAAACTTTCCACTCTGTATATAGGGATGCACGATTTAAATCGATACTTTTGGAAGATCGATATTTCCCTTTAAAATATCGATTTTTTGAATAGACATTAAACTTCCGATTTTTAGTACATATCCATACGCGTATGTACGAATCGATTCACTAAATAATTTCGGGACATTCGGCGATTTAATTGACATACCCAAGAAATTTGCAATTTTTTTTTCAAGAATTATTTTTGTCATGAAATAAAATCTGTACTTTACAAGGTGGCCCAATAAATTATTATTATTATTATATTTTAAATCGATCTTTTTCAATATCGATATTTTTTAACAAGTATCAGAGTCAAATCGATTCGGACTCGATTCGAAAATTCGATTTTTTTAAATTTTGGTGCATCCCTAAAACATAACCTAACTTTTTATATCTATTTAATTACGCTTTTCTACAAAATGGATAATAAAAGGCAATTAATGAATTAAAACATTTATTTTATTACATAAACCTCGAAGATGTAAACAAAGCCTTTGACAGTTGGAGTTGACGCTGTTGACAACTTTAAGGTTGCGACATACATACTAAGCTAGAGATGTTCGATTCTGAATCGATCTTTTGGAAGGTCGATCTTTTTCTCATAAAAATTGATTTTCTAAATCGATTCTGTTTGCAACCGATTTCTTAGTGAATCGATTTTTTTTCAAGAATCGAATCGATTTTTAAATTTTGGAATTGAAAGCGTTTTATAGCTTTGACACCGCGTAAAATATGTTAATCTGACTGTGACTGACCGAAACTCAACAGCGTATTTTGAGGATTATTCTTGACACTCGATAGATTTGACATTAGACGTGATAACCTAAGTAGAATAAATTCTTCATTTCAGCTACAATTGTGTTACTTTTCACTACCTATTTTTCTCTGTATAAGAGGTGTAATGTGCGAACGTAACAACACAGGAATACAATTGACATTTCTCGAATGTAAAACGACTGTGTGCGCCTATGGGCCAGTTGTATAAAACGAGTTAATCACTCGATCAAGTTAATTGTGTGGTTAAGCAATATCATTGGAGGAAAGTTTAAGTTTGATCGAGTGGTTAACTTCTTTTATACAACTGCCCCATGACATACAGCGACCGTATTGAGTAACCAATTTGGACGAGAAACTACTGTTAGTGTAGCTCTCATGTTATTCTTAACTCGTTAGTCAACACAATGCAAAACTTCAACGGCGACAGATACATGCATTTGTCTCCGTAAAAATTTTTGGTGGGGGTTCATCAGCGACACGCCTACTGACTGTTCCTTTCCTTCACCCTTTAGCCCCTCAGAAACTTTGGGATTGCAAGGCGTCAGCCTTAACCAAGGAGACCTGTTTTTACATTTATTGAGAACAGTTTTTGAGGTAATAGAAAAAGATGAATTAAAATGCCTAATGAACACAGCCATGAATTGTTCAAAATCAATGTTATAGAAAGAAGAATTCATTAAATCATCCTGGCGAAGGCAAGAAACAAAGGTCGAGCGATTAGCTGAACTAAATTCTCTCCGAGTAAACGTAGTATTGAGAGTTACACCTGGTAATGATAGTTGAGTTGTAAAGATTTGCGCAAAATGATCAGACAAGTGACAGATGACATTAGAACAGCTGATTTTTGGGAGATTGCTAAAGACATTGTCTATACATGTGGCGATGTGGCACTGTTTCCACATATACGAGTAGGTTCCTGCAGTAACGTATTCAGACCATATGAATGCAGAATATTCAATAACAATAGAGTAGTGGAAGCATTAGATGAAAAATTGACATTAAAATCACCGCATACAATTATATTATTTGATATTTAAAAAATTTTATCCTATAATTCATCAAGTTTAACACAAAAAGTATTAAAATTACCGTCAGGAGATCTATATAAGCAGAGTACAAAGAACAAGAAATTATTATATTTGATTTTACAACATGAGAATTCAAAGTCTTTGTCCACACACTCAATTTTCAAGTTGAGATTCTGACAATATGGAGACAAATAATCAGAGACGTAAATTGCTATACCAGCTCCCCTTATGTCCTTCCTAGAACTGAAAGTAATTTGAGTATAACCTGATATATATGTGTTTGGCATTAGTTCTTTACAAAGCCAAGTTTCGGTAAGGCAGCATATATCAGGATTATGTTGTTGATGCCAAGAACATTTCAAATTCAGCGGTTTTCTTATTAATACTACGAACATTGTGATGTAGTAAACGAAGCGATGTACAATTATTATCATTATTATTATACTTTATTCTAAAAGATGATTCAGTGCTTCGGGACTAGAAATATCACAGATAATTTTGGAAATTTCTCGTAACGTTTTGGTTTTATCAAACTTTACATACCCAAACTTATTACTCATGAGACTATTTACGAATGTGACTGAATTGCGATAAACTTGGTTGAATTTTTTTATAAATTCAACTAATTTTGAGTTGAATTTGTCAATCTGAAATTGTACATTCGACATATTATGAAGAAATGGAATCGAAGTGATTATGAGGTTAGTGTGAATACATTTACGTAGTTTGCTTAATAATAGCTTCAGTTTAGGGTAGGATTTATATCTAAAATCATGGCCACCTGTTATTATAATGACGTAATCATTTTTTGTAAAATCCTTACATAGAGAATCTATATTTTCTATGACATTGGCAAATAATGCATTAGGCTTAGTGAAACTAGTTATTTGACAGGAATCGACAGAGTATTTCCGCAAAAGTTTGTCACTCTTTTTACCTACTTCGTCTGTTAGAACTAGAATTTTTCTTTTAATGTTTTTGTTATCATTACTAACGTTAAATTCAGCGGAGCTGTTTAACAATAATGGTTCAATATCTTCTTTTTGGGAATTAATGGCAGGAATAATAATTTCGTCAGTATTCACTGAAACGTCATGGTAAGTTACTGAACTTGTAAATGTTAGGGCATTCTGCATTGTAACATTATCCTTATCAAAAGAATCTTCATTATTCTTTAAAGAATTTACAATGATGGTTAATTCTTTGATTTTATGTTTTTGTTCATCAAGTAGCTCATTCAATGTGCATTCCATTTGGAAAGCTTCATTGCGGAACGATTCCAATTCATGGTTTACCTTATTAATATGTTTATTCTTTAATAGGATTTCGTTATTCAAAGTGTTCATTTCATCACGCAGTGAAGTATCGTCAATGATATCGGTAATTTCATCATCTTCCTTCGGGCAACATACTATATTTTCTTTAATATAACGTTTGTTAGCTATTTTGTGTAGACAACCTTTATGATATATTTTTAAACAATTGGAACAAATGTAAATCATTGAAGTTATTGAGGAGAGAATCAATGAGATCGTTGGGGCCATTGAAGGTGAAAAAAAAAGTCACCAACATAACGACAATAAAATCAAATCAAATCATTTTATTGAATCAGAACTTGATCAGGTCAAGTATACAATCAAATAACAAAACAATGTGTTATATAATTTAGGAAACAAAACTAAAGAAAGACTTACATATACGAGTATTCTGAGTTATAAGCTTGATTCAAGAAATTCTGTAATGCTGTAGTAAGACTTTTCAAGTAAATAAGATTTTAATTTGGTTTTCAAGGTTGCCATGCTGATTTCTTTCCAGTGATTCGGTACTTTATTATATAGAATTAGTCCAATAGAAATTGGATCAGACGTATTCAGTCTATGAAATAGCACAGATAAATTTGTTCCTGATCTTGTAAGATAATTATGTATTTCGGTGCGAGTACAATATCTTTGTCAGCAATGACAGAGTAGCATCAACCGTACTCTTTTCTTTTCGGAAACCAAACTGTTGTTCGTTTAAGTAATTAATAATTACTAATTATGCTTTTGTGGAAAGTCAAATATTTGCTTCCGAATTACTGCTTCAAATATTTTTGAGAAGATTGGTAGTATAGAGATAGGTCTAAAATTGTTTGGGTCATGTTCATCTCCTGTTTTGTATATTAGAATAACTTTTGCAATCTTCATGTTATTTGGAAAAATACGACGTTGTAAACAGCTGTTAATAATATGGGTTAATGGATCACTTGAGGCTTGTGCACAATGAGAAAACGCGTGAAGTATGAAGTAACACGCGAAGAATTGAACACGTTTTATATAATGAAGTCGTTCACAATAGAATTGCAGTTCTATTCGATTTTTTGCTTGAGTACACAAGGGTATTTCTACATCTTTAATGGTCAAGTGTAATGTATCTTGAAGTAGTGTACAATCAGCAACTTTGCCAAACATCAGTAGGGCGGATTTAGAAGCATAAATAGACAGGGAATGTTCTTCTGATATTTTAACAATCGCTGCTAGATCAGTTTGAATGTCAAATAATGCACGCTGACTATCACAAATGTTGAAGGAATGATACAACTGTGTATCATCAGCGTACATATGAACACTACAAGTTTTTGCAGATTTGTAAAAAATTGAGGTATATACTATGTATAAAAGTGGACCAAGAATGGATCCCTGTGGGACACCCCTCGTTACCAATCTTTGTTTGGATGTACCAAGTGGCAGCCACACTCTCTGAGTTCTTTTGAAGAGGTAAGATTTAAAAAATGTGACAGCACCCTCACTCAGACCAATATACTTTAAAATGACTAATAGAATTGCGTGATTAATGTTATCAAAAGCCTTACTGTAATCCAGTAAGCAAGAATCTGTAATGTTTAAAAGAGCAGAGGTGCAGCTGTATCCCGGACGGAAACCAGATTGACATTCTGGAAGAATATTATTTGATAAGAGATATTCTCGTAATTGGACATTGACTATTTTTTCTAGGATTTTAGACATTACAGGAAGGATGCTGATTGGACGCAAGTCTTTAAATTCAGATGGTGTTGACGTTTTAGGTACCGGGATAACAATGGCATTTTTCCAACAACTAGGAAAGAAACTAGTCACCAGGCAAGAGTTAATAATATGAGTTAAAGAGGGAATTATATGAGGGCAGCAGTGAAGAATCATAGTCAAACTAATTCCATCAGAATTCAGCGCTTTACTCTGCATGAGATTAAGAATTTTTAAGATTTCAGATGACTCAACAGGTTTGAAAGAAAACTTTGAAATATTATTATTCACAGTATTATCATTATAAAAGTTAAGTAGAGCGGAATAATCGTTCTTCACAGTAGGTAAACTGTCAAGAAAGAAATTGTTTATATCATCCGGTTTCTGTAAACATTCAGGAATACTACTTTTAGATTTGGAAATATTTAATGATTTCAGTTCTCTCCACATTGATTTATGATCAAAATTTTCAGAAATATACTTGAAATACGCTTTTTTTTTCTCCGACTGTAGCTTGATTTGTGAGATTACGTAATTTGGTCGTGGTTCTATATTTGACAAAGTTAGATTTGGCTTTATCTCTCAATGACATCATTAATTTTATGTTGTCAGTAATCCACGGAGCTTTTGCTTTACTTATTCTAACTGTACGTAGGGGAGCATGACTATTAAACAATTCTGATATTTGAGTATTCAGAAACGTGATTTTATTATCAATATCATCCATATGAAAAATATTATGTAAGGGAATAAGACGCAAGTCGTTATAGAAGATATTCTGTTTAAAATGTTTAAAACATCTGTAGGTTTTCAAGGTACACTCTTAGGAATATTTAAGGGGAGATTACAAAAAATTGCTTCATGATCTGATATATGAAAGCTTTATTGACACAGTTGAGATCAGAAATACATATTGTCATGTTCACAAGGACACACAGTCTTCGGATTCTTCAAATAAGCAGAGAATTGTTTCAAACTTCAAATGCAAAGGAAATTCTTCAACTAAAACAATAAAACAAAGATCTAAATATTTATTTTACAAATAAAATATAACATACCTTAATTTTATGTGTATTCTTCGAACCAAACTGAAATTCCTTAAGAATACCATTTTTCTTACTTCCAACACAGACATTAGATGAAAAACTTTAACTGAAACAGAAACACAGGGGCAATTTAAGTATATATTAAAAGTTATACTAATTAAATTGTATCTTACAGTGAATGATCCGGAGTCTTCGATTTTATTATTAAATTCACCAAAACACGAAGCATGGGTTAACCATAGGATAAGAAACTTTTGTAGCTGGCTCGAGGTGCAAGCTAGTGAGTTGGCTGTCACAAAGCAGGAAGAGCAGCGGAAGGTTTCCGGATGCAATCTTGATGTGCCGATTTTAAAGGTACAAGATGATCCTGTGGCAGCTGTTGTGTCGGCCCAGGAAACAAAGAAAATGACATAAATTTTAGACATAAAACGGGCGTAAAAGAAAATTTTTAGTAAAGTTGCCAAATGGGGAGAAGTTAAGATTAAAAAACAAGAGGCGGTTAATTTAGGTTTTTGTTAACTAAGATTTTGTTATTTTTAAAGGTTAATTTTGTTATTAGTTCAATATAATATGTAAACTTACCGAAATTTGTTCAAAATAACGAAAAAACCACGAACGAAAGAACCACACTGACACACGCATTGACGTTTTAATGTCAAATAACAAAATAAAAAGATAATCTCGAAGTAATAGAACTCGTGACGTCATTTAGCCTCGAAACCCTATTTTTAGATTCAAATTTAAGAAAATCAAAGGCGAAATTAATACATTGTATTATGAAATCTTAAATAGAAAAATATTTAATGATTGACGAAACAAACAGACAAAAGATTCACTGATAATTTATGAAATAAAAATCATTGGAAAAATAAAACAAATCATTGGTTTTTCAAAAATAAAAAGCTAGCGCCGACGTCATAAAAAGGAGCCTATATAAAGCCCGTCGAACCGAGATTCGCTCTCATTCATCCGACACTCATCACGGGGTGATTAACCTCAAACAAATTGACAACTATCACGGAGTGATTAACTCTAAACAATTTGACCCCTATTACAAAAGTAAATAACTGATTACAAAAACACTTATCATTGGGTGATTAGCCTATTACAAAACTATTAACATTGAGTAAATAACTGATTACAAAAACACTTATCATTGGGCGATTAGCCTATTACAAAAACTATTAACATTGTGCGAATAACTGATTTAAAAAAAAACTCTTATCATTGAGCGACTAGTTCTTTATTTATAACATTCATTGTTGATTGATTAATTTATACAGTTTCATGATATTATTGTTGTTAACATTATTGTTTTATAAAGCATTGAAAAACTAGAATAAAATAAAAGTTTAAAAATAAATCTAGCATTTTTATTTATCTCTACTGCTGCTCTTTCTACATAGTCCCACTTTCATTACTTAAAAAAAAAAAAAGAAAAATTGCTACTAAATAAACCACAAGGTTAATGAAAATAGTTAAAAGATAAACTTTTAACACATAAAAGTTTGACAATAACCTGTGGTAGCTATAAGTCATAGCAATATGATATATTGATATCAGATAAAGTTTCAGTGTTTTCAGTTAATCTGGTTGGTTGAGTTATTATCTGGTAAAGCTGCAAGGACTCCAGCATGTTGTTAAAGTAAAGTGAATCAGTGTTAAATGGACTGAGCATATCAATATTAACATCACCAAGAAAAATTACTTTATCAAACAGAGACAAAAACAAGGAACAACTTTGCTCAAGTTCATCAACAAAGGTTTTGAATCATAGCGAAGGCGGCCTATACCGGGTGTTTCAGTGAAGATGCACCAAACTCGGTATGTTGGTAGATATCGTGAAAAGAAATAAAAGTTTCCTATAATATATTTTTTTTAAAGGAATAAATTTTGAGATAATCGAAGGGAAAGGAGAATCGTATATTTTTAAAACGTACAATAGACGAGAGCGGCCCGAATTCTTAACCTGCCTTAACGTTCGTGTAATTGCTTTATTACCCCATAAACTGTCGCGTCTCAGATGTTATGATGAAACACATTTAATCCGTTCTGGTTCGCGTTGTAGCGAAGAGTAGGCTATTAATCGGTGTACTTTATCTTTTCATTTTTTTTAAGTTTATTAGTGTATGTTTGTGTATGTGTTGGTGCGTTTGCAATGGTCAATTTTACGTTTCAAGAGTACGCGGATATGCATTTGTTATACGGGGAATGTCGGGGAAACGCGCGATTGGCATCACATCTGTACGCGGAACTGTTTCCTAATCGTGAACGACATCCGCATTATCAAATGTTTGTCAGGATAGCTCAGTGACTACGCGACACAGGCTCTTTTTTACCTGAACAAGGAGTAAGGAACAAATTTGATGTAATTACGGTTTGCATAAATGTTAGTGCGACGAAAACGCACGCTAAATGCACATTCTTTCAAAGTGTTCACCTTTAACACGAATTGCGGTCAAGGGCAGAGTTAAAAGCTTCTCATAAATTTTTTCGTTTACGATAGATATTTATTGTCTTCTTGCAGCCGCGTGCCATTCATAAAACAATTTAAATCGCTCGTCTTGTTTCACGGCCGCAGAAATTTAAATCGCTACGGTATTTATGAAAACATTGACTCAAAATAATGCAAATTTCAAGTTGCTCCGATTGCAAAATTGTATTAAAATATTTTGTTTGAAATAATGTCAGAAACGTTTCCCCGAAGTTTGGTGCATCATCACTGAAACACCCTGTATACCACCCCAATTGTAAGAGACAGATTGTTAAATCTGACATTGAGACACTTTTGTGCAATATTATTACTAGCTTCAATTTCAACATTTTTCAAAATATTCCTAATATAGATGCAAACACCACCACCGCGTCCAATACGGTCTTTACGAACGAGAAAATAATCAGGTATTTGGAGTAAATTATTATCTGTCTCATCAGTTAGCCACGTTTCACTAAGTGCTAGAACATTTAGTCGTTTATGTAACAAATTCAATTTAATCTCATTAATTTTAGGTATCAATGAACGAATATTAATATGACAACATCTTAAGTTGCGATTCATAATATTATCCTCAAATGACAATGAACAAAATAAACATAAATTCTAATTAATGCAGATTAGTGATAGCAATAATATTTAATAAAGTCAACCACGGTACAAAGAAACCTTACAAATATACAAAAGAATGAAATGTTTTTACCGCAAATAAGAAATTCTTTTTCTCAGTATAAAGAACAGGTAGATAGTAATGCACGACCAAGGAGATACGAACCAAGGTAGCATCAGGTCAGCTGGAGAGTAATAACAAGTCGGTAACACTACACTTTTAAATCATTTACAGATCTAATTCGCCGAATCGTTTCGCCAACTTTGACCAGAATATTGCCTTCAGTCGACCACACTTTATTGCTGCCATACTTATTCCCGGCTTCTTTTAATAATTGAACTCGCTTCTTAGTTAGCTTCTCTCTGATCACCATAATTATACATGTTACATACATGTTACGCCATACATGTTACCACCCGCAGCTGCAGATTCTGCATTTTCTGGCACTCGCGCCGCAACAAGAACAGACGTAATTAGCCTTTTCGTTTAGGCAGTCTTAAATATCTGCTCACGAAGTAAGAATTTGCCATCTATTAGTTTCGGCGATGTTTTTCGGCACTTTCATAAACAACATAATAAATTTCCATCTGTTCTTTCTAAGTAAAATTAAAAATGTATCTACCTACAGAAAAACAGAAATCACAGATTATCTTTACCCTAAGAGCCCGCGCACACTGCAGATTTTCTATCGGCCGATAATTTACTCGTATTCTGAATCAAGATGCGAGAAAGGTGATACATGGCTGTACATTAAATTATTATAGCTCTTGCAGCCGCATTACACTTGTTAAATTTGAAAACAATTTTGTTACAAAGTGAGAGGATAAACCACGACAGTGAATGCTGATTGGTTGCATTGGCACTTCTCATTCACTTCGTAACAAATTTTACACAAAAAATATCATAGTGTAATATACTTTTTTTATTTTGTGTTCGGTGGTTAACATTTCTGTAAGTCCCTGCAGAGATCTCCGAGTAATCCTAGAGACCTAGGAGAACTTCAAAATTCCAATCAGGATTTTTTGACGTTTTGATACATAACGATAACACGATTCCAAAGCCCTCGAATTCGTTTTCTCACACCTGCGGTTTCAAATTTCAACATCCAAAAACAATTCACGATAATATTCACAATATGAAAACTTAATATACTTTATGTGTAATTGCTATGTATAAGCAACTATGTGAAGTTTGTAATAGTGAGAGGAAAATATGAGACCTAAAAATTTTGTTCTTACGCAACAGATTCGTTGACGATCGATACGACAAGAATTTCCAATGCTGATTTTAGAGTCAATTTTATGCAAAGTCGAGGAATCAAATGGAATGAGTGTATATGTGCTTTCCTTTCGTGAGGGAAGACGTGGCGACTTTTACTGGAGGTTAGGGGAGCGCTTATTATACATCTGTAGAAAAATCGTACAGTTACAAATATGTTTCAGTCCGTTTAAAAATAATGAAGCCAATCGCAGGAGTTCACTTGAAATGTGATGTTTTTTACCTTCTCGCCATTTTAATTATTTACTATGCGCTTGGAAGATGTTACCTTACGAGAATATATTATTTAACTGTTCGACTTCACTTGTCACAACTTTATACGAATAATCTTTGTAAAATAATAATATAAATTTTATATTACAATTATACATATATTACGGGCATTCGCAATATACATATTGCTGTGATATTACCCAAAATAATAAAAGTTTCCTACATACCATACCATCAAAGAGGGAAACTCAATCAATGATTCTTTAATTCATATAAAATTATTTAATTTAATGCAATTCCAAATACATCACAAACAAATTATCTGAAAAACAAAAAATTATTATCAAAAACCAAATTCAGAGAAAGTAAAACAATTAAACTTACTAAAGTAATGAACAACAAGGAGGTGCTTCGGCGTACGAACGAAAGGTTCTTGAATAAACTTGACCGACGACATCACCTTGGGCATTACATCCGATGCTCACTTCAAGTTGTGGACAGACGACTCATGCAGCTAAAGGCAGATACCAAGGACTGACGACGTGCGGATGAAGGCGGCAGATGCAGAGGACGTCGAATTATTAGCAACTTTTGGTTGAACACCTAAAATTACAAAAATTAGTTTGGGATGTCAAAATTATTCAGGGGTTTATTTTTTTTTGAGATATATGTTTAGAAAAGGTTTGTATTATATAAAGATTAGATAAATAATGAATAGATACTTACAAATTGTTAATATATTAAGAAAAACTGTATTATGACAAAATTTACACAACATTTGAATTTGACATTGATTAACGTCAGAATTAATTTTTGAAGTTTAATAAAGAGAGATGAAGTTAAAAATCGATTTGAAAAAGCTCGATATGTTGCTATATAAACGGTTAACATGGAGAATAATACAATGTATTTTTTTAAAAATGCCATAAAGGTTGGCCATGAAAATTAAAACTCATGTCGTAGCTTGGCATCTAACACATGCCAAATCTGAAAATTTAAAGTAAATGATTGGAGTTAAGACATGAATTTTCTTTTCCACAGCCACCCCTTATGGCATTTTTAAAAAAACACATAGTATTTATACGAGCTGTAATTAAAGCAAGTGTAATCAAAATTTTTATTCATTATCAAAACTCTCAATTGATAACACTAGAAAAAAAATTTCCTCTCTGCTTTCAAACCAATTTCAAGTTAATTTTTTTATTCAAGACATTAATTAATATTCATTATTTCAATCCAATTTATCTGTTCAGTTCTAAATAGTTCTCTCGTTAAATTTTTCTGTTAATAGTTTTGACGTTAACAATTATCCATTTTTGACATTTAACATTGAATAAAAGATTAAAAATTGTAATTCCATCTATTATTTAAAAGAAAAAGAAAAGGAGCCTAAAAAAGAAAAGATGTCACAGTAAGTACAAAGAAAGTCTAATTTTATCTGATTATTGATAGAAAATTTCGTACAACTGTCAACACATACTAATTAAATTTTAATCAATTAACAAATACTATTCGTAGATGATTCGCAATAATCATAAGCGAGGTATTTAAACTTATTGGTAAAAATTTAAAGCTATATTCAAATATATTCAACGGATGTATCCAAAAACGATTCGCAATAATCGTGGTTGAGTCATCTAAACCGAATAAATTTTAATACATACAAATACTTGAAATTTCTAATTAAAGGTAAATTGGAGACAATTCGCAACAATCGTAATCGATTTATAAAACATATTAGAAATAACAATACACATATTTTTCAAAATTTTAAATTACAAAAAGGTTTTCTTAACTAAAGTATCTACAACCTGAATCAAGCCTCACAAAATAAAAAGGAAAAATCATATCAAAAAAAGAATACAAAGAAAAAGAAAGAATCAATAATAAGAATTAAAATTATCTTATCACTATAATATGTATTTGTGGATCTTTATTATCGGAGAGTATGTCATCAAATTTATTTATTTTGATAGAATTAGATACCAGAAAGGTGGAGACGTAACTTTTAAAAAGTTAAGAAATGAGAATATACCGTGAATGTATCTTATTCTGAAACATGCGAAACACACACATACGTTTGTTGCTAGAGTAACGTAATTATTAAATGACAGCCATGTATTAAAGCGTGTATTTTATTTTGAAACATATGTAGGTTGTCAAAATAATTATTAACTTCAGCTTTTAACATTTTAAGTCGTATCATTGAGTACATTTACACGAACGTCTAAAGTAGGTTTTATTACAACCAACGTTACTATAACCGACGTGAATGGTCGTATAAATGAGGCATAACACCCGTTTTAGTAAAACGGTTTAGTAAAATGGATGTTATGTCTCATTTACACGACCATTTAAGTCGGTTTTAGTAACGTTGGTAGTAATAAAACCTACTTTAGACGTTCGTGTAAATGTACTCAATGATACGACTTAAAATGTTAAAAGTTGAAGTTAATAATTGTTTTGACAACCTATGTTTTAAAATAAAATATACGCTTTAATACGTTGCTGTCATTTAATTATTACGTTACTCTAGCAACAAACGGATATGTTTGTTTTGCATGTTTCAGAATAAGATATATTCACGGCATATAATACGTAAAATGAGAATTTGTGAAAGGAAATATGTAATAATAAAGTATGTCAAGTAATTATTGCGCACTATGAAAATTTAATTTAATTGCCATAAATCTTTGTATGTATGTTCCGCCAAGAGACCGTATATCATGTATTTAGCTATAAAATACAATACAAATTACATTTGTGATAAAAATTTTGTATACATTTTTTTATCGGATGTCTCGAACCAGAATTACTACCGCGTTAAACAAGTTCGTTTAAAAAAGTGTCAATAAATCATAGCGCACATTGAAAATTACGCAACTGTTAATAATTTTCTGTCAAGTGATTTATTTTGCTTGTGTAATTTCTTTGTCTGTGTCATGCCTAAAGGAGCCAAACTTACAGAATTCGAGAAGGGTCAAATTCGAGCCCTAAAAGATGTGGTAGTTCGGACGCAGACATTCCAAGAAAAATCCATCGTTCCCGAATTTACAATTTTTTAAAAGATCCAGATAATTATGGAACATCAAAATCCACTGGTCGACCTCCATTGCTTAGCGATCGCGATAAAAGAAGAATTATCAGTGCTGCTTCGAATTCCACGATTGGTACTAGAACCTTGAAGAGAACTTTGGGATTAAATGTGTCACATGAAACCATTCGTAAAGTTATTAAAAGCGAGCCTAGACTTAAACGGATGGAAATGCAGATTAGACCTAGCCTTAGTGCTACTGACAAGATGCGTAGTCTTGAATTCGCTCGGGAACACATGGCTTGGGAAAATGAATGGGATAGGGTAATTTTTTTTGGCTTTTTGTTTTTGTTCTTTGGAGCCACAAGTGCAACTTCTTATCTTCAGGTTATTTTTTCGGATGAAAAAAAATTTAATTTGGATGGACCAGATGGTTATCGATATTATTGGCATGATCTGCGTAAAGAAAAACGACATTTTTCAAAGCGCAATTTTGGTGGTGGAAATGTAATGGTATGGGCAGCTATTAAAGTGACCGGTGCTATATCCATAGCGTTTGTTAGCTCGAAAATGAATAGCGAGGATTACCAGAATGTGCTTGTCGAAAATTTGGAACCTTATTGGCTACCGGGTTACATGTTCCAACATGATAACGCTCCAATTCATTCCAGTTTACCCACAAGAAATTGGTTTTCTGATCGAAACATACCCGTTTTGAACCATCCCCACACTCTCCAGATCTAAACCCGATCGAAAATTATTGGGGAATTCTTGTTCGTCGAATTTACGTGTGGCGACTATGACTTTATTATATATTATAAAGAGTCCAGTAGGTGGAGAAAACAAGTTTAGTTTTGGTTGACACTTTAAAATAAAAATGTAGTTTAATGTTTAATAAAAGTTTATATACAAATATAACTACAAATGGTGACCCCTGGTGAACGCGCACAGCAAGAAACAGAACAAGCGCTTCTTATTCAGCATCTACAACAACAAGTAGCCGCTCTAACTGCAATGGTAGAGAAACTGGCGAATGACCGAGGACGTAATTGGCAGCATTCACGCTCGAGAAGCAAGAGTCAAGCACGCGAGAGAAGCAACCTTTGTTTCTATCATCAAAGATACAAAGAAAAAGCAAAGAAGTGCTTGTCACCATGCACTTTCTCCAGCAATCGGAAAAACTGAGAGCACCGCCGGCGCAGGAGGCAGCGTGCGACGGTCCATTTACTGCTCAACATCGCCTCTTTATCACAGACCCACAATCTGGTATTCGGTATCTCATTGATACAGGAGCTGAGATATCAGTTCTGCCCAAAAGTTACATACACAACTCCTCCATTCACCCAGGGAAAACAACATTATTCGTAGCTAATGGTACTGCCATACAAACTTATGGCGAAAAACTTCTTTGCCTTGATCTCAGATTGAGAAAACAATTCAAGTGGTTCTTCTTAGTAGCCGATGTTTCTCGACCAATCATAGGAGCCGATTTCATTAGCAGGTATCATTTATTAGTCGACCTTGCTAATAGAAAGCTTATCGACAGGCAGACCAACCTTACCACAATAGCATCAATGGAAGCATGCGACACGTTAGGTATCACCACCATTCTTCGGACGACAAGATACCACGACCTTCTGGCCAAGTACGCTGACATAACACGTCCAGCACTTCTAGCCAAATCATCTGGGACCACTGTACACTACATACAGACAACAGGACCTCCAGTATCGCAGAATTGTCGACGACTCCCTCCTGAGAAATTAAAAATCGCCAAGGCTGAATTCCAGTATATGCTAGAACAAGGAATTTGCAGACCGTCGAAGAGTCCATGGGCAAGTCCTTTGCATCTCGTACCCAAAAAGACTCCTGGTGAGTGGCGTCCGTGCGGCGATTATCGTAAGCTAAACAGTGTAACAATACCCGATCGATACCCAATTCCGCACATCCAAGACTTTTCATTAAGGTTGCAGGGGAAAAGTGTATTCGGGACAATAGACCTTGTGCGTGCATACCATCAAATCCCCATAGCCGAGGAAGACATTCCCAAAACCGCGATCATTACTCCTTTCGGACTTTTTGAGTTTAATGTGATGACGTTCGGCCTTCGAAATGCCGCCCAAACTTTTCAAAGACACTTGAATTCCGTGCTTTCAGGTCTGGACTTTTGTTTTTGTTATATAGACGATATTCTTATCGCATCTACTTCCCCAGAGGAACATTTAGAACACCTTGAACTGGTTTTCGAACGGTTGCGCGAGTTTGGAATCGTTGTGAATCCGGCGAAGTGTGTTTTCGGCGCCCCTCAAGTAGACTATCTTGGACACCAAATTTCAGCAGAAGGTATAAAGCCGTTACCCAACAAAGTAGCTGTAATCACTGATTTTCCTAAGCCTACGACAATAAAACAGTTGCGACGTTTTCTCGGAATGTTAAATTTTTATCGTAGGTTTGTTAAAAACTCAGCTGAGTTCCAAACACCGTTGAATGATTTTTTAAAAAATAGCAAAAAGAATGACAAAATAGTTTGGACTCCTGAGACAGACGCAGCATTTGCCCGGTGTAAAGAAAAATTAGCTAACTCAACCCTTTTGGCCCATCCCTATGACAGCGCACCACTACTTCTGACGACTGATGCTTCAGAGGTAGCCGTAGGTGCAGTGTTAGAACAAAAAGTTGACGGAATTTGGGAACCGTTAGCATTTTTCTCCAAGAAGTTGAACACCGCCCAAGCTAAATACAGCACGTATGACCGAGAGCTGCTAGCTATTTACGAGGCTATCAAGTACTTCCGCTACATGGTTGAGGGCAGGAATTTCAGCGTACGAACGGATCACAAGCCACTGACATACGCTTTCCTGCAGAAGACGGATAAAGCGTCACCTCGACAACTGCGTTACTTAGACTTCATAGGACAATTCACTACGACCGTCGTATTTGTACCCGGCGAAAGCAACGTTGTCGCCGACGCTTTGTCACGAATTGAAGAGATTTCGAATCCCACAGCGATTGAACCGGAGGAACTAGCAAAGGAACAGAAGAACGATCCCGAACTGAAGGAACTTCTGCAATCCATAAATACTTCTTTAATTCTCAGAAAGTTCACTCCAAACAATTCTGCAGTCACTATTGTGTGTGAAACCTCAACTGACACCATCCGTCCTTACGTCCCGAAAAGTCTGCGCCGAAGAATTTTCCTACTGTTCCATCAGTTATCACATCCTAGTGGTCGAGCAACCAGCCGAGCTATCAAACAAAAATTTGTTTGGCCATGCATGAGCAGGGACATCATTGAGTGGTGTCGCAACTGTATACCCTGCCAGAGATCAAAAATTTCTCGTCATACTCACAGTCCTCTAAAGAATTTTAACATGACTGATTGCAGGTTTGAACATGTGCACATAGATATTATTGGCCCATTACCGCCCTCCCAGGGTAATCGGTATTGTTTGACGATGATAGACCGTTTCACTAGGTGGCCAGAGGTAACGCCGATGGTGGACATGACGGCTGACACCGTAGCTAGAGCTTTTTACGCTACTTGGGTTTCTCGTTTTGGTTGCCCACATCGCCTCACCACCGACCAAGGAAGACAATTTGAAGCCTCTCTTACAACTGCCCTAACGAACCTCTTAGGGATCAAGCGATGTCGCACCACAGCATACAGACCGCAAGCGAATGGCCTCATCGAACGTTGTCATCGGACCATTAAGGCAGCTATTATGTGCCACGAAGACAAAGAATGGACAAATCTTTTGCCCACAGTTCTTTTAGGGCTGCGCACCAGCTACAAGGAGGATCTCCAATGTTCAGCAGCAGAGCTCACGTATGGTACGCAACTGCGTATTCCTGGAGAATTTTTCTTCAATGGCGCGGTTCCCCCAGATGCTGCAACATTCGCAAGAGAACTGTGTCAACAGATGCGTGAGATTCGAGCAACACCTGCAGCTCGTCATGGTAACAAGCCTGTTTTCGTTCATCCTGCCTTGGAAACATGCACACATGTTTTCTTACGAGACGATGCAGTCCGACGACCATTACAACAACCTTATACTGGACCACATAAAGTTACTAAACGGGACGCCAAGACAATCACCATTTTCTTCAATGGAAGACAGTTAACCGTTTCCATCGATAGGGTCAAACCTGCATTTTTGGTGAAGGAACTGAACACATTTCCATCCTCAACACCTGTACAGCCGCCAGCACTCAGTAGCAACGAAAACTCTACTCAAATCAAGGAATCAATGACACGTGTAAGGCGCAAGGTGAAACCACCAGTTCGTTTCCGTGACTACGAATCGTAGACACTAGAGGGGGAGTAACTGTGGCGACTATGACTTTATTATATATTATAAAGAGTCCAGTAGGTGGAGAAAACAAGTTTAGTTTTGGTTGACACTTTAAAATAAAAATGTAGTTTAATGTTTAATAAAAGTTTATATACAAATATAACTACATACGAAAATGAGCGGCAATTTGGATCAATTCCCAATCTAAAGGAAGCCATTCTCCATGCACACCATTCTATTGAGCCGGAAATGTTTCGTAGGCTTATCCGGAGTATGCCAAATCGCATTTTTTAAGTGATTCAAAAAAATGGTAACAAGATTGATTATTAATTAACGTTTTCTTCTTTTAATTTACTGTTTATTCTATTAAATTTTGATTTTTATTAAAGTGCGCTATAATTTCTTGACACACTTCTAAAGCATTTTTTTATTATTTAAGGGTTCCACAAACCGAAGCGGCCGCGGTGGCGGCCACGGTAGCGGCCGCGGTGGCGTTCAAACGCAGCAACAGCATGTTTATAACAGCTTCCACATCGACGCGGTTTGACGCTCGCAAACGCGGCCTGTGCAGCGTTCTAATGTGCGGCCGCGGCTAAACGCAGATTGCTCAGTTTGGCCGTTGATCGCATGGTAAAAATGACGTCAATAACGGAGCGAATTATTAAAGAAGTCTTTTAATTTGGTTGTTTAACAAAAAAATGACATTGTTTGTTTTTCAAAAAATGATAATGTTGAAAATACAAATTGAACTACCTGCCTTTCCTGTACATCTTCTTCCAACAAAGCTGCTAAAAGTAATCCTTCTTCTATAACATCATTTTCAACATCCACTTTAGCAAAATAGTTAATAATGAACAGGTATGGTTTGCGCTGAGGCCGCCACCGCGACCGCTACAGTTTGTGGGCCTTCTTTCGCGTTCGCATCCACGGCCGCGGCCGCTACCGTGGCCGCCACCGCGGCCGCTTCGGTTTGTGGAACCTTTTAGAGATTCTTGTCCCACTTCCGTTGTAAACTGGGTATGCTAATTTTTTCTTATCAATGTAATTTATAGTTTTCACTACCTAAATGTAATATGTAAAGTATTTTAGGTGGTCATATCAAAATGTTCGGCAGTACGCCAGTTTTAAATTAGTTTTCAAAGGTGCGCTATAATTTCTTATCATTCTTCCAATACACATGATTTTCTTAGTAATTTTACATAAAAATTATAGGTACTGCCCTGCTTAACGAAAAAGACTTATCTGGATGTTTTGTTTTTTGAATGAGTACACATTTAAAGTATCATAAAAACATTGTGTATCATACACTGTTGAAAAATCGGTGCTAAAATACACACAATCGCAGTGTCATTTGCGGCCACACCGACTTTTGGGTGAAAACTAACACAGACCATTAGTGTAAATAATTTACACATTCATTGTGTTGCGTCGTTTTTCACCGTACCTATATGCAGACGGCTCGAGCTGACATCACCCGTATAAAAAAAATTACGCAGATGGTCCAAACACACTTAACTGTGTTATTTTCATCACTTTTGTGTAATTTCACAACAAAAAGGAGTTAATAAATAATACGCAATAGCCGGTGTGATTTTTGTGGCAAATTTACACGGTCACTGTGTAAATTTTAACACGCAATTTTTTTACTTTCACACCGATGAATGCGATTTTCAACAGTGTATTTACTAAACAGTATTGGCGTATTTCAATCGCAGAATATCGATTCTTTAAAAATGATAGCGTTATAATATATTTTACCATTCAGTTTGGGCACTATTTCAAGAAAACTTAAGACATGTCAAAAATATGAAACTTGCAGATACGTTTTTTTCGTTTAGAACGGCAGTATACATATTAGCAAGGTTTGATTAAATATTTGTACTGTAACGAAATCAATACATTTTAGAATATCACAGGTAACAACAAACCGATGATTTTCTTAAAAATCTTGCATAAAATTTTTTAGCATTGTGGATTTTATCAGTAATTTGTACAGTGGCAATGCGACTAAACTTTTAGACGGTAATTTATCATAGATACTCATTATTATGCAACATTTGAAACGTGTCTGAGGTTAGCGACAAATTGTTCATAGATTCCGTTAAAGATGTTATACTCAGTAAGAACAAACATCTGCTCATTTTAATGTGACATTGATCTTTCTTGGCCGTAGGGGACACAATTTAAATTTGCATAGCAAGTCTTAATACAATATAAGAAGAAACACAGATTCCCGGCCTGTGAAAGAGAAATATTGGAATGGTAAATACCGGTGTTGATTGATTTTTTGACCACAACGCGTATAACAACATTTGTATAATTATCTCCGTACCTTTGATTAGTTTCTCTTAGGCCTGGTTTTTCGATCGCAGTTTAACTTTAATCTTCGGTTTATCCCTATAGCAGCAATGGAAATAAACTTAAGATTAAAGATAAACTGAGATCGAAAAACCCGGCCTTACATAGATAAAATTTGTGCGGGGTTTAAGGAGTAAGTAGTTAAATGTTTCTACAGAAAAGTTAAATTTTCACCTAATGTAATAAAAACTATTCCTTTATTTCTTCAAAGTAACAGCCCTATTGAAGAATACATTTTCTTAACTGATCAGTCGTGATCATACTGCGCTTTAATAATATCTATAGTAGTTAAAAATTTGAAATATATGTACGAAACGGAGAAATTGTATATTACACTTTTACGTTGTTAAAACTTAATTTAACATATCTGTGTGTTTAAATGTTTCCGAACCGATGAACAAGTTACAGATTTAGGAGATAAATATTATTTTAACAACAAAATGTGTTAAAAAGTTCCGAAATATAAAAATATTTATTACCTATAATTCTAATATACATATTGTTAGATGTTAGTCAACACACTTTCAATGGTACTTTAACTCTGCAAAAAAGTGATTGTAACAAACACATGAATTACAAATAACTTGCTTTTTATCATTTGCAGAGGAAATTTATTTCCTTCTTGAAGTTACTTTTATTCCCTAAAATTTTAACAACATCGTGTTTAACTACTTATGTGAAACGGTCGCGAATTTGTTTATAAAACAAATTGCATGTTTGATGTAATTTTGATTGTAAGAGAACAAACAAGCGGAGGCAATTTCGTCAAAGCAGGGTGGTCCTTACGACGGTCGGTCAAGTGCAATATAACGAGGGGATGTCATAAATTCTTGTAACACTGTGGGACTTTAAAATTTTTCTTGAGTTGAAATCATAAATCTGTCATACGAGGTTCTAAGTAAAAGGATACTTCTATTGGAAACGAAACTATCGCCGGGGCGTAACGGGAAATAGCATGCTGATTTTCAAGAGCGTCTAAACAAAAGCAGTCAGGGCGCCGAATTTCTCCTATCAGCGGAAAACATAAAGATGTCATAGAGTACTTGTAGTTAAGAAGTTTGTTGTGAATTTGGAAAGACAGCACACGTGGTCTGCTCACGGGGGGTCGTTAAAAGCGTAGGGAAAAAAAAATACATTCTTGGAATCGGATGGGCGTTATCTTTCTGAACGCAAAACACAGCTCTATTGGTCAGGGGGTGTTTGAATTTAGTTTCTAATAGGAGGAAGGGAAATTAATTTTGTTCAGCCGAAAAATGAAAATTAAAATGACAGACAGATAGCTCCGAGCTTTTAAAACGATCAGTCGTATTATTTGGGCTGGACGAATTGCTTTGCACTTGGTTCTCTGATTTAGATTTCACAATAGAGTTAAATCATTTTATATCGGGACGTCTAAAATTCTAGTGTTTGAGAGGCGATCTAATCAAATTTAAAACTAGCCGGTCGCGTACGGTAAATTAACCGCGAGTGTATTTAAAACTTCAGTGTAGTGAGTGTATCGGATCTTAACTTCGCGGGCGCGGGCTTAGGTAAACATTTTGTTTATATTTCTTCTTCACATATTTGGTGGTTTAAATTGTTTTCAGAATTATTTTAATTGATTCCTTAATTTTGTATTAACGGATACTGGAAGTCAGTATTTGCCGAGCTTAGACGAATTATAATTAAAGTATCATTGGCAAACAAGTCGAAGCCGTAATCACATTTGTAAAATTTGTAATTTAGTTGTTGTATAATTTCTTAGATCGGTTTGTTTGTGAATAAGTATATGTACAGGGTGTGTCATTCAGTTCGCGTGATTGCACGTTTCTGCACATTAACCAACCAACTCAATTTAACTATTTTATATCTATTTGGAAATTCTGATCACAGTGTATTTTTGTGAAATATAATTCTACCTGTCGAGATATTCTTTGTCAAGTTGGGAACACGTTAACCGGTGTATTCCGGCTTGCTCAGGAAATCTCCGTTTTACACCACGAGTCAGAGGCATTAATATCTGCCGATAAATCACGAGTGCATAGCACCGTCCAATTACAGAAATCAAGGCCAATTTATTGTCTTTACGAATCTCGTAAAATTACGAGGCCGAACAACTCTGAATCACATTCATAGCCATCTGCTTAACTGAGCTTCTCTCACACCTGTGTGTGGACCGAAGTGTAGTCCTTGTCAGGAGATTTGCGGGTTAATTAGAAGTAATTCGCTGAGAGACCGAAAGATCATAACTACGCATAGTAGAGTATCAAATAAAACGGTCAATTCTGCCAACGCGCATAGGTTTATTATCGTCGAAAACAACGCAATCAGAGGTTAACAAATGAAGTGAGAGTC
The DNA here is from genome assembly GCA_033060865.1 of Dorcus hopei. Taxonomy (NCBI): domain Eukaryota; kingdom Metazoa; phylum Arthropoda; class Insecta; order Coleoptera; family Lucanidae; genus Dorcus; species Dorcus hopei. Next base: position 7,183,808 of record CM065423.1, on the reverse strand, counting down.
ACTGTACCTCCACCTCTTAGCGATAGGAACGGTTGAGAATCTTCCTCTTCGCTGCGTTATTAGGTTAGAAACAAATCGGGTCCGACGCCTACTCAGTAGGGTCACCTTCCCCTGAAAAACTAGCGATTACTATTGATCCTCTCGCAAATTGATCGCCTGGGCGACATTTTGTATCACGTACTTCCCCAAATATCTGATTAATTAAAATTACGATCATTAATTAAGTACACTGTAGACACACGGTCACGCTGTACGTTGGTTGATTGAGCAGAGCGTGTCTTAGGGTACGATCTGAAGTGACAAACACTAGTACCAAGACCGATCTAAATTGAATTAATTAATTGTTAATTAATTGACGAACAGAGTTTTCCAAGCACTAATTGCTGGCTGGAGAAACAAAGCCACCAACTGTGTGATTTTGAAGTCAGTACGCCGCTACGAAATTCGGAAGTGAATACTTTTAAGCGGACCCCACTGTACTTCTCGTATTGTTTATTTGTGCCTGTAATTGTTTAAACGACAAGGTTTTTCCGCTCATTTTTCTAGACTGCAGTGCGGCTAGAAATCGGAGTTTTTTACCTTGCTTACAATAAATAATTAATTAAATTTAAATTCCGTATTTTAATTATCAGTAGTTAATCCCTAAAACTCTCTCAACTTATATTTTACCGTCTCACCAAAAAGGACTGAGTTAGATAACAACGTAGGACAGGTAGGATAAGGCAAGCTAATTAGAGTGATCACGCGCTAAATCAAATATTACTAGATATCAAAGTATTGCTGGGAGTCTCGCCGCAAGGCGTAGTATTATTACATTTAGGTCATTGACGCATCTATAGCTAGCAGGTACTTGGTCCCTTCGTCGGGGTAGATTAACTTGCATGTTGTAGGAGGGCAATAAAACTAATAGCGATTCGTCTCAGGAATACTGGCCGAGCAAACTGGACAGTAATTACGAGTTAAAATCCTTCAGATAAAAAATTTTCGGTCTAGTTAATTATATTGTCAAATTAATTCAAATTGTTTATTTGTTTGGACATTTTATTAGTTGTTTAGTTGTCCGAAAGTAGTAAACAAAAACAGTAGCACGTCGGCGTGTTACATATGTAATGGACGTGAGGGAACAACCAAAGAGTAAAAACAGTGCTAAATCTAACTCCGCATTTTTATCTGCGTAGGTTTCAGAAACGGCGCAAACACTATCATTGAAAAACATTTACTTACCGGCAAAATGTGAAATGGAATTAAGATTAATTTACCAAGAAGGGTTATATTAATATGTCGTAGAAATAGCGATGTACGAATTTGTGATAAATCTCCGCATAAACCTCGGATATTCTATTTATTTCTGGTAGCTATGTAATTTTAATTAATTTCAATTTATTAAGAAAACTTGAAAAATTATAAGAAATGTTCAAAGTTAAGACGATCATTTTAGATGCATAAATTATGTCGATTTACGACTGAAGGACAAATTCTTCAAGATATCTGAGGACGATCAGTAAAAACAATACGAGTCACTAATTCCTCTTCTGCGTTGACATGTGTTGTATAGATGATCGATTTAATATCCAAATGCAAAAATGCATGGAGTCGTATCACGAGATCGTGCAGGCCAAAGAAAAGAACCCTTTCTCTCAATTCAGCGACTGTCCTTTTAAAGATGGTCGAATTATGCATCATTTTTGTCAATTTTCAAAGTTATTGCGCGGGCCACTGAGAAAATTTTTTTTTGTCCCGCCTTTTAATGTGCATACTTTTTTTTGGATCTGAAAATAAATACTCCTATATTATTTAAAATTTAAATAGTGGAAGCATGGTTACAAAAGGACACATTTGTAAATCTATTGCAAGCAAGAACATGTACAAGATGTCAACACAAGAATCACATGCTTTTTATTTTTTAATTTTTTTAATTTAGAAAGAATCTTGTTTTCTTACAGTCTTGAATTCACGGTATAAAATACAAGTACCTATCTCAAAAAATAGTATATTTTACTTACAACCGCTTTATAAAATCCTTATTACACTATTCTTTTGACACTTTAAGTGGAAGAATGATGCTGATATGAGAAAGTATTACCACCAATAATATAATGTAAAAACTCCCTTAAGGGGTAAAGTAATATAATGTAAAAACTCCCTTAAGAAGGTTTTAAAACCTTCTATTTTGCCTTACTTTTATTTTCTTCAATGGATTTACTTACACCAATCGGTGAGTCGTTTATAAAATTGTTCGTACTTAGTTTAAGTGGCGCACTCAGAAATTTGTCTTGGAAGGGGTTTAAAAATAATAACAATTGTAGCAATATACAGAGAAATATTAAATAATAAAGGTACATTATAAGAATTTATACCAAACTAACATTACAGAAGGAAATTAAATCGACGTGCTCCTCTTTTTTACAAAACTGAAATTATACTATTAAATTCTCGTATCACATAAGTGCTTTAGTTCATTCCCGCATATGTAATCAAGATTTAGTTTAACCAAAAATCTTCGTTTTTATAATTTCTACGAACGGATCAAAATATGTAACGTGGTTTTTTAGGATTATTTATTAACTTTTTATTGATATTAAACTTCAATCATGTTTCGCTGAATTAAGACTAAGTAATCAAAAGTTAAACATTAAGAACGAACGCGCACGTCGTAAATCCGGATTCGATGATTATTAATTATACAGGCTGAGTCCAAAAAAACGCCTACGCGAATAGCGTCGGTGTTTATTGTCGTATTTGGGTGTTCAAAAAATCAAATGAAATGGCAGAAAAAACTCTACAATATACCATACCTTGCGTTTTTAATGCATTTAAAACAGCTGCATGACAGCTGTCAACTTTTGTTTTTTAAATACAATAGTGTAATTACTGTAAGAAATTTCGAAAGAACTTTTTTTTCTGCGTTCAATGATGTGCTCCAATAAACACTTATTTTTCAAAACAACAGAAAAAAATAAAAAGAAATAAATAAATTCTTAACATGAAATGACGTAATAAACAGTTGCCGAACAATAAATGATACCTGTTTTACGGTAAATAGCGTAGTGTCTATAAATACTTCCTCATAGGCAAACAAATGACGACAACTTTCAACTTTCTTTTTTTTTGTCAGCAAAGACAAAAACAAAATGTTGACAGTTATCGTCATTTGTTTGCCTATGAGGAAGTACTTATAGACACTACACTATTTACCGTAAAACAGATATCATTTATTGTTCAGCAACTGTTTATTACGTCATTTCATGTTAAGAATTTATTTATTTCTTTTTATTTTTTTCTGTTGTTTTGAAAAATAAGTGTTTATTACAGCACATCATTGAATGCAGAAAAAACAGTTCTTTCGAAATTTATTACAGTAATTATACCATTGTATTTAAAAAACAAAAGTTGACAGCTGTCATGCAGCTGTTTTAAATGCATTAAAGACCCAAGGTATGGTATATTGTAGAGATTTTTCTGCCATTTCATTTGATTTTCTGATCACTCAAATACGACAATAAACACCGACGCTATTCGCGTAGGCGTTTTTTTGGACTCAGCCTGTATACATGAACGAAAGCAGCTATAGCTAATCGAGGGAGAGTTTCAGCCCTCTTAGCCTTCCTTCCCCCGTGGATGCGTCATTGCTTAGTTTTCGACTTATCTGGTTTTTACCAGATAAGTCGCAAACTAGAAGAGGGCATATATACAGCAGCTTGTTCAATTTGTAAAGGCAGGCTCTCTGTGTCTAAATCTGTCATTAGTACACGATTGCATTATTTTCACCAAATCTTTTATAAAAACGTTGAAAACTGCATTGTTTATATCAAATTTGAGTAGTTGTCATAACATTGAACACTTAATCTGCTTTGGAAATTTGATTTTGAATAAAGAATTATAAAATGGGATTTGATTTTGGGGTTTTCTCAGATTTGGGCAGTTGTAGATAATATTTTATTATTTCTAGAGCCATATTGCAGAAACTCGCGTGATTAAACTCGTAGTGCTATAATAATGCTTCTAATGCCTTTAAAAAGGTGACGGGTAGCTCAGCGGTGTTGACGCCGTTTACGTTAGCATCAGGACCAAAGAAATGAAAAGAGATAGAAGAATAGTCGAACTTACCGTCGCTCCGGAGTCGGTATGCGGGATAGCCGCTTTGACATCAGGAAAACACTTTTCTTCTTCTCAACCACTTTATTAGGCACACCTCAGGGAACCGCTCAGGGACATCTTTCTGAGTTGACCCCACGTCGCCAATTGCCTCATCGATCCACTACCGGTCGATCGACCATCGATTCCGTCAACTTAGCAAAGCGCCCCGTGTAATAATTACAATAAATTATATACAGCTGTCCCCTTAACAACAACCTTCGTAACAATACCACTTATAATACAGGGATATCCACATAAACCGTTCGTTAAAAGTTTTCAAGGTTACAGTTCACGTAGATATTTGAAATTTAAGGAGCAAGGGTTTTCCGTAGAGATCTCTTTAAATAAAATAAAATTGTCTGTGTATCACTTCCGGTTGTACTGGAATTCGGTATCAACTCTCTTATTTTAAATGGAATGCTATATTTTTTATCACGTTCTTGAATTCTACATGTAAAAATATGTTAAATTGCAATACATTTCCCTATCTCTAAAATGCATCATTTTTGAGATATTTTGAATTTTCTTAAAAATTTGGATTCTGCAATCTCATTTTCAAAAAATTATATCACAGCTATGAGTGAAGCAATTTTATTTGTAATAGCTGATATTGTAGTTGAAGCTTTAAGGTTCTTAAAAATTTCATAAGCATAATCTATTAAGCTACAGGGTGTCTAAAACGCAACGCTCCACTCGAAGTTATTCAAACACAGAAAAATACTTTTTTTCAAATGGAATGACCAATATTTTAATACACCCTCGTATGTGGAATCAAATGCTGTGTATTAGCATTCCATATACCTAACTTTAATAATTTTTGAGTTACGAAACATTTTCGATTTAATTCATAGAAAATTACAATTTTAATAGGTCAAATATTTTTAATTTTGTTAAGATAGCATGGAAATTCTAACAATGATTACTTGTTACTACAAATTTTGTAGTAAACCAAAGAAAATAGAATTTCGCAAATGGAAATTCTCAAATTTTAATTGTTCTTTGATCATCCTTGTCTTGGGACGTTTTTGATCTAATAAAACGATAAAGGATGAATTTTATTACTTTAAATTGAAGAATAAAATAGCTGCTAGTTTGCAATTCTCTGGGTTAGCATGAAAGTGTTTTCAAACCATTGTCTAATTATCTTCGTTATTTGTTACTGATCTTCGTACGTTTTATCTTTCCAAATTGTATAAAGTTAGGTTCAAACTTTCCAAATGTGTTTTATTCATAGGAGACAAGAGGGGTACATTTTATTGAACACACATTCTCTGCTCTGAACAATTTTAGATCATCCTTCATGAATTTAAAAAATAGATTTAAAATAGCCTTTGAATAATTTTGAGTTTCAACTTTTTTTTTTGCTTTTGCTTAAAATTTGTAGTAACAGGAAACGCTAAATGCAATTGTTTGTTATTTTCTTGGCTATATCAACAAAATTAGAAATATTTAACCTAATAAATGGTAAATTTCTATGTATTAAATCAGAAATATCTTATAACTTAAAAACTGTTAAAGTTAGGTATAGGGAATGCTAATACAGTTCGACGCAGCATTTGATTCCACATACGAGGGTGTATTAAAATATTGGTCTTTCCATTTGAAAAAAAGTATTTTTCTGTGTTTGAATAACTTCGAGTGGAGCGTTGACACCCTGTACCTTAATAGATTATGCTTATGGAATTTTTAAGAACCTTAAAGTTTCAACTACAATATCAGCTATTACAAATAAAACTGCTTTAATCATAGCTGTGATATAATTTTTTGAAAATGAGATTGCTGAAACCAAATTTTTAAGAAAATTCAAAATATCTCAAAAATGATGCATTTTAGAGATAGGGAAATGTATCTCAATTTAACATATTTTTACTTGTAGAATTCAAGAACGTGATAAAAAATATAGCATTCCATTTAAAATAAGCGAGTTGATACCGAATTCCGGTACAACCGGAAGTGACACAAAGACAATTTTATTTTATTTAAAGAGATCTCTACGGAAAACCCTTGCTCCTTAAATTTCAAATATCTACGTGAACTGCAACCTTGAAAACTTTTAACGAACGGTTTATGTGGATATCCCTGTATAAATAATTATTATTATTTTAAAATGAATTTTGAAGAAATTGAAAATGAATATACCTAATAAGTTACGTACTTTGAAATTAATTGATTATTTTCCATTAAATTAGTAATAAAAATATCTGATTTCGCGAATTATGTATAGTCAGTGTCACCCATCTTCAATTAATAAATTTGTGTTCTTTGGGCAATAATGCGGCATGTCAATGTCAGTCTGTCACTTTGACAATTACTTTGACTTATAAAACGAAAATAACTTCAAGCAAAGCCAAGTTCATAGGGAGACGTTTTGAGCGCATCCTTTTTTAAATTTCGCAACTGTACTTTATCTTTAAATTCTTCACAAACATATTTTATCCTTTATTTGTTTAAAACAATAACGATTTATGTTCAGCGCAGTTATTCATTGACGAATTACGTTTTCGTCTTTTAGAAAAATGAAGCTGGACTAGGTTTTCATGATTTTTTTTTAGAAGTCCATCAAACTATAACAATGCAAAGTGGTGGAAGTACTCCGAGTGTAAATTACGGACTATCAGGATAATAAACTAGTTGTTATCACTTCCGCCCAGTTGCCGACAGAACAATGCATTATCCGGTTACCAAGAATGTAAACACGTATGATATACTCCCGGAGAGTTTTAACCTGATTAACACTGGAAATTTTAGCATCCATAAAACGAGTCTTTCATTTAAATCAACAAACCTGACAAGGCATGGTCGCATAGAATCTCGGGTACAAACTCCTGTTCTACATAATAATAACATTGTAAAACTAGTCATAACATAACCTATTGTTTAGTGCGCCCACAACTTATATGAGATATGTTTTTGAAATGTGTATTCTACGGTTTAAGCATTAATACAAATTCTGTCGTTCTATAAATAAACCATTCAATAGGCTTTTTAGGGTTGTATCAGTATATTGAATAAGGATTAAAATGTGATCCATACATGGAGGAATAGTTTTGTTTCAAATGTCTTGTGTTCGTATTGATCCTTGCAGAATTTTACATATTCTATAATGCAGAATTTTATTTTATTTTCGAACAGAGTACTCTGATTAAATTTTTATTTTCTTCTTAATAACTTAATAAAATTACGGTGAGTGTAAAATTATAAATCTGTATTAACTAAACAAAACCAAATTAAAGCTCTTCATACGTTTATTTCATTTGTTTACAGAAAACAAAAAATCTATAAATTTTTCATATACAGTCACAGTGACCGCCAAAAAATCGACACTAAACCGAAAACATCTTTATTTATCAAACCTTGATGGTCAGAGATCGTTAAAAAAAGATAACAAACATGCCAAACAGATGTTATCACGTGACTTCCGTTATCTGTGCTTATTTCAGAATTTTATTTATTCGCTCAGTTAAATTCACTAACTAAAGCTGGATTTACATGGAGCGTTGAGCGCGTTAAAACGCTGGGCGTACTTTACTCCCAATGGTTAGTGCTCGTTACGTAAAGAGCAGTAGCCAATAAGAGACAGTAAGCCCGGCGTTTTTACGCGCTTAATGCTCCGTGTAAATCCAGCTTTACTCTCCATTTTAATTTCAGTTTGAATTTATAATCGACGTGGCTAAACGTCCGCCGGCGGAACCATGCACTATATTTCGAAATTCCGCCGTCCGGCGGATTTAAATAACCTTAGCCCACAATTCCGCCGAAAATTCAACTGATTTACGCACGTACAATACTTTAAAAGGTAATAATACCGCCGAACGGAGGACTTTATCGAATAAAACACTTAATCCGCCGTTTTGTTGCTGTGATGTTAAAGTAGTTCCCTATTCTAACAATTAACTTTATATTACAGATAACATGTTGAGGATATTTTTTTAATTTTACCTCATCATAAAGTAAATTATATTTTAAATCAATTCGATTTTATTGATAACAGGTTACAATTTACTGTCAAAAGAGAGAATACTAATAGCATAAGTTTTCTAGATGTAAATATTATTAAACAAAATGATAATTTAATAACAAATTGGTATCACAAACCCACGTGGTCAGGTAGATATATTAACTACAACATAACGCTTATCAACCAAAAGGTCACAAAATTTCAACTATTATTAGTTTGACTGATCGTGCAGTATTATTTTCGGATAAATTATCCATTGTCGAAAATATAAATTTAATTAGGTAAAGAAATTCTTGCTCAAAATTCATATCCTAAAAAATATTGAATCTGTAATAAATAGTCGTGTAAAACATCTAAAAAATGTAAATGTTACCAAACTCACAAAAAAATCTAATATCAAATTTATATCGTTACCTTACATTGAAACTGTACACATTCTTATAAATATTATTTCAAGAAATTTCATTTAAATCTAGCTAGTAAACCGTCTGATAATTCTAACAATCTTTTTACTAATCTAAAAACAAAAACACCTAAATTTCAATTACCAAATGTAGTTTATGAGGTAGATTGTCAAAGTTGTGATTCAGTATATAAGGTGTTTTTGGAAGTGAAACTGAAAATTGGTACATGGTCCTGATTTTGAATTTTTACTAATTTTTTCACGTTTTGACAATTGTGGCAGCTTACCTTTAGGTGTTGACATTAGCTTTTTGTTTCAAATTTAATAATTAAAACCATAACGACGAGTTTTCTAAGAATTATTACATATTACATTTGTTTTTCAGCAGAAACAAAATGTTCAACCATATAACCAGTACTTGTAAATATCAAGGTTCTGTTTTCAGCCACACTTTCGAAAACACCCTGTATAGGTGAAACTAACCAAAATTTTAAAAAAGGATTACATCTACTTAAGTATTATATCCAAAAACAAAATGAAAGTCATTCAATGTTAGTTGAACATTCTCTCTTAAATACAGGGTGATTAAAAATTGTCTCCCGATATTTTCAGAGTGAATAGAACATCAAAAAATAAGGTTAACTTTTTTATATATTTTTTTTCCAAAAGTGAATAATAAGGTAGGTATAATCCCCTGAAAGAGGGGTGAAACGCATTGTTTTTTGGCAATATCTTCTGCATTGTTTAAGTTATCAAACTAAAATGTGATGCTAAGGCACCTAACTGGGCATTTACAGCGTATTTGTCAGATCTTCCCTCCTCTTAAGGGGTAGTTTGAGGGATAATTTTCGATACTTTATAGTAACAAAATACAATAGGTGTATGCTAACTTTTAAACCACAATTAATCGAAAACGGTTCGGTTTATCAAAATGCAACAAGAGAGCTTTTTTGTGCCAAATAATATAAAGAATATTGCTTTCGTAAATTTTTGATGAAATACTATGTATGTAAAAATAAAAAAATAGGGATAAAATACTGAAAAGTCACCACTTAAAACTACCCTTTAGTAAAGCAATTTATACAAGTAAATTTGAAACTCATTTTAGAAAATCCGAGATCTCGGATATAGCGAGTTATACTGTACGTTGTAAATGCACAATTAGGTAACTTATACCTGAGTTTAAAATATTAGTTTGATAACTTAAAAAATTCAGAAGATATTGCCAATAGAACAACGTTATTTACCCCTCTTTCAGGGCTTATAATTCCCTTATTATTCACTTTTGGAAAAAATTTTATATAAAAAGGTTACCTCATTTTTTAATGTTCTATTCACCTTGAAGGTATCAGGAGACAATTCTGAATCACCGTGTATAATCATACTTTTGATTTTGAAAGTGCCAAAGTTCTTTTTCGTGAATCTAGTACTTTCAAACGTAAATTTATCGAAATGTCTATAAAAATGTCTAATAATGCAATTAATAAACGAACAGACTTTGCAAATTTAAATGAAACTTTTTGCAGTTTTTAAATTCTTTAAATGAAATACAATAATCGGAAACATAATTGTTTATATCTTTTTATTACAAATAATTAGTTATTGTAGTCTTAATTTTTATTGTATTAATGTTATTGTTACAATTGTTGTAGTTATTTAATTATAACTGCAACAATTATACTACATACTCTAGTTAGGTTTTACCAGGATTTCCCTAATTTTTGCAGAGAATACTGGAGTTCTGTAGACGGGCCCGGCCGCATCAGTAATTGTTCATTGTTATTCACTTTGACAAAGCAAACAATCAATTTGCGAAACGTCAGTAAAATTAAATATACAGGCTGTTACAAATTCGAGGCTCACCATTGGGATCTCGGAAACGGTAAGAGATACGAAGTCGGTTAAATTGGGGCAAAGTTGCGTATTTTGGTGCTGAATAATAATCCGTTCTGAAAACTCCTCTGCGATTTGTAGTTTTTGAAATATTTCCAAAAAACAAGAAAACGTAATTTTCTTTTTTATTTTTTTCTGAAGTTATTATTGCAGGGATCATAACAAAATTAATACATTCTACAGGCACTTTTTTAAGCTCTTTACGATGACATTATTAGATTTTACTTAAAACGTTTCGTCTCGTTCTGACCATCATCAACTTCATGTTTTCTTATGGGCGCTACATTGGGTTTTAATACCGTTGAATAGATCTATTTTTTTCTGATGCTTTTCAATATATCACATATCCCTATTTAATCATTTGAAACAGCTGGAAAAGCAAGAAATTGTTGAAAATAAAACTGCAAAGAAAAACATGGTATGCCGTGAAAACAAAAACCAAAAAAAGTTTGATATGCCTTCGGAGTTTTATTTCGCAAAAGCTGATTTTTAGATCTAAAAATGAATGTTATGAATCCAAGAATGACGTAAATTAAAAAAATTATTGTGGTTTTAACAACAACAGTTCAATAATAATAAGCGAAATTTCCTTCCAACAATATCCAGAAAGACAACTGCAAAATAATAGTTGATTTTGTAATTAAATTATACATTATTTATTATTAAAGCAAGAAAATATCAAATTAAATTGTTTTTAGAAAACTCATATCTTAAAAGATATTACTGCTCGAGGAGACATTGTTTCCTGTAGTCTCATAATTTTATACATTTTATAAATAACTATTAATTACCTCTTCTAATAATTCTTAATTCTCATAATCATTAAGGTTATCTCGATACGTCCTTCGAGTTTTATGAAAATATCCATAAAGTGCAATGTTTCTATCTAACTTAATAACATTGTTCTGTGTGGAGAGCATCTTTCTAGGTATTATTGGAAGTAAATTTCTCTTGCTATTACTAAATTATTGTTAGAACAGTACATTTTTAAATTTACAGGAATGAGAGATTTTTAAAGACATAATTTCTTGTGATACTTTCTTGCTTTAATCATAAAAATGTATAATTTAATTACGAAACTAATTAAATACTGCGTCATCGTCATTGTTGGAAGTAAATTTCTCTTGCTATTACTAAATTGTTGTTGTTAGTACAATACGTTTTAAAAATTTACAACTTTCTTGGATTCACATACATAATTCATTTTTATATCTAAAATTTTTTCAAAGATCTACTTTTGTGATAAACGAAATAAAACTCCGAAGTTATATCAAAGTTTCCTGGTTTTTGTTTTCACTGCATACCGTGTTTTTCTTTGCAGTGTTATTTTCAACAATTTCTTGCATTTCCAGCTGTTTCAAATTGTTAAGTAGGGATATGTGATATATGGAAAGCATCAGAAAAAATAGATCTATTCACTGGTGTTAAAACCCAATGTAGCGCCCATAAGAAAAAATGAAGTTGATGATGGTCAGAACGAGACGAAACGTTTTAAATAAAATCTAATGATGTCATCGTAAAGAGCTTAAAAAAGTGCCTGTAGAATGTATTAATTTTGTTATGATCCCTGCAACAATAACTTCAGAAAAAAATAAAAAAGAAAATTACATTTTCTTGTTTTTTTGAAATATTTCAAAAACTACAAATCGCAGAGGAGTTTTCAGAACGGATTATTATTCAACACCAAAATACGCAACTTTGCCCCAATTTAACCGACTTCGTATCTCTTACCGTTTCCGAGATCCCAATGGTGAGCCTCGAATTTGTAACAGCCTGTATGTATGTATACATATAACTCAATTAATATCTCTTTTTCTTTTTTATATTTAACAATTTCGTTTATAATTTCGAAGTAAACGTACAACGTACCACTAACGACATAAAAAATGAGGACAAGTTTTAGCAGTGATTTTAATATATTTTTTTTGGTAATGTAAATAACACTTCTAATTCAGTTTGTAATCATCTCCACAGCAGTGATCATAGTAAATAAATTTGTTTGTCAAATTAATTTCGATACCAAAGCAACAGTTTTCTGAAACACTCGTTTACATTAGAGCATGTAAGTGTGCTCATTTTTTATGTAGCTCGTAGTACTTTTGTACATAATAGTGTCTACCAGATGCGGATAGTAAGTACTTTGCTAATATAGTAAGTACTTGACTTTCAAAGTAGGTGTCTGAAGTATTACCATGTTTTATGCATACGTTTATGCATACCACCCATTATCTCTTTTTTTTTCTTTAATGTAATCCAATAAAACATGTTAATCAATCCGTGTGTTTCATTTCAAATTCCAAAAAAATTCTAAAAAAACATAGTAGGTGTTGTTTGATCAAAAAAAGTTATTAAGAAAAGTTGTTTAGTTTGTTTACGAGATAACCCCGATTCCCAAATTTGAAATTTATTTACTTTTAACATGATGTAGGTACAGTCGTGTTCAAAAAAGTGTTGTACATAATTTTTACTGTGTAACCTTGTATGTGCATTCAAGTAAGTTCAAAAAATTGTTGTACAAGTTTTGTTGCATGTACGGTTTTGTTACATGTACAGTTGTTATAACCTTTTTATTTGAATTTTGGTTGTTGTTGTTGTTGAATATCCTTTAAAGACAAATAAGACTATCCTGTCATCTCTACAACAAATTAATTTTTAAAGATAATTAGTAAGTTTCTATCAAACAATAGGTAATAATAACTGATTACTTATTACACCTAATCCACATAATCACTTCATATATCTCTGCTTAAAATTTGTAGGTTAGATATATAGTTTCGTAATTGTCAAGAATGATGCAGTAATGAATCAAGCTACGACATGAGTTTTAATTTTCATAGCCAACCTTTATGGCATTTTTAAAAAAACACATAGTATTATCGAACACAAAAATAGAAAAGCCAATTGCCGCTCAAAAGCAAAGATATTTAAAACGTAGCTGTACAACACCTTTTTGAACACAACTGTACGTTGTAGGTAACTACTTTTACTTCGAAATTATAAATGAAATTGTTAAAATATTGAACTACTTTAACATCACGGCAACAGAACGGCGGATTAAGCCTTTTATTCGATAAAGTCTATTAAAAGTAAAGTATTAATTAAAGTATTATTACTTTTTAGAGTAGTGTTCCGCCGTACGTGCGCAAATCAGTTGAATTTTCGGCGGAATTGTGGATTAAGGTTATTTAAATCCGCCGGACGGCGGAATTTCGAAGTGCGATGCATGGTTCCGCCGGCGGACGTTTAGCCACGTCGATTTATAATTAAAGCCCGGATTTTTAGGCACTTAAAAAGACTGAATTAGGCAGGCAAATAGGCAGTTAATGCCTAAGAAATAGGCGCACTTTTAGGCAGCCTAAAAAAATTTAGGCTTTTCATAATGTCTCCTCTTTCGTCGTTTTATAATAAAAAAATAGTATTGACGCTTATTCTAGTTACCTGGTCATTTATTAAGAAATCGAAGAGAGGCTCTTAGGGGCTTAAGAAACTGTACAAGTGAATCAAACACATGATTCGCCGTAAGGAATGTATTATAAAAAGACGCTTTAAATAGAGACCATAAATCGGCGTTTATGTCAAAAATCCAGACAGTACCTAAGATGGTTTCCTTCCTAATAGAGTAATTCGAGCACTCAGTAACAGAGGACCACTTTACAGCTTTCCCTTTCAGGGCTTTTTTATTTTTTTATGGTGCTCTAGGCGAAGGGTCTTCTTTTCGTAACTATCAAATCACCCACACCAGGAATATTTAGTTTGAAATACCCACTCGCAAAAAGAGGTCGATGACAAAGTTAAAGAAGAAGCAAAAAATTACAATTTTTAAATTCGAACAAAGATATAAAAATAAAATAATAACTTCTGTTTACAAAAAGGATTCGGCGAACATTTCATAAAAATTACATGAATGTGAAAATTGGAAATGCAACCGTTCGCGAAAATGATTCGGTGAACATCAATTAATTTTTCGAATCTTCTCTTCCTGCGGAACCGTATTGTTTACATTATCAAAGACTGAGCCCTTTTTGTAATTTGCGACTGCGAGGTTGCGACATCTGTGCGAGTCCCCCTTTTGGTCCCACTCATTTAAATCACTGGAGTGATTTAAGTTGTCTATCCTTGTTTCTGGACCGGCTCCGCCACCTTGCGTGGGTGAGGTTCTCACTCGCTCTAGGTCTTTATCGCAGAGCTTATTTATTTTAATGTATCGTAATGGCCACTTATCGTAAGAAGAGTCAATATTTTGGCTAAAGTTTGTCGCTTGGGCGCCTTATCGCCTAAGATTGTTTATACTAACAATTAAAGCGTGAAATTCTTTCGTAAATAATCCTGAAGTAATTTTATTTAAATTTAAAAATTTTGAATTTCAATTTTCGGCTGTTTAGCTGAACACGTACAGTATCTTTAAAATGTTTTAGCAAGCCAATACGTATTTCCACACACAAATGTAATTTTAGGCATAAAATAGGCAACAAAAAAATTTGTAGATGCTTAAGCTATAAAACTAGGCAAATACTTCAAATAGTGTAAAAATAGGCACTTAGGCACGAAAAAATATACATCTCATTCTAATGAAAATTGTAGTCTAAATGTTTAAAACTTAATTGCCTATGTTTTTCGTTAAATAAAATTTTAGGCAATTGCCTAAAAATCTGGGCTTTATTTATAATAGTTGGTGCAAAATTAAGTCGGCGTGCTCCTCCCTTTTTTGTAAAATTAAAGTTGTATTTGGTATCATATTTTAGTACCATATGGTGCCACTAATAAATAAAATGAGAGCAAGTAAATTTTCCTTTATGTTTTGGTTGTTTATTTAACTTGTGATAATTTTATTTGGCGATAAAAATTTAATCTTAAAATTTAATTGATTTATGCGGCAATAATAACTGTAAAATGTTGACTTTTCTTTTTCCCTATTAGCGAACCTTAATTAAAATGTAAAAATGGTAGTCACTTTTAAATAAATTAACCTATTGCGGTGAAATTTTAGTTGCCCATAATTTCTTTCCAAGAACTTGTTTCCTTGAAATTGATATTAAAAGTGATTTAAATTAACATGTAAATTAAACGTAGGAACGGCCACCCAATAAATTTCTGTTAACGCCATATTAATTTGCGTTGCAGCTACAGGGTTTGCCAAGAAAGTTCAGCGCTGCAGAACGCACTGACGTTGTAAACATCAAGCTAAATGAGCCAGCAGTACAAAAATGTTTTCTAAAACAATGACGTATCATAAGGAGTTGTTTACATAACAATTAAGCTTCCAACGCAATACGAAAGAAAACTAACTTAATTGTGACGTAAGTAACACGTTATGTTATGTCATTCAGATAAAAATCTATACAATAAGCTTGCAGACGATAAGGATATAAATGAATGTTCTTCTCGAATATACTGTAGCAAGTGGTTTACGCGATCTCCCTGAAGTTGCTCTGTGCTCCATTTCCGTTTCGTTTTTTATCCTCCTTTTACTAGCGCCTGCGCCTGTTTTACTAGCAAATATTAATAATTAATTAATTCATACGTTTTCAGTAATGTAATGTACCTCGCCGAAACGTGTTCGCGAAATTTCAAATGTTATTGTAACGATTTTTAAAGGTTCATTAAATTTTATTTTAAAACAAAACACGAAATAGTTAATAACTAATTTATTTACAAGGAAACTAATTTAACACTAACATTTAACAATAATTTATTTACAACCTTAAACCTAATTTATTTATAACAGCCGAGCGAGTCTTATTACGCGGACTTTTGTGTCGAACTCTAACGCTGCATTCTAATCGAACTGACTCCACCCCCCGGCCGCGTACATTTTATAAACCGGCTCTTTCTTCGGGAATCGCCTGGAATGACCGAACTCTCTATTCTAGTTTATTCCGCCGGCAGAATTCTTTGGCCCAAGGCGCGTCGACTAGGCGGCAGTGACGCTGGTGTCGATGAATCATTACACTGCCTCCTTCTTAAAAACGTTTCGTCTCGGAACGTTCCTCGTGACAGCCTTGAAGGAGGATGTCGAAAGCGGCATGCTGGCCCCTTTTTACAACTTCCGGTCTGGAAGAAATAGCAGTCCACGGTTTTCTTACTGCCGACAGCTGCCTGTGGGTGGTGACTGCAGACTAGGACTTCAATCCCTGTTCCGTTGAAGATGACTTCTATCATGCTTCGAATGACCCTCCAGTCCAGTCCGTCTAGTCCGCAGCCCAATTTAGGAATGGCTAATTTCGTCTCCTTGTCTTTTACCAGCTGTCTCCTCAAGCTCCATAAAGCTTTCCAAATACTGCGATAGTCAGGCTTACCGCTTGATGTTCTCTTGGTGACTAAGTAGTACACGTGTCGTCTTTGACCTGCTTCCGTGTCGATGATCTGCAAGCTCTTGCCCACCATGGGATGCTGTCTTCGGAGTTCCTCGACCTGACCGAATTTCTTCCGGAAGACCTGGGCTATCCCCTTGGACATTTTTAGGTCTTCTGCCACACAGTGGGCCAGACTGTACTCTGGTGGTACTTGAAAAAGGTCTTGCTGCCTCTCTGTGGTTACTCCGAATCGTGCCTTACTTCCGGTAGCGTGATGAGACATAAAGGTTTCGAAATTCACTTCGGAACCTTGCGTCCTTTGTACGATCCCTTCATTTTCTTCTCCGTTGTAAGGAGCCATTCGGTTGAAGTGGATAACTTTGGGTTTGCCGTGCGGAATTTTTCTGATGCGGTAGATGACATCGTTGATCCGTTTCATCACACTATAAGGACCTTCCCGAGATGTCTGCAATTTTGGGGATAGACCTCGACGTCTTTGAGGATTGTAAAGCCAAACCAGTGCTCCAGGTTGGTATCCCCCATTCTGAGCATTGATGTCATAATGCTCCTTCATTCGGTCGCTGGCCGTCTGTATATTGTGACGCACTTGACTGTGAATGTCGTCCATTTTCCTGCGTAGACCGCTCACGTAGTCTTCGTCGGCAGGGACCTCACCCGGCTTCACGCCGAACTTCAGGTCGCAGGGAAGTCTTGGCTCTCGCCCAAATACCACTTTTGCCGGTGTCTCTCCTGTTGTCTCATGAACGGACGAACGGTATGCCAGTAGGAAAAGGGGAATGTACGTGTCCCAGTCTCTCTGATGATCGGAGACTACCTTGGACAAATGTCGGTTGATGGTTCTGTTGAATCTTTCCACCATTCCGTCCGACTGCGGGTGAAGTGCAGTGGTTCTAGTTTTCCGGATGCCGAGCAGAGTACACACGTTCTTGAATAAAGCCGATTTAAAGTTCCTTCCTTGATCTGAATGCAGCTCCATGGGCGCGCCATACCGACTGATCCATTCTCGGACAAGGACTTCAGCAATAGTTATCGCCTCTTGGTTTGGTAGGGCGTATGCTTCAACCCACTTGCTAAAGTAGTCCATCACCACGACGATGTACTTATTTCCACTATTCGTTTGTGGAAATGGGCCGGCTACATCTATGGCAATTCTTTCGAAAGGACTTCCCACGTTATACTGTTTCATGGGAGCCTTGCCTCGTCGGTGGGGGCCATTACTGGCTGCGCAGACTACGCACTTCCTACACCAGTCCTTTACGTCTTCCTTGCAGTTCACCCAGTAGAATCGCTCGCGCACCTTTTCCATAGTCTTCTTGATTCCCAGATGCCCTCCCGAAGTTCCATCGTGAAGTTCCCTCAGAACTTCGGGCACTCTATTCTTAGGGATCAGTAACTGTGTCTTCTGTTCCGTGCCCTCCTGGTTCTCGATGGTTCGTTTCAGAAGACCATGATCCAGCACTATGGAGTCCCACTGCGCCCAGTACGATTTTACGGATGGTGCACACGGTGCTATCTCTTCCCAAGTAGGCCTTGCCTCCCTACTTTTCCATTCCAGCACCAATTTCAAATCCTGATCGTTCTCCTGGTCTCGTCGCAATTCTTGACCTTGCCATTTGTCGTCTACGACGGCCGTCCTCGCAGTCGTGGCTACTTTCTCCTCCAGACGCCTACAGTGCTTACAGTCTTCGGTACAAGGTCTTCTCGACAGAGCATCGGCATTTCTATGGCTAGTTCCGGCCCGATGCTGGATTTCAAAATCGTATTCCTGAAGTCGTTCGATCCATCGTGCGACTTGTCCTTCAGGATTCTTGAATCGGAGGAGCCATTTTAAAGCGGCATGGTCCGTCCTCAAGAGAAAATGTCTGCCGTACAAGTACTTGTAGAAGTGTTCTACCGTCTTTACCACGGCTAGCAATTCCCTTCTAGTGACGCAATAATTCCGTTCCGGCTTTGACAGGACTTTACTGAAATAGCCGATCACCTTCTCTTGCCCATCTTGTATCTGGGAGAGTACGCCACCGATACCAACGTTGCTAGCATCTGTGTCTACGACGAACTTGCCTTCTGGGAGAGGGTAGCTTAGAATAGGAGCACTTATCAAGTACTGTTTTAGTTGTTCAAAACTAATTTGGCAGTGTTGGTCCCATTCAAACAGACGTCCTTCTTCGGTGAGTTTTGTCAGCGGTTTAGCAATATCCGCAAATCCGGGAACATAGCGACGATAGTAAGTACATAGGCCTAGGAAACTCCTTATCTGGTGTTTATTCTTGGGAGTTGGCCAGTCTTTCACGACTTGAATCTTTACTGGGTCCACGGCGATGCCTTTCCCATTAACAATATGGCCTAGATAATTAACTTCCTTCTGGAACAGGTGGCACTTCTTGAGACTAAGCTTCAGACCAGCTCCGCGAAGCCGCTGGAACACTCCTTCCAGGTTCTTCAGGTGGTTTTCGAACGTTTTTCCCACCACAATTATGTCGTCCAGGTATACCATGCACGTCGTCCAGGAGAGACCCTTCAGAACCGTCTCCATTAGCCTCTCGAATGTCGCTGGGGCATTACATAACCCGAACGGCATCACTGTGAATT
The DNA here is from genome assembly GCA_033060865.1 of Dorcus hopei. Classification (NCBI taxonomy): domain Eukaryota; kingdom Metazoa; phylum Arthropoda; class Insecta; order Coleoptera; family Lucanidae; genus Dorcus; species Dorcus hopei. Next base: position 7,164,514 of record CM065423.1, on the reverse strand, counting down.
GCCATAGACCCATACCAATGGAAAACGCCGTCTTTTCTCGATCTTCGGGCGCTAGTTCCACTTGCCAATAACCACTCTTTAGATCCAAGGTCGAGAAGATCTTTGAACCAGCCAGAGTGTCCAGGGTGTCATCAATCCGTGGCAGAGGATAGCTATCCTTTTTGGTGACGTTGTTGAGCAAGCGATAATCTACGCAGAATCGTGTGGATCCATCCTTCTTCTTCACAAGCACTACCGGTGATGCCCATGGGCTGCTCGATGGCTCAATTACATTGTCTTTTTCCATTTCACGAATAATGCGTTCTGCTTCCTCACGCTTCGCCAAAGGTAACCTCCTTGGAGCTTGACGGATGGGCCTTTCTTCCCCGGTCTCTATCTTGTGTTTGACGATGTCGGTTCTTCCCTTAGGTCCATTTTCTACCTCGAACACATCTTGATAGCGACATATCAGGTCCTTCGCTTTTGTCTTTTGTTCTGGAGTCAATTCCTGGGCTGTTGACATGACTATTTCCAACAACTTCTTCGGGACCTTCCCCTCTTTCACGTTTACTTCTAGTTGGCGGGAGATCGAGGATACCATGGCACAGCTTCCCAGGACCGTACCTTTCTTGATGTTGACGGGGAAACAGTTCACATTCATTAGCCGGCCTGGTATCTCCTTCCTCGCTGTCAACAACATTTTTCCAACGAGAACTCCTTTTCCAATCTTCTGATCGTCGGTATTAGGTTCGACCATAATGACTTGCCCATCTTGGAAAGCGCCATTCAGGTTTGCGTCGACTATAACCTCGGTTCTGTTGGGCAATACGACATCTTCTGCGAGAACAACTCGAGCGGCCACGTCCTCTCGTTGATGTAGAACCAACTCCTCGTTGTTAACCGCCATTACGCCACGCTTCAGATCCAATTGGAATCCATGGGCACACATGATGTCCATGCCCAGAATCGCCTCATCCTCTATTTCTGCTACCAGCGCACGGTGTTTGATGGGAGTTGCTCCAATCGTAATGGTCACCTCTACTTCACCATGGACAGTCGCTGATGTTCCGGTTGCTGTCCTCAGTCTCCATTTAGTCGGCTCGGTGCATCTTGATGACTTGATAACGTCGGGCCTCAAGATAATCTTCGTCGCACCCGTATCCAATAACATGGTGTGAGGGATGTCATCAATGGTGGCATCCACGAAGACACTGCTGGTTAATCGCCGCAGGGCTATTACTTTCGTGGCTCTTGTCTTTGGGGGCCTTTGAACACGGGTCGACGTTTGCCCCTCTGCACCGACCCGGCTTAGTTTCCCTGTGGCTTCCTTCGTGAAGGCTCCTGCCTGGCCTTGGGACACCGCCTGCGAACATGTCCCTCTTCCTGACAATTCCAGCACACCAGAGGATTCTTCTGCCTCAATGCTTGTTCCACAATGCGGCGAACATCCTCCGTGGTGGTATAATCCTTGGGCCGCTCCTCTGCAGCAGATCGCACCTGGATGCTGGCGGGTTCTTCTTCTTGGGAGTCCATGGCAGCTCGTACCTTGACGTGTCCTCTTGAAACTCGCTTCGTCGCCTCGTATTCCAAGGCGTAGGCCAATGCGTTCTTGGATGTCTTAGGGTGGGACATTCTCAATGCCTGCTGATTGTCCGGATCACGGATTCCACCCACGAAGGTCTGCAGCGTCAAACATTGCAGGAAATCATCAGGAGCTGCAGGATATGCCAACCGGGCTAGGCGCGCTACATCAGCCTCGAATTCCTGAAGACTCTCTCCGGATTTCTGGTAACGGTTTCTCAGCTGCGCATGGTACACGTCGGCCAGATGCGCCTGGCCGTAACGCATCTCCAGCCGTTTCACCAGCTTGTTGAAATCTTCTTGTTCCTCTAGCGGCATCATTTGTAGCACATCGATAGCGTCTCCCCTCAAGGCCACAATTAACGAAGTGGCCTTTTCCCTGGCCGTCCATCCATTCGCTTTTGCTGCAGCTTCAAACTGTTTGAAGTAGTTAGGCCAAGAAGACTTCCCATCGAACGTCGGTGGTTTTATTTTCAATTTAGAAGTTTCCGCTGGTCCTACCACAGTTTGGGCCTCATTATTTTCTGGCATTCCTGCTGGTAACGGATCCCCGAACACTCGCAACCCTGCCATGATTTGCTCGAGATTTTTAATTTTATTATCCTGCTGGAATAGTATTTCTTCGACATTTTCTTGCAGATTCCTTGTCTCTTCGGATATTTTTACTACTAGTTTATCTTCGAGCCCCTTTGATTGCTCTAGAAATTCATCCTTCAAATTTCCAGACTGTTCTCGAAGTTTATCTTCTAAATTTCTAGATTGTTCGAGCAATTTACTTTCCAGATTTGTCGACTGTTGTATCAATTTATTTTCAAGTTTTTCTTCTAAAATTTTCACATTTTCTTCCGTGTTTCTAGAATATTCCATTAATTTATCTAGATCGCCTTTCAAATTTCCGGATTGTTCTCGAAACTTCTCATCTAAATTTCTGGATTGTTCCAACAATTTAATTTCTAAATTTCCAGTTTGTTCCAATAATTTATTTTGCAATTCGTCCTTGAAATTTCCAGATTGTTCCATTAATTTAGTTTCCAAATTTCCAGATTGTTCTCGAAATTTCTCGTCTAATATTTTAGTTAAATCTGCAGGTCTGCTCGAGATTTCAAAAAGAAAGTTTTCCGGGTCCTCTCCTGCTTCTAGTAGCGCTTGGTGGAGTCTTTGTTGCAAAATCGATTTCTTTCCGGAAATTTCCAATTCGCGCTCTTCTAATTCAGTTTTTAAGTCGTTCACTTTTAAGTCTTTTAAAGGCACTTTCTTTGAAGCCATTGTTTCTTTTTCGACACTGCACTTTGTTTAATAATTTGTTTAAATTTAATTTAATTGTTTATTTATTTCGATGAACTCCACACACCTGGCACCAATGTAACGATTTTTAAAGGTTCATTAAATTTTATTTTAAAACAAAACACGAAATAGTTAATAACTAATTTATTTACAAGGAAACTAATTTAACACTAACATTTAACAATAATTTATTTACAACCTTAAACCTAATTTATTTATAACAGCCGAGCGAGTCTTATTACGCGGACTTTTGTGTCGAACTCTAACGCTGCGTTCTAATCGAACTGACTCCACCCCCCGGCCGCGTACATTTTATAAACCGGCTCTTTCTTCGGGAATCGCCTGGAAATCCCGAACTCTCTATTCTAGTTTATTCCGCCGGCAGAATTCTTTGGCCCAAGGCGCGTCGACTAGGCGGCAGTGACGCTGGTGTCGATGAATCATTACATTATGATATGTTATGTTGTGGTAGAAAACGTTTTCAGTAATGTATCTCACCGAAACGATCGCTGCGATTTTGCTATTCACTGCACAGTTAAAGGTCAAAACCTAGTCGTGCGATGTCGCGGCTATGTGGCATCAAGCCAAACGTTACATAAAGGGTGCGTTTAGACAGAAAATGCCGTTTTCAGGCACGTTTTTTTTTTACAGAAAGTAGTTATAAGGGTATTAGGTCGATATAACAAACTGAGATAATTTATCTGAGTTTGTTATATGCATATCGACCATGTTGTTTTATAGTTTTCGTAATACTAAACGATGAAATTGATTTGAACATTAATTTAATTGTATTGTGGCATTTTTTTTTAATAATTTCCTTTCTGAAATAGGCTACTTCTCATTATTTATCGCACCTATACACAGGATGATTTTTGAATAGACCGATAAAGGAAAAATGTTGAAAGAATAGACATCACAGAACATGGGAAAAAGAATTTCTAGATACATATTTTTCTTTAATTTTCATTTAAGTTGTATTGTAAATAAAGTTTTTGCACGATTTCTATATAATAGCAATTTTACTCCCTAATTTGAGGGAGTAAAGTGGCTGTTCTACTCCCTTGGGCATGGCCAATTTAATATTCCGTTTTCCATCCATCAGAACCGAAGTGATTTTTGTGTTTGTAAAATAAAATTGTCATGTTGACAGTCAAAAATAATTTAAAAACTTTAAACTTTTTTCAATTATAATCGTTGAGTCGTGCAAAAAAATAGTATGCAGGCTGTCGCGGGAGGAAAGGTCAATACTTGGTGGGCGTCTAGATTGTGTTATTATAAGTCAAAAATTTCATATAAACAGGTAGTCTTTTATTAATGGATTCTGAGATAAAAACTGATTAAGTATTGGACAATTTTACCACTAGGCCGTTCCGAAATAATTTAAATTTCGCGCTTCATGTTGATTTGATTCTTCACCATAATGTAACGCTGTTTTTGACAAATTTAATGTTAATACTTTAAAATAAAAGTTATTTAGCTTCATATTTTTAATTTCAAATATCTGTTTATATAAACTTTTTGACTTAAAATAACTAACTCTAGATCCCCACGAAGTATTGACCTTTCCTCCCGGGGCACCCGGTATACACCTCGGGAGGGAATAATTTTTCCCCTCGGTGTTTTGTAGAAGCCTCGGGTAAAAATCATACGCTTCACTCCCTTGATGTATGTATAATCTATTATTATTATTCCCACAAACAACGTGTCCGTCATAAACATTTCAGCATCATTTTATGGCCCAATATTATGTGTTACTCTTCCTTTGCATTTTATTCATTGCTTTTCAAGCAGCTGGTTTTCTTTATTTCGTTTATTCAGTTTATGGCCGATGTTTGAATAATAATAATATTAGGTTGTTCGGAAAAAATGTCGTATTATTAATACAACTTTGTACAAAGCCTAACAAAATTCAATACGTGCGTTCGGTGTGTTATTTTTTTAAAGTGACGGAATTGTTCGCTTCGATGTCACTTTCGTATGCCTTTGAAAACGTAGGATGATGTTATCTGTATTGAACGAACGGTACATAGTTAATTATTTATGTTTTTATCAATCTTCCATGTATTTATATATTTTCGCTCGCATTTAACTGAGTAATTGACATTTGTTGCCGTTAGTTCTGGGACGATGTCGGGGATGTGCCCATGCAGAAGACGTTTTATTCATTTCTGTGATTCTGTCATAATAAAATCATGTAAGTAATATTTTGTATTTTCTTTAATAATAATCCATTATTAGTTTTTTCCGAGATATGAGCGAAAACTAACGAAAAAAATTGAATTTTCGTTAATTTTTTTGAAAAACTTTTTGTTAATCAAAATAGTTTGTTCGCGAAGATGTATTACTCTTAAATCAAAAAGGTGTTAATTAGTTTTGCAAAACTGTTTTGTTGATTTAAATTGACCGACCCTGACAATATAGATTTTTTTATCGATGAAATCTCGCCTACTTTCTACCATTTTTGTTTGAGCACTTATTTTTGAGACACGTTATATAAGATATTTGGTCACCAAAAAATATTCTTTTACTTCCAGTAGTTTTTGATATTTTTTCATCGCAATAAATATGCGTAACAGAAAAATTATGGTTCATTGAAGACCACATCACCTTAATTGATTTTAATTAATCGCATAGCAGTTAATACACTTGTACGCATTCATCATCAGCTGTGCAAGCGTATATTATTAATTCACGGTCAAGTTTTACGACTGAACGATTCTGATTCTCTGCGTAACACCACAGACGTCTATTGCACATTTGTCAAGTTTTACGACTGAACGATTCTGATTCTCTGCGTAACACCTTAAACGCCTATTGCACAATTTTAAAGATTTTAAATTTTTAGTTTTCGTCTTATGCATGGACGTAACGTGTATTTCGGTTAAATTTTTAATTAATTATAAATTGTTATATAGAATTTCTTCAATATTTTTTCCACATTCTGGGAAGTCTCTCCTTTCGTCAGTATTTTTATGTCGGTCTATTCAAGAATTAACTTGTATACGTCGAGCGGATGAAAATAAGTTGCGCCGTCCTCTGAGTAGTATACTCCTTTCCGGAGTTTACCGGATTGATAGAAACACTGGGTTCAGAGATAATGAGTTCAACGGACTCTTCGGATGCCACATCGTTCTCCGTATTTTTTGGCTCAGGAGGAACCTCGCTTTAATATGTTCCATCATATTATCTCCGTCGCCAATTTCCATTGAATTCACGATGACAGGTGAAGTAGGCCAAGAAAAATTAGATGTGCAGTGACCACAGTGCCACCTGCGACACATCTCTATACTATTGCCACGCACCCAGCTCTAACACCCTTCCACACCACACTCAGCCCCTCTACAAGATGGCTGCCGGGGCTATATAAACGCGTGCAGAGCAGCCCGAAGATCATTCTGCCCAAGCCAGCTGCAAAGTTGGAACCTTCTAACCAAAGCCAGCCGAAAGGTCGGACCTCCTAACCAAATCCAGCCGAAAGGTTGGACCTCCTAACCAAATCCAGCCAAAAGGTCGAAATATCCTTCACACAAGGTTTTCACAGCCATCAAACACCTACGATCACTCATCTTCGTCGGGCACTGAAACGCATCAGCAGAATACTCCGCGCCGTTTCACCACTTCCCCTGACGCCAGAAAAGAAGCACGTCCGGTCAGAAGATGTCACCCATCACATCACTCCGCCGAGGAATCCGGTCCCGCACGTCCACCGCCTGCAACCATTGCACCAGGACAACTACGAACTCATCCCCGTGGACATTCCGTACACCGTGCAATAACCGCCAGGCGTTCTGACATATTAACATCCTTGTATTATTGTTATTAATAATAAAGACATTCTTTTTGTGTTTGTGACAATCAATTGTTTGGCTAAAGGATACGACAACCCCCAAATTGGTGACTCCGACGATAGCCAATATGTCACAAAACGAACAAAACCTTTCTGGCCAAACGACCCAGAGGTCTGATTCATCCAGCTGGAACACAATTTCTCACTGAGTGGCATCACCAGCGATGAAACTATGTTTAGTTATGTTGCCGCCAAACTGGACTCCAAAATATTCGCAGAAGTACGTGACATACTCACAAACCCACCAATAAACAAAGATGCCTCGCAGGCGATTTACGACGACTGCATTCTTCGCACGTTTTGCAATATTTCTTAACGTCTGAAAGTATACTTTGCCAAAAGAACCATTCACATTATAAACTGTTCTATTTACTCTTAAATGTGCTCGCTCCCGTGGCAGCATTCCCATGATCCTCACGAACTAAATCTTCTTCCAGTTGAACAGTGGACACCGCCACAGGACTTTACGATGCCCTATTTAGTTTCCTGACCGCTTGGTATGCCTTTTCGGGCAGTTCCTTCGCATATGACCCCATTTTTTGCACTCATAACACTGAATTTGATAAACAGTTTTATCACGGTTGCTAGGGTTTTTCAAATCACGTGTCGGCATGTCATCTAACACTTTTTGAACTTGGAGTGCATTTATTTAGAGCAATGCTGGGCACGAGAGTTCTGGTGAGTCATCCCTCCACTCTACAACAACTATAATCGGCAACAGCCGAAAATATTCGCCACTCGACGAGACATTATATTGCGCGTCGTTGGTTCTAAGCGTGCCGATTTCAATTTAAACTGGAATAAGCGCGAAATACTTGCGGAGAAGTATGAGGGGTGGTGGTACTGTTCTCCTACTGTGCCCGGCACTGTTTTAGAGCGATCAGTGGTGTATCTAGGCTAATTAGATTGCAACGCGCCGTCTCTTCTGCCACCTGAGGATCTATACCCCGAAAAAAATTGCTGAACTTTTTTTGAGATTCCTGGAAAATACCTTAATGATTCCGCGAACATAGCGACTGTTTTACCATGATTTGACCTAGTAACTGTAGGCGCGCTTTAATAGATACCGGCTTGGAGCGCTCCGATTATCGAAAATGCCCATTATGCATTGTTTTTCATCGTCACTTCTATTTTTTCTGTCCGCTACACTGTGTTAATAATATGCAATGAAAAGGAAGCATATTTAATGATTCAAAGATGCAACCAAGCACCAGAAAAAGTAAAATATTTCGCTATCACATTGAAAAAGGCAGGAAGAAAACCTAGCCTTGTGGAACCAAAACAACCAGCTGAAAGGTAAACCGTAATAAAACGGCATCAGCGGGACTTCCAGAACAATTCAAGAGCGAACTGGACAGGAATTGATGAATATGATTATCCTGGACTTAAACCGAAATCCTCGAATGTAGTTCGAAGCACATATGAGGAGATTGAAGAACCTGTTTGTTACCAACAAAGGAGTAGAAAACTGGGATGAATAATATGATGAACAATTTTCTTTTGTCTTGAAGAAGATGGACGTAACAGAAGGCACTACCAAACGGAACTCGCCGGGGTCGACAGACAACAGCATTCTCCACAAAACAGGGGACAATAGATTTCCTACTGGAAGGCTTTCTGAAAGAGGCGAAGTCCGAACAGATGAACATTCAAGTGACATTTATAAATCAGTATGCAAAGGGAACAACGAGTAAATATAGTTTCCCTCAAAATCATCATAGATTACAAAGCGCATCAGAGAGCTTTCCTATGACTAGTAGGATATTACAGGAAGTATATCCCACAATTTTCACACAAGGTGATTTCCCCTTGACATTAAGTTGGTATGGACATGGGAGCAAGAGCAAGTCCGTCAATTTTGGCTGGCGTTTGGGTGTAAGCGGCTCAACCATTTTCTGCTTGCACTTTTTTCAGCGTGTATTGTTTGTCTAAAATAATGAGTTAAGCAGGTATGTACGAATAATTTATGCTGAAAAGCTTTTGTTTTTGTCTTACAACATAAGACTGTTTAATTTCAATTACTAATAAATAATACGTATTAGTAATCTAGTAAAGCTAGCCTCAACTTTTCTTGTTTTCTCGAATAAGATTCAGTTTCGGTTTCGGCCGAAACTGAGACAAAAGCCGAAATTCGGTTTCGCTTTCGGTTACGACGAAAAAATAGATTTCGGTAGGACACTATTTGGATGTGAGAAAATGTGACAAAATTAGTGGTCGACGTGGTGGAAAGCTCTTGAGTGTTGTATCCACATTCGTATGACTCTCGATATACCCAGGACGAGACAAGGATGCCATTTGAGACCAAGACAGCCGTCAAGATGCTGCTTCCGAGGGAGCTCCTGACCCTGTGGGAAGGACCCCATGGGCCGTGAATCCTAATATAAAGAAGGGGAAGTTGGTGTGAAGGGAAGAAGGGAACCTCTCTAACTCAAATGAATGGCCGGTTTCCTTGAGTGGACCTTGGTGTCGGTGGTAATAAAGCAGGCAAACAGGGTACAACAAATGTACTTCCTCAAGCATCTCGTTCGACTTTACCAACCCTAATAACCCCCCTCCCCCGAAAAAGAAAGACAGAGACTGCGAATAGTGTTAAGTGTTAGAGAGGCGAGAGATAGAGAGAGAAAAAGAGAGACTGAGAAGTAAGATAGATAACATTAGGACAGGTAGAGACTGGAAACTGAGTAGGTGAGTGTGGTTAAGTGGACAGACAGTGCCTGATAAGAGACAGCTTAAAGCTGGCAGGTGATAATTACATTCGTTCGGGACAAGCAAGAAGAAGAACAGGAGAACGCTGATCAAGAACACTAGGCGCACATCAGTCAGGTGCTTCGGGAGGATCCTAGGCACTGATGAGAATGACCTTAAGTAAATAGAGACTAACAAAAGCACCACAAAAGTTAGTAGCATGATACAAGCCGTTATAATTCGTAGGAAAGAATTTTTTTTGGTTTAAGACACAACATTATAAAGAATTCCTGACGCTTGAGAAATACACTCACGTATTTTAAAAGCAAAATTCCTGGTTACTTTCATATAGAATAGACATCGTAAGTCACTACAGTGACCTAAATCATGGCCAACTACATTAACATTCACTGACGTGTATGTATGGCCGTTTCAATTTGACTTTTAAAAATTTTGACGGGTACTCCCCTCAGCGCCTCTTGTGAGTTTTTAAGTAATTGCAGTTGCCATTAAAGTTACTGTCAGAAGTTCTGTAGTATCTTTAATAGGGAGCGCTGAGGGGAGTACTCCACGGCAATGCTTTCTCGGAACCGAATTTTAGGCGAATTGAAACGGCCATACATACACGTCAGTGAATGTTAATGGAGCTGGCCATGCCTAAATAAGAGGAACTGAAAGGGGACCCGAGTAGAGGGCACGAGCTCCTTGTGGAAAGAATTACAAATAGGGCGCACCCTAGGTTTTTAAATGTAAATAATAAGAAACAATTTAAGTAGCGACATCTTGCAATCGCTTTTTGACCTAACATCGCAGTAGGATTGATGATGAAGGCCCAACTAGGCCTGAAACAGCTGTACAGAGCCTGCTCGAGGAATCTGCTGCAATCAAAATCGATTTGCACACAATTTTTGTAAATAATAAGGTTCCGTGGTAAGAGAAATATTCAAAATTAATCACAGGACCATTTTCGCGGACGGTCATGTAATTTTTCATTATTTATTTATTTATTCGCCGATCCCTTTTTGTGAGAGGGTCTTGAGTTTTTAAATTATTGGTGTGGGTAGTGTGACTTTGTTAAAGAAAAAGGCCCCTTGCCTAGAACCCCAGAGGAACGATCGGGAAAAGCCCTTTTAGCTGTTGAAAAAGGTCGTCTGCGGCTGCGTCGACACCCAATCGGGTAGGGAATGAATCCTTTTGTTTTTTGTCCTGTTTCTTATCGGCCCCATTGTAACTAGAATGTGCGTCAATATATTCTTTGTGGCATATTTTTGTATTGTATTTACTCGCACAGTTTTAGAACTCGGAAAATCATCCTCCGAAATTTGTATGAAATTTACAATAAATGGCCTTGTATTTTATATAAGTATTAAGGATTTAAATTTCGGTGGAGGCAGCGTAATTATTATTTAAAATTTCTCTATTTTACTATTTTATGAAATCCTTGTTTGAGAAAAAGAACATCCTCTACCTGAAAGGTATATGTTTGTAGATTTTATTTTTGAGGTATTCATATAAAAAAAATCACGTGGGGTCAGATATAAAGAGCGTGGAGGCTTGGAATTAAATCTTTTTCCGACTCGATATACATATTTTAATAAAACGTCTCACGATAGTTTGTGAATGTTACAACTATCGAACATTGATAATTTTCAATTCAAATAATTTTCCGTTCGACATGGCTGGTAGGTTATATTAAAAATGCGCCTTCGTATAAAATAATTGTTTCTTGAAATGTTTACAGTTTAAACTTAAATACAAATTTCATCACTCATTTTATTGGTTTACCGGAGCTTTATACTGTACATCAGAACATAGCATAAGAATTAAAACATGATCTGTAGTTTAAGCGAGCAATAGCTTCGTTCTGAATTTCATTTGGCGCTCGCTTTCTATCTCTCAGAAATTCATATAATCCGTAATAACGAAACTAATTTTATTTTAGAGCGAGAAGTTTTCTGCAGCTCCTCGTAAATTGAATTGTACGAGAAATTTGAAACCAATTTCCCGTCTTTTTTCCACACAATACGATTTCCTTTTTCTTTTAGAAAACGATAATATAGAACATGACAGCTCTATTTTCTCCATCATTTTTTTCTAACTCACTTTATAACTCAGCACGATCCCCGCCGTATTCTACTGCCACTACCATTTTCCAGTTTTAAGAATTTATATTTGAGATAAAATTATAATTATTTAAAAGCCAAGCGAAGAGTAGGTGTTTGATAATGACGATAAGGGTAAGCTGTAAGTTACATATTAAACGGAACGAGATATTTGAAAAGCTCTGATGTATTCCGCTCTTACTTTAACTCTTATTATTCCAAAATAACGGACGTCTGATTGATGCTACGTAAATAAAACACGCTGAACTGAAGTAAGCTTTCAGAATAGCAAATTGCAGTAATTGTGTAGCTTGCAGTTGGGTAAACAACTCTTTGCATTAACGAGACACTGAAAACAGAGAAGTTCTCTCAGTTGCGGCTTCAATTAGGGAACGATTCTGTATACCAGAGGTTGTATTTAACTGTTCCATGTAATAAGGACAGCTGACGAAGTAGTAGTTTTACTGTATCGCGCTTAAAAGTTGCTTTTGTGTGAAGTGTTTGTAGTTTTCCTTTAAGATAAAATTTATTTCACATCTTATGCCATAAGTAACTGCGGCTCAAGGATCTCGACGTTTTTATTTTCAAAATTCATCCAATCAGATCATGCAGTTGTAATATAAAATTTTTATGAAGTTATTTGTTTTTCTACTAAATAATAACTATTCTAAGCCGAAATACGAAGGCGTTCTTTCAATTGATCTACCTAGCCATGAAAATGATGTCAGACAAAAAATTGCTTGGTTATCAAATTAGTGTCACTTTGCTAAGTATTTTGACGAAATTTTGTACGAAATTTTTGTTCGTTGTTTAGCAGTTTTTACGCAAAATGAGTAGAGGTAATTTGAAGCATCGCTCAGTGATAAAGTATACAGTTAAAGAGAGAAATGAACTAAAAGTATTTATTTTGGTGCAAACAGTTTCGATGGGGCCGCTACTCAATTCAGATTAAGAAGACCGGCTCTCGTAAGAAATGAGGAAACCATCTGTCTCGTTGAAGATTTGCTGCTCTCAGATCGACGAAAGAAGAGGATCCTAGTGTTCGCTAAAGAAACTGGAGTATCCGAAACTACAGTTTACAAGATGTGCACGAAGATTTTGAGATGAAAAAGTTTCTGCACGATGGATCTCCAAATTCTTTATACCAGAGCAGAAACTGGCGAGGAAAAATGTTGTCAAGATCATTTCGTCGCTTTAGAAAACGATGAGAGTTATTTTTCGCAAATCATCACAGGAAACGAGACTTGAGTGATCTATTGGGATCCTCCCACAAAGCAGGAGTCACTGCAATGGGTTCATAATGACTCTCCACCTCCAAAAAAGGAGAAAACTCAGTTGCCTTCTGGAAAGTTATGGCTACCTTTTTTTGGGACTGCGAAGGTATTCTGCATAATTATTGAATATATGGAAAGGGGTTTACTATTAAAGGAGAGCAAATTATTGTATTTAGACACTGTAGGTTGTTCATTACACTTAATTTTATCTGAGTACATCGACTCTAGAACAAAAAGATTAATAACTTTTGAATTATCGCAATTTTTCATTTTCAAGACTTTCTATTTTTCAAGTTTTCAGCCACATTTTAAATGAGCGGTTGGATGGAATTGTGTTGTCTTTCATTTTGATTGGTGCACGAACTAACTGTAGTAATTTTTTTTCACAAAAAACAATAATAAAAATTTTTCCCATTTGTTACGAACTTTATGAAAGTCACTGTATATCATGACATACATCGTGTTCAGAAATTAGGGGACTCGGAGGTCGTAGCGCTGTTCCTTGCATGATTCTAAGAAGAAAATCTTAAAACAAAAATGAATTTTATGTTACTTTTATTTTATTTATTTTATTAGTTTTAATTAGTTAAAGACATGTTAAACCAACTTAAAATGAGGACAAACTGCAAGGATAATAAAAATCTGTACATAATTATAATTTGAACAAGTTTTGGTCAGTTAAGGCTTTTAAAACGCATTTTTCATTCCTCATATCTTCAACTTTGATCGTGAACATTGATGACCTCGCATATAAACAAGAGGGCTCGTACAAAGTTTTTGTATTAAGATTTTCTTCTTAGAATCATGCAAGGAACAGCGCTACGACCACCGAGTCCCTTAATTTCTGAACACGGTGTATATCAAAATATAAATCAATAATTCGAGTTTTTAATTTTTATATAAAACTTATATACAGGGATATCCACATAAACCGTTCGTTAAAAGTTTTCAAGGTTGCAGTTCACGTAGATATTTGAAATTTAAGGAGCAAGGGTTTTCCGTAGAGATCTCTTTAAATAAAATAAAATTGTCTTTGTATCACTTCCGATTGTACCGGAAGTCGCTATCAACTCGCTTATTTTAAATGGAATGCTATATTTTTTATCACGTTTTTGAATTCTACATGTAAAAATATGTTAAATTGCAATACATTTCCCTATCTCTAAAATGCATCATTTTTTAAATATTTTGAATTTTCTTAGAAATTTGGATTCTGCAATCTGATTTTCAAAAAATTATAACACAGCTGTTATTGAAGCAATTTTATTTGTAATAGCTGATATTGTAGTTGAAGCTTTAAGGTTCTTAAAAATTCCATCAGCATAATCTATTAAGCTACAGGGTGTCTAAAGCGCACCGCTCCACTCGAAGATATTCAAACACAGAAAAATACTTTTTTTCAAATGGAATGACCGATATTTTAATGCACCATTGTATGTGGAATCAAATGTTGCATCGAACTGTACTAGCATTCCCTATACCTAACTTTAACTGTTTTTGAGTTATGAAACATTTTCGATTTAATTCATAGAAAATTACAATTTTAATAGGTCAAATATTTTTAATTTTATTAAGATAGCATGGAAATTATAACAATGATTACTGTTACTAGAAATTTTGTAGTCAACCAAAGAAAATAGAATTTGGCAAGTGAAAATTCACAAATTTTAATAGTTCTTTAATCATCCTTCTCTTAGGACGCTTGTGATCTTATAAAACGAAAAAGTATGAATTTCATTACTTTAAATTGAAGAATAAAATAGCTGCTACTTGGCAGTTCTCTGGATTAGCGTGAAAGTATTTTAAAACCATTGTCTAATTATCTTCGTTATTTGTTACTGATCTTCGTACATTTTATTTTTCCAAATTGTATAAAGTTAGGTTCAAACTTTACAAACTGTGTTTTATTCATAGGAGACAAGAGGGGTACATTTTATTGAACACACATTCTCTGCTCTGAACAATTTTAGATCATTCTTCATGAATTTAAAAACTAGATTTAAAATATCAGCGTTTGAATAATTTTGATTTTGATTCTCAACTTTTTTTTGCTTTTACTTAAAATTTGTAGTAACAGGAAACGTTAAATGCAATTATTTGTTGCTTTCATAACTATATCAACAAAATTAGAAATATTTAACCTAATAAATGTAAATTTTTATGTATTAAACCAAAAATATCTTATAACTGAAAAACTGTTAAAGTTAGGTATAGGGAATGCTAGTATAGTTCGACACAGCATTTAGTTCCACATACGATGGTGTATTAAAATATTGGTCGTTCCATTTGAAAAAAAGTATTTTTCTGTGTTTGAATATCTTCGAGTGGAGCGGTGCGTTTTAGACACCCTGTAACTTAATAGATTATGCTTATGGAATTTTTAAGAACCTTAAAGCTTCAACTACAATATCAGCTATTACAAATAAAATTGCTTCAATCATAGCTGTGTTATAATTTTTTGAAAATCAGATTGCAGAATCCAAATTTTTAAGAAATTTCAAAATATCTCAAAAATGATGCATTTTAGAGATAGGGAAATGTATTGCAACTTAACATATTTTTACATGTAGAATTCAAAAACGTGATAAAAAATATAGCATTCCATTTAAAATAAGCGAGTTGATAGCGACTTCCGGTACAACCGGAAGTGGTACAAAGACAATTTTATTTTATTTAAAGAGATCTCTACGGAAAACCCTTGCTCCTTAAATTTCAAATATCTACGTGAACTGCAACCTTGAAAACTTTTAACGAACGGTTTATGTGGATATCCCTGTATACTTATACCCTGTTCCTGATATCCATATACCAAAACTGATTTCTTTCTTCATTATTTATTTTTAATTTTTTACAACTAAAGTGGTCCATTCATAATCATCATCTTGGTCGTCGTCAAAATGTTTTCCATCTTCCCACATCCAGTTTAAATTTCGCTTTTTTGGAGCTTCTGAATTCATATATTTGAACATTAAAGCTAATTTATTTTGCTTTTTCATAATAGCTGTATTTGTACTTGCAAACATAAGGCCCGATTTTTTCACCTCCAGTTAACTTTATCTGGCGATTAATTCCCATAGTAACAATTGTGATCACAATTGTTACTATGGGAATAAACCGTCAGATAAAGTTAACTGCAGGTGAGAAAACCGGGCCCCAGTGTGCCAATTTCAAAATGTGAATAATAAATATCCTGATATATCAGACATAAAAGTCGTGATACATCTTGATATACTGGGTGTCCGGTAAAGAATGGGCCATACTTCAAGGGTGGCTTCTTTGAGTCAAAATAAATCGATTTAGATCAATTTATCTTAGTACAATTTTGCTTCATTAAAAAGTTATGGCCTTTCAAAGATAATTTTTTTATATCAATATTTTAGCAAAATTCGCTCATTTTTGGAGACATTTAATTGTAATTTGGTATTTAGAGGTTTCTTGTACTGCTAAATCCGAATATCTGCTTATTTTTAACGTAACGTATAGAGGGCGCTCTAGGAACCCTGTCATTCTCTTGTTCATTGTCGTACTTTTTCTTACGTGAATATTTTTAAAATATGTTTCGTTTTCTTGAAGCGACATTTAATTTACTTTAAAAAAGGCATACTTGTCACATGTCGCTAAAGTACACCAGTTTTGAGAAAAATGGCTTTGAATGTGAAAATGTTGAATACTTACTACACCAGTAACGCTACTTCAGGATGAAAAGACAATTACCTAAAGTTGCACTACTTCGTAATTTACTTAAAATTAAAAAAAAATTACAATTCCAAATTTAAAGCAACATTACATTACGTAAAAAATTCTTATTATGTTTGCTATGGCCGCGTATTTCACTCATAGTTTAACTTTCAACTCCAGATTACTCCCATAGTAAAAATTATAAAAACAGTTGTTCCCATGGAAATAAAGTGAAGATTAAAGTTAAACTGTAACTGAAATACGGGTCTATGTGCCTGATTCAACGTAGACCTAAAACAGTAATATTCAGCATTATCATATTCAAAGCCATTTTTCTCAAAACTGGTATACTTTAACGACATGTAACAAGTATACCTTTTTTAAAGTAAATTAAAAGTTCTGTAATTTTAAAAATATTCACGTTAAAAAAAGTACAGCAATAAACGAAGGAATATCAAGATCTCGAGAGCGCCCCTATATGTTACGTTAAAAATAGGAAGATATTCAGATTCAGCAGTACAAGAAACCTTTAAATACCAAATTACAATTAAATATCTCCAAAAATGAACGAGTTTTGCTAAAATATTGAAATAAAAAAATTATCTTTGAAAGGCCATAACTTTTGAATGAAGCAAAATTGTACTAAGATAAATTGGTCTATATCGATTTGTTTTGACCCAAAGAAGCCACCCTTGAAGTATGGCCCATTCTTTACCGGACACCCGGTATATTAATCGATATACAGGTGTCCCAACAGTATGTTCTCGGGCCATATCTCCATAACTACTGAAGATCCAAAAAAAATTTCAACACAGTTTCTTTTTTAATTTAAGAGGTCTACAACACAAAATTTATTTTCATCTATACAGAGTGAATCAAAACAGTGGTGCCGGACACACCTTTTTTGTTTCAAATGATATGCCCTATATATGAAATCAAATTTGGATTGCCCATAAAATTCTAAACATTTTCTGTATACCATTGCCTTTACCTAAACCTAACCGTTCTTGAGATATCTAACATTTTGTCTAAAAACTGCCATTTCCAGCCACTATTTTATTTATTCATATTTTGTTTATTTTAACTCTAAGAAAAAGATTTTTGGTACAGATGTAGTTGATACATAAGCCTATTATAAGACATTATTAAATATACTTTTATCGCTACAGGGTGGCCATGGTAACAAACAAAATATCAGAAATTTTAAAATGGCAAAACTCAATTTTCTTAAATAGCATGCCCTATATTTTCCTATCCTAAATTCTCCGTTTAATAAAGTACTTTCATTTTTCTTAAGTATGTCTTATACCTATCTGCGATATTTTTTGAGATTTTCAGATCTATTTGATTTATTTCTTTTAAAACGAACACTTGTTTAAGGTGGCTGTGGAAAACAGGTAATCAATGAACCGGTTGAGATTAATAATTATTTTTCAAAGTGTTAGACTGTTGTGAACTTGTTAAGCCATGAATTTTTAGATTCGTTGAATTATTTTTTTATTAAATGGTTGCATAGCCAAAGTTGGTTGGATCCGCTAGCAACGGGCTTGACGCTTGGTCGGGCAATTATAGGTGTGTGTTCGAATCCCCTCCTGGTACATATGGGTCCTATTTGAGAGATGGAACACTTATGTGTCGGATTGTGTTCAGGATTCATTTCAGCCCCTTCGAACAAGGTTTTCTGCGTTTTCCCGGTTTGTAAGACGAATGCCGATGGAAAACACCTAGTAGGTTGCTATCTAGCTGTAGGCCAGCAAATCAGTGCGAGGGTTTGACGTTTCTCCAGCACCGGCTTGGCAAAGCTCTTGGAGAAGGAAGGTTCGATGTAACCCCAAAGCAGAAGGTGGGCAAAAATGAATAAAATAAAAAGCACCAGCTGAGCACACTTGCATTTATTAAATGCAAGGCTCAAAATTAATAACGACAGCGCGAATACGAAATGTAATTTAAACAAATAACAAGTCAAGTTTCATCCGATCAACGGATCTGTTCTTCGGTCACAATTATCGCATAAGGCGATTCGTGCGGTTCAAATCGAATTCAAATTATCAAATGAAAGAACAAAATAAAGGCAACCCCGCGGTAGCTTAACAAAGTAATTTAATAAATAAATAAAGTACATCCGACCTTGTACGGTGGCGTGCAAAAAATCGCGTACACCCGGATTCGGCGTAATGACAGACCGCTTGACAGCTGTCAGTAGTGAGTGAGCGCCTTCCAGCGGAGGTATTTGCAGTCAATGACGTACTTCGTCGCAGATATTACGTCATCAATTGGCGTCGTCAGGCAGGTCCACTTTTTCAGACGAGAAAAGCTGGGTTGCGAGGCATAATTCGTTTCAAAGCCGAAAATCAGCCTTTTCTTTCCATCCAAGTACAACAAAAACTACCACAGCAAGCTAACTTGAACTGGGACTGGAACTGGAACTAGAACGGGAACTAGAAGCCTAGTAGAAGAGAGAAACGCTTTACTAGCAGGGCTCAATTGCACAAAATATCCAACAAAACATACCTGTTCCCTTTCTCAGAGGCAGGCCTTTGATAAGTCGTTTAAACGGCTTGTAGGTAACTCGGCGTGCTTTAGCAAATCTCGGAAAAAATCCGTTTCAAGTTTCAACCACAAATTCCGTGGAGAAGCACAAAGCTTGAAGATACACAAATCAACTGACAGCACCACGCGTCGAGCGCTATCGAAAGAATGACCGCCAGACGAGCGCGCCGTACCCTTCTACATGCGTTGAAGACAGAAGTCGTTATTGATGAAATGAATTTTGGCCGGGCGAACAAGTAAGTGGAGCTATACAGTAGATTTAAATAACAGCGTATGAAACATGGTGAAACGTGTCGACCGGCACGTAGGCTAAACCGGGCCGTTAGAATCTCACGCTAATACAGGGTGTTCGGAAAAATATTATGAATAATTTAAATAAATTTTTCAACCGTCGGTCGCAGCCGCAGCGGGCAATATTACAATAGCCAGCTTAACGCATCTCTGACAAGCTCATAGAGAGCTTGGGGCATGTATGATGTAAGTACAAAAAAAATGTATAACTGTTTAAAGGAGTCACGTACTAGAACTAACTAATGCTTGTACATTACTGTAGCTTGAAAATTAATTATTAAAGTCAATAGCTTCATTTGTTTGCCATTTTCCACGGCCAACTTAGACAATAACTCGTTTTAAAAGAAGTAATTCAAATAAATCTAAAAATCTCAGAAAATATCTCAGATAGGTATAAGACATACTTAACAAAAATGAAAGTACTTTATTAAATGAAGAATTTAGGATAGAAAAATATAGGGCATGCTATTTAAGAAAATTGAGTTCTGTCCTTTTGAAATTTCTGAGATTTTGTTTATTACCACGACCGCACTGTAGCGATAAAAATACATTTAATAATGGCTTATGATAAGCTTATGGTATCAACTACATCTGTACCAAAAATCTTTTTCTTATAGTTAAAAATAAATAAAATATGAATAAATAAAATAGTGGCTGCAAATGGCAGTTTTTAGACAAAATGTTAAATATCTCAAGAACGGTTAAGTTTAGGTATATGCAATGGTATACAAAAAATGTTTAGAATTTTATGGGCAATCCAAATTTGGTTTCATATATGAGCCACCACATGAATTAGTCCTCGCCACGACCCCCGAAGTCTCTTATCCGGCCTGTGTAATATTTTTACTTAAAGCAAATTTTGCCCGTTTTGGTGCTAGTTACCCTAATTGAAGTTTATTTGGCAGGCAAATGTCAATTTATGTTTGTAGTGTTTTGCGAATTAATCAAAACAATTGTAACAATTGGTAAATGATTTTTATTGAAAAGAAAAGCGTTATTGAGCAAACAATTACGACTTTAAAACTTTTCATCTGCCAGGTTTGGAGAAAGAGAAATTATCAGTTCGCGCTTTTTAAGCAATGTTTGTCAAACAAGATTTTAGCAATTTTTGAAGAATTACGTATATTAAAAGTTCCCCTTTGAGGTCGCTGCCAACAAAGGAGTCTGAAGATGCAATTGGAATTAGGAATAGTAAGGTTTGTTTGGGTAATTGTAGTTGTTGATCTGTCAAAATAAAAAACATAAAATTTGAAGCCACTTTCTGCATAAATTATGATTCTATGGAAATTAAATGATCTAGTTTTAGTTGAATCAGACCACCTACTGTACATTATAACCAGTGAGAGGACCTGCAAGGTTTTTCCGGTTTCATGTTTCATCCAGTTTGAGACAGCGACGGTCGAGGTAAGAATCCTAGACGGTGCCCAGTTGTACGTAAATGTTAACTAATCAGTCTAATATTGTCAGAGTACAAACTGAGATATAATTCCAGAAAATAATAATTGCTCTTTATTGAATTTCGGAACAATAATTTAGTTCATTTGAATTAAATATTTTTCCCGATAATGTATTTAAAACATGTTGCGCTGCTGGAGACACAAATTCGTTAGCGCGCAGTGCTCGGAGCATCCAGTCAATCACTACAATATTGTGAATCACCTCGATTTGATGAGTGCACTATTTCTTTGGCTCGCTGATTGTTCACTATTGCAAATCGCGCAGTGGCGGCAAATATGTTGAGTCGTGAGACATTCTATTTATAACATCTCACCGCTTCGTTGCAACAGTAAACCGTAAAAACTCCGTCTGTCCTCTCATTGATTATAACATTGCATTTATTCATTTTTTGCTGGTGTTTGCTATGTACTAGCAGTATTAGTAATAAAATTTATGTAATCAAAATGTCCAAAACTATAATTGAGCAAAAAATACAACTTTACTCGGTATATACGCAAAACGTACGATAATGTACACCAAAGTAGAGTACTTTACTTAAGTAGTAATTTAAAAAGGAAATAATGCAAATAAATATTCCTACTTACTAGTAGGAATATGTGTGATAGAGTTATGTTAGAATTGAGTGACTACTTCTGTAGTCTTTTATTTCAGGAGAATTTCAAATTTCTCTCTAGAGTTAATGTACGGTAGTGTGTACCAAAGTAGAGTATTTTACTTAAGTAATAATTTAAAGAGGAAATAATGCAAAAAAATACTTCAACTCACTAGTAGGAGTATGTGTGACAGTGTTATGTTAGAATTAAGAGGCGTTATTGCAAAACTCCAGAAGTACAAAACTTCTGTAGCCCTAGCCGTTGTTGAGATATTTAGAGGTTTCCATACTTTTGTTCCTTAGTGTATAAATATTCCAATGTTCAGTTTAAAAAAAAAACATGTCAATGCATTGCAGAATATGGAAGCAATCTCCTGGCAATCACCTAGCAATCTTCAACAAAATAAATGTACTATCAGTGTCAGTTATGATGTCATGATTTAAATCCCGAAATCTTAAGAAAATCTTTGTAAAGGTGGGTTTATACAGCTAACTAAGAGTTAATAGTTAAGCATTAAAACTAACAACTAACAACTTAAGCAATGTTACCTGATTATATAGACATTTTATTTAACACTTACGCATGCGCAGTATTCAGAGTTGCTAATAACTTCGTCATCACCCATTTTACAAATTTAATTTAATATAATCCCAGATCACAAAATATAAAACTCTTGATAAAATTACATAACCTATTACAGTGTTTTGACAATCAGGATGATTCCGCGACACGCGTATTCTGTAATTTTGAATTTTGAAGCATGCGCAATTCTATTTTCATTAACAACTTAAAAGTTCGAAAGTAGCCAACTTCTTAAATATTACCATTTTTGTGATTTTTAGTTTTAGAATTGAGTCTATTTTATCCTTCCAAAATTTGAACATAACGATACGGAACACCCTGTATAAATATAGTCCGTCAAAAACAAGCTACAAATTGGAGCAGATTAAATAATTTGGAAATAGGTATTGGTCCATTATCTGAATTCATGAAAATAGTTTTATTCTTTCCATTTAATTCCCTCTTATTCGATACCTTCTTAATGAGTTTGAAACTATCCCTAGAAAAATATATATACAGGGTTATCCACATAAACCGTCGTTAAAAGTTTTCAAGGTTGCAGTTCACGTAGATATTTGAAATTTAAGGAGCAAGGGTTCTCCGTAGAGATC
Organism: Dorcus hopei; assembly: GCA_033060865.1. Taxonomy (NCBI): domain Eukaryota; kingdom Metazoa; phylum Arthropoda; class Insecta; order Coleoptera; family Lucanidae; genus Dorcus; species Dorcus hopei. The sequence continues at coordinate 7,142,020 of CM065423.1, read as the reverse complement.
CCTTTAAATAAAATAAAATTGTCTTTGTATCACTTCCGTTTGTACCGGAAGTCGCTATCAACTCGCTTATTTTAAATGGAATGCTATATTTTTTATCACGTTTTTGAATTCTACATGTAAAAATATGTTAAATTGCAATACATTTCCGTATCTCTAAAATGCATCATTTTTGACATATTTTGAATTTTCTTAAAAATTTGGATTCTACAATCTGATTTTCAAAAAATTATAACACACCTATGATTGAAGCAATTTTATTTGTAATAGCTGATATTGTAGATGAAGCTTTAAGGTTCATAAAAATTCCATAAGCATTAATGGTGAGACGGTATTTCTGTAACGGTTATTTTGTCGCGGTATAAATTTGTAACGTTACTTCGCGTTACTGGTTTCTAAAATAACCAGTTCCAATGTCGCGTATGTCGCGAATTGAGAAATTACAAAGCGTTCGTGTTTTTGAGTAACGTATAACGTTTAACGCTTTGCTGGTACTCAGTCGCGTTTATTGGAACTAGTTACTTTAAAAGCCAGTACTGAACAATTGAAAATTTAACTAAAGGTCGACAGCCAAATGTTCTTTACTTAAATCGTCAAGAGAACGTACATAAAGTTTTTAAACACCACCGCTTTAAACACCAATTTTTTCATTTAGCAGCCAGAGATTAGTTGTTAACATACAGGGATATCCACATAAACCGTTCGTTAAAAGTTTTCAAGGTTGCAGTTCACGTAGATATTTGAAATTTAAGGAGCAATGGTTTTCCGTCGAGATCTCTTTAAATAAAATAAAAATGTCTTTATATCACTTCCGGTTGTACCGGAAGTCGCTATCAACTCGCTTTTTTAAATGGAATGCTATATTTTTTATCATGTTTTTGAATTCTACATGTAAAAATATATAAAATTGCAATACATTTCCCTATCTCTAAAATGCATCATTTTTGAAATATTTTGAATTTTCTTAGAAATTTGGATTCTGCAATCTGATTTTCAAAAAATTATAACACAGCTATGATTGAAGCAATTTTATTTGTAATAGCTGATATTGTAGTTGAAGCTTTAAGGTTCTTAAAAATTCCATAAGAATAATCTATTAAGCTACAGGGTGTCTAAAACGCACCGCTCCACTCAAAGATATTCAAACACAGAAAAATACTTTTTTTCAAATGGAACGACAAATATTTTAATACACCATCGTATGTGGAATTAAATGCTGCGTCGAACTGTATTAGCATTCCCTATACCTAACTTTAACAGTTCTTCAGATATAAGATATTTTTGATTTAATACATAAAAATTTACCATTTATTAGGTTAAATATTTCTAATTTTGTTGATATAGCCATGAAAACAACAAACAATTGCATTTAACGTTTGCTGTTACTACAAATTTTAAGCAAAACCAAAAAAAGTTGAGAATCAAAATCAAAATTATTCAAACGCTGATATTTTAAATCCATTTTTTAAATTTATGAAGAATGATCTAAAATTGTTCAGAGCAGAGAATGTGTGTTCAATAAAATATACCCCTCTTGTCTCCTATGAATAAAACACAGTTTGGAAAATTTGAACCTAACTTTATACAATTTGGAAAAATAAAATGTACGAAGATCAGTAACAAATAACGAAGATAATTAGACAATAGTTTTAAAATACTTTCACGCTAATCCAGAGAATTGCAAACTAGCAGCTATTTTATTCTTCAATTTAAAGTAATGAAATTCATACTTTTTCGTTTTATAAGATCACAAGCGTCCTAAGAGAAGGATGATTAAAGAACTATTAAAATTTGTGAATTTCCAATTGCCAAATTCTATTTTCTTTGGTTGACCACAAAATTTGTAGTAACAGTAATCATTGCTATAATTTCCATGCTATCTTAATAAAATTAAAAATACTTGACCTATTAACATTGTAATTTTCTATGAATTAAATCGAAAATGTTTCATAACTCAAAAACTGTTAAAGTTAGGTATAGGGACTGCTAGTACAGTTCGACGCAGCATTTGATTCCACATACAATGGTGCATTAAAATATCGGTCATTCCATTTGAAAAAAAGTATTTTTCTGTGTTTGAATATCTTCGAGTGGAGCGGTGCGTTTTAGACACCCTGTAGCTTAATAGATTGATGCTGATGGAATTTCTAAGAACCTTAAAGCTTCAACTACAATATTAGCTATTACAAATAAAATTGCTTCAATAACAGCTGTTATAATTTTTTGAAAATCAGATTGCAGAATCCAAATTTCTAAGAAAATTCAAAATATCTCAAAAATGATGCATTTTAGAGATAGGGAAATGTATTCCAATTTAATATATTTTTACATGTAGAATTCAAAAATATGATAAAAATATAGCATTCCATTTAAAATAAGCGAGTTTATAGCGACTTCCGGTACAACCGGAAGTGATATAAAGACAATTTTATTTTATTTAAAGAGATCTCTACGGAAAACCCTTGCTCCTTAAATTTCAAATATCTACGTGAACTGCAACCTTGAAAACTTTTAACGAACGGTTTATGTGGATATCCCTGTATATCATTATAAACTACCTAACGTCTCAAGACAGGTATTTTTGAATTTGTGAGAGGTTATTGTTTACAATCAAAGGCAAAATGCATTTGAGGGTGACGCGCACATAAATGAAGTCTTTCGCCCCGTTTCGCTCGCTACTGTCGCTATAGTTATTTCGCTCCAACGCAGCGGGAATTGCCTACATCAAGTACCAAGATGCAAAAATAACGCGACAAAATAACGTTACTCTGTCGCGGTATTTTTGCGTCGCTATAACGAAAGTAACGTTCCAACGGTGTAACCGTTCTTCCCATCACTAATAAGCATAATCTATTAAGCTACAGGTGCCTAAAACACACCGCTCCACTCGAAGATATTCAAACACAGAAAAATATTTTTTTCAAATGGAACGACCAATACTTTAGTACACCGTCGTATGTGGAATTAAATGCTGTGTCGAACTATATTAGCATTCCCTATACCTAACTTTAACAGTTTTTCAGTTATAAGATATTTTTGATTTAATATATACAAATTTACCATTTATTAGGTTAAATATTTCTGATTTTGTTGATATAGCCATATCGTTTCCTGTTGCTACAAATTTTAAGCAAAACCAAAAAAAGTTGAGAATCAAAATTAGTCAAACGCTGATATTTTAAATCTATTTTTTTAATTCATGAAGAATGATCTAAAATTGTTCAGAGCAGAGAATGTGTGTTCAATAAAATGTACCCCTCTTGTCTCCTATGAATAACACAGTTTGGAAAGTTTGAACCTAACTTTATACAATTTGGAAAGATAAAATGTAGGAAGATCAGTAACAAATAGCGAAGATAAAATTAGACAATGGTTTTAAAACATTTCACGCTAACCCAGAGAATTGAAAACTAGCAGCTATTTTATTCTTCAGATTAAAGTAATAAAATTTATCCTTTTTCGTTTTATAAGATCACAAGCGTCCCAAGAAAAGGATGATCAAAGAACAATTAAAATTTGTGAATTTCCATTTGCGAAAATCTATTTTCTTTGGTTTACTACAAAATTTGTAGTAACAGTAATCATTGTTATAATTTCCATGTTATCTTAACAAAATTAAAAATATTTGACCTATTAAAATGGTAATTTTCTGTGTTTGAATATCTTCGAGTAGCGTTTTAGACACCCTGTAGCTTAATAGATTATGCTTTGGAATTTTTAAGAACCTTAAAGCTTCATCTACAATATCAGCTATTACAAATAAAATTGTTTCAATCATAGCTGTGTTATAATTTTTTGAAAATCAGATTTCAGAATCCAAATTTTTAAGAAAATTCAAAATATTTCAAAAATTTTAGAGATAGGGAAATGTATTGCAATTTAACATATTTTTACCTGTAAAATTCAAAAACGTGATAAAAAATATAGCATTCCATTTAAAATTAGCGAGTTGATAGCCACTTCCGGTACAACCGGAAGTGATTCAAAGACAATTTTATTTTATTTAAAGAGATCTCTACGGAAAACCCTTGCTCCTTAAATATCAAATATCTACGTGAACTGTAACCTTGAAAACTTTTAATGAACGGTTTATGTGGATAACCCTGTATATTATATGTCCCCGGATTGAGTTTATAAGAGGGGAAAAAATTTATTTTTAATTTTACAAATAAATGCCAAAGGGAAAATTTTTTTGTTTGATTTATAATGAACATATTTGTAATTAAAACTTCAACATTAATACAGTGTGTTCTTAAAATCTAAAAAAGAAAACCCAGAAAATCCACAACATTTTAAACTATTGGATTAACCCACTACCCCTCTCAGTCCTACATAATTCAATAATTCAAGTAGCTCCTTATAACTCTTAGGGATTTCTTGAATAAAATTAGTAGATCACACGCACACACTCACAAGTTAAAAAAAGCACTCAGAGGTTGGCGAGCACCAGATCAGTTGAAAATACTATACTAGTAATGCACACCTCTGTAGTTACTACTGTAGAAGTATAATACTACAGAAGTTTTGTACTTCTGGAGTTTTGCAATAACGCCTCTTAATTCTAACGCAAGACTGTCACACATACTCCTACTAGTGAGTAGGAGTATTTATTTACTTTATTTCCTCTACTTAAGTAAGATACTCTACTTTGGTGTACACTATCGTACATTAACTCTAAAGAGAAATTTAAAATACTCCTGAAATGAAAGACTACGGAAGTGTGGCATAATGCATTAGTGTTAACTGTGATTGAAGTTGCTGATTTTCCATTCTTTTAGTAATACACGAAATTAGTTTGAGATTCTCTTGGTTGGTGCTCGTCACCCAGAGAATCCTTTCCTCATCAAATACTCAGTGCAAAATCTTTCTTAAACCACAGTTTTCTTTATTATTTTTAGTTCTCACTTTTTACACGTTTAAAATCCATAATAGCAATTTTGTTTTTCATTAGAAGAAAGAAAACTGAACTTACCGCAGATATTTGGCACACAACTTTTGCTTAACCACTTGCTACCGAAATAAAGCTAACCAAGTAACCTTTCTACTTGATCCACCTTTCTACTAGCTTAATGTAAACAAGCCTTAAAAGACAATTATTTCTATGGGAATAAACCAAAGATGAAAGCTAACCAGTGACTAAAGTACCGGCCTAAGGCCCCCTTGTACAAAAGCAAGTTATTAACTTTGACTATCAGTTTACTCCCAATTGTGTTCACAATTGTTACTATGGGAGTAAACTAATAGTCAGAGTTAACTTGCCTTCGTACAAGCGGGCCTAAGTGTATTAGTGCAGAAGATAGTTACATACAAAAATATTTTTTTTCCACTACTAGTACTATAGCCTGTCATTTTGACATATGTTAGGTTGCTGTGAAAAACAATTTCTCGACCTGAGGTAAATAATTTTATTATTTACCGGTAAATAATGAACATCAATGTTACGTACGCTTTCAGATACAAATCTTTTGATTTTTCAGGCAATAGATTGTTTGCCACTTGTCCGACAATTTCCCGCATTTCAGGCGGCGTACAATTTAAATCGCCGTACATCGTTTACCGTACTTACTTTATTTAATTGACGATTTGGCAAAAAGATCGACATAATGTTTGTGACAAATTAAAAAATTTAAATCAACTGTCATATCGGTAATACAGAAAACTGTAAACCTTTCGTAATTTGAAATAAATATTTGTTCAAATTAAAATTATCATTTGCACTAGTAGTGGAAAAAATAGTATATACACCACGGTAGAGAAGTCTTATAACCCTCGGTCCTTTACATCCCTCGGCCCTAAGGGTCTCTGGATGTAATCATATCCTCGGGTTATAATACTAGACTTCTCTACCTAGGTGTGTAATATACTATTTTTAACCCAGCCATCCATATATCGCAGATAGTGAGCATGGTTTATTTAAAAAACAAGATCAATAGTAACAAATTTGACAATTTTCACTCATCAAGTATCTTGTGCAGTTCAAAATGGTTCTCAAATGGATGCTAGTTATACTGACTTTGACATTTGAGAGTCATTTTACTATCTGTTGATCTAGTCCAGGCAAGGCGAACCTATGGCACGCGTGCCAGCAAAAAAATTTTACTAGCACGCGCACGACCTAGTCTAGAGTAATATAATTTTATATGTTTATAAATTATACGAGTATTAATTGTTTTCGTTACAATATGTAAAAGCAAAATTTTTTTCTACTTCGCACATCAGCAACTGGACAAATATTATTTGTAAATTGTTGGTACGCGAACATCAAAAGTAGAGATGCAGCGGATATCCGACAACTATCCGGTTATCCGGCTATCTGCCCACATTTTTGCTATCCGGTCGGATACAGGATACTGGCTATTTATATCTGGCCACACGGGATATTTAACGCGGGGTATAATAATAGAAAAATAATAGAAATGTATAGTTTAATAGGGTTTCGTTCCAAAAATTAGTAGGTACACCTTCTTTAGTTTGCTGAGCTTTCGCTAATATTTAATAGCTTCATCAGAGTGCTACAAAATATTACGCTAATAATATACAAAATTTTTTTGAATAAGTTATACTTACTAATCTTTTCATCTGTCTCGTTTCGAAGAAAATTTTTTCTTATTTTGTGCGACTAATTTTTTTTTTTTTATTTCAACGTTTACTAAATGTATATAGATTTATTGTGACAGATTGTTGGTGAAATTAACATTATTTGAATTATTATCATTTATCATTATTCTGATTGTTTTGAGAAATCAAATTTTATTAAATATTCATATGAAATTGAAATTTTGAATATGAAATGGAAAATTCATTGAATGTTTTTTTAAATGTTTTTGGCAAAAAACTAAAAACAAATAATCACATAAATGAGTCCAAAGGATTTACCTCCTCAGTTTTGAAATGAAAATCACAAACAATGGAATTGACATTAAAAAAAGATATTATGTGAATCAAGAAAAACTTTCAAATTTAATACCACAATATGTACATACATATATTAATGAATTTTCAACACGATTAGAAAATTCTTTTAAAAAATCCTTTAATCATATCAAATCTAGTAACATTAAGAAAGTTAATAACTTGGAAATACAAAATGAAATAAAATTTTTAACAATAATGAAAAATGGTTTGCGAATTAATGTAGACTAACATTAGAAATTAAAAGTTTATCTTTAGGTCCAAAATTTAGTTTACCAATCAAAATTAATATTGAAAATTATTGACTGATTTAGAGAATCTTGTTGATGCTTTTCCAAAAGAACAAAGAAATTTAATTATAGATTAGAATTTGTATATTAAAGGCTGATAAGGATTCTACCACAATAGCTACATAGTTTATGATAAAAGAAGATTATAAAAAATAAAAAAATATCAGTGTAAAAATCAGAAATAGTGTGACCGTAGTCTTACAATTTCTGACTTGTTCTCTTTGTATAAGTTGAATAAATTTGGTCGGATATTCGGCTATCCGGCCAAATCACTATCCGCCGCATCTCTAATAGAAGGTTCGCCACCGTTGATCTAGTCACTTTAGTTGCATCTTATATAAACAAAAAACAAAAAACATAATATAAAGGAGCCAGATCTAATTTCTTCACTCCAACTTCTGGGATACTTCAAGGTCTTTTAATGTTTTTTATTTTTATTAATGATCTTCCCAATTGCATTAAAAACTGATACTCTCTTTTGTATGTTGGTACTTTTGGTACTTGGTAATTTTTCGCGAAGTTAAATCATTTTATTAAATTTAAAAATTCTGAAAATTATTACAATATAAGGGTCAGTAACACATATGAAGAAATAAGTTTTGTGTAAGTAGACGAAGATAGAACCAGCATCGTTTAATTAAAATTTACCGCTGAAAGTTATTCTAATAAAAAGTTTAGAGAGCACGACTGTTCGGTTTAACCGGTATTCAGGATTTGAAACAAGCTCAGAATAAACGTAGTTTGCATAGTATTGCAATTTCAAACAGTTTTTAATTAAGCCACAGCATAACACGAAGAGGAGAATTCGAGAAATAAAGGCAATTCAGCGGTGCGACGTCTTTTTGCGTCGGGAGCTAAATACTGTAACCGTTTTAATTTTATTACACTTTTCTCCTTTCGACAATTTGATTAACCAAATCTGGCTTAATGTTATTGCACATAAACATTAAACTATCTTTCATAAATCTTTTTTCATATAATATACCCTAGCATTTAATGTTTCGGCCGCATATTATGTTATTATGTATGAATTTTGTTTTGATGTCTGTATTTGATATTTAAATTAATGACTAAACCGAAAAAGTTAAATAACTCCGTACCCATTGTATTGGTTTTTAAATCGAGCAATTTCGTAGGAGGAAATTTCACAATGAAAATAAAGTTCCATTCTGACTTCTTTCAAGCGTTTACTCCTTGTGACACTCCATCAGCAAATGACAAAAGACCTCGAGATTGAACGAACTCCTCGACGCTTCAGAACAAAAGTATTAGCTACGAACACTGGGAACACAAAATAAAAAAAGTTTTATAACAAAAAGCTGACTACTACCAGACTTAATATAGAACAAATTCAATCATTTTATTCTGCAGATATGTTTTCTGTACACCGTGGCGGCAGCAAGATTGTAATGGTGCGAATATTTCGATTGAAATTTGTTATCGAGTATGCGTGAATGCCTGGAATGAAAGTTTACATTGAAATGTCGTTTGGCTTAGAAACATTTCTATCCTTACGAATTAGTATTTGTCTTGCATAATTTAGATATTTTCTACAAGGAATGACTAATATACTCTATACAGCATGATTCAGACAGTTCATTAAAAGTTTATGGACTTTCCATTATATAGTTATAAATTAACAATAACGATAATATAATATATTCGTACTAAATAAATATAAATGTATTCACGCAATAAATATATTTCATTCGTGACAGATACAAAACAAATTGAAATATTCTTTTTGCGAAGGCAACAACCGCATGTTCAACGTAAAAGTCGATTTGCTTTTGTTGGTGTTGTTACCTGCATGCCTGCCACATACAGGAGGGTGAGAATGTATAATATAAATTATTTACGGTTGACATGGCAGACATTTGTTTTATTCACGTTACGAGTCATAGAAGATGTGGTCCTGTCGTCTGGAAGCCGCGAATAATTGTTTTTATTTGTCTCTCCGGCCGTAGCATACCGTAAATGAATTATTCAGTAACGTAACATGTTTATTTTATAACTTTTATAAACAGCACTTTCCATTTTACATTTATGCGCTTTGTTCTATTTCAGAAATTGTACTTGTACTGTACGAAAAATTGAGAAAGAACAAGTAGTACATTAAAAAAAATTACACTGAGCAACAAAATTTAATTTCTGAAATGAAAATGCTCAATTCTTGTAAAGAGTAATGTACTAAACACGGAAATAACAACGAAAACAATTTGATAGCTCTAGAGTCTATACAGTGCACTCGCACTAACGTGAACACTGCTTAACATGAACCGCTGTATAACGTGAACACCTAAATTTTAGCATTGGCCACTGTCTAACGTGAACAGTGCACGTCGCTAACATGAACAGCTATTTTATATACTGTATAAATTTACAACATAAGTCCAAAGAATCACTTTTTACTTCATTTTTTCCAAAAATACATAATATGTAGTACATAAATAAAGGTTGAATTTGATGTGCCATGTTTTTAATTGTTTTTAAGAGATGAAGACTGCATTTCGGAAACATGAACAATCGCGCAAAGTCCAAAGAATCACTTCTTACTTCATTTTTTTCCAAAAATACATAATATGTAGGACATAAATAAAGGTTGAAAGTGATGTTTCATGTTTTAATTGTTTTTAAGCGATGAAGACTGCATCTCGGAAACATGAACAATCGTGCAAACATGAACACAGCTGGTTTTAATTAGTTCACGTTAGCGCGAGTGCACTGTATAAAGAAAAATTACATAGTTCGGCGTTTTTTAAATAGTTTTGCTTCATAGCATCAGATTCTCCCAAAATGAAACCAGATGGTTCAGTAGTTTCCTCTAGTTTGGCCTCAATAATTTTGAAAATTTCTGACGAAGGTATACGAATACTGGTTTACTGGGATCCAGTGCCAGTGCAAAGTTTTTAAAAAGACCTAAGTTAAAATGTAGTGGCGGTAGCAAAATTTTGTTAGATTCAACGAGTAATGAACTTTGGACTCAGTCTTTGTAGAGAAAACCAAGTACATCTTATGTATTGTCTCTACTGTCCCACTCGCAAAGAAAACAGCAAAACTTGGTATATCCCAATTGCAGGCCAGCGCGAAGAGCAACGACTTAAAGATCAGAGCAAATTTGCCAGTTATATTGTTCATAGATTAAATTAGTAGTAATTGCTTCATATTTTGGTAGGTTTCCTTCGTGTTTATAGAGTAGTCAACTTGAATAGAAGGCTGAAGGTTGCCATTATGGAGGGGGATTACTTGCTTTTGAGAAGTCCCCATTTTTTTTGGGATTATGATGCAAATTAAAAGCATCGAAGAGTCCATCAATATCCGTGTATGTGTCCAAACTACCCTTCATTTCAAAAAAGGAAATAAAACGTCTTTGGCGAGCTCGGACACGTAGTGATTTTTACATTTTCTGTAAGAAGATTCCATTGTCTAAATCTTGAGCCTAGCAATTATGTTTTATTTTTTGATAAATCTAAATCCACAGAAATCGGCCGCAAGATGTCGCGACCTTAACTGTCAGAATTATAGTTTTCTGACAGTTGAATTTTTACTCATGTAAATACTGACTACAATACTGTCAACTCTTGCTATGAGATTTAGATGACATGTTTTAGTTTTATTGTAATAGTATATTACGTATCAAGTTAAGAAAAGTGAAGTTTCACTAAACGAGTTTGGCTTGTTTAATTAGGTACAATTAAAAATCTCCGCTACCCAAACAGGCCTTCTCCGCGATGATATCACTTAGTAAGATAACAGATAATTTTCCTATTTTATTATATTTAATATCAGAAAAAAAGCACGCAAACTACCCAAATTTTAGAAAAGAAACAGAATAGATATCTATAAATTAATCGGGTTATTAGAATCTGAAACATGGTACGACGTTTACATGGAGGAAAATGTTGATATGGCGTTCTCAAAATTTATGGAAACAATATCTGATAAAGTTAGAGAATCTACTAGATTAACCAAAATCAATTCTCAGAATATCAGACGCAAACCGTGGATTACACAAGGTCTACTGACATCTATGAAAATAAGAGATTTACTGTATAAGCACACGATAAGATATCCTTTAAATATCAACATCTAAATTTTTTATAAAACTTACCGAAATAACCTTACAAAATTAATACATAAATCTAAAATCGCTTACTATCGACATAAAATATTACAAGAACAAAATAATAGTAATAAATTGTGGCAATCTATGCAGGATGCTATAAATAAGCCGGTCCTTAACCATCAATTTAACACAGTAAATATTAATAACAACACTATCCATAATAAAAAGGATATCGCAAGTAATTTAACAAATATTACGCTAACGTTGCCACTTGTTAAGCAGTAACAAAAATATTCCCAAAACTAATTTCAATAGTAAAATCACTAGAAACTTTCATAGTTTTTTCTTAACACCTGTATCCGAAAATGAAATAAATAATTTGATTTATAAATTAAAGAACAACACGGCAGCGGGCTCAGACGGTATATCCTCCAAAATGCTAAAAACAATTACTGATTTCGTCTGTAAACCTTTAACCCATTTAATTAATAAGTGTTTCAGTGAAGGAAAATTCCCGAATGCCTTAAAAAAATCAATTATCATCCCCATTTATAAATCTGGAGATAAACAGCAAATGATAAACTATAGACCAATTTCTCTTATTTCTAACGTATCTAAAATTATCGAAACGGCCATAAAAAATAAATTAATGCATTTCCTTAACAGCCACAAGTGCCTTTCTAATAGACAGTTTGGCTTTAGGCCACAATTATCAACCGAGGATGCCATTGCTCTATTATCAAAAGACATTTATAATAACTTGGATACTTCTAAGCCTTCTCTGGGAATATTTTTGGACTTGGCCAAAGCTTTTAATACCGTAAATCATAAGATTCTAAGAGATAAACTTGCATTTGCTTGCTGTCAAAGCTACGGTTCTGCTGACAAGGCCCAACTAGGCCTGAAACAGCTGTACTGAGCCTGCTCGAGGAACCCGCTGCAATCAAAACCGATTTGCACAATTTTTTTTAAAATTCTCATATGCTTTGGCAGCAAGCATGGCCGCCTTGCATGGGATGACTTATTATGTAGCGAACTGGCTTCAATTTGTCAATCCTACTGCAATGTCAGGTCAAAAAGCGATTGAAAGATGTCGCTACTTAAAATGTCCATTACTTTCACATCGCAATGGCGAATACCCTCGGACAGATCGGTTTGGTTTGTAGTGGAGTTCTAGAGCTACGGTTCTGCTGACGAAGGCCCAACTAGGCCTGAAACAGCTGTACAGAGTCTGCTCGAGGAATCCGCTGCAATCAAAACCGATTTGCACAAAATTTTTATAAAATTCTCATATGCTTTGACAGCAAGCATGGCCGCCTTGCATGGGATGACTTATTATGTAGCGAACTGGTTTCAATTTGTCAATTCTACTGCAATGTCGGGTCAAAAAGCGATCGAAAGACGTCGCTACTTAAAATGTCTATTACTTTCACATCGCAATGGCGAATAATCTCGAACAGATCGGTTTGGTTTGCAGTGGAGTTCTCGAGCTACGGTTCTGCTGACGAAGGCCCAACTAGACCTGAAACAGCTGTACAGAGTCTGCTCGAGGAATCCGCTGCAATCAAAACCGATTTGCACAAAATTTTTATAAAATTCTCATATGCTTTGACAGCAAGCATGGCCGCCTTGCATGGGATGACTTATTATGTAGCGAACTGGTTTCAATTTGTCAATTCTACTGCAATGTCGGGTCAAAAAGCGATCGAAAGATGTCGCTGCTTGAAATGTCCATTACTTTCACATCACAATGGCGAATAATCTCGGACAGTTCGGTTTGGTTTGCAGTGGAGTTCTCGAGCTACGGTTCTGCTGACGAAGGCCCAAGCAGGCTCTGTACAGCTGAAACAGCTGTACAGAGCCTGCTCGAGGAATCCGCTGCAATCAAAACTGATTTGCACAAAAATTTTTGTTGTAACGAACATCTAAATAAAAACCTGGTCAAGTGGGTTGTGATCGACAATTTATCCATTGCAATTACATAGCAGAATTATTAAATGTAGCCTACTTGACCAGGTTTTTATTTAGACACGAGTTAGTTAAATTAGTCAATATCTGTCCTATCACACCTTTCAATTTTTCGTTTAAATTATTCGCTAAAAAAATAAAACTATGGATCAATAATATCTCCAGAACGGAATTGTACAACATTCTGTACAATTAACTCTTAAATATTATTTTTTATTACTTTAAATATTAAATCTCTGCTCTTACGGTTATGCGCACATCGTCTCCTACTCTTTAATTATTATTTTTGTAAATTAGGCATCACAATTCAAGTTGGTTACCAACTTACTGTGATATAAAGAAACTCAATGTTATTTAATTATTAAGAATCCATATTGTGTTTATATTTGTTGTAACATATTATTGAAAATAAAAGCCGTTATTGAATTGAACAGCTTAATGTTATCTTAACACCTATGATACATCATAGGCCTAAATATTTTTTCGTCCATCAAATGTGACAATGCTTATTGTCACTTGCTACCTACCTGCGTAGATAGGCAGAAGTTTTACATTGGAGCGAAACTTTACTCCAATGTTGCCAGCCAGCACAGTGGGACGGGGGGTTCTCTAACCAAAACGCGAAGGCCAAACCAAAAACAGGCGCCACTTAATTTTTTTGGAAAAAGGAAACGCGTGAAAAATTAAGAAAACACGTTACGTCCAAAACATGAACACTTTTATTACTAGAAACACAAAAACAGATAAAACAAATTCAACGCAAGTCGATCGATCTAAGTACACAACAAGGCCATAAACATAATACGTTATTACCTAACTTTTCGGATCCGAAATCGCTACATAACTATATTAAAATAATTCAAATCGTCACTAATGCAACAGAATACAAAAGAATACAATCTCCGGTTATTTGCACGCGTCAACGCTCGTCTGCTTATATCATATTCAAATTACACCGGCAGTTATGCAATAAGTTGCAAGTTTTATTGCGGCAAAATCAAAGTAATGGATCCGAAATAAAATCCGCGAAATATCGCTCAAAACTACGAAAAGAAATTATAACGCTCCGACCTTTATTCCTTTGATGTCCGATTCGTTTGTCGGTGTCTTTGCGGCAATGTCGCAGCGGCACTTTGTAATGTGCCGGCTTCCGCGTAGAGGGGCGAGGGAGGGATCTTCCAACGCCGTAATTCGCGATGCACCCAACAAGAAATACCTCTTGAAATAGGTCCCAGATTAAAGTCTAGGATTAATGATAGCTTTTGCTAGAAGCTCACGATAAAAGCTTACGATAAAAGCCTATAAGAAAAGAAATAAAACGAACACATAAGTCAAACCGAGAGTTGCTGCGTATAGAACTTACCTCGGTCTATTACCGAAGCTGGGACACCCACGGGACACGCGGTTTTCCTGTCTCACAACTGGGTCTAATCAGAGTCGGCAATTAGCCGTAGATATGCACAAACATCCCTTCGATGTAATGGCACGTACAAATAAAAATATTTACGAAAAGAGAGTGTGACCCAAGAGACGGCAAGTTTCGTTCTGACAATGGCGCAACATTTCTCGTTTGACAAACAAGGAAGGATTATAAACAAGCGAGACACCGTCTAATCCTACCTCCGGGGAACTTTCTTAGTAACAGTGGGAACCAATCGGCTGAAAGGACAAAGGTCACGCATAATACGCGTCCAGAAGTAGAACTTCGTTATAATTCGTTCAATTCCTCACATACACGCGATTTTGAACTCAATTAAGGAGGGATTACGTATATAAAATGAATTTGTTTAAATAAATGAAGGTCCTGTTAATAGAAATATGCTAAAACGAAAGTTTAAGAAAATTACTCCGGCGAAATACGAAATTGCTAGTCTGAATTTTTTGTTTTTCGTTTTATTACTAAATCTATCTAATAAAAGAAGTCTGTTCAGACGAAGCGTGGTTTCATCTTTCAACACCAAACCAAGGGCAGTATAAAGTTATTTTCTGGTAATCTGTTGGCAAAAGTTCATAACAAACTTTCATTTTATGTGGCTGCATATGCAGATCTTTCTTCAGAATTTTTTGGCAGATACTGATATTCCAATTTCTTGAGAAAACCTATGTATGGATTTGTTTTGATCTTCTAGACGCTGTCTTACATCTTCAACAGTTTCTGCGCTTCTGAGAGAAGGTCTTCCATTCCTTTTTTTACGTTCAATCTGCCTGTGTTTCTAAATCCCTCAATTTGTGTAATTGTCACACGTTAATTCTGGATATCCACAACTCCAGGAAATTTTTCAAAAAACTCAATGAAATCTTGGAGACTGTATATCCATTCATCATTTTCTCGAATTCCTTTACGAAAGTACGATTCAATGATGAAAACGTTGTGCTCTTGTGTAAAGACCATTTTTTTGTGAACAAAGGTAAAAGTTTTATCAACTGTCAGTGTCAATAATACATAACCTTAAAAAGTGCAATGATTTATTTTTCAGTTAAGACATACTTTTTGAATTTCAGGGCAAGAGTTGTAAAACAAATTTTAAATATCACCCGATATAAATTATGCTATCTACTATCTAGTAATTCTGTAATGGAACAATGTGACCACTCTTAAACCGATGATGCTATCTAACCCTGTTACTATTAATGCAGTCTTTGTCGTCCCATTTACATGATCGTATCACTATTTACAAATAAATTACTAGTACAATTCATTTTGCTGTAGTCTTTCAGGCGCACATGTCAGTTTGTATTAGTAATATTGTATACTCGTGCTTAAAAGTATCCGGATGACCGGCGTGATCGCCTGACACTGTAGAAGTTTACCATAAGGATCAAATTCCAAGAATTTTATTGCTTTTCAATCGGATACTTTTAAACACAGCCTACAAGGCGTTATGGCTGGACTGTCGAAAAAAGATCGTTTTTTCGGATGCAAATTATCTCATATAAATATTTCTCAAAATATTTGCAGTTTTAATGTTCATCAAATAATTTTTTTCAAAAAATAAAAGGTATTGCTGTGGTTTTGAGCATATACCTTTTTAGAATTAATTGAAATCTCAGGGCCTAGTGATTTATTTGTTAGACAAGTTACAACACTGCACGAGGTTCCTATGCAATGTCGCAGTTTAAGTAGCAATAGAGACTCTAAAAGCATTTATTGAAATGTTATTGTGGAAATTTACGAGCAACGTGATGAACGGGTAAGTAAAAATCGAATATCTTAGTAACACATTTATTAAGTTGCAAAACTACCAACGTTAAACAATAAATGTCAAAATATGTGTTCACATAACCAAAAATATTTATCAGTTGTAAAATGTACATAAATTCCAATATAATTTGCTACGATGAATTGAAATTGGTAGATCTCAACCTCGAATTCATCGTAAACAAAATAGGTGAATTATTTTCAGAGACCGCTAAGGCAAATACCTTGATTTCGTATCCCTCAAAATTCTGAAAATCGTTAAATGCAATGAAACAGTTATATGGTGAAAGTGTTGTTTGATTATGGAACAAGTATATTGTAAATTGTTGAAACTATTGTAAATTGTGGAAACTAACTTTGCTATAGCAAAACTCAATGTAATTATTCCATTTTGTGTTTGCCATAAACAAACTCTAAAACGTACCAGTTAAGATAAATCATCTAATCTGTATACGATAGGTTAAATACAAAGGTGTGGTGTTCGTGTTGGGCATTAACTTCGTTATAGCAAATCGCAATATAATTATTCTATAACGTCTTTGCTATAAACAAATTCTAAAACGTACCAATTAAGATAAATCATCTAATCTGTATACGATCGGTTAATTACAAAGATGTGGTGTTTGTGTTGGGCATTAACTTCGTTATAGCAATTCGCAATATAATTATTCTGTGACGTCTTTGCTATAAACAAATTCTAACCGTACCAGTTAAGATAAATCATCTAATCTGTATACGATCGGTTAAATACAAGTGTAGTCAAATCAAAAATTAACAACAATAATATCAATAAATTTTAAACAGTTTACCATTCTAGAACCAACACTGCCCAAGGAAGACTTAATTTTACTGAAAATTTGCCCCACTTATATAGGGAAACAAACCTACAAAAACTCACCCCAAAAGAAAATCTAACCTCAAAATATAAAATTAAAAATTCAACAAAATTAAACTCAAAAATGCAATTCTACACTGTGTCCCCGGATTGAGTTCGCGATACGTATAATGGACCAAAAATGTTTGAATTCAGATTTCATGTTCTGCAGTTCAGGTCTGCTTGGCATGAAATGAATTTGTGCCAAATTTGACGCCGAAAGTGTTCAAGGTGGCGGAATTAACACAAGAAGAAGTAAAATCTGTGTAGCTAAAGTGGTCTTCCTTTTGAATTTAGGAGAAACATTTAGTAAGATAAAATGATTCCCATTTCAAATTAGGAAAATATACCAAATTCCAACATCCTGGAAAAAAAAATTGAACTACGGAAAATTAAGATTTCAGTACAGTTATAAGACATTAACACTGTCAGGTGCTAATATGTTCGGGGTATTATTTGAATAATCATATTTTATTTGTTTTTGGTCAATAAATGGCGTTAACATTTTACAACTTTACTGAAATATTATTTATAATTAGTAAATTCAATTTTTTTTCCTAGGATGTTGGAATTTGGCATATCCCCCTAATTTTAAATGGGAATCATTTTATCTTACTAAATTTTTCTCCTAAATTCAAAGGGAAGACCACTTTACCTACACAGATTTTACTTCTTCTTGTGTTAATTCCGCCACCTTGAAGGCTCTCGGCGTCAAATTCATTTCACGCCAAGCAGACCTGAACTGCAGAACATGAAATCTGAATTTAAAAATTTTTGGTCCATTATACGTATCGCGAACTCAATCCGAGGACACACTGTATACAAGCCAAAAACATAACAATTAATCCTAACTCTTCGTAGGCCAGCCTATTAATCCCAAGCGAAGAGCCTCCACTTTCAGCATCTTCACCTTCGCCCCATCAGGAAGGTGGAGCAAATATCGGCGCTTGTTCCCACGGCGATCCTTTAGGAACTCACGAGGAAGCTTTTTAACTGCTTCCTCAAATTCAGCAGCCTCCATCTGCTGAGGGACAGGTGTTTCAAGATCCGGTAACCCAACCTCTCTGACTGATGCGTTTGGAACTTCAGGCACCGAAATAACAGGCCTAGAAGGTGCTGTGGTGTAATCTGGCATGGCCTCGGTGTCTGAATTATCACCAAAAAGCTCTTTAAACTTGTCTTTTAACCAATTAGCCGTAGTAAGCGAGTCGATACTAAAAAGACCGTTTTCCAGGTTAGGTAAACTCTGCATTTAACAAAATAGAAATATAAGTAAAAGAAAAATCTTAATGAAACTTAATTTTCAGAATTCTAGGGGACCCTTTTATACAAACATAATGGAAAAATGGCACCAAAAACCATGAGAAATGAACATTTTACAAAATAAGACAAATTCAAAGTGCGTATCGTTTTCAATTAAGTTTCAATTATCCTAGAAAGGAAATAACACAGCAATATGCAGTATGATTCAAAAGGGTCGCACCGCCGATTAGGTAGTAATCGAGAACGTTAATATAATAGGAGCATAAATATATTTTTAGAATATTTTATATTTATATATGTTTAAAGATATCACAAATAGGCAACGCTGCACCTTGTAGATCCACTTCCTAATTTGAAAACATAGATCGTGGGTACCGCAAATCATTGGTATCCTCATTTTTGTTGACAACTGAATTTGCACTGAATTGTTTGGAAATCAAATTTGACACATTAATAATTGTCACTTCTTAGTACCTTATTTTATTTAGCTGTTCTTAAGTCTCTTAAGTAAAAATTTGATGGAGTAGGTCGAGGCCTGCTTGCCAAACAACACGGTCAACTTTCAAAGAATTTAGGAAAATCAGAAATTAAAAGAAGTAAACGCTCATAACGTCAGACCTTTTCTCTATGTCAGGCTATACTAACCACAGTGACAACCAATTTTTGCTGCACCGTTACCAATCTTACATCCAAAATAAATATATTTTTTTACTGTTTTCTGACTTAATATTAATTATGTTTAATAACAAGGAAAATTTTACATTAATTACACAAATTAAAAATCAATTCGCTAACTCCAACGACTGCTACACGCTGCATGATGCAACTGAATTATCGAAAGTGACACTACTTTATAAGGTACGTGGTCCAAAACTAATGGGACACAGAGCAACAGTGGATTCCTGATATCAAAATAATGCGATTTAACTAAATTCACTTAGTCCAGAAGTTTATAATAAAGCTGTTAAAATCAAAATTTCAATAATTTTTAAGTTTTTTAACATATTGTCTTAAAAGTTGACATATGAGGATTTTTTGAGATGAAAAATAATAATATGGCCATAACTTTGATGTAACAGATAGAGATACGGTACCATTCTTGCTTAAAAAAAAAAGGTATTAGAATTTATTAATAATGATAACATAGACGAATTAAAAATAGACCCCACGAACAAATACCAAACAAAAATTAAACAAATTAAAAATTGCACTAGCATTTTATCAGATAAAGAAAATCGTTGGCCAACGCAAAAGAATCCTCAACCTTTGGCTCAGAGAAAAATGAAATATGGCTTAATTAAAAAACTAAACTTGCTTACTATTAAGTAATTTTACTGTCAATATTTGTCACAATAGGACAACTTTTGTTTTTACGATATTTTGATTTCAATAGATTCGCAAATTTTGGCTGCTTGTCGGCTGGATTGCAATGGGGCCCCCGAGCATCTTCTGTATAGCTATTTTGGCCCTAATTGGGGCCTCATCAGCACAAGAGTAGCTCGAGAATTCCATTGCAAATCCCGACGATCAACAAGATAGCGCGCAAATGCAAGCATGCCACATTGCCGCGACACCGCGCGACTCTTTTCTGATTTATAAATTGTGCTGTGAATAGCAAATTCGCAAAGATACTGCTGCGTCAATAAGCTATCACGCACTAGATAGCCAGTGCGGACAATTAGCATGTCATCGCAAACTTGCAAATTTTGGCTGCAAGTCGGCTGGATTGCAAATGGACCCCCGAGCATCCTCTGTATAGCAATTTCGGCCCTAAATGGGGCCTCATAACAGAAGAGTAGCTCGAGAACTCCATTGCAATCCCGACGATCAACAAGACTTCTTTAAAAGATTCATTCAAATTCAAAATTTCAAAGTCCCATATATCGAAAACCTTTGAGAATTCGATCTGGGTTTCTACTATTTCTCTACTATCACCTGTTAACATGTGTAGGTTTTTTTTATTAACACCCCGTATAGACTAGGTGTCGATTTAGATTGTCACTTTGAAAATGACATTGTAATGTTGCAACTGCAGTCACTGTGTAACAAATAAATGTGATGTTAACAAAGTAATTTTTATCAGTGATTTTGTTATAGTGTTTAGATAATTAACTAAACAGTATTCCATTAGAAATTAGGACCAATTTGCATTTATTAACTCAACGGAGCAGTAAGGATATAGCTGAATGAGGTTTTCCAAATAATTCGGTAGGAAGATATTCTAACAAACGTGGCCGGGAAAATGTATTGATTTAATGCCGCGCGCCGATGAATTTCTACTTACAACTGAAAAAGAGCGATTAGAGCCTGAAAAACGTCAAGGAAGTAATTTAATGCCCGTTTTATAAAGTGTTTTATTTATTTTCATATGGAAAAAATCCACAAGCAACAAATATTCAGTTTTAGGTCACCTATATGCAGGGTTGCCGCCGAGGTATCCGAGATACTTCGTATATGAATTCTATGACTAATTTTAAGCAAAAATGATTCTATTCACTTTTCCCGAATTCCCAACGGTTCTTGAAATATCGGGGTTTGAAGTTGTCAGGTCGTATGGGTAGTTGCTAAAGAGTAAATTATATTGTAATTAGCAACTTGGCTGGGATTAGAAAAAATTGTTGATTGTCAGTTCGTTAATTACAAGCATTGAAAGTTGGATCTTTTTTGAGTCATTTGTGTTAAAATGATGCCTTTAATGTATTTAAATGAAGAATATGCGGACATGATTTTCGTGTATGGATACTGTAACGGTAGTACCACCGCTTCAGTTAGGGAATAGTCGATTTTATATTGTTTTATTAGGGTGAAAATTACAAAGAAATTCTGTTGATTATTTTTTAAACAGTCCTGTCAGCCAATCGTAATGAGAAAAAATTTCAAATCGACCAATAGCATCAAAATTACACTGACAATTTGCTAGTAGCTAATTACAGCGACTATTTTTTCACGTTTTCATTTGTCTAAATATAAACATTAAAAATTCAGCACCGTCGCCATTGTGGATTTCGCTTTTGAGATTTTCCGACATAGTTTAAAAAATAATCACGCCGAATTACATTTGTGGCGATAATTTTTTAAAAATAATTTTAACTAGATTAGCACTCATCTTGGTTGCTATTAAGAAGTCCCACTCTTGAGATTTCTATAGCAACAAAGATTCGTGAATCTAGTTAAAATTATCAAAAATTATCACCACTTATGTAATTAATATTTTTTTTATCTGTGGTGATTGCCCAACGGGATCCTAAGTCAAAGACTTATCAGGACCTTAGGAGCGGGAGTGTATTTGAGTGTGTGTAAAGTGTTCCATTGCTTTGTTACTTCCAACCTTTTCGCCGTTTAAGCGGAAGCAGTGTCGAATTTTATCCCCTGAAGTCGAAACCGAGAAAACCCGAGAAAAATTCCGAGTGCGGTTTGAACCGACGACCATGCGATTGCAAGGCCGGTCCTCTTACCACTGGACCGTTCAGGCATTAGATAATAATAATAATAGTGTCTTTATTTCCGAAATGTATGGTATGGTATACGAACAAGTAATGTAAATAGAGAAACAAAACAAAAAAAAAAACAAAAAAAACAAAACACATGCATTGCAAAAATCACTCGGCGCAGGGTATAAAACCATATTGTTATTCCACCGAAACCGAGATATTTGGTATCTATAATTTCAATTACACAGGATGCCTAAAATTAATACTGGATCTACAAAGAAAAATAATTATAAATAATTATTCCTTTTCTGGACATACCGGTCTAATCTAAACTTAATACTACTGGAAACTCAGTGTACAAAAAAAAATAACTTTCTGTAATAAAGTTAAGAAATTAAAAAATATTGTATAATTAAATAATACAACGTTTTCTGCAAGTGAGGATATTATGCATAAAGAGAAAATAAGTAAAAATGTTACGAATTATGAAATAGATAATTAGAAATCGCTTTTTAAACACGGCAAGAGACAGAGTTTTAAAAGAATTAGGAATCATATTGTAAACGTGTGAAATCTGATATCTAAAGGAACATTCAAATAAACTACTGTTGACAATGTGCATAAAACAAAAGATAACTAAAGAAAACTAAAGTAAATGCTCTACATGTCCATCGTTCATCTCTAAGCACGTTTCACATCTTTTAATGAATGATAGGCGTACCCTTTCGAAAATGCCTGGAGTCCTCTGGATTTCCCCACAACAATATACCATTCGTTGACGGAGTTCTTCCAAATTGTTTACAGGTTGTGCGTGCACTAATTGTTTTAGATGTCGGACAGAACTAATTTTAAGTCACAATAAGTTGTTTCACAAAAGTGACCACTCTCAAAACCCAAAAATCAAATTTTCGATTTTAAAAGAAAAAATCTACTATTCCTCAGAAACGGTTGAGTTACGGACCCATGTTGACTAAAACTTTTTTGTTTGTTTCCATCGGTACTATAATTAGGTAAAATATCCTACAACCTTTTTTTAAGTCAGTATACAGATTGAAGACTTCAGAAAATATATGTTGCTGTGATATCACATCACCTATTGCCAACAACATACGTGGAAGTGCAATTTTAAATCCTCAGTTAACCTCAGCAGCAATGAAGCACCAGAAATGGGAACTGCCAACTTGATTGAAGTTCTGCGAGCTCTTCAATAACATAAAAAAAAACAACATTCGAATTCAGAGGAGAGGAAGCCATTCATCGTAGAGGCGGACTGCATAGAAATATCGATAGGTCGATACATTCTCTACAACGACCATTACATTAATAATAAGAGATAGTTAAAAGATAAAAATAGTTACATGCTATTATCTCAATACCTCAGTAATATATGTACTGGAACTTTAACTATGTTTCATAGGAGTAAACAAGATTTAGTTGTTTAAGGGTATAAAAGGACGAGTCAAACATCAAACCAAGCATTTACCGCCAGTCAGCAGAACAAATAAAAAAGAAGGCAATGTCAGAAACAAATAAAAACATTTAGTCGATTTTTATTTTAACATTAACTTGTGTCAAAAAGGATTCAGACTATTTTATTCACGTCAAATATCAAACAAATTATGCAGATCCGTGGTCAATCAGATCCATATGATTGCAAATCTAATCAGCGTGCGAGCACGATTGGAATTGCTATAATCTCTAAAGCATGGATTTACATAGGTACATGATCGGTATGACTCGTCTTTTTAGTCGAAATGACTCATCTTTTTAGTCTTTATGGAGGGATGGATAACTCATGAATTAAAAATGCGCCTAAATCCACGCTTTAGCTATCACATTTGGTTTCGTAATAAAATTTAGAATAAAAAGATTGAAGATGTTCTATTCACAGAAAAATGTTAGTTAATTAAATTTTAAATAAAAAAAATTATATCATCCAACAGTGAGACCGAATTGTATATTGGATTCCTCTGTTAAAGATTGTTTTTATACTATGTGTAGTAGTTAGATTCAGATTTCTAATCTCATGTCAAAAATCAAAATTTTTAATCAGAAATCTATCAAATTACTTTTAGTTTGGCGTTCATTAATAGATAAAAAGAAATTTATGAAGCATAACTGCACTAAGTGGGAAACAAAAATAATAAAAACTTTACTTAAAACAATGAACAATGTTTATTCTCTTCAAATTCAAAATGTAGCAAATCTGATAAAGTGATAAGCGTGTGAGCGCGATTAGGATTGTTACCAACCTTGGGAGGAATAAACGTTATGCACGTTGACAAATATTATGCGAATTACCATTTTTATCCGAATTTTATTCGAACGACTTAATTTTAGAAGTTATTTCTGAAAAACATTAAGTTTCTGATCCCGACGAACAACAAACCCTTAAGAATAAAAAAGGAAGATAAAATTCCAACAGAATTTGAAAATTAGAGCTAGCCGACAATATCACTAACACAATAAAATGACGTCCAACTTAAAGGACCTCTTTCAGTGCAATAAAGAAAGCTAAGCTAACACTTCTCTTTCCATCGACCAATACATAAATGACTCCCAATGTGGCAGCCAACTGCAACCTAATAACACCACTACAAAATTGGCGCCCAACGTGGGATCTCTCTCTCTCTCTCTCTTTCAATAACAGCACTACAATATGTTTACAATCTTGGAAATATTTTTACTTTATGATTATTTCAAATGATTGTGTTAATAGGATCTACAAAAAAAAAACGCTGCGTAGGATACATAACGAAAAAGGCTAGTCTAATTGAGGCCTTAAAGAGAACCAACGCGTATTAGAAGTAATAATTTAGAAGTAATAAATTTCAGCTATAAACAAAAACTGAAATTCTTTAAATAAATCTTGACTCAACAATATGTTTTAAATGAGGGAACTTAGAAGAAAATATTTGTTAGATCTTTGAAGTTTTGAGGGAAATAGAAAAAAAAATTATAAAGTTATACACTTTACATTTTACATAACAACTAGGAACATCTGTTCCATCAAATATATAAAACGTCAGCACTGGTATATTTGTTGCGAATATAAAGAATTAAATATATGTATGTATAAACATTTTCTTAACACTTTATGCGAAATTAAAATGTATTCTTAAAATATATTTACCTATAAATAAAAATGTTTAATAAACGAGCATCCATTTGAAATGGCATAATTAAAAATAACAGTACAAATGATGGTAAAATTTCATTTCTGACCGTTTATTAAAACTCACATTTTATACACAATTACATCGCATGGCTTGTTCGTAATTGAAGTAACTCGCGGCAAACGGACGAAAAGAGAATGGAACATTTTATTTCGAGCACCCCTCGGCAAATTAATATGAGAAATGAGCCGGGGCCGGAAAGAAACTGCACGACGAGAAAATTAAGAAAAATAATCGCTCCAAGACAGGACTATTGAGGCAATTAGTCAACAAACGCGGGTTTACACTCGGATTATTCCTTGGCGCTGTTACTGTTGGCGGTGTTATGAACGTTAAAATATTACTTATTCTGTAAATTATGCGCGAGAATGTAGCATAGCTTCTATAAATCTCTGACGAAGATAAAAATCTTCATTACAGTAAATGTAATATTCTCACCTGCAAAGTTTGCATCCAGGTTATATTACATTTTCATTTTCCGCATTCATTCTATTTAAATTAACTGTACTGAGCTAATTATTCATTAATAAGTAATAAATCCAATCTATTTAATGCTTAGACATAGGACAAAACAATTGGACTGCGTTATTTAAAAACTAACTGTCTATGAAAAAGTTATAGTTGCTATCTGATTTTTAATTATTATTTATAAATTGCTACTTGTTAGTTGAAAACTGCTATTTGTTTTTCTCCTCTCTTCTAGATGACACCGCCAACGCCTAGCAAAAGTCACGATAGGCAACTATACATGCAAGTATCCATGTAAAATTTCCATAAGAAAGTGAGCCAGGACACATGGTATATCTATTTGTATAAATCTGTTAAATATTGTACGTAACTTAAAGTGTTAATCTAAATTACTCAATTAATAATAATTTTATATTTATAAATATGTTTATCTAGAACCACTACTGTAAATACAACGCATAAATTAAGTAAGTGAGTGTTTACAAACTGTCACAAACTGTCGTGCGTAAAGTAACAAGTAACGCACGCTTGTAGTTAGATCTACGTAGCCGCATCATATTAGATTGAGAGTTGTCGAAATTGCGACTGTCACTGCTGATTATTTTGAACTTGAGAAATAAGGTAATTTTTGTGGTCGTAGATAAAGTATAGTACAAAACTCAAGTTGTAATGCAATTACGCACTTGTGGAATTACTTGCACTCGCCGCTGCGCGGCTCGTGCGCAACTTTTCCATCATGCGTAATATGCTATTTACAAATCTCGTTATGTAATACACATGAACAGAAAAACCTTTATGGTTGAAATTTATTTCCTTAACGGACATTATTTGGAAATGGGGTGCAACTTAAGGGCGAAATACGTTTGATAGTTCATACTCAACTATAATTACAAGACGTCTGGAACACATGATTTTCTTATAAGTCTTATCCTGCTTTATGATTCCCAACCGCATCATTAGTGCTCAGAAAAATAAACGATTGTAAATCGACAGTGTTTCGGACTTTAATTATTTAGTTTATTACTTATTTATTTATTTATGTTTCTTACATGAATACACAAATTCATGCTATTCATTTGTGTTATTTGCGAAACTCTTGTAAATCAGTAAAAGATAAGGAGGCGATCCCAGATATTTGTAAGTTTTCCTTTTCTAGGCAGATAATGAAAAACGATCTTCTCTACTCCATATAATACGAGTATTGTGCAGCACACAAGTAGCTCTTATTTTGCTGTCGACGGTTTCTCATTCACATGCAAATACGTCTTTACAAAATTTACTTACTAAAGAGACGATAATTTTTTGCGTTCATTTTTTACCATAAAGGAAACTTTTTTTAGAAATGGACGCATAAGGGATGCCTCGCGGTGCAAAAATACGTTGAAAATACATTTCCACTTCTATCATCTATAAGAGGGTGTGATGGAATGTACAAATTGTCTTGATCGAGTGGTCGCCCCAACCGACTATTTTTTCATACAGCACCATTGTTGATTCTGTCACAGAGCCAATAGAATACTTACAAACAAAACCTAAGCCTGCACCTTTTGTTTCTTAACTGTAGAAAATATACGACTTCATAATAGGAAGACACCATGGAAAAGTTAGGAGGACCAAAAAGCTGAGGAGGCTGGTGGAAATAACCGTTAGGAAAACAGAAAATAAAGTGGAATTAGACGGGAGGAGCTCGAAGAAATTCAGCGTAAAGAAAGGATTGAAACAAGAAGATCCATTATCCATAATTCTCTGCAAGCTAATATAGGAAGCGGTCCTGAGAGAAAATGGCATAAGAACTGCAGGCTTGATATACGAGCCCCATCTCAGTGAAGTTGGCCCAACTAACAAAATTTTTTTTTCAGAAAATTTTTCTTGTAGAAGGAAAACTTATGAAAATCAATACAATATTGTGATAATATGGGAACTGTTTATTAACTTTTAACACACAAAACTAAATTCTAACTAATAAAAATAGGAACACGAAGGTACATCTAATATTATCGCAGAATAAAAAATCGACGAAAATTAAAGATAAAGCTATCATTACGTTACGTTGCCTTTTCGACTTAATAATATCGCTTCGATACATTTGGACATTGTGTTAAGTAAAGTCTGGCATTCATCAGGTGGGAAATTGTCCCAAATTTGTTGAAACCGAGCACGTAACTCTGGAACGTTTCTTGCTGGCTACGAGCGCAGCTTTCTGAAAATATCTGAGAATATTTTTAAGAAATACTTTTAAACACGTGGATGGATTAAAAACTATATATCTTGAACCAGTTTTTTCTTATTGTAACATTATATTCAGTTTTCATATTTTGAATACATAGTTGGGCCAACTTCACTGAGACGGGGCTCGTATTTTAATAGACTTCAATGCCTATGGCCTGCGCTGACGACATGATATTGATGGTGAATCCAAGAAAAAAAAAGAAAGAACATTCAAACTATTGGAAGACAAAACAAGAGAATATGGTATCTTAATTAACGAAAACAAAACAGAGTACCTATATGGTAACGAATGATAGTAAAAGAAGAACGCCCACAGGTTTAGTCATCAACTGCGCAGAAAACAAGAAATACACAATAGAGAAAGTACAGTAAACCGGTAAACCCTATGAGTGACGCTTACAAGCAAGGGGGATGAAGAAAAGGAAATAGAAAAACGAGTGGCGAAAGGGAATAAAACAGCTGGAATGCTCTCAAAAATGTTAAAGGAGAAGAAAGTATCAAGAACAAAAAAAATAAGAGTAAATCAAACTTTAATAAGACCTGCTGTTACCTATGCGTGCGAAACATGGATGACAAAAAAGAGGAAAATAAACTAGAAGTTTAGAACGAAAATTTTGAGGATGGTTTATGGAGAAATTAATGTGTGAAGCAGAATTCAAAAGAAGAACAAACAAGAAATTCGAGAGCTGTACAAGAAAACAAGCAATATTCGAGTGGTGAGAAAGCAAGGAGCCAGATGGCTGGTACACATAGCGAGAGATGAAGTTAAAAAATGGGATAAAAGAATTTTAATGGAAGGAGAAGGAGCAAAAAGAAGATGAGGAAGGCCCAGAAGGAAATCGTTCGAGGAAGTGAAGAAAGATCTGAGAGAGATAGGAGTCAGAGATTAGTAAAAAGAGGCAGTAGACAGAAAAAAGGTGGCAAGCAAAAGTGAGAAAACTCGAAGCCCAGGGATATAAGGAAATGTGGAAAATCGACGAACTGTATTTTTACTCTCTTAAAAGAAACTGTCGTCTGGATCAGTGATGGCGAACCCATGACCCACGGGTCACGAAGTGATCCGTCAATCGATATGTTTAAGCCGATTCCTTGTAAATATGTAATCGTCGCCTCCTGTGTGTAAGTATAATACGTCGAAAAATGATGTACTTTTTAATGACTTAAAATACCTGACCCGCGGTTCATTACTACAAAATTTTTAACTGAAATTTGACCCATTGGTAAAAAAAGGTTCGCCATCCCTTCTGGATCACAGGTTAAAAAGAACACACAACAAAATTGATGACATATTTTTGCCGTAGATTTAAAAGATCTGTCCTTGAGTTATTGCCACCATATTAGCCAAGCAAGATGATGAAAAAGCTAGAAAAGATGTAGGGGAAGTTCCCATAAGAAACATTTATTTTTACAATGAATAAAATATGCAGCATACGATCAGAATATTTAAGTTTTAACATGTTTCATTTTTATAGTCATGAGTTTGAACATAAAAAGTTACAATGTTAAATAAAAATTGCAACTTCCTATTACTTCAGGTTTTCAAGAAGGGCTGCTAGGGTTTGAAACATTCGGTATATATCTCTCTTTTTTATCGATTCTTTGTAAATATATGTCAGCCAACCACTCTGTAATTAACCTAATTTTACGGCACGACAAATTTCAAAGTAGGAAAAAGAGAAATTAAATATATTTAGGACTTACGCGCAATCATTAATTTAAACCTGAAAATAAAACACTACAAATTGACGTAGGGAAATTTAATTAAAAGCATGTGCAAATAATTATTTACGTTCCAATAACTATGTTAATTAATGTTTAGTGTTTATAAATTAACCGACGGTATCGGGTTTTAAAGCTGGGAAAATTTCGAATTATAACTATAGTTAGAACATATGACTCACTAAATTATTTCACACTAAAACTTATGAAAATTTTAATAAAATTAATAATTATTGGATATCATTGATACGTATTGCGGTATTATGAGCAGCACGTAATTTTTTTTTTATTTCATAAAGAAATAATTTTGTAAATAATAAAGCAAATTGAGAGTAATGTATTAAATGTGTTTTACAGGATTTGTTTGTGAAATTGTTGAATTCAATTTCGAATACTTTTGTGAAATTGTTGAATTCAATTTCGAATACTTTAAGTTTATGTAAATATTTTTAAAAATAGGCGATTTAAAACTAAATGTTTATTATAAATAAATTATTTAGAATGTTTGAAATGTAAATACGTAGGATTTAAGCTTAGAATTGTAAAAGATGAAAAAAATTTATTTAAAAATGTCACGACAACACGGATGTTAGAAGGAAACTGTAGGTAGTAAGGATTTCGGAAAATGAACAAATGAGGGCGCCGTGTAGCTACCGTAAGTGAAAGTTACCGGTCGCGCTTCATAACCCGCAAGGCCCGCAGATTAAGCATGCGGTTCGGAACCTGATGTACGAGGGAAACTAGAAAAGTTATCTACCTAACCCAGAAACAAGACGTGCGGTTTTTTAAACATTATTATTTTCTATATAATCTCCATTAACATTAACACACTTTTGCCAATTGTTCGGAAGGGACTCTACGCCAGTAGAAAAAAACGTTTTCTCTTGAGTATCAAAATAATCTTCTATAACATCTCCCAAGTGTTCATCCGTTTCAAAACGCCGTCCTCTTAGACATTTTTTTAAGTTTCGGAACAAATAATAATCCGATGGTGCTATATGGTGGATGGTCTGGCTCAGTAAAGTCGCAGTCTGCCAAAATTGGCCGAACTTTGGCAGCTTTATGCACAGGCGCATTGTCATGGAAAAGAAACACATTCGATTGGCACAAATTGGGACGTTTCTTGTCTATGGGCTTCACGCAATCTCTTCAGAGTATTACCGTAGGTCTCTGCATTAATTGTAGTTCCTTTCAACATATATTCAATCAAAAGAACGCCTTCAATATCCCAGAAAATGGTTGCCAAGAGTTTTCCAGCTGAATGCTGAGTTCGAGCTTTCTTCGGGGGTGGCGAACCTTTATGGACCCATTGCATGGACTCTTGCTTTGTCTCTGGATCCCAGTGGTATACTCAAGTGTCATCTCCTGTCACAATGCGACTTAAAAAGTCAGGATCAGTCGCCAGAGTATCCAAATGGTTTTGCGAGATTTCACGCCTTTTCAGTTTCTGTTCAGGAGACAACAACCTGGGAACCCATCTTGCTGACACCTTGCTCATGCCCAATTTTTCATATAACGCTAGGCTCAGATATTTGCAAAGTTGTAGCGATGGTGGAGACTTTCAAACGGCGACCTTCGAGAACCATAGCTTCCACTTTCTTGCAAACCTCTGGGTTTGCTGCAGGTGTCCACTTCTGGCATCATCCTCAATGGACTCCCTTCTTAAGCGAAACTATTTAGATCAAAATTTGACGACGTAATATGAAGGGGCTTCATTTCCGTAGACAACAGACATCCGCTGATGAATATTTTTGGGTGTAATGCCTTCTTTCGTAAAAAAATTTATCACACTTCGATGTTCCAATTTTACGACACTCATTTTACTGTACTTTTTACTTTAGAGAATGAAAATTAATTCGTGGATTTGATTCAAACTTTCTGACAATCTTTGAAAAACTTGACACTATTTGACATTAATTGTGCAGGTTTGTCATTTGTTCCTATCATGGCCGGGTAGATAATTTTCCTAGTGTCCCTCGTAAGTAAGGTATGAAACGTATTAAACTGCTTCTCTTTAAAGGCCCCCATACACCTGCGAACAAATTGCGCAACAGAGACTGTCGTGCAAACATTTGTATAGTGTATGGTGTTGTTTGACGTGCTGTGCAATTAGTTGCAGAAATTCAAAGTTGTTTGAAATTAATTGCACAACGAGTGGCGTTGTGCAACTATTGCGTCGTGTATGGGCTTTGTACGACACATTGTGCAGTAATTTTTGAACGAGTTTACTGATTTATACCGTCATCAGACGACATGTTTCCGTAGGTACACGATACACGACAAAAGCAACTGGAGTTTGTACAATATTGCGTATAGTGTATGGGTGATGGTGTATGGATGACCTTATTTACACACCAACTTGTGCAACATCAGTTTGCGCAATTTGTTCGCAGGTGTATGGGGGGCTTTAGACTCCGAACTTCTTTACGGGATAAATTTGTTTGTGCAACTCTTTTAAATTGGACCAATAAATTGTCGTTTATCGCGTTTTATTCTACGATATATCTTCTTTATTATTCACCCACACACACACTGACAGATAATTTTGAATGTGAAGGCTCGCGAGTGTCATCTACATCCAAAATTTATCACACAACTAGTGATGAGCGATATCGTGATTTCACAAAATCGCCGCGCCGCGCCGTGAACCATGAATGTGACTTTTTCATAAATACCTGTGATTTTAAAGCATGACGTGATCACGACATTCATTATTTCTCATATCGGCTGCTATTGTGGCCTTTCATAACCACAGCTGTCGGACCCTTGCACGTGGATCGTACCCCGAAAGGAACAGCACATTATTTAAAAAATTATAGCAAGTGTTTACTTCATATTCTATTGTTCTTTATGTTTATCTTCAATATTTTCTTTTCAAATAAAAGAAATCTATCGATAGATTTCTTTTATTTGAAAAGAAAATATTTTGTTTCTCATTAAAAAAACGATAAACATTAAGATATCCTGATACCGTGATTTCGCGGCTATCGCATCAATTAGTCTAGGCCCTGACAGTAACAGTAAAGCACGAAGTCGCTTACAACACATGCTTTATTAAATAGTGTTAAGCAAAATTCGACTATAATGTTTTTTTCGCTGGCAGTAAGGCGCGAAGTTCTTTACAACACATGCTTTTTCAGATAGCGGTGAACAAAATTCGACCTTAATCACATGTATTACATTCTGCATTTGGTCGAACTTGCGCATCGGATTGTATACGAAAACTGTGATCACGTCACGCTTTTCTTCGCGAACGAGGAACGGTCGTTATCTGTGAAATTTTGATATCACTGAAAAAATCACAGTTCTTGAAATATCGCTCATCACTACACACAACAAATACACTCTACAAGCAAGAATCAGTCTACGAGATACACTGCAAAATACATCATCGGAGCAGGAGCCATCGCGGGTAAAACAACGAAGCGAGAAAGCAATAAGAATAATAATAAACAAATAAAATTTAGAAAGAGAAATTGCAAAATACCCTGAGATACAGCAACATTGCATAAAATTGGCGCCCAACGTGGGGCCAGAAAGAGAAAATTTGCAACAAAAGCTGAAATCTGGAAAAATCCAGATAACATTGCAGTGTGTTTGTTTTATTTGTTTCGAAATTGAAAGAAAGTCGCACACATTCATTTTTATATCTTGATTGTTCACATCAGTGGAATTACATTTTTCTCGTGTAATTTGAGTTATGATTTTATTCTTTTTATGTTTATTTGTAAGCAAAATATTTAATAACTTCTCAGGAACAACTTAAAATTCTGAAATTCTTAAAGCTTCGCTGTTGATTGACATTTCCTGCAGAAATTATGAAACGAAAACGAAACGTTGAGAATTCTGCAATATATAAGCTGTTCGAATTGTATATTAGCCGATTCCTCAACACGTCTTAAAGGTGAGTGAGGTATGAGGTATGCATTTAGTTGCGCATGACTACCTACATAATGTATGTATAAAGTAATATGCTGTTAATGTACCAACAAATTTACAAAGGAAATGAAATGAAATTAGATTTAATAACTTATTGCACGTTTATTTTCTCTCTCGCGAAGCCACAAAGCCTGTTGTTTTATAAAAGACCTAATAACAACTCTTAAACTCCAGCAAAATATAAGGGAATGTTTTTTCTTCAAGGAATATTTCGGCTTCTCCTCATTTTCTTTTGTTATTAGAAAATTTAAATGTAGAGTAATTTAATTCAAGTATCTTTTGAGGCAAAAGCATTCGAAGCCGCGGAATATAATATAAATTTAATGATTCAAACTTGCAGTCTTTGTTCTCAGTTATCGCCTTCTACTGGCCTGCAACACACATTTTGATGCCTCTGGTTTACTTTTCGGCTCATTTTCTTCAAGCACAAGAAAATGAAGGAAAAAAACAAAATAGAAGTTTAATTTCAATCGAGCGTACTTATGTTCTTTCACGAATACAAATGAGAGTCAGCTCTGGAAAGGGCGTTCATTATTTCTGTTTATCTCGTTAGAATGGAAAGGATCAATTCCAAGGATTCTCTTTATTTTTATGTGCGTAATTAGAGTGCCGTTGTCATTTTTTTGTAAGAACGTTGGTAATAGTATAAAAGATGCTATACTAATTCCGTATCACGCCGAGGAGAAGTTTTATGCACGGTTGCACCAACTTTTTAAGCAAAGCTTAAATTTAAGTTATGTTCAGAATGTGACATTTACGTATGGTCAGAATAATGTCAAATATATTCTGATTGACATTTAAACTTCGACTTAAGTATCGATTAGAATGTGACTAACATTTTGTTAAATCTATAAATAATGTCATAGTCTAAACACCACTTAAATTTACGCTCTGCTTAAAAAGTTGGTGCAACCGGGCATTAAAGTTCTATCTTTACAGTTTACCGTGTACGTGAAATTTAATAGATGAGCTTGTAAGGTACAAATCGTTAAGCGACTGAGCGACACGTCTCTTCAATGGATGGATATTATCGTCTCGGATGGGAATGATAAGGGTGCATGATTACAGCGTTTGATGTGAGTAACGAATGTATCTTGAAAATTAGCAAGCGCCTTCAACAGCAAATCTACCTGATTATATTTCCTGTCTGACTCTAGCTACAGTCTAATTACAGGCTAAATATTTATCCGTGTCTTGAAGTATTTGCTTTTAAATTTAACATTACAAAAAAGGTAACGAATGTCTATTTACGTTTTCACAATTTATTTTCTGCGTTGATCACAGCTTAACAAATTTTTAATATATGTACGTACTTCTCACTACACATTTAAAATTGCTTTGACGTTTCACTGTATCGATTGAAAGTAGGCCTGTGCGGTTCAGGAAATATTGAATCGATTTTCGATTCTCCAGAAATATCGATTCGAATCGATCAATCGAATCGTTCATTATAACGAGCGTCTA
The DNA here is from genome assembly GCA_033060865.1 of Dorcus hopei. Classification (NCBI taxonomy): domain Eukaryota; kingdom Metazoa; phylum Arthropoda; class Insecta; order Coleoptera; family Lucanidae; genus Dorcus; species Dorcus hopei. Next base: position 7,107,025 of record CM065423.1, on the reverse strand, counting down.
AATAAAAACCTGGTCAAGTGGGTTGTGATCGAGAATTTATCCATTGCATTTACATAGCAGAATTACTGAATGTAGCCTACTTGACCAGGTTTTTATTTAGATCCGAGTTAATTATAATCAATTCGCATAGAATAGAATCAATTCGCACGAAAGTGAATCGAAAAAAAGTTATATTAATAATTTAATTGTTTATCATTAATATCGCGAGTTTTTGGTATTTGGATATACATAATAGATGACAATAGAAACACATTTTTTATTATAATTCTTGTATTTCCATCTTTGGAAACAACAAATTCCCAGCGTTGCTTCTTCGTCTTTTATTAAATATTTTCTAGTCGCTTAGCAACAAAACTACAATAATTTAGAGTGCTATAAAATTTAACTGACAGACTCAGAAATGGCACTTTTCCTAAACAATAGTTTAGGTTTAAAAATGCTACAGTTTCGAATCTATACTTTGGTAAATGTGTTGCTGCAAAAGTTTCCGGAAAGTATGTAAATAAACCATAGAAGAATTCGACAAAACGATTTCATTGTTGTTCAAAGTATTCTCCTTTATTTGCTACACGCTTTAACATACGATCAAACAAGTTTTCGAAGTATTTTTTCCATCCAAAACATAAGATTTATAATTAAAGCTGGTTCTTGTCCGATGAAAATTGTATCACAAACTCTTTTAAACGGACACTAAATGGCGCACAAACACTTAAGGGTGCGTCCAAACATGTGACGTATCCGCGTATCCGATCATGATCGGAAGATCAGATATGATACGCAAAAATGATGCACCCACACTTAATTGCGTCTCGTATCCATTTTAATATGTCCGTGTGTGCGTTTACTTTCCGACTTGATACAGCTGTATCGACTGTTCGACGTTGCACGTTTGTCACTATGAAATTAGCTGTTGCTACCTATCCATCCAGTGTTTGATGTTTCGGCGAAATTCCGACTCCAAGTGTGACGTAGTTGTATCGTATCCGCGTTTCAAATGATACAAAGACACGATACGGGGATGCGTCACGGCAACACGTCCACAATTGGCTGATCATGATACACGACCACGATCGGATACGCGGATATGATACATGTTTAGACGCACCTTAACGTTTCGCAGTCGTTCGAGTTTATGAGTTTATATTTTTCACTTCTGACGAAGCTGTCGAACGACTGCGAAACGTTAAGTGTTTGTGCGCTATTTAGTGTCCGTTTAAAAGAGTTTGTGATATAAGATTTATAAGTTTCAACAATCACTTCAGGCGTTATAAAACGCTCACCCAGCATTTTGTTCTCAACCTGATGCGATAGGAAAAGTCATTGGGTGATCAGGACCATAAGGACAATGGGACATTAATTGGATGTTTTGACGCTTTAAATAATCAACTTGTTGAGCTGTTGTGTGTGAGCTTGCGTTGCCATGATGCAGGGCGATCCTTTTTTCAATTATTTTTCTATTTCCTTCCAACTTTCGTGAAACAGTTTTTTTTCGCATTTGTGAATGAATTCGATTCGTTATTTTGGATCGATTTTGTCGAATCGTTGAATCAATTCAAGAAAGAAATCGATTCAATATTTTGATTCGATTTTTTCCAAATCGGTGAATCGATTCAAAAAGAAAAATCGATCGGAATCGATTAATCGACTTTTTTGCCCAGGCCTAATCGAAAGCTTTAACTTTAAAGGTGCAAAGAATCGTATATCACAAATTTAAATAATAAAATTGTTACAGTTTAATTTCCCGATAATCAATATTATGCAAATTAATAAATTCCAAATGGTTCGCCTGTATGCAACCATGAAAGGTGCGAAACACCTATTTTCACTCAGTCGGTCTGCACTAATGTATCCGCTTGATGTGTTTATGTGCGAAACATAAGCAACAACGCCAAAGGTGTGTCATTAACACCCCAGATTCAACACGGTGCAGACGTGTTTTTGAGACGATATTAGTGTTTGGAAATTTGTAAATAATAACGGCGTTTGCCAGAATTTAGTGCTTCCGTTTAAATAAAATGTTTTATTTCACTTGCGAAAGAGCCCGCAAGAACATTGACGTAAGTAAAAAATTCTTGAGAGTCGTTAATGACAGACCTTGTAAGTAATTGCGTTGTTTCTCCTTTAGGCTTCTCTTTTTCCTTTTATATTTACAATTTTGCTGGCAACTCTCGTTTAAACGGACCGCCTTGAGATATGAATCCGAATTGCCGCTGATGCATGAACAAGACGTCAGATTCTCTGATAACCGGTATGAAGTTAGCAATAACTTTCAGCAATAAAAAAAATTCTAAAATAATACCAAAACAGTTTCAGTATTTATATATTGGTATAAAAATCTACTAACTAAGTAATATTCAATATCTTAAAATAAATATTTTTAGAAATTGATTCGAAATTGACCTATCAAGTATTGTTGCGCGAGGCGTACTCAACTTCTTCAAAAATGACAGCGTTGTCTTATTTTTAAATCAAATGTTTTTAGACGAAAATAATCTATTAATAACGGGTCTTCAATAGTGCAAAAACAAAAAGGGACATATTTTTTGTTCAGTCACAATTAAATCTTAAACTTTAGTTCCGCATACTGCGACGCGCTTCGTTTTTCTCAAAAATGACAGCGTTGTCTTATTTTTAAATCAAATGTTTTTAGACGAAAACAATCTATTAATAATGGGTTCTCAATAGTGTAAAAACAAAAAGGGACATATTTTTTGTTCAGCCACAATTAAATCTTAAACTTTAGTTCTCCAGGACGCGCGCTTCTTTTTTCTCAAAAATGACAGCGTTGTATTATTTTTAAATCGAATATTTTTAGACGAAAATAATCTATTAATAACGGGTTTTCAATAGTGTAAAAAGAAAAAGGGACATATTTTTTGTTCGGCCACAATTAAATCTTCAACTTTAGTTTCGCAGGATGCGCGCTTCTTTTTTCTCAAAAATGACAACGTTGTCTTATTTTTAAATCGAATATTTTCAGACGAAAATAATCTATTAATAACGGGTTTTCAATAGTGTAAAAACAAAAAGGGACATTATTTTTTGTTCGGCCACAATTAAATCTTAAACTTTAGTTTCGCAGGATGCGCGCTTCTTTTTTCTCAAAAATGACAACGTTGTCATTTGCAACCCGAACAATAATATAATAAACATAGAAAACAATTCTTGCTTTCTATGCAATACATTTAATACATTATAAATAATATTAATATTGTTTTTATGGTATTTTTTTCACCCTAATTTACTCCAAGCTGGGAGCTTGAAGGAGTGGGGTGGCGACTGAGACCGACTTAGATGTTAATTTCTCCTTCGGCATTCGCCTTAGAAACTGGGGAAACGCAGAAAACCCAGTTAGAAGGAGCCGGTATGAATCCGAAACACAATCCGACATATAAGTACCCTATCTTTCACGTAGAGCCCATATGCTATTGGCGAAACTTCATTTCAAAGTTAACGAATCCAGAACAGTACCTCAAAAATATAATAGATTATTAATTACATAATTAATATATAATATATAATCAATAGATTATTTTCGTCTAAAAGCATTTGACTTAAAAATAAGACAACGCTTTCATTTTTTAGAAAAACGAAGCGGGCGTTCTGTAGTATGCGGAATCAAAGTTTAAGATTTAATTGCGACAGAATAAAAAATATGTCCCTTTTTGTTTATGCACTATCGAACATCCATTATTAATAGATTATTTTCGTCTAAAAACATTTGATTTAAAAATAAGACAACGCTGTTACTTTTGAGAAAAACGAAGCGGGCGTCCTGGAGAATACAGAACCAAAGTTTAAGATTTAATTGTGGCCGAACAAAAAATATGTCCCTTTTTGTTTTTGCACTACTGAAAACCCGTTATCAATAGATTAATTTCATCTAAAAATATTCGATTTAAAAATAAGACAACGCTGTCATTTTTGAGAAGAAAGAAGCGCGCGTCCTGGGGAACTAAAGTTTAAGATTTAATTGTGGCTGAACAAAAAATATGTCCCTTTCTGTTTTTACACTATTGAAAACCCGTTATTAATAGATTATTTTCGTCTAAAAATATTCGATTTAAAAATAAGACAACGTTGTCATTTTTGAGAAAGAAGAAGCGCGCATCCTGCGAAACTAAAGTTTAAGATTTAATTGTGGCCGAACAAAACATATGTCCCTTTTTCTTTTTACACTATTGTAAACCCGTTATTAATAGATTATTTTCGTCTAAAAATATTCGATTTAAAAATAAGACAACGTTGTCATTTTTGAGAAAAAAGAAGCGCGCATCCTGCGAAACTAAAGTTGAAGATTTAATTGTGGCCGAACAAAAAATATGTCCCTTTTTCTTTTTACACTATTGAAAACCCGTTATTAATAGATTATTTTCATCTAAAAATATTCGATTTAAAAATAAGACAACGCTGTCATTTTTGAGAAGAAAGAAGCGCGCGTCCTGGAGAACTAAAGTTTAAGATTTAATTGTGGCTGAACAAAAAATATGTCCCTTTTTGTTTTTACACTATTGAGAACCCATTATTAATAGATTGTTTTCGTCTAAAAACATTTGATTTAAAAATAAGACAACGCTGTCATTTTTGAGAAAAACGAAGCGCGCGTCGCAGTATGCGGAACTAAAGTTTAAGATTTAATTGTGGCCGAACAAAAAATATGTCCCTTTTTGTTTTTACACTATTGAGAACCCATTATTAATAGATTGTTTTCGTCTAAAAACATTTGATTTAAAAATAAGACAACGCTGTCATTTTTGAGAAAAACGAAGCGTGCGTCCTGGGGAACTAAAGTTTAAGATTTAATTGTGACTGAACAAAAAATATGTCCCTTTTTGTTTTTGCACTATTGAAAACCCGTTATTAATAGATTATTTTCGTCTAAAAACATTTGATTTAAAAATAAGACAACGCTGTCATTTTTGAAGAAGTTGAGTACGCCTCGCGCAACAATACTTGATAGGTCAATTTCGAATCAATTTCTAAAAATATTTATTTTAAGTTATTGAATATTACTTAATTAGTAGTTTTTTGTACCAATATATAAATACTGAGGGTGGGTTGCATAAAAGATTTAAGCCAGGGTTAAATTTAAGTCTAAGTTAGAATGTGATACTGTCATGACGTACAGCATAAAGTGTGTCACATACTAAGGTAGGCTTAAATTTAATAATGGCTTAAATCTTTTATGCAACCCAGCCTGAAACTGTTTTGGTATTATTTTAGAATTTCTTTTTTATTGCTGAAAGTTATTGCTAACTTCATACCGGTTCTCTGATATCTGATATCTTAAGGGTGAGGGGTGCCGCAATAAGAAGAATAACCAGCTCTGAAGAAGTTCTTTTGATTTATTTTGAAAAGTAATATAATTGTTTACAAATTATATTTATTTCCTTGAGTATCACTTCTCTTTTCAATGTAAGATTTTGATTTTAGTTACATCCTGTAGACATTTTTATTGTTGTTAAAAAAAAATAAATACAGACAATTTTAAATCATACTTATTTAAGTTTAATAAAATAATAAATAATTTATATAAAAATTTGTTATACTCTCGTATGCGGGGCTGTTCTCAAATAATCTTATAAAAGAATTTTTTGGATACGAGCGGATTAAGTTGTTTTGATGCCGAGAAGTTTCAGTGCATCGAGAAGTCGAACTCATAAGAAATACATAATCACAGAAAGTTATTGGCGTTGAATTAGATATTTCCAGAGGAAATAGTTTCCTAAAAGGAATCCTGCGCTTTATCAGATTAAACGACAGAAACCTGGAGGATTTATCTTCTCAAGGCGCCACATCAAATGAATTGCTTCGTTTCCATCAATCAATCACATTCCTGCGAGAGGATAAATTCTTTTATTGTTTCAATTGTTACACGCCAACAATTTAAGATTTTAATATGAAGTTGCAAAATTATGTAAATTCCTATTCGCTGAATTAAGTACATTAATTAAAGTTAAAAGCAAACTTATTTTTGTCGAAATGATAAAATGATACATTTCTTGAATAAATTTATTCTCCATACAGATTTTAAAAACACTTAAATTATGGACGTTTTTTCGTCGAGTTGAGAGCTCTCTCAACATAAATAATAAATAGGACTGGCAAGAGAAACGAAAAACAGAAAAATATCAGGTTATTTAATTTCTTTTTAAATTTTGTATAAGTATGTTCATAAACTGAATTATTTTTTATTACAAACATTATTAATAAAGTACTAACCCAAAATTGAGAGATTTATACCGGCTGTTTCAAATTGGGTGTGCACTGAAGGGATCTCCTAAACCATGAGAGTTACAGATTCGGTTAAATGGAAGAAAAGTTGCACCAGTCATTGCTTAATTCATATCCATTAACAGAATCAATTTTCTCTTAATTGTTCTTGAAGTATTGGTGAAAATGTAAAAATATCGATTTTCTTTTTTCCTCTGTAACTCCCTTATTAAAAATAATTTAGAAATTCTGTCTTAACTTTCTACAGGTACTTTTGGATTCTACTTTAAATAGGGGCAGTAGAATTGTGGTCACACGTTTCGTCTCTCCGCGACCATCCTCAGTTTACATTTTTTAAATATAACGTATACCTTTTTATTATCGTATTTGTTGGCATTTTTTCTCCTGATTGTAATGGTATATCACACTTAATTGTTGATATTAATTTGAAGCTTAAATAATACAGATTTTTATATGAAAATTTTATTTAATACATAATTTCAAATATTTAGTTCATTTTCTTAGCTATAGTGTAAATTTCAATGAATTATTTAATATCTGTAGTTATTGTATAATAAATTCTTTTAACGGACACTGATAGTGCACATTTGTAGTATCCGATAAAAGAATTTGTTATACGAGATAGTTGTTGACGAGGCTAATTTTACAAACAAGGGAATATTTAATAGAAATGTATGTACATAGATATTGGTCCAGGGAGAATCAAAAAAGATTTCAACAATTCAGCTTAAATGTTTGGTGTGGTATTTGGTATAATAGAATTAATGGTCCGATCATTTACGAAAATCATGTAACAGCTGAACGTTACATCGATTTTTTAAGGACAGCATTGGAAAACATTTTAGATTGCATTCCTCTAAATCATATTAGGGAATTGTAATTTCAAAATGATGGACCACTAGCACATAATGCTGAAATAACAACAAATTATTTGAATCAAACTTTTCCTGATGGGCACAAATGGACCTGTCTAAGATCACCAAATCTTAGCCCTTTAATTTTTTATTGATTGATTGATTTTATTGATTTTTCCTCTTCCAACATTTGAATGTTAGTTATTAATATTTAGTAAGTAAAAAAAGTACTAAGGAATAAATTTACTTATTAAATAAATCATGACGAAACTGTATCAAGTTTTTTTTTTATCATATTTTAACTTTACTTGAAAAAAGTATTAATCGTTATACATCACTGCAATCAGCAGAAAAAATGCTATCGAATAGAATAATTAAAAGATATACGTTGTATTTAAAAAATCGAAACTGAAGATGGTCGTGGAGAGACGAAACGTTTGACTTCAATTCTGTCACCTCTATTCGAAGCAGAATAAGAAAGTGCCTGTAGAAAGTTAAATCAGAATTTCAAAATTATTTATAATACGAGAGATACAGAGGAAAAAAGAAAATCGACATTTTTACATTTTGATCAATATCTCAAGAAGAAATAAGAAAAAATTTATTCTGTGAATGAATACGAATTAGGCATGGATTCGTGCAACTTTTCTTCCATTTAACCAAATTTGTATCTCTTACGGTTTAGAAGATCCCTTCAGTGCACACTCAATTTGAAACAGCCGGTATACATCTTGACATTAAATTTTTAATCACGCGTTTGCACAGTAGTAACCTTCTCTTTTTTTCTTAATGGCGAGAGTATTATTTATTTTTTAAATTTGCACAGCAACCGGCCCCAATTATTAGTTTTTTTCTTAAATAAATTATTTTAAAAATTAATTTAATCCTTGTTTTAAATTGATGGTTTTAAATTTCTTTTCAATGTTTACACTATCGGTTGATAACCTCCTGACCGCTAGTGAAACGTTGAGCAATTGTGCAATTTTTTAGTGTGCGTTAAAAGATAAAAAGTAATTTGTTCTTGTTGCTGACGCGTATGAAAATAAAAGTATGCTCTTATTTAAAGTTAAACTGGATGTTCCTTTTTAAGAAGGTTGCGACCACTTGAAATTTCTTGATCTGGACCATCTTATAAAAATTAGTCTTTTTTTATTATTGAAATTGTCAAATCAACTGAATGAATAAAGTTCAGATAAGTGTTATTCTGTGTAATAGTATATTACAAAACGAGAGTTGTAAACAGCATAATACGCATGCGTGGAAAAAGTTGCGCATGAGCCGCGCAACGGCGAATGCAAGTAATATCACAAGTACGTAATTAATTTACAACTCGAGTTTTGTATTATACTAATCTACGACCATAAAAATTACCTTATTATTCAAGTTCAAAATAATCGGCAATGACAGTTGCAATTTCGATGACTGTCAATCTAATATGATGCGACTACGTAGATCTAACTACAAGCGTGCGTAATGTTGATTCAAATGTCCTCGCTGTGCGATTTTGTTACTTTACGCACGACAGTTTGTAAACACTCGCTCATTTAATTTATGCGTTGTACGTAATTCGTTATTTGCAGTAGTGGTCGTAGATAAAATAATTTATAGGAAATGTTTGTTTATAATAGAAAAGTGAAGTGTTGTCAAGAAATAACTGCTGGGTGCGAAATTAACCACAGGAATGGGCACCAAAGACTACATCATTTGTCTACGTCCGTTTTCCCGGCTACTCGTTAGATGACAGGTGCCTACGCCTCCAGGGAAATTACAGAACGTGCTTTCAATGGCTCTGGGCGAACTTGAAAACATTTACACATTTTCTTATTTTTCCGGGAAACCACTGAGCGTTCCTTATTCTCGTTTAAAAAAGATGCTTCGTAGTTTTACGACAAAACATCAGCTTTACTATATTTGATACATAACGTGTCAGAGAAATATTCATGTTAAACATTTAAATAAGAGTAAGCAACTTGGAATCCTGTTCGTAGCAGATTGATTTTTTAAGAACTGCAATCGATCACTGTTGCAACAAAGTTGACAGTCGACTTGTTGGCGGATCCATTCAATCGTGCGATTTCATATCAACTGTGCGGAATGTATGGCGGCGAAAATTTAATTAAAAAGTTTCCGCTCCAGTGAATCAAATCAAACTAATTAGAATTGCGCTCTGACGTCTCCGAATGTGTTATTTATCACGCGTGTGTCAATAAAGTTTGCGGACTCAATGTAGAATTTTAATTTATTTGTATTCGGGATAATGAAATTTCTGGCCGCAGTTTATTTATTCGTCAGGTGAATACCTCGCAGTTACCCACGAATGAAATCTCATTTACAGACTTTGCCTAGTCCTCAAAAACGGAAGCTCAAAATACGTGCGCAGTGATAAAACGAAACAAATTATTAGTCGGTCTGTGAGATTTCTTACGGCCAACTCATTATTTATATTTTTCAAATTACCAGTTTTTCAAATTCTGTTAATCTCAGAAGGAATGTTCACTCCATGTTCATGAACACTTCCTAATATCTTTAAAATTTTAGAATATAAACGTGACCGAAAATATTTGACACAAAGGTAATCTAGTAGAAAATTGTTATACTGAGTGTTTTTGGAAGTGTGGTTGAAAAGGATTCCGTATACAATATGAAACTAACCTAAAGAAATGGCATTTTTCTGTGTTCATTTTAAAACGAAAATAATTGTAACTGTCACATTTATTTTAGCGTTGATTAGTTGAATCAATTATTTTCTAGTTAAATTCTCTTAAAATATTGCTAAATTTAGTGAAAACGTAATTTCTGTTGTAAAGGTGTGTTTTATGTTTTCAATTGATTAAATACAATTTTGAACAATACCTCAGTACGGGTTGACATTTGACCATATGTTTACTAGACTTTTTTTGTTTGTTGTGGTCTCCTAAATACATTATTTAAATATGGAGGGTTCCTCACGAATCACCCTGTATAATCTCAGGTATCATAAAACTGCGGCTACCTAAAACAGAATCACAAATTAAAATAAAGAGATTACCCAAAATAGATTATAAAATTTTAAAACAGCATTTATCCATTGATTTTCATTCTGAAAGATATGAAGCAATAAATAATGTAAATGATCTTTGTGAGTATATTATTGAAACCTATCAAAGAGTCGTAAATAAAGCTACCCACACCCACTCCAAAGGATGGACATATAATAATAAAATGGTGGAAATGCGTTTTAGAGATAAGATGTTTCGTTCGTGGAAGCAATGTTCATCTCAGTATAAAGTCTTCTTTAGAGATGCTTATAACAGGAGTAGAAACCGTGTAAATGCAAAAATTAAATCAGCAAAGATAACCTACTACGATCAAATATTGAATGATAATAAAGGCAATATAAAAAGTATCTGGAAAATCATAAATCAAATCCTAGGAAAAAAGAAAGCACTATCAATAGATGATGTTATTAAAAAACATATCCAATTACCCGCAAACGAGGCAGCAAATAGCTTCAGCGATAACTTCACCCAACAATTAGAAAATGTCTTGGCACTCTTGTAATCTAAAAGTTATGACCGTAAACGACACTCGCATAGAAATGGCTCAAAATCAATCAATCTATGTTGATGAGGCTGAGGATGGTGACATAGGCTGAGTCATATTATCGTTGAATAAAAAGAAACAACCTGGTATTGATGAAATTCAAATGACTCACATTACTGAATTTCTAGATCTCTTCTGCCCGGTAATAAAAAAACTTTTAAACATGTCTATTCAGCAAAGTATTTTCCCAGATGCACTTAAAAAGGCCATTGTTAGACCAGTGTATAAAAAAGGCTCACATACAGATTTAAATAATTATCGACCAATATCTATATTATCATCGGTGGACAAAATATTGGAAAGATACATTGCTGATAAACTAATAACGTATCTGGATACTTATAACATTCTTGACAAGCAACAGTATGCCTTCCAAAAGTCCAAAAGTACCACCTTGCTACTGGAACATTTCGCTGATTCCATAAATCACAAATTGAATTATGGTCTGCATGTGTTGGTATTGTTTATAGACTTTAGCCGGGCATTCGATGGTATTGATCACGAATTGCTTCTTCAGGCCCTGGAAACAATTGGAATCAGAGGAAAAATTCAACGTTGGTTTGCAAGTTATTTAAAAGATAGGTCATATGTAGTAAAAATAGATGATACTTTAAGTAATGAAAAACAACTACTGAGAGGAGTTCCACAAGGTAGCATCCTGGGTCCGCTATTATACCTTATTTATGTAAATAATATGGCAAATTGCATGGACATCTCAGAATATTATCTTTACGCAGACGATACTGCAATCATTGTTAGTCATACTGATCCTAACATAGCTAAAACTAATATAACCAATCAGTTCTTGTCTTTCCAAAAATGGGCACATGATAATAAATTAATGATTAATCCAAACAAAACTAAAATGATGTACATCAGCTCACCTCAAACCACTATAATTAAAAATGTGACACTGACATTCCACAGTAATGAATGCCTGCATGATGGAGGTATTGATTGTAAATGTAAAACGAAGATAGAAACAGTCTCAAACTACACATACCTGGGAGTAGTCGTTGATAAATATTTTCTCTGGAAAGAAAATACATCCAAAATAACGGAAAAGCTGACAATAATAGCATCACGTTTTTACCATCTAAATACATACTTACCAAAGTACACACTTCGGATACTGTATCATTCTTTCGTGGAATCGTTGTTGCGTTATGGTATAACCTGCTGGGGCTGGGCCTCTGATGTGCATTTAACGAAACTCGAAAACCTTCAAACTAGAATCATACGTTACCTGTCCACAACAGCTGAAAAAGATAAAAAAAACTTACTTCACCAACTGTGGTATACTACCTTTAAAGCAGCTTCGCCTGTTCGTGTTGGTATGTAAATATTACTTTTCCTCGTTGCATAAAAACCCAATCGAGCACTCAATTCACACCAGACAAATGGACAATAATCTTGTTGTGCCCTTAACCTATAATGAATATGGGGACAGAATATTAGCCGTTTTAATTCCGAAAACGTTTAATAACTTACCAGTGGAAATGCTGAACCTAGAAACAAACGGTGCAGTTAAATCCAATTTGTGGAAGTGGTTGCTTGGCTGTTTGTGAACTAACTTTAATTATAGTTGGTGAATTGTGAATATGGGATGTGTTGCCAAAAAACTTTCATCTTGGTGCTCTTTTGGTTTACGGATGTCTTAGTTTTCTTTTTAGTTGTCTGTTAAGGATTCTTGTTATTTTTCTGTTAAGTAGCTTTAATTTTTGTTTTTAGGTCTTGTTGTTGCTTTAGTTTTCTGGCTTACTACTACTGTTAGCCACTGACAAGTCTTTGACTTAGTGTCAATTGAAAGTTGATTTTGTACTACACTGCTTTTTTTGTTATTCTTTTCTAGATAGCTATCTTATTGACTTACAAGCTATATAGATTGTTGAAGTTTTTTTTTTTTTTCTCTTTTTTACTTTATACTAGTTCTTTGAGTTATTAGTAGATTGTTGAAGTTTGTTTACGTTTAATTATTTTTAATTTATCTTAATTTTAGTTTTTTTGCTTTTTGGCATGTTGATGCTATTGTAGTGCATGAATTATGTTTTTGTTGAAATAAATTTAAAAAAAAAATCCGCGACTTAATTTCCACACTGCATAATACCTAAGGCACGGACTGTAGTTCGTTTTAACGAAATAATTAAAACGAAGCAGACCATAAATATATTACGCTGTACATAGTATAATTTTAATAATCATAGAGCTGCTCTCCGCAATTAATTTTTTATGAGGAAAGCAGCAAAAAACAACAAAAACGCAGCGTATCGGCGAGACATATAAATTCACTTAAGAAGTACAACTGGCAAACTATAACCTTTAATTTTTTTTTTCTTTTTTTTACTATAGACGGCAGCATCGAACATAAACGTTGGTGTGGGTCTTTAATAACTAAATATTTGTGTGATTATTTGCAAATTGCTCTTGTTTAACTTCCTGGATATATTTGTTAAAATTATAGCAACATTTGTTTTTAATTTTTATTTAATTTAACCAAGCAATACATAGCTTTCATGAATTGAGTCGGAACAATCACGTTGCTTATATGCGAGCCCACTACAACACCGCGCACGTTTTTGGAATATGTGACCGTCGCAAGGTCGGACATATTTCTCCACCTAATTTCCTTGCTCTAATAATACCTAAAGATTTTTTTTCTTGAATGAAACGTTGTAATAAAGTTGAAGGAAGCCTAAAGAAAACACTGCCTTCTTTCTTTCAATTGCGTTTATCTCTGGTTGGTAATAGAGAACCTGAATTCATTTGTATACAGTAAAGCATCGCATTAGAGCGGTTTAAAAGGAACGGCAGTATTATTCCAGCTCAGTGCGCTAATAACTCTGTTAACGATAGCTTACTCCTAACTCGAATTAATATTCACGTTATTGAAATTCGAAAATCAAAGATATGGGAATTAAAGCATTGAACTGTAAAGTTCACAAAGAGCTATGATATTAATGCTTAGGTATTTGCACAGAATGATTTACATTGAAACTATACCGCAATGTGTGACTTTATTACATATTAAAGTTGCTGTAATTATTGTTCAAAATTTTGCATTTCAATATACGAATTGCACAAGAAATCCCTAGCCGGCTTTCAATTTTACAAGCGAACGAGCTGAAATCCTCGCTGCTCTAAGGGTCCTTTGACAGTACCTTTTGTTCTCGGTCTTTTGTGTCTCAAGTGCAACGTCAACTTCACTAATATTTACTGCACTTGATTTTAATTTCAACTCTTTAAGACAATAATTTGTCCCCTGTCAAAAGTGTGAGTTAATTATTACATTCAGTATTGAATTTTAATTAACGCAGCTTTTCCAACCCATATACCAAAACGTAGATTAGAAATTGATTTAAAAAGTGCGCGAGGAATTAATTTACAAATGTATTACATAAGTTTTCAGTGCTTTCACTGCTTTGATATTCTATTTACTTTTCGTAAGAACTTGATCAAATTACATATATTTCAGTTACAGATGATGCAAGTTTAGTAAAATAAATTTTCAATTTTTAATTCCCAGCACCCAATTTCAATTTTAAAAGTATAAAGTTGTCCGCCAACTCATTTTTTAAATTCAGAAGTCATCCTAATTGTGAGAAACTTATTTGTTTGTGCTGAACATTTCTCTCACTTTAAGAAGAATGCGGCTCGTTAAACTCATTCAAAGGCGTGCTTATTGTACTTCAGTCATTCTCAGGAGTTCTCTTTAGTTTACGTTTCGTATAATTGTTCGTTAATAATAGAAGAGCATATAATAACTCGCTTCCGCTGTATTATGCCTCACAGCTAATTCAAGATTCAGCAGTCATGCCTTGCGCGTCGCTTACACAGCTATCCATTTCCGTCAAAGAGAATAGTTGAGATTTGATCAAAACGCCGTATCAAGCCAAATTGAAAACCATCCAATCAGACCAGATGTCGCTGATATGTAGATGTTTTTACGTTCGTAAGCAACCTCTCTTATATAAAGCGTTCTATGCTGAAAATACATATTTTCTTCATACTTCATAGAATAGAAACGTTGCCGTATATTTTTAAGAAATTTGATTTGTAGGAAAAGTGTTCAGCAGAGGATTTTATTTCTATAAACGCATAACGTTCGTAATCTTCAATTACGGACACAAACCTGCCAGAACTGATGCGCGACGTTAGTCTAGAATAGCATGTTCTACTTGGTAAATCTTTCGATTGACTGTTCGAGTTGATTTTATAGATCGAAAACCGTCAGTCTGAACATTTTTTGGTAAATAAAATATTGGAGATACATCTTAAAAGAAATTTTATTTACTAGGTACTTATTTTATTTACTAACTCCCGTTTTCATAATTGTGCTTACTGATGGCCGTATGCACAGACAAATCTTTAGACTTAAGCCAAAGTAAACCTTTACTTTGAACAATGTTACTATACAGTTTGATATGAAGTTAGCTTTAAGTATCAAGTCCACCTTGAGATTTGTCTGTGCATACGGCCATGAGTGATCAAAGAGTGGCAGCAGCTGAGCATTATAAGCAGCGTAACTTTTAGTCGCTGTCGTAGTCAGAGGTTTGATATTTTCGAAAATTCTAACCTAATACGTGTATACGTTACATAAATTACCTGAATTTACGAAGTCTTCAAAGCATATTGATTTTTAATTACTATTACTAAAAAGTTTTGTATAACTAATTTATCCAGTGAACCTTTAATATGTAGTTCTGATGGTAAGAAATTAAGTATTTATTAAAGTAGATTTTTGTCTGATGAAAATTGTATAACAAATTCTTTTAAATCTTTTAACGGACAAAGTTTTGATGGATGGTCGGCTGCACTTTCACTGGATTGACAGCTGCTGCTATACAGAGCACTCATCACGCTGATAGTTATCATACAGCAGCTGCTGTTCACTTAACGCGCCCAATGACACTTTTTTACTGCTTTGAAAATATGAGTGAAGTTTATCACATATTTCTGTAATATCCACCTAAAAAAGAGAAGAAAAGGTATAAGAAGGGGCAAATAAGCAACTTACCTGTACCGAGGCTAGTACATTGAGAAAAATGAAATAGTTAAGTCAACAACTTTTTGAATGTCAACTTTTTCTGCGTTGACTTAAATAAAATTTACTTGCTTCAACCGTAAAATTCTTAACTAAATATCTTGGAAATTGTTGAAATAACACCAAGAAAATGTTAAGCTATTACATTTGACTGAACGATGTAAATGTTGTGCCTTAAAATGAAAGTGTTTAAAATGTTAACTCAAAAAGTTGAAATTTCAAAATCATCGTAAAGTGCTGTTGCCTTTATGTGTCTGTTTTGATTTTTTATTTAACAGAATAAATGTTAAGTCTACTAAAAGCGAGGGTTAATTACCATATTAATAAGACGTCATACATTTAGTAATGAAACATTAGAATGATATACGAATTTACATGTTATGTTTGCAGAAGTAAACGGTAAACAGTTACTGAAATTCTTGCTATCGAGTTCCAGATGGCGCCTGCTAAAACTTCACGTATATTTACAGCATAAGTAACCTTGTTGTTCGACATCGTTTCTTAAATGAATAAAAGTCATTCATATTTCGAATGTGTCCGACTTTATAAAATTCGTTGAGAGGTTTGTTCAGCTCTTCTTGCACCTCACCAAAGGTTGAAGGGTTACCTTACTTTGGCAGCATCGCAAAGAGGTGAATATTGATATTTCCCGAAACGATAGTCTAGATTGAATTGACTTTATTAACCGTACTGAAAAGTTCAAAAATATAATTTTAATTCCCTAACAACGTTCAGACAAATAAAATATTTAGCAATTTTAACAATCTAAAGTTCTTGTATCAATCTTCTTGTGCATTAAAGCAACAAGAAGAATGTCTTCTTTGTATGCTTGCCTCAAACAAAATATTGAGTTGATTCAATCTAAAATATTTAAACTTTTTTTGACTATTGGTTCAATGACCCACGCGTGATTGTTAATAGGTAAACGAAAAATATTGTTAACTGAACGTGTTTTTGGTTGACTGAACAGTTTATTTTTCTCAGTGTATAGTCTAAATACTTCTACACACAACTGATGCCGGAAGCGGAAGCGGAGGCAGAGATCTAACCACAACGAGGTACAATGGGAGCCAAATATATTCACCCACCAAAATATCGGAGTAGTCTCGACAAACATATCAATAAGGTTCAATTTCGCTCCCATCGTACCAACCGGAGAAATCAGAACGGACTCCGATGGAGGTGAAATAAGTGCTCAGTGTGTAGTGTGCGGATAAAATTGTTGCTGCTCATTTAAACGGACACAAAAATAAAAATTATTAGAAAAGAGTTTTCAATTGATTGCATAGCCGAGTTGGTTGAGTCCGCTGGCAACGGACTTGACGCTTGGCCGGACAACTATACCGAGGCATATAGACAGACACTTATAAAATAATTTACGTAGTTACAAAACAGTGTTAGTTAGTTGTTGATTATAAAATGTCAAAATTGAGATTTACATTAAAAACTATCCCAAGGTTTATATTTTGGTTCATTAATAACCGAAATACGCTACATTTTGGCGATCCTGCCAGGATTAAATTAATTTGGGGATAAAGAAAATGGCAGAAGATGAGACAGCACGTATTGAAGTGGCTATGCAGCGATTTCAGTTTGAGAAGTTTGACAAACTAACTGAATCTTGGGACAATTATATGTGTCGATTTGAATTGCAATGCCAAGCTAAAGGTTTGGGTGGAAATAAGGCAAGTTATGTGGAAGCAAGACGGATATTATTACTGGCTTCATTGGGTCCAGAACCATTGCAGATAATCAGGAATCATTTCTTTCCGAATCCTGTCGGACAAATAAATTACAACGATTTAAAGACTGTCTTACAACAATATTATCAACCACGGCCAACTATATTTTCGGCTAGAATAGATTTTACAAAGAGAAATCGATTGGAGGGCGAAACGTTTAGTCAATATGCAAACGAATTACGAAAATTAGCGGAAGCAGCAAATTTCGATAAGGGTACTTTAGATACACATCTCCGAGATCGATTTGCTGGAGGTGCGCGTTATGAAAAATTTGAGTTGGAAGTTCGTCAACGTTGGCCCACAGGGGAACTAAATGGAGCGACAGTGACGTTTGCACAAGTATTGGAATTAGCTGAAACATTGGAAAGAGCCGAAATAGAATGCAAGGCGAACAAAAATGAAATCACAATCAAAAAAGCATACCAGATTTCGAAAGGAAAACCTTCAAAACGAAACAAGAAAGATGAAAGATTACAGGATCTAAATGATTCCAGTATATGTCAAAGATGTGGATTACATCACAATGATCCGAGCCATTGTCCAGCGAAGAATAAAGAATGCAATAAGTGTCATCGAAAGGGTCATTTTGCACGAATGTGCCGAATGAATTTTGCGAAGAACAAAAAGAAAATTAATCGATTAGAGGAAGAGACGTTGTCAGACAATACTTTTGAAGATTCCGATAATTCAGAAATAACGACATGTATCAAGTCGCTAAAAAATATCGGAGTATGCGCCGAAGGCCGTAATTCGGTAGATGTGAACGGAAAACCATTGACAATGGATTTTGATACCGGCGCAAGTCAAACAGTAGTTGGGGTGGACGATTGGAAGAAAATAGGAGCACCAGCTTTGCAGCCGACGAAAACATTAAGATTATACGGTGGCTCACCAATCGAGACACTAGGAGAGGCGACTGTATATGTCAAAGCGTTTGGACAAAAGAAAAAATTGCGGTTGGTGGTAGTCAACGTCCAAGAAACCCCACTATTTGGATTTGATTGGACACGTGCATTCAAGATGGAAATCAACGGGGTAAATGTGAAACACGTCAAACAGGATGTGTCAGCGAAAAACGACAAAGAATCCGACAGCATGACGAAGAAAAAGTTAAGTACACTTCTGGAAGAATTTGACAGTTTATTTGCAGGACAAGGCGGAGAAATTCAAGGTTATAAAGCGGTGGTTCATTTGCGCGAGGATACGAAGCCAATTCGTTTCAAAGCGAGACCAATACCATTTTCAATGCGTCAACGTGTGGAGAAAGAATTAGATAGACTCATTCGTAACCAAACAATCGAGGAAGTGGATCCGTCGAAAACGCCAGTGGAATGGGCTTCACCGACAGTGAACGTAGAAAAGAAAAACGGGGCAATAAGGATTTGCGGCGATTTTAAGGTGACGATCAATCCTTATATGATAGTTGATAAACACCCGATGCCGACGTTCGAGGAGATTACTGCAAAACTGAACGGAGGAAAAATGTTCTCTGTTATAGATTTAAAGGATGCATATTTGCAATTACCAGTTCAAGAGGAATCAAAAAAATATTTGATTATAGCAACGCACAAAGGTTACTATCAGTACAGACGTTGTCCGTTTGGAATAGCTTCAGCGCCAGGGATTTTCCAAGGGGTCATGGATAAAATACTACAAGGTCTGGAGGGCGTAGGCGTATTTTTGGATGACATTATTATTACGGGCCGAACTGAGGAAGAACATTTACAAAATTTGCGATTAGTTTTAGAGCGATTACGTCAAGCTGGTATGGTAACCAGCAAGGAGAAATGTAGATTTTTGGAACCGTCAGTGATGTTTTTGGGTCACCGAATTGATGCAGCTGGTATTCATCCAACAGAAGAAAAATTAATCGTTTCTACGAAAACAACCGGCACCAAGAATGTAAGCCAATTGCGATATTTTTGGGTATGGCAAATTACTATGCACGGTTTATTCCAAAACTACAACAACTGTGTGCTCCTTTACATCGCTTACTTCAGAAGGCAACGAAATGGATATGGACTACAAGTGACCAGAAGATTTTCGAACAAATCAAGACTTCGATTTCTGCGGACGCAACGTTAGCACATTACAATGAAAATTACCGTTACTGTTGGCTTGCGATGCATGTGAATATGGTTTAGGAGCGACATTAATACAGAAGTATCCGAATGGAGAAGAAAAGCCGATTGCTTATGCTTCGCGTACGTTGTCAAAATCGGAATGTAATTATGCATCAATTGATCGGGAAGCGCTGGCATTAATCTTTGGCATTACTAAGTTTCATCAGTACTTGTACGGTAGAAAGTTCACCTTGATAACGGATCATAAGCCGTTAGAATATATTTCGGTGGAAAAAGGGAACTTCCGAAAACAACATCGAATAGATTAGCTCGATGGGCAATTTTATTAAGCGGATACATGTATGAAATTCAATTTCGGGGGAGTCATGAAAATGCTACGGCTGATGCTCTTTCAAGATTACCTTTACCAGCGTGTGAACGATCGAAAGAAGAAGAGGAAATCTCATCGGAGATTCGACAAATTCAAAACTGCATTTGGATGACCTACCGATTACGGTAGCGAATTTACAAAAGAAAACAGTAACTGATCCAGTATTGTCCAAGGTGTTGGAAAACTTGAATATCGGTTGGCCAGATAAAGAAAAGTAAGTTTTCTGATTTGGTAGCGTATTATGAAAAGCGGAGTGAGTTAAGTGTAAAACACGGAATTATTTTGGTGGAAGGGCTGAATTTTGATTCCAAGTTGCTATCGACAACGCATTTTAAGAATGCTTCACGATGGACATATTGGAATAGTTGCAGCTAAAGCGTTCGCACTTGGCATTATGTTTGGTGGCCAAAACTAGACAGCGATATAGAAAAATTCATTGCGCAGTGTGAAGAGGTCAGCAAAACCGAAATTGGCCAACTGAAGTTCCTTTATATTCATGGAACATACCTGACGGTCCGTGGAACGACTACACATAGATTTCAGCAGGACCAATGGAAGGTCGTATGTGGTTTATCCTCATCGATGCATTTTTCGAAATGGGTGGAAGTCAAACCAATGAAAAAAACATCAGCAGCAAAAGTGGTATCAACTTTACAAGAATGGTTTTCACGTTTCGGTTTACCAAAACAAATCGTATCAGACAATGGTACACAATTTACGGCAGGTGAATTCGAAGAGTTTTGTATAAAAATGGTATTAAACATATCAAGACAACACCTTATCATCCGAAAACCAATGGATTAGCTGAACGCTTTGTACAAACCTTCAAACGACGTTTCAGTGCTTGCAAGGAAGGTGACTATCACAATCGATTAAATGAAGTGCTAAGAGCTTATCGTTTAACAACACAAAAAACAACTGGTCTATCACCAGCTGAAATATTTTAGGTCGCCGACCATTTACAATCTGGGACCAAATGAAACCTAATATCCGAACCAGAATGTCGAATCAAGTGGCAGATCAAAAGATGCAACACGATATTCGAACAAAAGAACGTTCATTTACCAATGAGGATCAAGTGTGGATTCAAAATGAACGTGGCAAGGGTTGTGACAAAGGTACCGTAGTCGATCAAACAGGCGTACATTCATATCACGTCTTGGTGAATGGTGACATCAAACGAAAACATGCAGATCAGTTACGTGAGCGAATGTCGGAAAATTCAAGTAATATTGAAGAAGTTATGGAAGAAACGAAAAGTTCACCTGCACGGGAAAACGAACCACTAGAAAATCAGAACGTAGTGGTGCCAGTTCCGGTAAGACGTTCCGAACGAGTACGCAGAGCTCCAGACAGATTTGGTTATGAAAAGTATTGAAAAGTTCAATACTGAGGGGAAATAATGAGGCATATAGACAGACACTTATAAAATAATTTACGTAGTTACAAAACAGTGTTAGTTAGTTGTTGATTATAAAATGTCAAAATTGAGATTTACATTAAAAACTATCCCAAGGTTTATATTTTGGTTCATTAATAACCGAAATACGCTACATTTTAAAATGTAGCGTATTTCGGTGTATATATTCTTAAATGGGACGTTGTTTTCTAGAGAATGAAGTAAAATAATATTTTTTTGGCTACACTGTATAGGAGTCATGACGTCATCGACATTTTTTTTAAATGGCGCGATGAAAATTTTTTTGCGAAATACAATAGAACATCCTTTTCTCTTTTCAACCACATAAAATTTTTATATCCTTACATGAAAATGTTCAGAAAACTGAAAAAAACTACCTACATAACTTACCATTTAACATTTAAGGCACGCTAATATTTCTAGCATGCTATGAGTAATTTTACTGAAATTTGTCATACTTTATCTAATTTGGTAAACAATTTCTAAAATACCGGCACTGTCAAACTGACACTGTTTTTTCTACATTCGTAGTAAACCTCTAGCATATCGGCTTCTTCATTAATGTTATTCATTTCTCACCGTATGACAAATTTCAGTAAAATTACTCATAGCATGCTAGAAATATTAGCGTGCCTTAAATGTTAAATGGTAAGTTATGTAGGTAGTTTTTTTCAGTTTTCTCGAACATTTTCTTATGTAAGGATATAAAAATTTTATGTGGTTGAAAAGAGAAAAGGATGTTCTATTGTATTTCGCAAAAAAATTTTCATCGTGCCATTTAAAAAAAATGTCGATGACGTCATGACTCCTATACAGTGTATCCAAAAAAATATTGTTTTACTTCATTCTCTAGAAAACAACGTCCCATTTAAGAATATATACACTTTACTAAGTGTTTAAGCAAAAATAAATGAGTTATAGCTTGGGGCCTTTATAATCAAACAGACGGTATGTTCAAATCCCCTCCTGGTGCTTACGGGTTCTTAGTGAGAGATAGAGCACTTATTTGTAGAATTGTGTTTCGGATTCATACCGGTTCCTTCGAACTGGGTTTTCTGCGTTTCTCCAGTTTGTAAGGAGAAAAACACCTAGTAATTCGGTGGCAGTCGCAGCAATAATGAACAACCAGCCTAACACCTCCCCGACAAGCTCACAGAGAGCTTGGGGCTTGAATGGTGCAAATAAAAAATTAGAGAGTGAAGAAAAATTAGTTTAATTAATCAACATCATTTGAGGAAGTTACGTTAAACAATTGTATTCAATATTTGACAAAAACATAGGAGAGACTTTTAGTTATTAAAAAATTTATTTTAATTTAGCCAATAAAGTGAATTAAAGTTAGTTTTGGAAACACGAAGTAAAAACGCAAGAAATCAGTGGCGTAGATAGAAACTTGTTTCGGGCGGGGGTCCGAAAAAAAAAATCTAACGAGCACAGACTACTTAACATTTTATTTATGAAATGTAAAACAGCGAAGAAAAAATAATGCCATACGAGAAACTTTTTTTGTATGAATTACGCGGAACATAATATCTTAGAAAAATTTCGCCCCCCCCCCTATCTACGCCACTGTAAGAAATTATAACTTAGATGGTATTATTAGATATAAAAACGTAATTTCATAATTGTAACAATTGTCTTGCTAAATTATTTAAAATTTCTTGTCTTAAAAAAGTATCAAAATGGAAAAAAATTCGTAAAATCGACAATACTTTTAAGTATACTATTTAAATCTTTAAAACAAAAGAAAGAGGAACAAAAAGAATCGATTCGAGAGCTGATGGCGCAGACGAAGCCCGTCAGGCGAAAGGAAGTTAATATTATTATAATACCTTCCCGCTGTGTAAATATTTACACAAAGCTCTTGGAAAGTTCTGCAACTTAACGGAAACTGGAATCTAAACCGAATTGCGGTATTTGCCTTACCGATTTAAACTTGCGAATGTGTGGTTTCATTGAAGAGTATTATCATATTTCTGTCTTTAATTAACAGAGCTCTCCGGCATTTTCATGTGAAATCTTAAATTTATATTTAAAACAATTTAGTGAACATACACACGTTAAAAAACTTTTTGCAGTAAAACTTCTGAGATTTTTCAACTGAAACTAGAGTAAAAGCAATATTTAGGACAATTTTAAAAACTAGAGCCTTTTCAATATGAAGGAATTAGTTACAGTATGAATACGAGATTTGTTAATTATTTATTTATAAATAATTTATATTTTCTTTACTTGACCTAAAAGGAGGTGTCAACTTCTCCATAAATTCCGGTAACCTCTCTTCATCTTTCATAACTTTCACAACTTTTAAATTTTCTAGTTGTATCCCAAATCCAATTATAAGGAGTACCTATCCTTGTTTAAGTTTTTGTAAAAGCTATTCCAAGGTAATTTTCTTAATTACGATAACATTTATACTGATTTAGAACAATTTTTCTCTTTTGTATGGTTTTACTACCTACATCCGTCATTCCACCATGGGAGTGTGTTTCTGCTGAATGCTGTGAAAGATATATTTCTTAAATCAAATTCTTTCCTGTATTTTTTCACTTACAGTACTATAATAAATATCACTTTGAGTGATTTATTTGAGCTTACTCATTTCAAAACGTTTTGAAACAAAGCCAAGTAAAAGATTCAATACGTTGCCGTTGGTTCCAGACAAATACTTGAATGAATTCTTTCAACAAATTAAATCGGTTATGAGCCGAAATGCAACAAACACAGTAATAAAAGTCAAAGTAATAACAGTAAAATATTTTGAAATGAACTCTGTCCGGTGCAAATTCGAATCCTCTGAGAGAAGGCAAACGCAGAAGTAAACTTTGCTATGAAATTCAATTTAGTGTATTGTGTTTGCAGTTTTAGATTCTCTTATAGCTCTTCCACGGTAATGTAGGTAAGACGCCGGCTTTATAAATAAAGATATAAAACCAGCTTTCGTGCGACTTCTGTTCTAGACTTCTTGTAAAACTTGTAAAAAGAGTTTTGAATTCTAATTTATTCAGAACAAGGAAAAGTATTTGTAAAAGTTCAGTGAATATTGCTTTGTTTAAAATAGAAACTGCATCGAAATAAGCAAGAAGCTACCTAAATTAATTTATTACTTAGATTAATATAATATGTAATACAAACGAGATATCTACATGCAGAAAGATTTTTCATTTGTACGGGGTGCCAAGACGAGAACTCATTCCCCCTCTAACGTTCTTATTATTAAATTTGGAGAAAATGTTTAATATAAAATTCATAGAAATTAATTCAATTTTTAATTGATGATAGAAAGAAGCTATGAGTCTAACAGAGCAATAGAGTTTATGAATTTTATAAAAAGTATATAACCTAGGAAACCTAGGTTATTCTTCAGTTAAGGCGTAAATGTATGGCAGAAGTACATTTTAACTACTGCAACAACTGAAACTGCAAGAGCTATGGAGCAGATGCATAAATTCTAAATCCGAAACGTAGTTGCCTTCGCGTAAGATTTACTTTGTTTCATTTAATTCAGCACAAAGGGCGAAACTCGAGCAAATTTTAATTAACCGTGCCTAGGCGCATAATTTATATAAAATTCCGGAAATATTTCCGGCGATTCGAGAAAGGGTTCGTCGGTAATGAACAGAAGCAGATTCGAAAATAATTCGTCGAAGGTTGGGAACTTCGTCGTCGTGGAAATGACCTTCCCGAATTTTGTATTACTCCGAAGTGAGCGTTCGTCAATTCGTAACAAGTAACAACAAAGAAAACGTATAATAACATTAATATAAATTGATTTGCAGTTATGAGGAAAATTCCTGTTTACATCACTGCGTTCCTTTTGTTCCTTATTCTTTATACTTATGCGCTCGCGTTCCAGTTATACAGAGATTAAAAGAAAAGGGAAATATTTCTTGGTCTACAAGAAATTTAATTTGCAATATATTAAAAGAAAATATTCGAAAGAATTTCGTGATCAGGGAAATATCTCATTCTAATTTTTTTAATTATTTTTATTATTAAGGAATTACGAAGTGATAAATCTTATAAGAACTGCTGGTATTTTCTAAATACAAGGGCGTATTTTTATGTTATACGAGGACTGACAATTAAGTTCGTAGAATATTTTTCGTGTGCTCTATAGGGCACCCCTGCAACAGCGGCAACATGTGGGCCGTGGAATAACGTCCTCGTCCTTTCTTCGGTACATATTTCAAAACAATTGAACTTCATTTAATTAACATTTCAAGTAGCGACATCTTTTGATCGCTTTTTGACCTGACATTGCAGTAAGATTGACAAATTGAAGCTAGTTCGCCACATAATAAGTCATCCCATGCAAGGTGGCCATGCTTGCTGTCAAGGCATAATGAGAATTTTAAAAAAGTTTTGTGCAAATCAGTTTCGATTACACAAAACTTTTTTAAAATTTTCATTTAATTAGTTTAACGTCGGATTTTGCAAAGCAGTTTCGTGTCCGCTGTGAAAATTTGCGTTATGGATTTAATAGAAAAGAGAACCTGATTAATTTTTAGGTAAAGTTAAAGAAAGACAGCTCAGAAATTGTTGAGCTTTTGAATGAAGCATTATTAAGTAAGTCTGCCATGAAACCTGCTACAGTTTATGAGTATGCAAAGAGGTTCAAAGAATGGGGGAGGATCGGTTGACGACGATCCGAGAGAAGAAAGACCATTTTCGATGGGAGGCAGAAAAAAATGTTGTTGAACTTCTATCAACAGGCCGTCGTGTTTCGACTAAATTCATTGCAGAAGAATTAAGAATCAACAGAGAGACAGTACGACAGATAATAAGTGAAGGACAGCTGGATATTCTATGAGCTGGATCTTGCATCTTGACAATCTCCAGCACACACTTCTTCGCCAAAAATCGAATTACTGTGTTGAAACACCCGCCCTATTTACCTGTCCCTATTCTGCCTTTTTTTATTTCCTAAAATCAAGAAAGACATGAAGGATCATCACTGGGGGTCACGAGAGGAGGTGGAACGGATCACGACACGAGCTCTAAACAGTCTCACGAAAAATGATTTTGAAGAGGGCTTCCGGCAATGGAAGAAACTTTAGACCAAATGCATTGCTTTAGGTAGAGACTACTTCGAAGGCGACCGTGTACCAGACAACGAATAAATGTATTCCGTAGTTGTAATAATTTTTTTCTACGAACTTAATTGTCGGTGACAGGTATACCTAGGGTTGCCATACGTCCCGTATATACGGGACTGTCACCGTATTTCACTACTCACACTACTATTTGTCCTGTTTTTGTCCCGTTTTCTACCTAAACTTACTTACTTTCTTCAGGAATGGTCCGATGAAAGAAACAGGTTGTCAGTGGAGACAATTGAAGTAATTTTGATTTGTCATTATAATCTTATAATGACTTGCGCCGAATTTTATAATTACGTGAAAGAAGAAAATGATATAATGAAATGTAAAAGGAAAGTAGAATCAACTTTGAAATGTCACTGGGCTAAAAGGGATTAGCTTTTGCATCTTTTTTATTATTCTACATTGTTCATTTTATTAGATTGCATAAACTTTACCATTACTACCTACTTTTTTCTTATTTACCACTTAAACGTCCCGTATCAATGCTTGGCAATTATGGCAACCCTAGGTATACCTAACCTTGAGAAAACCAAATATCACATTAACAACCCCTTATTTTTATACATGACTCCCTTATTCCTGCACTTATTCCATCTTTTTCCAATTGTTCCATACCCTCAGAAATTTTTTTTCGGTAACTCTGCAAAATGTTATTCAATAGCCTCTTTAAATGCTTCATCAGATGCAAGACTCTTTCCCTTGAGATGCTTTTTTAAGTTTTTTAATAAAAAGGAGTCTGACGGAGCCAGGTCAGGGCTATAAGGTAGATGTATTAACTTTATGATTAATGATTATGTGCTGGAATTGTTTGCTTTATGAACCCGATAATTATCGTGCAGAAACAAGTTTCTTTGTGAATAAGAACGTGGGCGTTCTTCCTCCAGAGTAATTTTTAAATTTTCAATAGGCCTGTCCATTCATGCTAAACCTCTCGGCATATACTCAACATCCCAGAAAACTATTTCCACCAGTTTTTTCCACAAAATTGGTTGGCTTGTTTCGGTGGTGGAGAGCCTTTATGAACTCACTGCATGGATTCCTGTTTAGTGGGAGAGTCTCAGTGATATACCCAAGTCTCAATCTCGGTGATAATTCGAGAAAGATAGTTTCTGTCTCTTTGCAACGCGTCCAACCTCTTAAGAAATTTCTTTCCTGAGTTGTTTTCGCTCAGGTGTAAACAATCTGGGAAACCAGACACCTTCTTCATACCTGAATTGTCATGCAAAATTTTTAGGACACTTGTTTGGGATGTAGAGACCTGTATGCGTCAATCTTGCAGCACCAAATTTTCGACTTCTCGCACCATCTCTTCAGTTCGAGCTTCCACGGATCGTCCGGACTTTGGGTTATCGTTAATTGATTCTCTATCCCATCGAAAGAGTTTAGACCAAAATTTAACTTGAAAATAAGATGGTGCGTTTTCCTCATACACAGCACCCATACTTTCATAAATAACACTAGGCAACAATGATTTTGCCTCAGAACCGCAACCAGCTAATAACAGTGGGTTTTGTCACTCTGATAAAGAATATAAACATTAAAACTCATGATTGGCTCTGAATTTGATGAGATTATTTTTTTCATATTATTCATTTTAGTATTTTTTCATACACGGATTGCACGGTTTTTATGAGGATCATAGTCACCTATAGATTATATCGATTTTTTTCATGCACGGTTCGCACCTTTGTTCGTTATTTTGAGCATCATAGTCGCTTATGGATTATTTCGATTTTCATTTGTTTAGTTGTTTTCGTTTGACAGTTTACAACAGTCTTGTTAATCATGTCGAGAAATAAATGTGTTAACAATGCTGATAACTTTTGTTACGTATGTGGTGAAGTTACTTTTACAAAACAAAAACGAAACATATCCACTTCGGTTAAAAACGCATATCATTTGTATTTTGGATTCGATATCGGTCACCAGGATAAGAAATGGGCTCCTCACAGGACATGTTTAACATGCAGCTCAACGCTCTTAAAGTGGTTGAAAGGAGAAAGGAAATCCATGCCCTTTGTTGTAGCTATGCTATGGAGAGAACCATCAAATCATTTAACTGATTGCTACTTTTGTATGATGCCACCGTTGCGTAATGGGTACACTAAAAAGAAGAAATGGATAATAAAATATCCAAATTTACTTTCGGCAACCCGCCCTGTTCCACAGTAAGAACTCGCCTGTGCCTAAACCTGTAACCAGTTGTTCTTTTGGTGCAATTGACCTAGATGAAACCGATTTGCTGGGAACAGATAAGGACAGTTTTCAGGATTCAAATTTTACATTAACTCCAGAACAGCCGCACAGAATCACTCAGGCTGAATTAAACGACTTGGTTAGAGATCTAGACTTACCAAAGTCTAAGGCAGAAGGCTGAGTTGCTTGGGTCAAGATTAAAACAATGGCATCTGCTTGAAAAAGACGTGAATACGAGCATTTACCGAAATCGTCACAAGGATTTACGAGTAGTAGAATTTTTTGCCATGGAAGACAATCTTGTCTTTTGTTCTGATGTAAACAACCTAATGAAGGCTTTGGGAATTGAGCATAATCCAACAGAATGGGGCCTATTTATAGATTCGTCAAAGTTGAGTTTAAAGGCTGTGCTCTTGCATAATGGAAACATTTTACCATCTATTCCTATTGCTTATGTAGCACATATGAAAGAGACCTATAGTAATATGAAAAAGATTTTAACCGGTGTGAATTACGACGAACATCAAGGGCATATTTGTGGCGGTCTGAAGGTGGTTGTTATTTTATTAGGGTTGCAGCTAGGATACACAAAATTCTGTTGCTTCCTTTGTGAATGGGACAGTAGGGCTAGGACACTACATTATAAGAAGAAGAACTAGTTGCCTCGTAAATCGTTTGTCCCAGGTTCTAAAAATGTTCAAAATTTGCCAATAGTTGAGCCAAATAAAGTTTTTCTTCCGCCCCTTCACATCAAACTCGGACTTATTAAAAATTTCGACAAAGCTATTGATCAAACTGGGCGGGCTTTTCAGTATTTGCGAAACAAATTTCCTCAAATCAGTGACGCGAAAATTAAAGATTCGAAAAATACTCTATGACGAAGAATTTTAGAGTCTCTTGGCTGAAAAAGAAAAGGTCCCATGGAAAAGTTTTCAGCTTGTTGTGAACAATTTTTTAGGCAACACAAAATCTAACAATTACAAGACACTAGTGTAAAATCTGTTGCTCTCGTATGAAAGACTAGGTTGCAACATGTCTTTGAAGTTACATTTCCTTCATTCACATTTAGATATTTTTCCTATTAACTGTGGAGCAGTTAGCGATGAACACGGTGAACGTTTTCACCAGGATATTGCCGCAATGGAAAAACGATATCAAGGGAAATGGACTGCTTCAATGTTGGCGGATTAATGCTGGACCCTTGTAAGCGACAGTCCAGAAGCTACTTATAAGCGACATGCGAAAAAGAGTACAACAAACTAAAAATTAATATTTATTTTGATGTGTTAAATGTATCGTTCTTTCTTCATTGAAAAATAAATATTTTTTCAACCAGAGCCAATTATTTTTTTAATTCATATATTTGCTTTTATCTATTGGTAAGTGATCCAAAAATAATAATTTGTTGAACGAGGCAAAAAAAAGTTTCAATTTTGTTGCCCAGTGTAATTTTTGGGCCATTGTCTTCTTTTGTCAGGAACTTGATGAATAAGATGCATTCGGTGATTCTATGGAATGTTATTGAAATCTGATTATAATTTTTAAATAGAGATATCACGTACGCCTTAAAACCTTATATTATTTGAGTTTCCATACACGTTTCAATTTTTATACACGTGATTCACGAGTCTATATTTTAAAATAATTTTCTCATTTAGAGAAGTAGAGCAAAAAGTTTTTTAGACTTTAAACTAAAGTCTACTTGATAGTGATTGTCACACTGTGTTTTGCGATGTTGAAACAAGTAGCAAACTAAATTTACTAGAGGTCCCACAAGGCTATTTTAAAAATATAGAACGAGAATCGCCCTGTATATTAATTGCGATAGAGTTGACTTATGATTTTGTATCAGTTGACAAGTTCTTTTACATCATGGAAAGTGTAAAATTCCATTTGTTATAATTTTCTTCTTAATTCGCTGTTTAATACAAACATATTCACATTTACTGAAAATATGTAAATACAAAAGTATAAAGGTTGAAAAGCTTAAGACGAATAAATGAAATTTTGCAAGTCATGATGAAAATTAAATCCGTAGGTTGCAATACTCCTTGCAGAAGTGCAACTAATCTGTGTTTGCGAGCAGACGGAAAGCGGGCACCATTTCAGATTTACTTCTACAAGCTTCTTTGCTCTTTCTGTCGTAATGGCATGTGAGCTGAAACTATGGCAATTTAGCAAATTACGAATCAAAGCTCTGTAGCGCCACATATGGCAATGGAACTAATTACTATTTTTAATTGCCTGCGAAGTAATTAATGCCACTTGAAATAGCAATTAACAAAACAATTGCGCTTGATACTAATCTCAGCTACAGTCGGTAATTTCATTTTATTGTCAGAGTGCTAATTATTTTCTGTTAATTCGGATACAATAGAATAGGTTAGGTGGCGTAAAATTTTATGTTGGCTTCCAGATTACCTGTTTTACTACCGCAATTCATGTAAACACACAGTTACAAAGTTACATCTATGTAGCGCATTATGCTTTATGCTTTAATGTCATATTACGTTACATAAATTACAAACACATTATGCTCGGTAACATAAAGCTGTATTTGTTATCACTAATAAAATTATTGACTTTGAGTTCCGGTAATTCAAAATTAATTTTGAAAACGACTCGTTTACGACTTACTTAAATTCATGAAAATAAAAATCAAAACACTCGCGGGAAAGAATTCCTTCTTTCCTTCCGAATAAAAATAAAAACTGAAGAGAAATTGATTGAATTATCACGAAACCGAACTTGTAGAAAAATTGCGACAAGAATTAAACGAACAAAGAGTGGTCTCTATTTGAAATTAGTCACGGAAACTACCCTGATAGGAACTGATTTTTCCCCGTGATGCAAAAAGGTGTATTAATTTTTGGACCGAAACCCTGTTAACTTAAAATTAGTGTCTCCATGATCGATACTCTTTGTCTGAATTAAAAAAATCATCATCATAATCTGGTCCTCTTTTGCCCTCTAGGGTTTCGAAGTTACGTGTCTCCTCCAACGTTCTTTGTTCTGTGCCATTTCTTTAGCTGTTTTCCAGTCTTGTCCTCTTATTTTTAGGATATCTTCTATTTCACTATCCAATTTTTTTCTTGGTCTTCCCCGTTTGTTCTTTCCTATCGGCCTTGCTTTCTATATCTTTTTTACTTGTCTATTGCCATCCATCCTAATTAAGTGTCCAAACCAGCTCAACTTTTTATTTTCTATTATTTCTTTGATTGACTTCACTTTTAATTTTTACCTAATTTC
Organism: Dorcus hopei; assembly: GCA_033060865.1. NCBI lineage: Eukaryota > Metazoa > Arthropoda > Insecta > Coleoptera > Lucanidae > Dorcus > Dorcus hopei. The sequence continues at coordinate 7,075,148 of CM065423.1, read as the reverse complement.
TGTGTTCTTCATCCTATCTATTCTTCTTACTCCCAGAATTTTCCTGAGGTATTTCATCTCTTTGGCCTATGTATTAGCTGCCTGTAGGTATTCTATTGTTTACTTGTTCTTCTGCTTTCTCTCTGCTATCCACTGTACTTCTCAGATACTTATAACTAGAGACTTGTTCTATTTCTTGGTTTTTCAGTTTTATTTTAATGTCTACATGTTTGTTACTCAGGGGCCATTGTTTTCGTTTTTTCCGGTATTCATAAGTAGGTTATGGAATGCTAATTCTTCTTCCCATATATCGAAGTTTTTCTTTAGCTTTGCCTGTGTGTTTGCAAATAGCATTATATCATCTGCAAAGGCAAACGTCTCTAAGTACACCGGTTGTAATCTAGTGTATCCTACTAGGAAGTTTTCCATCTTTTCTTGTGCGCTTTTGATGATATAATCTGTCCCACATCTTTTCTCTATTCTCTATTTCTCTATCATATCGATAAAGCATATGTACACGTCAATTTTTTCTCGTTTACTTGGTTCACCGTAAATATATGGTCATGTATGCTGTGGTTTGGTCTGAAACCACTTTATATATTTTCCAGTTGCTTCTCTACTTCTTTCCTCAATCTGCCTTCCAATATTCTTTCGAACAGTTTCAGCGTCGAAGTTAGTAACGTTATCCCCCCTCTTATACAGGCTGTTCCAGCGAGACCTTTCATTAGGAGTTTATGGGGTTCTGGCCAAAACAGAAACTTGAACATTTAGAATTAGATACAAGTGATTGCGTTCTCTTCAGCTAAAATATTTTCAGATGTCTAGCACTTCCGGTTATACCGGAAGTTGCCATCTACTTTGTTATTTTAAATGGAATGCTACATTTTTTATCACGTTTTTGAATTCTACATGTAAAAATATGTTAAATTGCAATACATTTCCCTATCTCTAAAATGCATTATTTTTGAGATATTTTGAATTTTCTTAAAAATTTGTATTCTGCAATCTGATTTTCAAAAAATTATAACATAGCTATGATTGAAGCAATTTTATTTGTAATAGCTGATATTGTGGTTGAAGCTTTAAGGTTTTTAAAAATTCCATAAGCATAATCTATTAAGCTACAGGGTGTCTAAAACGCACCGCTCCACTCGAAGATATTCAAACACAAAAAAATACTTTTTTCAAATGGAATGACCAATATTTTAATACACCATCGTATGTGGAATCAAATGCTGCGTCGAACTGTACTAGCATTCCCTATACCTAACTTTAACAGTTTTTGAGTTATGAAAAATTTTCGATTTAATTCATAGAAAATTGCAATTGTAATAGATGAAATATTTTAAATTTTGTTAAGATAGCATGGAAATTATAACAATGATTACTGTTACAATAAATTTTGCAGTAAACGAAAGAAAATAGATTTTCGCAAATGGAAATTCGCAAATTTTAATTGTTCTTTGATCATCCTTTTCTTGGGACGCTTGTTATCTTATAAAACGAAAAAGGATAAATTTTATTACTTTAAATTCAAGAATAAAATAGCTGCTAGTTTGCAATTCTCTGGGTTAGCATGAAAGTGTTTTAAAACCATTGTCCAATTTTATCTTCGTTATTTGTTGCTGATCTTCGTACATTTTGATTTTCCAAGTTGTATAAAGTTAGGTTCAAACTTTCCAAACTGTGTTTTATTCATAGGAGACAAGAGAGATACATTTTATTGAACACACATTCTCTGCTCTGTACAATTTTAGATCATTCTTCATTAATTAAAAAATAGATTAAAAATATCAGCGTTTGAATAATTTTGATTTTGATTCTCAACTTCTTTTTGGTTTTGCTTAAAATTTGTAGTAAGAGGAAACGTTAAATGCAAGTGTTTGTTGTTTTCGTGGCTATGTCAACAAAATTCGAAATATTTAACATAATAAATAGTAAATTTTTATGTATTAAATCAAAAATATCTCTTAACTGAAAAATTGTTAAAGTTAGGTATAGGGAATGCTAATACAGTTCGACGCAGCATTTAATTCCACATACGAAGGTGTATTAAAATATTGGTCGTTCCATTTGAAAAAAAGTATTTTTCTGTGTTTGAATATCTTCAAGTGGAGCGGCGCGTTTTAGACACCCTGTAGCTTAATAGACTATGCTTATGGAATTTTTAAGAGCCTTAAAGCTTCAACTACAATATCAGCTATTACAAATAAAATTGCTTCAATCATAGCTGTGTTATAATTTTTTGAAAATCAGATTGCAGAATACAAATTTTTAAGAAAATTCAAAATATCTCAAAAATAATGCATTTTAGAGATAGGGAAATGTTTTGCAATTTAACATATTTTTACATGCAGAATTCAAAAACGTGATAAAAAATATAGCATTCCATTTAAAATAACAAAGTAGATGGCGACTTCCGGTATAACCGGAAGTGCTAGACATCTGAAAATATTTTAGCTGAAGAGAACGCAATCACTTGTATCTAATTCTAAATATTCAAGTTTCTATTTTGGCCAGAACCCCATAAACTCCTAATGAAAGGTCTCGCTGGGACACCCTGTATATTGGCAAGATGATCCCCACTTTGCATTCGTCTGGTATTTCTTTTTGATCCCAACTACGATTTAGTAACCTAAACAGTTGATCTTTCCCTGCTTCTCCTATGTATTTTATTAGTTCGGGGATCATTTCATTCACTGCTGCAGCTCTTCCTGTTTTCATTTTCTCTATGACTTCGTTTATTTCCGTCATTGTGTCCATTTTCTTTCTACTCTGAAGTAATCTGACATGGATTTCTCGCAACTGATTATCATCTCTCTGGTAATCTTGTGTATCTTCTGTGTTTAAAGTGAGTATTATCGATGCAAAATTCCAGTAGCCTTTTGCCATTATTGTTAATTATTACTCCACTCCATCTTGCTGCTTCTCTTTCTACTCTTGCATTGAGATCGCCCGCTGTTATTAGTTCTCCTTCCTTTACTTTTACATATTTCATGTAGGCTCTCCCAAAATCCGCTTTTCTTTCATTCTCGTCGGATCCATATACTATCACTATGGTTTTCATCTTCCCTATTCTCCCAATTTCCTCTTTCATTGACACATTGCCATGTTCTTACATTATTAACTTCCTCCTTCCTTATCAGGCATGCTACACCAGCTCTGGCCTTTTCCTTCTCGTCTACTCCTCCGTATATTAATGAATCACCATTTACTAGCTATTCACTACCTCAGCCCTTCTTTTTCGTTTCTGTTATTGCTTTAAGCTCTAGGTCGGCTTTCCTTAAACATTCTACTAATTCGATTTTTTCCCACTCAGTCCTCTTACTTCCATGTCGCTATTTTCCATCTCTGGTCAGAGTTTCTCATCCTCGTTTTTGTTTTGTTATTTTCCATACTTTTTCTTTTCTTTCTCTTTTACCCCTCTTTTCCTTCTTTAACCCTTATCTTCTCTCTGATCGGTTCTAATTGCTATCTTAGTGTGTAAGTCTTGTCCAGAATTTATGTCCTTCTCCTTTGCCTGTTTCGTTGCCGATCACTCTTACTGTTGTGTACTAATTTTTTGTTTACTATTCTCTATTTTTCCCATCTCTTCTCTCCATTTCCATTCCTCCCATCTGTAGTTACTTTGTTATAACCGATTTTGACCTCTTTGTTTTTGTTTCTTTTTTCTCTATCTAATAGTCTTAATTGCTTTTGTTTTTCTCTCTTTTCCTTAGTTAAGTCATCTGCGATGTAGATCATTTCTTTTCCCATTCTCAATTTAGCTTTGTGTTTCTTTATTTCTAGTTCGTCTTTTTGGTTGTCTAATTCTACTATGCAGATTTTACTTCCTATTTTAGTGACTGCTTTTGAATTGACATTTATTTGCAATTGCTTTATAAATTTACTTATTTCTTGTTTTAGTCCTGTTGTTTCATTGTTAGTCAATTCCAATCCTGCTATTACTTTGTTATTTTTCTTTTTCTCCTTTTAATAATTTTCAGTGCTTTCCTTATATCATGTACTTCTTTTTTAATTTCGATGTTTTCTTTTTTCGTGTTTTCATTTTCTTCCTTTAATTTCTTATTTTTTTGTATTAGTTTCATTATTTCTTCATTAAATACTTTTTGTTCTCCTCTGATTTGATGTATTTCAATTTTGATTTCTTTTTGATCTTTCCTCATTTCTTTTTGGCTTTCTCCCATTTCTTTCATTATCTTCAGCATCTGGTTAATCCTGTCGTTCTCTGGTTTTTGTTGTTTCGGGGGCGTTCTAGAAGTCCTTTCGCTTCTTTCAAAACTTACTCATGTTTCATGCCTCGCCCTTCTTTTTGTTCCTTGTTCGTCTGTGGAGTATTCGCCAGTTTCCGTTCTTATTTATTTACAAAGTTAGTTATCATTCTTTGTAATTGAGGGTCTAATTATTTTAAAATGTTGATGATTGATAGTGTTGTGTTTATTAGCGTTCAAACCTGTCTTATCTCTCTGCCCTCTTGCGTTTTTCCTGCGATAAGAGGTTGACCCAAATAGACTTTTCGGAGTCACTTTATTCTCACCGAGTTTATTAGTTATTTGTTTGTTACTTATACTGTTTCAAATCTTTTTAAACAAGGTTATTCAGCTTTAACTTTTCTTTTGCCTCTTCGTAGTATCTTTATATTGTGTTTACTGCTCGTAATCGCTGGCTAATTGAGTTGGATTGCAGACGTAAAACAACAGGTGCGGCCACACTCACTCCCTCGAACAGACTGATGAAAAATAAATAAATAAAAAAGGAATGTTGGAAAGAAAAAAATTAGATGCTAGAAACATAAAATATATTGTTTAAAGTGTTGATACTTCTTCTTGTGGAGTTTCTTTATTTAAAACTATTAACATTTCATAAAAATCCTAAAACTAGCATAAAAATAGTACGTTGTACGTTGTATAGTTGTATGGTTTACTCAAGCTCATCATTCCTGAAATAAATAATTTGTACTACTCTCTATACTTTGTAATACTCGTATACACCGTGTTGATTCGTTTTTCAGACATAGCAAAATAGCATGTAAAACTAAATATATGCAATTAATGGCTTTCTCGTAAATTTTAGAGCAAAACGGCAAAGGAAAAAATGTTTAGAATTCTAAAATGTACTTAATACATCATATTTCTCATATTTCTGCCTGCTTAATTGGCTTTACCATGTAAATTACATGAGGAAAACTATCCTCATTTAGGTCGTTGTAAAAGAACTTTTAGGGGGTTTTGTGACAGGAATTCATTAATAGGAGTAAATTAGAGTTTTTAGAAGACATTCCAACACCTGTTAATTATCATTAAAAAATATTTCTCCTCAAAAGCATATTGCATCAAAAACGTTGCGATTACGTACAAATATTACTTTAAGGTAAATAATAAAATATCTAAAGCAATAAATACCTTTCTCTATTTTTTTTCCAATTACAAATCTTTGAAGTTTTTATTCAAAATTATTTGAAATTTAAAATTAAGTTTTGATAAGCGAAATTTTATGAAAAGTTCAAAAATTGAAAAATTCAATTTTTGCGGAAATTAACGAAAAAAAAAACGTTATTTTCTGGCCTTGTGATTATTCAATAAGCTAAAAGTAATACGCTATCCTTTAATTTATTTCATTATTTTCAAACATTTTTTCCTATTTTTAAGAAATTTGCAAAGAAGTAGCATGAAGGATAATTTAGTAAGTAAATTAACGCAGATTCAGTACACATCTGACGAAGACACTGTGTGTCGAAACAATTGTCATATTTTAAACTAATAAAAATTGTGAAAATTCGCTACTTTAATGTTTTCATTAAGTGTGATAATGAATTTTCATCGAGTAAAGGCCGAATCAATCCAAAAATAGGTATGGTTCATTAACACCGCAATATGTGGTGATTTGCGAAAGCAGTAGGTACATGTTCTGTAAAAATTTTCAACATCTGGCGAAATTCAATTTCCACTTCAATTCTTCGTAGGTGCACTTATTGTATTCGGTTGTATAATTTCCATGCAATCCGAGTGCTGTTTTCTTTTGGCGTGCATAAAGCGGGCAAAATAGAATGTTAAGTATGACAAGCGACAACGCACACGCTTTTGAGAAACGGTAAGAGAGAATCTATAAGACATATTTCTCGAGTTTCGTATATCTTATCACCTATGTATACTAATATTAATATGTTGTTATTACACTGAGAAAAATAAACTGTTCAGTCAACCAAAAACACGTTCAGTTAACAATATTTTTCGTTTACCTATTAGCAATCACTGAACCAACAGTCAAAAAATGTTAAACATTTTAGATTGAATCAACTCAATATTTTGTTTGAGGCAAGCATACAATGAAGACATCTTTTTTGTTGCTTTAAACCTTTAATGCACAAGAAGATTGATACAAGAACTTTAGATTGTTAAAATTGCTAAATATTTTATTTGTCTGAACGCTGTTAGGAAATTAAAATTATAAAAGTAACTTTTGAGTACGGTTAATAAAAGCGTAAAGTCAATTCAATCTAGACTATCGTTTCCGGAAACATCAATTAAATGTTCACCTCTTTGCGATACTGCCAAAGTAAGGTAACCCTTCATCCTTTGATGAGGTGGCAAGAGGAGCTGAACAAACCTCTCAAACGAATTTTATAAAGTGGAACACATTCGAAATATGAATGACTTTTATTCATTTAAGAAACGATGTCGAACAACAAGGTTATGCTGGGACAGGCAGTAAATATACGTGAAGTTTTAGCAGGTGCTATCTGGAACTCGATAGCAAGAATTTCAATAACTGTTTACTGTTTATTTCTGCAAACGTAACACGTAAATTCGTATATCGTTCTAATGCTATACAGGCTGTTACAAATTCGAGGCTCACCATTGGGATCTCGGAAACGGTAAGAGATACGAAGTCGGTTAAATTGGGGCAAAGTTGCGTATTTTGATGCTTAATAATAATCCGTTCTGAAAAATCTTCTACGATTTGAAGTTTCTGAAATATTCCCAAAACACAAGAAAACGTAATTTTCTTTTTTATTTTTTTCTGAAGTTATTATTGCAGGGATCTTAACAAAATTAATACATTCTACAGGCACTTTTTTCAGCTCTTTACGATGATATCATTAGATTTTACTTAAAACGTTTCGTCTCGTTCTGACCATCATCAACTTCATTTTTTCTTATGGGCGCTACATTGGGTTTTAATACCATTGAATAGATCTATTTATTCTGATGCTTTTTCATATATCACACATCCCTATTTAATAATTTAAAACAGCTGGAAATGCAAGAAATTGTTGAAAATAACACTGCAAAGAAAAATATGGTATGTAGTGAAAACAAAAACCAGGAAAGTTTGATATACCTTCGGAGTTTTATTTCATATATCACAAAAGCTGATTTCAGTAAAATTTTTAGATCTAAAAATGAATGTTACGTATCCAAGAAAATTAAAAAAATGTTTGTGGTCTTAACAACAACAATTCAGTAATAGCGAGCGAAATTTCCTTCCAACAGTATCCAGAAAGACAACTACAAAAGAGTTGATTAGTTGATTAGATTTGTAATTAAATTATACATTATTATTATTAAAAAGCTAGAAAATATCATATTAAATTATGCGCATGTCTTTAGAAAAATCGTATCTTAAAAGATGTTACTGCTCGAGGAAACATTCTTTCCTGTAATCTCATAATTTTAAACATTTCATAAATAACTATGAATTACCTCTTCTAATAATTCTTCATTCTCATCATCATTAAGGCGATCTCGATAAGTCCTTCGAGTTTTATGAAAATATCCATAAAGTGCAATGTTTCCATCTAACTTAATAATATTGTTCTGTGTGGATGGCATCTTTTTGGGTATTATGGGAAGTAAATTTATCTTGCTATTACTAAATTGTTGTTAGCACAATACATTTTTAAATTTACAAGAATGAGAGATTTTTAAAGACATAAATAAATTAAATACTGCGTCATCGTCATTGTTGGAAGTAAATTTCTCTTGCTATTACTAAATTGTTGCTGTCAGTCAGCACAATACGTTTTAAAAGTCTACGTCTTTCTTGGATTCACATCCTTCATTTTTATATCTAAAAATTTTTCAAAAATCTGTTTTTGTGATAAACGAAATAAAACTTTGAAGGTATATCAAGCTTTTTTTGGTTTTTGTTTTCATTGCATACCATGTTTTTCGTTGCAGTGTTATTTTCAACAATTTCTTGCATTTCCAGCTGTTTCAAATTATTAAATAGGGATGTGTGATATATGGAAAAGCACTAGAAAAAATAGATCTATTCATTGGTATTAAAACCCAACGTAGCGGCCATAAGAAAAAATGAAGTTGATGATGGTCAGAACGAGACGAAACGTTTTAAGTAAAATCTAATGATATCATCGTAAAGAGCTGAAAAAAGTGCCTGTAGAATGTGTTAATTTTGTTAAGAGCCTTGCAATAATAACTTCAGAAAAAAATAAAAAAGAAAATTTCGTTTTTCGGTTTTTTGGGAACATTTCAAAAACTTCAAATCGTAGAAGATTTTTCAGAACGGATTATTATTAAGCATCAAAATACGCAACTTTGCCCCAATTTAACCGACTTCGTATCTCTTACCGTTTCCGAGATCCCAATGGTGAGCCTCGAATTTGTAACAGCCTGTATAACTAAATGGATGACGTCTTATTAATATGGGAATTAACCGTCGCTTTTACTTGACTTAATATTTATTCCGTTAAATAAAAAATCAAACCAGACACATAAAAGCAACAACACTTTGAAATCATTTTGAAATTTGAACTTTTTGATTTAACATATTAAACGCTTTATTTAAGTCAACGCACAAAAAGTTGACATTCAAAAAGTTGTTGACTTAACTATTTCACTTTTCTCAGTGTAGTTACCGTGTACGAACAAATTACTTGAGATTTCACCCCTTGCGTTATTACATCCTTTAAGTGTTTCATTATAACTTCTGAAGCTAATAATTTTGTGCCTCCATTATTTTGCAGTAATTAGATTCACTTTCAATATACAACAAGTCAACCTGATACTAATTTCAAAAATTAGTTGTTTATAAGCTTCTGTTTATAAATCAATATATCAATAAATAAAATGAAGCCGATATTAAATTAAGTATTTATATATTTTAAGGGAAAAGTTGTTGGCTGGGAGATAATAGACAGAAAAAATTGTTTAAAACAGTAAACGTTTCACATCAAAATTCGACGCTTCTTCAGTACGTGATCTACAAAAACACTAGCACCCATAATGTTTAATAAAAATATTTAATCGTCTTACCTAATTAAAAGGACAAGCACACAACATTTAAAAATAATTTAAAAACAATGTTTACATTGTACACGAGACGAAACACAGTACAAACCTGAATTATTCCTAATTTAAACTTGAAATTGATAACGCGAGTCCAGTTTTTTAAAGTATAAAAATCATATTAAAAAGTAAAATACAAGCAAACAGCAAGCCAACACCATCTGTTAGTAGAAAATTGTAAAAATGTAGAAAACTTTTTAAGTAAGTCTCGAGTATAATAATTAATATCCTGAAAATCATTAATATGATTTATGTTGTTAGGATTCATAGTAATGTCTAATGTGTGGGGATTCTTTAACTAATCTTTTAAATCTAGTCGTTTCCCTATCTAATATTCTAGAATTGTCAAAATCAAACTTGTTGATTGTTACTAATAGAATGTTGTACCAAAGCACTGTGGTTTGGATTGCCTTTTTCTATGTGGTTATCATGTTGATAAAATCTTGTTTTTAAATATTGCGAAGTTTCCCCTATGTAGCATGAATTACAGTTATTACAATCTACTTTATAAATTAAATTGCTTTGTTTTTGTTTTTTAGTTTTGTCCTTTGTTCTTGTTAGCAATGTCCTAAAAATGCTATTTACTATCCAAACAGGAGTTAATTGATAATTATTAAACATTCTATGAGATTTATTCTGTAGGTTAGCATGATAAGGGAAAGAAATGAACTTGAATTGATTAGTTAAAGTTGAAAGGGGTGAGTAGTTATTGTTATTTTGAAAGAGTTTTTTTAAACGTTTGTTGACCGTTGACTCTATTATATGAGGTGGAAAGCTATTATCTAACAAAACATTTTTGATTAATTTGATGTTATCATCGTGAAATTTTTTATATGATAAACAGGGAGACTAAATTTAAATCAGTTTGATTTATCATGAGCGTACGCTTCGAAAGAGTGGGCTCGTAACCAGTATACGATGCATAGATAACAGTGGGCGAGCTCGACGACACTGCGAGTGCACGGAGCCGAACAATGCGCTAATGCAACGAAGCTCGCGAAAAAAATATGCCGTCTCCGCTTGGTCGACTAACGCGCATAAAAAAAACTGATTTAAATTTAGACTCCCTAGTGATAAGAGAATGCCTCTATCTATTAGATTATTAACAGCAGCAATTTTATAATGAAAAGGATGATACGAATTAAAATTTATGTACCGGCCAGACCAACTAGGTTTGCGATACCAATTAGTTATAATATAATTGTTTTCTCTAATTAGGATGACGTCTAAGAAGTTTATAGTCTGGTCATATTCAGTTTCTATGGTGAATTTAAGCCTTTCATGAAACATATTAAATTGTAGTAAAAAACTTTGTTGTGCGATTTTATTAATGCATGTCAAAATATCGTCTACATACCGAAAATAAAAAATAGGAATAAATGAAAGGTTTTTTAACACAGCATTCTCCACATGAAACATAACTATATCAGCAATGATAGGTGATCGGGTAGACCCCATAGGTGTACCATAAATCTGTTGATAAATTATACCGTCGAAAACAAAATAAGAAGAGTTGAGACAAAACTTGGTTGCGGCAATTAATTCGTTTTTTGTTTTTAATGGTTGTACACTGAGAAAAATGAAATAGTTAAGTCAACAACTTTTTGAATGTCAACTTTTTGTGCGTTGACTTAAATAAAATGTACTTGTTTCAACGGTAATATTCTTAACTGAACATCTTGGAAATTGTTCAAGTAACACTAAAAAAATGTTAAACTATTACGTTTGACTGAACGATGTTAGTGTTTTCCTTAAAACGAAAGTGCTTAATATGTTAAATCAAAAAGTTGAAATTTCAAAATGATCGTAAAGTGCTGTTGCTTTTGTGTGTCTGTTTTGATTTTTTATTTAACGTAATAAATGTTAAGTCAAGTAAAAGCGAGGGTTAATTCCCATATTAATAAGCTATCGAGTTCCAGATGGCGCCTGCTAGAACTTCACGTATATTTACTGCCTGTCCCAGCATAACCTTGTTGTTCGACATCGTTTCTTAAACGGATAAGTCATTCATATTTCGAATGCGTCCGACATTATAAAGTTCGTTGAGGTTTATTCAGCTCCTCTTGTCACCTCAACAAAGGTTGAAGGGTTATCTTACTTTGGCAGTATCGCAAAGAGGTGAACATTTAATTGATGTTTCCCTAAACGATAGTAGAGATTGAATTGACTCTACGCTTTTATTAGCCGTACTGAAAAATTACGTTAAACATATCAAAAATATAATTTTAATTCCCTAACGGCGTTCAGACAAAAAAAATATTTAGCAATTTTAACAATCTAAAATTCTTGTATCAATCTTCTTGGGCATTAAAGCAACTAGAAAGATGTCTTCATTGTATGCTTGCCTCAAACAAAATATTGAGTTGATTCAATCTAAAATATTTAACATTTTTTGACTGTTGGTTCAATGACCACGCCTGATTGCTAATAGGTAAACGAAAAATACTGTTAACTGAACGTGTTTTTGGTTGACTGAACAGTTTATTTTTCTCAGTGTATGGGGAGATAATTCAGACCACCTATCATTGATGATGTCCAAAGCTAAAATGACAGGGACGTTAGTAAATAAAGCACAGGCATCCAATTAAATGTTTTTATTAAACATTATGGGTGTAATAGGCTAGTGTTTTTGTAGATCACGTACTGAAGAAGCGTCGAATTTTGATGTGAAATGTTTACTGTTTTAAACAATTAATTAAAGGCTGTTGATTGATGAAAACGATTTTTTTATCTCTATTTATATATTTATTTGAATTCAAAGATTTTGTATAATGAATCAAAATCAGGCATTTCTCAACTTTTCACTTATTTATAATTGGTAGCTTCTTCAATCCTGAAGAAGTCGTGTTGGTTGACAATTTCCTCGGGATCGAAGAAGTTGATGTATCAAAACGTTAAAAATGTGATGTCTTAAAGATAATCCGGATAAGTAATTTACAGTTAAGGATCTATATAATTACAGATTAATAGTTGGGTCACGTAACCACGAATTTAATATTCACTTGATAACTGTAGGTGCATTTTCGATGTCGTGAGTTCAAAATGGGAGTTGTTATGGTTTGGGTTTCCAACTGATTTCTTCGAATCGAGTTTTCCATGTTTCCTCAATTTGTACTGTTAATGCTAAATAACGAAAATCTCTAAAAAGTCGGTCGCAGTCACAGCGGGCAGGACCTGAATAATTAATTAATTTATCAAAATAGCGTAAACAAAGGGACCAATTTCTTCGTTCGGGCCAAAAAGGAATATTAAGATACTGAGATAAATTCGAATCGCGACTTAAGACAATAATATAACAAACGATTTGTAGAAAATGTTCTTATAACGGTTGGCGTCACTCCGAAACACCTTACATTGGCAAGTCAGGAAAATTCAGCTTCAGTGGAGGCGAATTTTGATTTGACTTGTGTGGGCGCACCAAAAAGACAGTGAAAATGGCATCCATGTGCCCTCGGAAGGTGGCTATTTTCCACTCCAAAGCTTCGCGCGGGATAAAATGCCTATTTAAATTTAATTGGTTCATATGATGTCAGCCACCCACTTATAAGACCCAATAACAATGTTTTAAATATTTCAGTTCGCGGAGAAAAATTAGTTTCTTTAAGATAGTTCCGTGATTAACCATTCTACGTATTTGTTCTCGTCGAGAATTTTTCTACAAGTTCGGTTTCGCGAGAAATCAATTAATTTTCTCCTTAGTTTTATTATTTTCTGTAGCAAAGATAAAATTCTTTCTGTGAGTATTTTTGGTTTTATTTTAATAAATACAGGTAAGTCGAAAACGAAACGTTTCAAATTAAAGTTGTCCCAAAATTTTGGATTATAAAAAATCAAATTATTTATCTAGAACTCAGAAATTACCATTTTTTCTCTCCAAATTAATTTTGATTGTATCGTTTGCATTTTTATTATTATATTTTGAATTGTTTTTCTGTGATAATTTTTTGAATTTACATTTCATATGAAGATTAAGAAGCTTTTTGAAGTTAAAATCATCATTAGTCTGAAGTGGTCTTTAACTATACTATAATAAAAGTTGTATATAAAAATGTGTGAGTTATATATGTATTTAAATAACATAAGAAAACATAGATCTTTATTCTTTTGTGGAAAGGAAACATTTGCGAACATATGAGGTGGTTTAAGATAGGAACAATAAGGTCAAAACACGAGGGTGTTATAAACCACAATAATGCCGCCTTATCTGACCCACATGTAACAAAGGCATCCCTAAAGCTCCAATATAACTCTTTCGACATTTCCCTCACCTCAATACTTTCAGAATTACCTCTCGCTTCTCACTTTCTCGAGAGTATAATCGGAAAAGAAAACTTTAGAAATTTAAAATTTTCAGCTCCGAGATTTTAACGTAAATTAACTAGTACGAGTGGTGTTCTTAATTAAGCATATCTTTCAGCAGCTTAACATTTTAATACGAATCTGCATATGTATTGTTTAACGGACCAGTAATATTCAAATGCAAAGAAAACATACGCAGGAAATGCGCAGCTGTTCTGCATACACGGCACGTATCAAATATACGAAATAAGATTCGTGTTCGAAATGTCTTTGGAAAGAGAATAACACGTAGTTTGATTCATTTTGGTCTACATTCGCACAGAATCCGGAGTGTCTGATTTTGAATCAAATTTTATACTTTTCTCATTATCGATACTTTGACGTTAAACAATTTTTAAATTTGTAATCAGATATTTAAATAATAAAAAATAAGCTTTTGGTATTTTATTAACCATAAAATTGCAGTCGTGAAAGTGAAATGGTCGAGAAGCTGAATTTAAAATGTGCATGCGGAGACAGTATTCTTTTATGCCTCATAAGGTCAGCGGAAACGTAACGTGACGCACTTTTTTCTCGTGAAGCATAAAACAATCCGGCTATAACAAAATTCGGACATTATATGGAGTCTCGCTATCGTTAGGGAGCTCCCTCCATAAAAATCCTCGACAATGGCCAATAAGGGAACTTTGTTTTCGCAGAAAATAAGAACATAACTTTGATAGTAGCTGCTTTATTCATGGGCACATCAGAAAAACTGGTCAACCGTAAATTAGGCTAATGTGCAAGTTTATTTTATTGCAATCCTCAGCACATAAATTATAGAGTTACTTCGTTTCAACTTTATTGCACCTGCTGACGATAACTTTAAATGCAAGTGAAGTCTCGTAAAATTGTGGTTAAACTGAAAACTTTGCAAATTTTATTTCCAGAACTTCAATATAATCTAAACTACATTCTTTAAGGATACTAGTCATAAAGCAACTAAATTTAAATAACTAAATCATGTTTCTCGAGATGTTTATTTCATTCAAAAAAAATCTTTTATTTGCGCCTTAAAAAGCGAGATTACAGCGACTTTTAATTTCAAGAAAATGTTTCAACAGAAAGAAGTTGCAGGGTGAACCCTAACAGCAAAGTTTTGGTTATCCATGAATTTGGACGTTTTCTCTAATGGCCTGCTTCATCATCCTTTCGTTAACTTCTTCAATTCATTGTGGATTCTTTTTCCATATATTCAATAACTAGAATACCTCCAAAAATCGATCGTCATTAACTTACAAGAAGAAAACTACTTTTCTCCTTCTTTGGAGAGCTCTCATGAGCCCATTGCATCGACTTCTGTATCGTGAGAGGTTACTATTAGAACACTCAAGTCTCAACGCTTATTATAATTCGCCAAAAATAACTCTCATCGCTCTCTAAAGCTACCAAATGTTCTTTACAATTTCTTTCCTAGCCAGTTTCTGCTCTGGTGTAAGGAATTTGTAGATTCATCGTGCAGGAACTTTTTCCATCCGTAAATCATAGTGCACAATCTTGTAAACTGCAGTTTCGGATACAGCAGCAAATCTTCAACGAGACTGGTTTCCTAAGTCTTAGTGTTCTTACAAGAACCAGTCTTCCTATTTTGGGGTCATCCTGAATTGAGTTGCGGCCCCATTAAACTGTTTACACCAAATTTCACTTGAAAATAAGATAGGCCGTGCATGCAGGACATTCTTTCATAAATAACTTTTGATCCATTTCCCTCTTTAGTTAGAAACTTTATCACTGTATGTGTCCCTTGTCTATTGCACGGATTAGAGCATGCTTCTAGTCTCCCGTCATTCAAATGTTGGCAACCGTAAGTTGCGGCAGTTTTTTCGCAGGCAACCAAATTTGATTGTTCAGATGACAAATTTTCCTTCAATTTGGTATAAATGTTTTTTCAATACATGATGAGCGTAGATAATAATTAACGAAAAAGGACCTGTTTGCACCTGGCTGCCAGGGGTTTGCGGCGGGCTAAGAAGTGGCAATCTACTTGTTTGAAGTTTTTAAATCATTCTTTTTTAGATGTTCATTTACTTCGCAAACAAATAAACGAAGTTGTTTAAAAAATAATAATTAAAACTCCTGTAATTAAGGGTACTTGCGGCAAACTTTTGCAAGGCAACCCAGCCGATATGTATGACCCTGTGTGTAATCTTTCATTAGAATCGTATTTCGTTAAAATAACAGACAAACGTAGAAAACTCGCGGTGGGATCTCGTACTATTATGTCAAATGCAAATTTTGCATTCACGTAACCATTCGATTATTATAAACATAACTTAACTTTTTATATCCCTTTAATTAAGATTTTCAACAAAATGGATAATAAAACGCAATTAATGAAATAAGACGTTTATTTTATTATAAATACTTCAAATATGTAAACAAAATCTTTGACAGTTGACGCTGTTGACAGCTCGCAGTTACTCTAGGTAGCAACATACTACGATAAGTCCTTAGATAAGTCGTCATAAAATAAGAGCAAGTTCAGAGCCTTATCGATAACGGATTTTTTTTAACGCACGTTATTTATACAGGGTGTCCCAACAGTGTGTTCTCGGGCCATATCTCCATAACTACCGAAGATACAAAAATATTTTCAACACAATTTCTTTTTTAATCTAAGAGATCTACAACACAAAATTATTTTCATCTGTGCAAAGTGAATCAAAACAGTGGTGCCGGGCACAACTTTTTTAGTTCAAATGGCATGCCCTATACCGGCTGTTTCAAATTGAGTGTGCACTGAAGGGATCTTCTAAACCGTAAGAGATACAAATTTGGTTAAATGGAAGAAAAGTTGCACAAATCAATGCCTAATTCGTATTCATTCACAGAATAAATCTTTTCTTATTTTTTCTTGAGATATTGATCAAAATGTAAAAATGTCGATTTTCTTTTTTCCTCTGTATCTCTCGTATTATAAATAACTTTGAAATTCTGATTTAACTTTCTACAGGCATTTTCTTATTCTGCCTCGAATAGAGGTGGCAGAATTGAAGTCAAACGTTTCGTCTCTCCACGACCATCTTCAGTTTCGATTTTTTAAATACAACGTATATCTTTTAATTATTCTATTCGATAGCATTTTTTCTGCTGATTGCAGTGATGTATAACAATTAATACTTTTTTCAAGTAAAGTTCAAATATGATAAAAAAAGCTTGATGCAGTTTCGTCATGATTTATTTAATAAGTAAATTTATTCCTTAGTACTTTTTTTACTTACTAAATATTAATAACTAACATTCAAATGTCGGAAGAGAAAAAATCAATAAAATCAATCAATCAATCAACAAAAAATCAAAGGGCTAATATTTGGTGATCTTAGAGGCCACGCGACAGGTCCATTTGTACCTATCAGGAAAAGTTTGATTCAAATATAATTTGTTGTTATTTCAGCATTATGTGCTGGTGCTCCATCATTTTGAAATTACAATTCCATAATATGATTTAGAGGAATGTAATCTAAAATGTTTTCCAATGCTGTCCTTAAAAAATTGATGTAACGTTCAGCTGTTACATAATTTTCGTAAATGATCGGACCATTAATTATATTATGCCAAATACCACACCAAACATTTAAGCTGAATTGTATCTGTGGTCACACTTGTTGAAATCTTTTTTGATTCTCCCTGGACCAATATCTATGTACATTTCTATTAAATATTCCCTTGTTTGTAAAATTAGCCTCGTCAACAACTATCTCGTATAACAAATTCTTTTAACGGATACTACAAATGTGCACTATCAGTGTCCGTTAAAAGAATTTATTATACAATAACTAAAGAGACAGATATTAAATAATTCATTGAAATTTACACTATACCTAAGAAAATGAACTAAATATTTGAAATTATGTATTAAATAAAATTTTCATATAAAAATCTGTATTATTTAAGCTTCAAATTAATATCAACAATTAAGTGTGATATACCATTACAATCAGGAGAAAAAATGGCAACAAATACGATAATAAAATAATAAAAAGGTATACGTTATATTTAAAAATGTAAACTGAGGATGGTCGCGGAGAGACGAAACGTGTGACCACAATTCTACTGCCCCTATTTAAAGTAGAATCCAAAAGTACCTGTAGAAAGTTAAGACAGAATTTCTAAATTATTTTTAATAAGGGAGTTACAGAGGAAAAAAGAAAATCGATATTTTTACATTTTCACCAATACTTCAAGAACAATTAAGAGAAAATTGATTCTGTTAATGGATACGAATTAAGCAATGACTGGTGCAACTTTTCTTCCATTTAACCGAATCTGTAACTCTCATGGTTTAGGAGATCCCTTCAGTGCACACCCAATTTGAAACAGCCGGTATATGAAACCAAATTTGGATTACCAATAAAATTCTACACATTTTCTGTATACCATTGCCTATACCCAAACCTAGTCGTTCTTGAGATATTTAACATTTTGTCTAAAAACTGCCATTTGCAGCCACTATTTTATTCATATTTTATTTATTTTTAACTCTAAAATAAAAGATTCTTGGTACAGATGTAGTTGATACATAAGCTTATCATAAGCCATTATTAAATGTACTTTTATCGCTACAGGTGGTCATGGTAATAAACAAAATCTCAGAACTTTCAAAATGACAAAACTCAATTTTCTTAAATAGCATGCCCTATATTTTTCTATCCTAAATTCTTCGTTTAATAAAGTACTTTCATTTTTGTTAAGTATGTCATACCTATCTGAAATATTTTCTGAGATTTTTAGATTTATTTGAATTATTTTTTTTAAAACGAGTTATTGTCTAAGGTGGCCGTGGAAAACGGCAAACAAATGAAGCTGTTGACTCTTTCAGCTGCTCACTAAATGGAGCGGAAATGAAATCAGCTACCAAAAATGGCGACCGCTCCACAACATGTTGCAAAGGTAGCGGTACACTGCGGAAACTTTCCACAACAGTTACATCTGCTGAATGCAACCAATGATTAAGGACGAGGTTTAAGGCGCAAACACATTATTATTACGTCATGTGAATTCATAAGATTTCACGTGAAGACACGTGAATCGTAAATTTGATGAGACCCGCTTTTCCATAAACTTGCATTTATACTAGACACACTATTGTCACTTCACGCATTCACGTGATATCACATGTTGTTACGTACCGGCACCCGATCAAACTTTCTGTTTTCGCATCAATTTCGTGACACGTGATGACGAATAACTAGAATTTTAAAAAATAGAAAAAAAATTAGTTGAAAAAGTGTGAGAACACAAGATATTGTAATACAATAACAGGTCATCAAATTATCTTTTTTAATAAGGTTAGAAGAAATTCTAATTTATTTTTTTTTTCATGCGTAAGTACCTACTAAAACGAACTTCATCACCTTTAGCTCTTGGAAGAAATTTTGAAATTCGCCCTGCTCTTTCCCGTTCAAATTAATTTCATTTCCTGGTTTTGTTTTCCGACATTAAAAGCAAACCACTGGCTTTTTCAAAATCTTCTTTGAATTTTGAAGAGGAAGATGAACAGTTATTGTACAATTTCAACATTTTTTTGACAGGTACCTTTTACTCTGATTTCTAATTGCATAGGTAATAATAAGTTTTTATAAATAATTAAATTGTGACGTGACAGCAGTGTGATTCTATTGTTAACATTATGCGATTCACGTGTGGCATGATATCACGTGAATACACATGACGTGATAATAATGTGTTTGCGCCTTTAGCCGAGTTCTTAATATGAGACGAGTCCGCTAAAACTACACTGGGCGACAAAAATTTGAGTTCACTAGAAATTTTTCATTTTGTAAATTAAGAATGCTTTCTACTTACATACATACATTTAATTTTGTTTTTCATTAATTCCAGTTTAAATGAGTTTTGTAAATTATATGTAATAAAATTCCTTTACAATTTACATAAAAAAAACTATTTTTTATTTAAAATAAATAGCAGTTCCTAATTTGACGTGTTTATTAGTTAGCTACCGATTTCAGTTTTTTCATAAAACCTTCATCAGGCAGTTATTATCATGTTGTAATAGTGAAATTTATGAAACACATTAGAAATAAGTTAAAATGTAAGCATTTGGTTACCTTTGCATTACTAATGTAAAAATACGAAATAAGGAAGAAAGTATCCTAATATCAAAATTCAAAATGTGATTTATTGCGAAGGGTTGATATGAATGCAAAGTTGAGATTGAAATTGAAAAGAGAGCTAACGAAAATAAGTCATAGCAAGTGTTGGCCACCATTTTGCTGCATGCATATAACTACACGACTTTTCATACTGTTAAAAATGTGCTGCAATATATCCGGAGTTATCTCGTTGCATTTTAATGTGAGAACTAGTAGTTCAATACTGTATTCACTGTATACTACATTGTGTTTTCTAGAAGTGACCCACTCCGAATGTCCGATGCTTCCAGAACTCTCTATTGAACTAACTTGTCTAGTTCTTCTTCTACCGCTGGTTTTAGAGTGAAAGGAACTTGTCTGCTTTTCAAAAAAAAAACAGGTGACGCTTCTTCTTTCAATTCCAGCTTGATTGGATCGCCGACGAATTTGCCTACTTTCTCTCCGAAAGCTGTAGGGTATTGTTGAAATCCTCTCCGAAAGCTGTAGTGTATTGTTGAAATAATTCTAGTTGTAAAGAATCTATTAGAACTAGTAGTTCTTGCAAATTATTAATTCTTTCTTATAGACTTTATTTGTAAGAAAGCTAAATATGGACAAGTCTAACTGGGTGAGATCTGGTGGTCTTGCTGACCAAGTTCCTCTGCTTACAACTCGACGAGGGAAAAACTCTTCAAGAAATTCCAAATTTTCTCGAGTAGTAAGAGCTATTGCTCCATCTTGCTGAAAGTAACGATTTTGAAATTCATCGAGATGCACCTGCTCTAAAAATTGGGTTAACAATTGTTCCCCATAACGCTGAACATTGATTGTATCGTGGAAGGATATTGACCCTATGATTCTATGGCGTGATACAGCTAACCATATTCCTATCTTAACAGGATGTAAAGAAGCCTCAAGGGAATTGTGGGGATTAACAGCAAACCATGTTCATTAATTTTATTTTTACATAACCACTTAAATGGAACCAAGCTTCATCCGTGAAAAAACTTAGATCGAGAACGCCATCGTTGTTTAAGTTTTCTTGGAAAAAGTTACAATACTGCATTCGACTGTTTGCTCTCTCGGTAAGATTTTTTGGACTACAGATACTTTGTATGGATGCATGTGTTAACGACCTTTCAAAATTCTTCCGACGGTGGTGCGGGACATATCCTTTTGAGCGGAAATACGACGTGTTGAGGAATGCGCATTTTCTGCAACGAGATCTTCCACTTCTTCGCCAACATTTTGGTCAGTTTGCGGCCTTCCAGTGGATTTCCCTTCATCACGCTTTCTGTTCTGTGGAATCACTCGACAATATTTGGCGAACGTGTTGGTGTAAGGCAGTTTTTTCAACAATTTTGTTCGGAAACCTAAATCGAAACTGTGCTTTGAATTCAAGAATGGAATATTGCCATTCCCCATTTACTACACGGCCAGATCGGAAATAAGCTTTAAAAAGAAAAAAAAAGAGCGCATTCAATTATTGCAAAGCCTACTCGAAGGTCCATAAGAAAAACTGAAGTTAGGGGTGAAAACTCGAAAGTGAAAAGAATCTAAGAGCACATTTAAATTCTGTATAAAAGATAATATGTATAATAAAGTACTATGTGTTTCTTTAAAAATGCCATAAGGGGTGGCTGTGGAAAAGAAAATTCATGTCTTAGCTCCATTCATTTACTTGAAATTTTCAGATTTGGCATGTGTTAGATGCCAAGCTACGACATGAGTTTTAATTTTCATGGCCAACCTTTATGGCATTTTTAGAAAAACACATGTTACAAATAACAGAAATGTATCAATTACAATGAAAAAGTTATTACAAAGAACGAAAATTTTAGTCCTGAACTACATGGATTTTGCTCAAATTTCAAAATACTTTATAACTATCTTAATGTTTAGGAATAATTCATCCCATTTAATTAAATTCATATCTCTTATGATAAGCGAGATCCCCATGCTGGAAATGTTACCTGGGACATATTGTTATGTATAAGGCCCAGTTTCACAATCATGGAATAAGGACAAAATAACTTTTCGCCAAATATCCTTTAATTTTCCGTCATATCTATGTCATATCTACGTCACGTTGTTCCAAAAATAGTGTTATTCTCAGTTTATCCGACGATTGTAAAATCGGGCCTTAGTGTTGTAAACCATTTGTACAAGTATAAGTAATTTTATACTTAACAGAAGGCAGATTGAAAGTATCATTTGATTTTTTTAAATTAAACTTTTTATAAATTAATTTGTATATATCGTTGAGTTTTTCAGACTTTTCGAATTCTTCTGATTAAAATGTCGTGAAATAGCATTTATTTTAGGAGTAATGTACATAATAAAAGTTCTTTCATCCGGAACTCGCCACCGGCGGAAGTAAAAAGTTTCAGAAACGGTGGTAGATCACTCGGCTGCCAGCTCACATGGCCCCGACTCAGTTAGTGTCCTGTTTAGTTTTATTGGCATATCCTTTATTTGCTGAACAAACTGATTTACCGATATAAACTGCAACTTCTTAGCGAACGCTTCTACAAATTACTATTTCTCTAAGGAAAAACAGCCTCTTTTCTTATTTATTTCATCCAAAGTCAGCCATATTTAGCTTTTCCTTGCGATTTTTAGTCAAGTTTAATGGAACTAAATTCTTGGCCGTTGAGAATTTAATTTTGTTAAATCTTAATTACTTCTCAAACTTTTGTCGACATTGACAGCTTTTTCAAGATTCTGTCAATCAAAACTGCGAAACATTGAGAAGTGTGTGAATTTTAAAGCCTCTCCGCACAAGTAATTAGGATTTAGCGAGTTAAAAAGTATTATTAAACAATTTATATTCGCTTTATTATTATTGAGATTTGATTGCTTGAAATCTGATTCAGTTTCTCTTTCAACGACTTTAACTTGTATTTCATTCCGCTATGACCATAAATCATACTGTATGTGTGTGAAATGTACATTAATGTCACAACTGAGAGTAAACTATTTCTTATTAAAACTCCCTGCGTGTTTCTGTCTCAAAGTTGGGAATTCTCGTCTAAGTTGATTTATGGGGGTAAATAATTAGACGTGCCGAATTTCACTGACAAGTATCGCGTTGTCATGTTGGCTGCAGCTGACGTGCTAATTATGGCGAAGTTCTCATTAGTTCACCTCTAACGTAGGCCACATCAGCTCCGGCTGGCATCTTCGAAAGGTGCGGGCTTGTTTCATCATTTTAGAGGCCTAGGGCGAAAACATTCAATTTTCGTGGAAAGTTTTAACTACATTCGGGAATGATTTTATGATTTTTTTAGCTATCTTATTCAAAAATAGGCTCTTAAGTCGTTTTAGACTACCCTATTTCTTGTACAAGATTTGATTCAATTTCTGCAGTAAATATTTAGAACAAGAAATTTTTGCACTGCAAATACGATTTGGAGGTAGAACATGTTCTATTTTTTCAGATATTTTTCATTTAATTTAAATTTTGACACAATTTGCTGCCCAAATTAAATTGTTTAAGAAATTGAACCAAATATTATATGTACAAGAAATAGGGTAGTGTAAAACGACCTTTACATCGTCCTATTTGTCATTGTGAAATGAACAGCGTAAAATGACAAGAATTATCAAATACTTTTGTGAAAATTTATTATCAAATTCTATTCCAAATTTAACATCATGTCAAACGGACTTTAGATATTAATTTGTATTTCAATTTACTGCAACGGTTTTCATATTTCAACTTTATGTGCATCAAGGTTAATACAAATTAGTTTCTGTAGGAAACAAATTTTGATTTCTCACTTTATTCTCCAGTTAACTTTATATGTCAGATATACTTACGATTTTAGATCCGCTTCAGTTGAAAGCACGACGGGGATGCTTAATTACATCCTCGCTCGTCAGTATATATGCAAGTGCAATTAGCTTAAGTGTTACCTTCATCCCTTTAACTCAATTGTATCTGATTTCAGCACCCTAACTAATGTATCGTCTTTATTCGCAACGTTAAGCTCAATTTAGATGTTGCGATTTTTCGTAAAAATAATTTTTTCACATCGCAATTTTACAAAATGTCAAAGTGTAATATGCACAGAATATAAACTAACGTTAATAGAAAGGAATCCTCCATATAGAAAAATTTGGTCACGTTGGTCGGTAATTGTGTTAATAAGAAAAATACAATACATTTCTTTAATTTAATTTATATTTTCGAATATGAATAATTTTTCCGGAAGTAATACTGCACGATCAGTCAAGCTAATAATAATTGAAATTTATGACTTTTCGGTTGATAAAAGTTATAGATAGTTAATACATATATTTACCTGGCCATGTGGGTTTGTTGTACCCATTCGTTATTAAATTACCATTTTGTTTGATAATATGCTTCCTACCTGAGCAAATAGGCAGAAGTTTTAACACCGGAGCGGAATATTCCGGTGCTGCCAGCCAACTTCAGTGGGACGGGGGGGGGGGTTCAAATCCAAACCGCGAAGGCCATTTCAAAATAGGCGCCACTTAATTTTTTTTGTACGGGGATCAGTGAAAAATTAAGAAAACACGTTACGTCCAAGACACGTTGATTTTAATCAAACAAACAACACAAGAAACACAGACAAATAAATAATAAATGGACAACAAAAGAACAAAATTACTTTTCAAAATACTAGTGATTTGTCGGATCCGAACTTCGCATTAATCTAAATTACAATTAACCAAACACGTAAAGAAAAGTATTTCTAGTTAAGTGCGCACGACAACGTTCGTCTACTTATATCCTATTTGCAACAGAACGAACAATCATCGGTGATTCACGGAGAAGTGTACGCAATAAGTTACATGTTTAATTGCGGCAGCTTCAAGAAATGAAACGGAAATTAAATTCGCGTATTACTGCTCGAAAATATAATTGTAACGCTCCGACCTGTTTTTCCTCCGATGTCCGATTCATTTGTCGGTATCTTCGCGGGGAAACAGCGGCGTCACTCGGTGATGGGCCAGCCTCCGCGTAGAGGGGCGCTGATACGAGAATTCCTGATAAAATAACTCCCAACGAAAAGCCTATAATCAATGAAATAAAACGAACATAAAAGCACAGTATAGAAATTTACTTCGTATACAGTAATGACATTGGCTGTCGGTGCCTTTGATGTTGAGTGTATCGTTTTGGTTGACCTTCGCCATATTGCGGAGAGTCAATCGGCGGGATATTTGAAACGATTTGAGAGATTATAGACTGACCACACAAGAATTGCCACACTTTATTTTTAAATTTAGAAAAAAGTTTAATGTAAAAGTTAAGAGTGGTTGTAGAAACCAATTTTAAAATAGTCGTATCTAAAATTTAAAATATGCATAACATAAACTTTATTATTAAAGTTAACAAAGCTCTCTAAATGAGGCATATACTTAATTACTTGTTGTACATAAATTTTACTGTCATTTGGAAATAATGTTTTAATTTTTGTATTAGTATAACGAATTAATGTAAAATAGGAAATAATTAACGAAACTTTTATCTTTTACAATTTTATTTGCAAAAATCTAAGTCTATGTACAATCATGTAGGTACAAAGTTTACTGTAGATTCAGAACAAATAAATTTTCTCTTATGTACTAGTAATTATTTTTAATTTTCTATGCTTTCTGGCTGTTTATCTGAAATCCCTATTTGTAAACTTAAGGTAATAAAATAAACGCACTCTGCAATATAACTTCAAAAAATAATCATAAGGAAAATGCTGACATGGATGTACAAAAATTATTTTTCTATATTCACTGTAAAACAATTGCAAAACTTTATCTTGTACAATATAATTTATATTACTAAAAAATGTGTCCTCTAGCTTTTTTATATATGTAAGAAAAGATTCATTTGGTGAACACAAACCTCCAAATTTTTTTTTTGAATGATCATATGCTTTAAAATAAGTAAAAATAGCTGTATCATTAACATCAACAGATTGCAATGCATAGTTATTACATGTTTCACAATTATGAATTATTAAACATTTTTTCAATAAATATCCAGCTATGTAATGGAGAGCATTATCTTCGGTGATATTTGAGTTATAACAGTCACTTGTATTTACATTTTTACCAAATTCGGAATTAAATTCATATCCAGAAATATTTTGACTATTCGCAACCATTCCAATCTCCTTTGTGGTCTTACGAAATTCAGATAATAGAGCATCAAAATCTTCACTGCAGTTTTCATTATTTGTTTTACAGAACGTCGTGTAAAACAATTTGCGAAATCCTCGATGAAACTGAATTGGTGTAACTGTAATTGCGTTGCCACCTTGCTGCCTCATAGAACCAAAATAATTTTCTAAAGCGTCTTGGTTAACTCTTCTCATACATAAAAAGCGAAATCCTTTTACGCTTAGGTGGTTCCATAAGGCCAATGTTGATTTAATAGTGACAATCCACCCACGAATACATTTAATGGAATTAGTGATGGTCTTCCCTTGTCTATCAACAACTTGCACATTCTGGAAATAATTGATTGCATCATTTAATAAATCTATTTGGTAACTACAATTTCTAAATGGTTGCGCATATTTCTTCTTAGAATGAAATCCTGATGAATTTAATACATCAAACAGTTTGTCAACCAACGAAATAACAGCTGCTGTTTCATTAGATTCTTCTGAAATAGCATTTAAACTAATATATGTGTTTAATGCTGCAGATACAGACGCACTTAAAATCTGCGTGGCATACTTAACTTTCATTTTATCAAACGCAGTTGGATATATGTGTGAATCTGTTAATTTCGGAAGAAGTCGTGAATGTAATTTTTTATCTGCTTCATACACATGTTGGATAAATTTCCAGTCGGTTTTATTATTATTACTTACGAAATGATATGACATTAAATTATTTCTTAAAGACTTCATTAAATGAGGGGTATCAAAGAAATAATGGACAGTTAATTCATCAACCTCAAAATAAGGAGTTCCTGTGTCTGCAAAATTTGGAATAAGGCGATTAAAGAGATTTATGCAATTTGACCCCATGTCAGTTACAATGGCTACAACAGTTAGACCAATATTTTTCAGTTGCTTAATGCAGTCAATAACTAAATTGTATAAATCTTTTCCATTTATTCCAGATTTAGAGCAAAAATATGCAAGTGGTTGTTTCCACGCAAGGTAAATTCCTCTCGATAAAAATACACTTCCACTTGATGCAATCTCTGTTGTTTTTCCGTTACCTAAATCATTAAAACCAATTACTTCATCTTTTCCCAAATGATAAAATAAATGACTCTTCAAACTAACTTCATCAAAGCAAAGTATGCAATTCTTGTTCTCTTCTGTCAACTTGGAAACCTATAAAATTAAAGTACATCAAATCACACTTATACCAAATTTAGATAAATGTATACATACCTTTATTTTTAAGAGGTTTAAAACTTCTATTTGTAAACCTGGTTGAAATTGTAATTTTTCCGTAATTCTCAACAATGTGCGTTTACTTGGAAGTTTAAATATTTTACCTAATATTTGGTACGACTTTGGACCAGCAAAGTACAAGGACAGACACATCTGTTTTATTTCATCACTGTACCGTACATATTGCATTAAAGAATTATACCTGGCTTGAAGCTTAACAAATTCTGCCACAGAAAGAGGTAAATATTTGTTGCACGATTCTTCGAACTGCTGCAAAGAAACATCATGGCTGTCAGTTTCACTTTTAAATTTGTGTTCCAACCGGATCCTTTTGAGATTAGCTTCCTTTTTAACTTGCACTTTCTTGGAGTAGACGATGATAATAATTGATCGGTTTGACTAGCTACTGTCGAATTTAACTTGCGCTTTCTTGGAGGAGACGTTGATAATAATTGATCGGTTTGATTAGCTACTGCCGAATTTGACTTGCGCTTTCTTGGAGGAGACGCTGATAATAATTGTTCGGTTTGATTAGCTACAGTTGAATTTGATAAAGAAATAGGCATTTCTTTCACAGTTTCAAGTATATCTTCCTCTGTGGATGTGGTTGGTTGAAGCACAATAGTTTCTATACATAAAGCAGATATTAGTAAAAAAGCAAGACTGTACGTTACCCAGAATTGCCATTTTTGGTGCTTGTTGTTCGGTTTGAGCAACTCCCTGTACTATTGATGGACATGCTTGAGGATATAGTCTGTTTTTTAAATCATTAGCAAAAAATGTACTTATAAAATGTAAACCACATACCCTATAATTTTTATAACGCTGTAATATGGATTTTTCTTCTAAATCACTTCTCAGTATGCAGTTGCACCATTCTTGTGACCTATCAATAACACACAAATAACTTTTTATTTCAGAAAACATTTTAAAATCTATTATAGGTATTACAGGTACTTACAGTTTTGGATCTTTGGGGAAACGAAAGAAACTAATTTGTGCATCATTTGCACTATTCATATTAAATGTAGGAACTGCGCACGTAAAACCTCCCCTTTTCAGTCGATTCATTTTATTTATCTATTTTATGAAACCATTAAATGTGAATTTTAAATTAAATATCCAATACTGTCACAAAAATTGTCATGCAAATGCATGCAACCAACACGCAACAGCTGATGAAAGTAACCATTTTGTGGATAGTACAGGCTCGCACGTGTCCTAGAAATTGGCTTCACTCAAAACACGTCTTTGTCACTACTGTATACGAAGTAAATTTCTATACTGTGATAAAAGTCAAATCGAGAGTTGCTTCGTATAGAACTTACCCCGGTATTTCACCGAAGCTGGGACAAACCACGGAACACGCGGTTTTTCCTGTCTCACAAGTGGGTCTAATCAGAGTCGGCAATTAGCCGTAGATATGCACTAACATCTCTTCGATGTAATGGCACACACAAATAACGTATTTGACGAAAAGAAAGTGCGACCCAGGAGACGGCAAGTTTCGTTCTGACAATGGCGCAACATTTCTCGTTTGACAGAAAAGGAACGATTATAAACAAGCGAGACACCTTCTAATTTTACCACCGGGGAACTTTCTTAGTAACAGTGGGAACCAATCGGCTGAAAGGGCAAAGATCACGCATAATGCGAAGTAGAACTTCGTCACAATTTGTCCGACTACTCACAAACGCACGATTTTGCCCCTAAATAAGGATGGATTACTTATATAAAATGAATTTGTTTAATTAAATGAAGGTCCTGTTAATGGAAATATGCTGGAATGTAATTTTAAGAAAATTACGCCGGCGAAATACAGTGGATTCCTACACCGAATGCAATGCGCACAACGACGCGTTCCAAGAAACACTCCGGAACGTCGCATTACGCGTGTACAGGGTGTGTTTAGAACAGAAATCAAAAAAATGAACGCGAGCAATGCATATACATGGTGTATTCGGAACAGAAATGGAAAATGGACTGTAACAAATATTTACATCTAGAAAACTTATATTATTATTATCCTCTTTTTCGATAGTAAATTGTAACCTGTTATGAAAAGAATTGAATTAATTTAAAATATAATTTATTTTATCATGAGGTAAAATTTAAAAAATATCATTAACATATATAGTTAGGTTAAAAGGCAAAGAATTTATGATAGTTTTTTCTAATTTTTGTGTAACAATTTCAGCAAAAGCTGGAGAAAGAGCAGAACCCATTGCTGTAATAAATATAAATTTGTTTATAAAATTTATCATTGAAAGCGAAATAAGAAGTATCAAAACAATGCAATGTTATAATTTCTATAAAATCATTTATGATATATCAGTGTATTCACTGAGTTCTAATCATCTATCTTTAATACTTTCTAAAGCAAGATTTTTTGGAATATTAGTGAATAAAGAAACGACATCAAGTGAGATAAGAATATTATCATTTCTAATTTTTTTAACTAATTCAAAAGAATTTTTATACAAAAAATTCAGATTTTCATGTAACATTGTATAATTTTAGTAATAAATTTTGATAAAAAATATAGAGGGGAGCCAATCATTGAAACAATAGGTCTAAGAGGAATATTGGGTTCATGAATTTTTGGAATGCAATATAATTTAGGTAAAACAGGATTTTGTACTTTTAAGGACATTGGGACATGAATAAAAGTGAAGCAAATGCTTATAAGCATAACGTAGAAGTAAAAGCAAGTACTTCGAGCAAAAGGTAAATGTAAAAGCATTACTGTATGTAAATGTTGGTTGCGAGTCGTCAGGATCGCAATGGGACCCCCGAGCATATTCTGTATAGCTATTTCGGCCCTAATTGGGGCCTCATCAGCAGACCAGTAACTCGAGAACTCCACTGCAACCCCGACGACCAACAAGATATAAGCACGCTTAGCGCGTGAAAGCAAACATGTGAAATAATTGCGCCGCAGCAGAACTATTTTCCGACTTGTAATTCGTGTCGTGAAAGCAAATAGCAACAATACCGCTTCCTCATAAGCTAACACGCACGAGATGGCAGTCGAAGCGGACAAAACGTGACGACTCGCAACCAACATTTACATGTTTGCGATGACACGTTTTGTCCGCTTCGACTGCCATCTCGTGCGTGTCAGCTTATGAGGCAGCGGTATTGTTGCTATTTACTTTCACGACACGAATTATAAGTCGGAAAATAGTTGTGCTGCGGCGCAATTATTTCACGTAAAAGCATTACCTTCATTTGGTATGAATAATCATTGCCTTACACTAGCAAGCAAATGCTCTAGGTAAAAGAGTAAAACATTCAAAATATACAAGTCAAAACTTGTATTTTCTGCAAACCAAGCTCGGAACACACATTTGTATCTGTACCACACTTAGAACCTGCAGTATATTCGTGTATGTGAACTTTTATTGTTTGTGACTTTTGCCAGAAATTAATATACCTACACATACATAATTAGAAAATGTCGTCTAGTGACGAGGAAGTAGAATAGCCCGATGCTAGTAATAATGAACTGAAATTCATTGCTAATGAGCTTGGTTCGCATCCCGAAGTTTTATCGAAATCCCAGATTCCAAGTATGAAAAAAAAGAAAGATGCAGCCATTGAACAAATAATTGTGAAATATGAACATATTTGGAAAAAAATTGATGCTGTGAAATTTTTGAAAAAAATTAACAAATGAAAACTCGGTTGAAGAAGAAAACGGATTTGAAAAGAACAGGAAATAAACGCATCAAGTTGTTAGAATGGGAGAAAGTTATGTTTGAAGCAATGCAATGTGGAACAAGCCCATCAGTTACCAAAATATCAAGTAAGTTTTAAGATGAAATGTGTTTTAATCTGTCAGATTAAACACGTGCTTGCTAACTTTTCGTAATAAAATAATTTAACAATTTTTTTCGTATTAACAGGGGCTAAGAGTTTCAGTATCGTAGACGCAAATAAAGGCGTCGAAATGGAAGGCGTCTGTAGACCCAGAATCTAATAAGTCAAACGTACCCCTTCAGGTTGCTGTTCCCCTACCACTTCGAAAAAAATCCTTGTTTGACAAATATGACACTGATGAGACGAAAGGGTTGACAAATGCAGAGCTACAACGCTTAGTACTACTGTTAGAGCAGTTAAAGACAACCAGACTTCGGGGCGAATATTTTAAAGAAAAATTACATCGAATTGAGACAAGAAATTTACTTCAAAACGTTAATGTTCAAGGCAATAATACATATTTTAATTTATAAAACTATAAAAACATTTGGGAAAAAGCAGAATAATTTTTTATTTCATTTGTGAAAAAATTTTCAATTTTCAATTATTGTCATTATTATTATAGATTATCTCAGCCAAATTTTGTCTTATTTCCTGTCCTTGGGCACGAATGTTAACATCCTCAAAATCGTCAAGATAATTTTCATTACTGTTCTCTTCCAGTATGTTTTCTTCAAAATCTGGATCTCCCAATACCTTAGCGATGTTATGCAAAATTAAACATGCTATAATTATGTTTGAGATATTTTCAAGTTTAATGCGACAAATATATTTTAAGATGGGAAATCGACGTTTAACTTGCCCAAAACATCGGCTCTATAATGACCCTTTCCTGTTTTAATAGTTTATTAAAACTCCTTCTAATAGCGTTATCAGGATGGCGAAATGGAACCAAGAGCCAAGGCTCTACGCCATAACCTTCATCACCAAGAAATACAGTGTTATTTGTTCTCGCCATAATCTGCCGCAACTCCGAATTCTTCCAAATTCTACTATCATGAACGGACCCGGGACAACTAACATCAACACTTGTGAACATGCATCTTGCATCACAAGTTGCTTGCACATTTACTGTAGGTCTTCCTTTTCGATTAATGTACTCATCACCGTGGAGTCTTGGTTTTTCTACCTCTATGTGTGTATAGTCAATCACACCAATTGCAGTTGGAAAACTGTATATAGTTTGCCATAGCTCCTTAGCTTCCATGATAGAATTTGGGAATGTAGGAAATTTAATCCAATAACCAGCGTTGATTGCTCTACACCAACTATATAGTAAGTGCACCTCCTCACGTTTCGTCGGTAGTTCCCAAGAATGATTAGCTAACCACTCTTCTTCAAATCGAAATAAACTCTTGAAATCGTTAACTTGTGTTGAAGAATGCGGTTTGTAATATTTAACTTTTCGCAATTGTACTACTTCAGCCATAGCTAAACAATTAATAACGAAATTAAATTTATTCCACGCACGTGAGTCTACATCTGACTAGATGCATTTATTTCGAAGGAAATATTTTTAATTATAAGTAAAACATCTCTTTTATTCATATAAAATACTTTTACCTTTTAGCAAAACCTTTTACTTGCGTTTTTATTCATACTACTAAAAAGATTTGCTTCGTATTTTACAAAGAAAAGCTTAGTTGTTTATGGCAATAGATGTGGGTGTCTACGGCCGCGAAAGAGATGCAAGGGTCTTTATGAAATTAACAATGGGAAAGCAAATCAATGAGGACCATTTTAATATACCTAATATTTTGCCTGGTACAAATATTGTCCAACCGTTCGGAATTTTAGGAGATGAAGCATTTGCTTTAACAAAATCTATAATGAAACCATATTCGTAGGAGCAAGCAAAAGTTGATAGAACAAAATCTGTATATAATTACCGGCATTGTAGAGCTAGAAGAACAACTGAGAATGCGTTTGGAATACCAAGCTTGTCTGGACATCGAATTCTTATATGTTTACCATCAATTGAGGCACAACAATTAGGATAATTCCACATATCATAATAGTCTTGTGCATTTGCTTTCATATGTTCCGTTGTTGGTTTTGGTATATATTCAGCATTCGATATGCTATACTGTGTAATACCTGTTTTACAATTTTGCTGATCCAGCTGTGATGTATGCGGAACTGAAAAGCGAGAGATCTAAAAGATTCATCCGTAACCATATACCTGAAACAAATATTAAGACAGTATTATTTAAAATGTCTTTTTTGTTATTACTGTGAAACACCTGATTAAGCTTTATTTTAAAAACGGATTGTAAAACTAGATGGAAAAATATACGCAATTATTATAAGAGAAAACGAAACGAAGCAGTCAAAAAGATGAGTACCGGATTCCAACAAATGGATAACGCTTTCTTTTAAAGAATCAGCATTTAGCGTTTCTTGAAAACACTGCAGTTGTGGAGAGAAAGTAAGAACAAAATATACTACTAAACTAATTTGACATGTGTTTTTGCTGCAGAATTGTGTGTAGTGTTACTGATATTGCTGAATTTTCCGAAGCAGAAGCTCAGGACGCGGACAATATACAGTGAGCCTCTAAAGTATGAAATAAAATTCGTAATTTTTTTATTTTCGACAATTCGAAAAAACGCTCGGACAGGTAAATTTTGTTTTTAAAAAGCACACATTTTCAAGTGAAAATCAATTTTTGACAGTCATTAGTTTTCGAGTAATGACATCATCGATTTTTTTTTTTAAATAGCAACCCCCAATTTTTTTTCTTGATTCTGATAGCTCATTGAATTCTCTATCCAACCACATCAAAAATTTATGATGTTTTATATTAATTTAATTTCCGGTTAAATGACGAACCATGATTACTCGACTTGAAAACACTTAGTTTAAATGACAAGAATGACATGTTTTCTTTTATTGTAGGTATTATTTTGGTTTTGTTGAAAATGTCACGCCTACTTCATTTGTAGGTAGTAGATGGCATGATACTGTGAAAGATAACAGTCAGGAAATACAAGAATTAAAAGTAAAAAAAAGCGGCTTTCCACTGGACATAGTTTGTTACAAGAATTCTACAAAAGTCGTGTGGACAGGACAGCTCTTCTCAAAGAACTGCTACAAACCTCTTTGAATCCTGCTGGGACTAAAACACGGTAATGACTGAATCTTGCTGGGACTGTCATTACCGTGTTTTTCCAAAGCATCGCAACAACTGTATCTAAATTTACACCACAGTTGCAGGCTAAAGCAAAATTGACGATTATGATTATTGTGGAGAATATTTCTATTGCAAACTTTTCTACTTCATCTGGCCTGTAATTTACCATTACCCAATTAAATTCATCCTTCAGTAGATCATCTTCTAGTATAGACTCATACAATGTAAGTTCTAAAAAAACTATTTCTTAATCATAATTCCACTATTCCCAGCCAATTTCTCATAGTTTTCTACTGCTTTGGAATCTCAGTTTTCAAATAGTGATATATGTATTATAAGTTATAAGTAAATTACATTCTAATATTTAATAAACGTTTGTTTTTCAATCTTGTTTTAAATTGCGTTTTAAAAGTTAATTTTTGCGTATTATAAAACATCCAGAAGTATAGTATTAACACAGCATAAAGAATACAGCAGCACAACTCGCCTGTCGGCACTTTGATTTCTTTACTGGATTTTCATTGACCTCGAGTAGATTAAAGGAGATGTGTCGAATTGTTTGTTCTGCTTTAAGTGTGAGCGATTTTGTTGTAAATTGTAAACTTACACGTGCTCACACACCAGGGCCGTGTTGTAATGTTTAGTAGACGTGTGTTAAAAAATAACAAGGCATAAATAATGTGTATTAACATAATTATAAAGATCCAT
Source organism: Dorcus hopei (assembly GCA_033060865.1). Taxonomy (NCBI): domain Eukaryota; kingdom Metazoa; phylum Arthropoda; class Insecta; order Coleoptera; family Lucanidae; genus Dorcus; species Dorcus hopei. The sequence continues at coordinate 7,040,443 of CM065423.1, read as the reverse complement.
TTGGCACCAGAGGCAGAGCCGTGAATGAATGAGCTCTGCATCCCGAGATTGTGACTCAGACCTTGCGCGGGATGTTATGCGCGAATTTAATATTTTCCATCTCAGTTGACAATTCAGTATGAAAATGTTTAATTTTAAAGCGTTTTCTAGGAAACAACTTTCGCGACCGAATAGTTCGCGATAGATTCGGTTTTTGTTTCGCTTTCAGTTCTGTTCAACTCAACGGACAATCCCAGGAAATCGTAGCTTAAACGAGGAAGAAAGAGCCGCTCCTAAAAAAGCTAAACAAGAGACATAGCAAATGTTGAAAGAGCGTATCGGTAGCAGTAGCGCTTTCTGTTACGTTTCGTGAATGCGACCATTGAGTCGTCCGCTAAAACTCTATTTTGCGTATGTGAGGGACGGGTAGTTAAAGATGATAACAGAAAGGGGATGAACTATCCTTTACTTTCAACTTTATCAATTTTTACAAGGCCTCGTCGAAACACTATGACCTTCTAGATGTCTCGACGAGATTAACAGAGTTCTATTTTTATGCCCTAACTATGTCTTAATTTCCAAAAATAATTACACCACAATAATCAACAATTTCCACTTCTTCTCCTCACTCTTTTACAGTAATTTTAATCAGACCATAAACGACCCAAGTAGCAATTTCTTTGGTTGTAGGTATCTGGGCCTGTATGTACAGGTGGACTTAAAAGGAAAGAGAGATACTTAAAGCTACCTTCATATGATATCAAATTGTGCGTTGCACAGACATTTTTCAAAGGAAAGGTTTACTTTCGCCTTAATTTCTAAGGTTATACCACAGCATAATTACATACAGCAGGTTCACTCTCCTTGGCGGGAAAATTTCCCGCGCAAATTGAGCCGCCATAACCTGTATTCAACTGGACGCACGGAGTGCTTCTTTTTCTCACTCTTACATGCACTGAAACGCAGTCGCTCTCCCTCACACTTCTGCTCATTGCGTGCATCGAACATTATGTCGAATGCGCCCTTAAATTGCAAGAATACGATCAGTGGTGTCTCGTGTAATTAGCAGCATAATAGGTGCTTTCGATTATGCATGCTGGGGTGCACTGAGTAAACTTAAAACTCCAGACTTTCAAGTAGTGATCGGATAATTCAAATTAAAAATAATCTGCCATCGGATTATCAAAATAACCTAAATAATTCGATTATCAAAAATATTTTTATTGCGGCACTGGTTTATACATCCGCAAAATGGCGCCAAGGTCAAAAAATTTTGCCCCGCCAGATCAAAGGTGCCGACAAACAGTTTCCATGCTGGTTATGCTATGGTATAACCTTAGAAAATGAGGCAAAAGTAAACCTATCCTTTAAAAATGTCTGTGCAACGCACAATTTGATTTGAAGTTAGCTTTAAGTACCACTTTTTTCTTAAGTCCACCTTGAGATTTGTGCATTCGGACACTGGTTTGAGTTTTTTAGCCAGATATTGCTATTAACGCCCCTTTATATGTAATGAGATTTCAGCCCTTGCCCGCCACTACGGGATTGACGAAATTAGGTTCTTTCTTTTAAAAATGACATTTACTTAAAAATAAGGAGAAAATCTATTTAAACAAAAATTCAGATTAAGTAAAACAATTATAAAATGATTTAGACAATTTTAAAACTGATTACATACATACAACACTCTAGTCAAATAACTAGAGATCAAAAACTTAGACAAATGTAATAATTTAAATGCAGTTACAGATTACTTCAGAACGATATACGAGACAATGGGTGGTATGCATAAAACGAAGTAGATGCTAATGCTTCTCAAATTAGTATATTCTTCGAAGTATATACTTATAGTAGGTGCTTCAATGGCGGAGTAGAAACTTCTATGTACTCTATGTACTTCTATGAACCAGATGGGGATAGTAAATACTACGCTAATATAGTAAATACTTCACTTTCGAAGTAGATGCTTGAAGTATTAGCATGTACTACGTTTTATGCATACCACCCATTATAAAACAAATTCAAAATGATTTTTATAACGAGAAAAACAGCATTTAATATATCAAATTAAGTAGGGGTTAGTTTCTAAAAACGTAGCCAAAATGGTTTTTTTATCTGTGGTGGTTAAATCAATTAATAAATTCTCACCTAACCATGGAACTGAAGAGATGGACGGATTTTTGGAGATCATCTACAACACTATGACATTCTGTGAATATTATTTACGCCCTCGGACTTGTGGAGTTACACTCGACAAGACGGGTACTGGCTGTCTCATCTGTCGTTCTATGCCATGGCCTTTGATATGATTTTTACAGAGGTCATTTCGATTTCGTAGTATTCCACATGTGTGCCAGTTTCTCTATGATTCAAAATGCTCTGCTTTTCAATGCCGCTCTAATTCTTCGAATTTGCAAAGGTCAATTATGACTCTCATCGGCCAAGGCTTTTGATAAAGCGAGCCGCTGGTGCTGTTATGCTTACTTACACAATCCTACATAATCTTTAGGTGGGCAAATTTTTTGCGCGTGCATTGTATCGAGTTTAACTTATGTAATGAGCTTAATGATTATGAAATGCTCGATTACTTACACGTACTTGATACATAAATAACTATTCTCGATAGATGTATGCTTTGTTTACATAAAAAGTAATAGTATACTATAGACCGATGGAGAGAATTTTATGGATGCCTTACAAATTGTGTTCATGTGTTTCGAAAAACTGGATCTGTGACTCATAAAAAAGGTGCTGGTAGGCCAAGCGTCCAGACAGAAGAAGTTGTTAATGACCTTTGTCAATGGAAAATCTTTCACTCCCGAGGTGTATATACTATTTTTTGCACGACCCAACGATTCTAATTGAAAAAAGCTTAAAGTTTTTGAATTATTTTTAACTATCAACGTGACATTCTTATTTTACGAACACTAAAATTACATCGGTTTTGATGAATGGCAAACGAAATATTAAATTGGTCATATTTTTTTGCCCAAGGGAGTAAAACAGCAACTTTACTGCTTCAAATAAAATTGCTCATTATAGGTATAGAGGTCGTGCGAAGACACATTTTTTAAATGCACAAAGAAAAGAATTGTGATTTAGGTCTTTTATATATGAAAAAAATTTGGAAAAAAGTGTGAGAAAAAAGGAAAGGAAATATTTTGTTTATTGTGTAAAGTTGTTGTACGAAATTATAGGTTTTTGGGCTTCGATATTTCTCATTCTCATTGTGGCATCGAGTAGTAAAAAAAATGTCTCAGCGAGTCCTTATGAAATTGATACTTGTTGGGTCCTGCGCAGTAGGAAAGCTTTTAAAATAAAGCGTGTGCTTTGAGCGTGCTGATAAAAAAAGTGAATGTTGTTTATTTATGTTGTTTATTTATGTGACTTGAATGTAATGGCATTCTAATTCCATTCGATTACGAATAAAACCTTTAATTGTAAAGTGTGTTCGTCATTTCGTAACACTAAAGAACCCAACAATTGGCGCAGTCAGTATTGAAATGGATTCAAAAATGGAAAGTATTCTGCAAAGTATAATCACGCTTTTACAAGTTCAACAAGAAGAATTGCGTCTTCTAAAAGAGCAACAAAAGGTTTCAACCTCAAGTAAATCAACATTGGACAACTTAACTGCTCGGATTGGAACGTTTACCTTTGATTTGTCGATCGATTCTACATTCTCTCATTGGTATCAACGCCACAAGATTACCTTCTCAGAAGCATCCTCAACCCTTTCGGTAGAACTGCAGGTGTCACTCCTACTCAATGCTCTTGGAGATCAAGAATACCGTCAACTTTGTGGTCGCATTTCACCAAATAAACCAACGGAAATGAAATTTGATGGCCTTGTTAAAATTCTGGAAGACCTGTTTTCCGACACACGCACGCTATTTCAGCGTCGTTACGATACTCTTACTGCAAAGGCAACAAACCGCAACATTGACACTGTTTTGGATGAAGTCAACCTGGAGGGAGACATATTTCAATTTGACAAATTAGATCTTGACAAATTCAAACTTCTCTTGGCCGCACTTCGAATGAATGATCAGTATTATCAACCATTTAGAGCCATTATACTCAAAGACAGTCAGTCATCAACGTTTGCTGAGATCAGGGACAAGTGTCGTTCTTATTACAACCGAGTCGTCGACACAAATGTTGAGTGTAGAACAAATAATACTGTGGAAGTCAACGGCTGTCAACTTTAAATCAAGTAAAAATAAACCGAAGGCATACAACCAGATGGAAAAGTCTGAATCACATTGAACATCATCATGCCGAGGCTGTGGATCAACATCACACCGGCGCATCGATTGTCCACACATGCATACTACATGTAATTATTGCGAAATTGTTGGCCACTTGGCCAAAGTTTGTCGCAAAAAGAAGAAGGTCGAGAAAGAAGAAATACGTGAGGACGGAATGATGAAGGGAGCACGAAAACAAAATACTTCAGTCAAGACTATCTACCTTGAGGACATTCACTTTACGGATGAGCATTACCGAAAATTTTTCAACGTCAACATCAATGGAATCAATGTCAGAATGCAAACCGACACTGGTGCTGACATTTCTACCATTGGCGCGACAACTTGGAAACAAATTGGCACACCAATCCTTGACGAGTGTCCAGCAAAAGTTCTCAATGCTGACGGAAGTAAAATCAAAACCCTAGGTACCTGTGAGGTTACTTTCACTTTCAACGGAAATTCTATCACAGCCCCTATTCTGGTAATAAATAGTAATGCATGTCTGCTTAGTGAAAAAGTTCTTTCCGGTCTTGACATCATCAAATGGACTAATGTCAACACTGTCACATTGACTGGTGTCACTGTTAATTCGCTACAATCACAGTATCCGAAATTATTTGGACAAGATGCTGGTTCCTGCACAAAGACTCAAGTACATCTTCGTCTTAAACCAGAAGCACGACCTGTACACTGTGCTTACCGTCCTGTCGCACTAGCTATCCAAGAAACACTGAATGCTGAATTGGATCGGCTCGTCAAGAATGGTACCTTGACTCCAGTGGAATCGTCTGAATGGACCGCTCCAATTGTGGTTGCCCGTCGAGCTAATGGCAAGATCCGACTCTGTGCTGACTTTTCAACTGGGCTCAACGACGCTTTACTTTCGGACGATTATCCTATTCCAAACATAGAAGAAATTATGACCAAATTTAGTGGAAGCAAAGTTTTTGGTCAACTTGATTTCTCAGATGCATATCATCATCTGCATCTAGATGATTCAAGCCGACCGCTTACTACAATCACGACTCACCGGGGACTGTTCCAGTACAATCGCCTTGTATTTGGCCTCAAGCCTGCTCCGGCCATTTTCCAGCGTACGATAGAGTCTTGTCTCTCTGGAATCGATGGAGTAATCATATACTTGGATGACATCCTCATTATGGCACCTGATCAGGTAACACACGATCGTCGTCTACATCAAGTATTGCAACGTCTTCAAGACTGGGGATTCCGTTTACAGCAAAATAAATGCCAATTCTACATGCCTTCAGTCAAATACCTTGGTTTTGTCGTTACGGACAAAGGTGTCTCTACAGATCCAGTTCAAATACAAGCTATAAAGGAACTTCGCCAACCATCCAATCAGAAGGAGGTACGATCACTTCTTGGAATGATCAATTACTGGAAAATTCGTCCAACATGTCCATCTACTCAAAGCACCATTGGAGGAACTGCTACGAAAGCACATACCATTCAAATGGACCCATCGACAAGAGGAAGCCTTCAGTGCAATTAAACGCACTCTCACAGGACCTCTCCTACTTGCACACTATGATCCACGTCAGACAGTCCTCATTTCAGCCGATGCATGTCAAACTGGCATTGGTGGTGTTTTACTCCAACGATATGCTGACGGTAATGAAAAAGCAGTGTTCCATATGAGCAAGGCATTGACTAAATCGCAGCAAAACTACAGTCAAATCGAGAAAGAAGCCCTCGCCTTGGTCACCGCTGTCGAGCGATTTCACAAGTTTGTATGGGGGCGACACTTCATTCTCCAAACTGACCACCGCCCACTACTTGCGCTGTTCAAGACTTCCAACACCAAAGGATTGAGCGAACGAACTGCTGCTCGTCTACGGCGTTGGGCACTTCGTTTGATTGGCTATGATTTCAGCATTGAATACATCCGAACAGAAGATTTTGGACATGCTGATGCCCTCTCTCGACTAATTCAACAAACCCGTCGAGAAGCTCAGGAAAACGACATTGAAAATGTCATTGCTTCCATTCACATTGATCAAGAACTCAACGATATTACTTTGGAAGCTATGGGATCAACAAAAGCTCGTAAAATGCTTCGTGAAATCACCAAACAAGATTTGTCTCTCAAAAAAGTCATAGACCGAGTTAAAAATGGATGGCACAATGAAGATAAGTCTGATCCAGAATTGGCACCCTACTACAAAAGTCAGATAGCATCACCAACAGTGACGGTATATTGCTTGATGGTGAACGAGTCATCATTCCAAACAAGCTTCGCAATTTTGTGCTGAGACGCTTGCATCGTGGTCATCCAGGAATCCGACGCATGAAGAATCTGGCTCGCCATCACTTCTATTGGCCCAGAATGTCCAACGAGATTGAAGATAGGGTAAAGTCCTGCTTCCAGTGTGGTCTTACCGCAGCCAACCCTATTAAGGAACCTCTACATCCGTGGCCTGATACAAAGAAGCCTTGGGATCGCATCCATATGGACTTTGGTGAGACAACAAAAGGAAAATCTTTTCTCGTAGTGGTCGACAGTTTTTCCCGCTACGTTGATGCAACTTGGGTTACTCCAGCAACAGCTTCTGCTACAGTCAAATATCTCCGTATCCTTTTCCGACATCTGGGTGCACCAAGCACAATTGTCTCCGACAATGGAACTCAGTTCACAGCAACAGAATTTGCTCAACTCTGTTCAGAGTTTGACGTTGTCCACCTTAGGTCACCACCACGCATGCCTCAATCAAATGGCCTAGCTGAACGGATGGTATAAACCTTAAAAAAATCTTTAGACAACTCCGTGAATACCCTAGATGTAGCAGTAGCCACATACAATTACACACCGCATAGTGAACTAGATGATCACACTCCTGCTCAAGTCTTCTTTGGACGCCAAACCCGAACACCGCTTGACATTTTTAAGCCTAGTCCAACTTCAATCTGTGAATTGAGTCCAGCACAGGTCGAAATGAAGGCTCAATTTGACCATCGTCATGGTGCCCGTCGACGCAACTTCGAAGAAGGGGAGGAAGTTATGGTTGAATTGTGGGATGGCTCCCGTGTCAATGGCATCGTCGTCAAACTTGTTGGTAACACAATGGCTGAAATTAAAATAGGAGACAAGAATATTGTTCGTCATTTCAATCAAATTTGGAAACGCTATCGTGAGGTAGCCCATCGCCCAAACATAGATTTAGATGAGGAAGGACCGGTGAAAATAGTTTTCAACCAAGACCACGAAGCCGCGGAACACCCACCTACTGAAAATCTACCTGTCTTTAATGATCACAGTCGAAGTACTGATGACGATCAAAAGGCACCTCTTCCAGTTTCGGCACCGCAGAGAGATAGACCGCGTCGCCAGAGCATGACAAGTGTCAATTACCATTCACTCGCCGGATACCGTTCGTATCGCCGCAACAAAGAAACTTCGGCAGAGGAGGAAATGTTGGGTCCTGCGCAGTAGGAAAGCTTTTAAAATAAAGCGTGTGCTTTGAGCGTGCTGATAAAAAAAGTGAATGTTGTTTATTTATGTGAGTTTGATATACTTGAATGTAATGGCATTCTAATTCCATTCGATTACGAATAAAACCTTTAATTGTAAAGTGTGTTCGTCATTTCGTAACACTAAAAAACCCAACAATACTCTTGAAATAATAGGTTTCTTCAATCTACTTCCTTTGATATTTTCTTTTCAATTCCATCCGACTGTTACCGGACGTCACGATAGAATTCTGTGTTAATCGTCTGACCTGGAGGTACGAACTTTTCGTGGATAACATAAAAAAGAAACAGTATAGGGATCACGATAAATAGAATTATATTCTTGTGACGTCACGAGAAAAAGAAAATCGCCTTGAAAAATGAAATCACAACAAATAGTATTATATTATCTATTCTACAAGGTGTTAAGAAGTAAGGGGAATAGTAAACTGAATCCATCATGATCCCAAACTCTCACGTGAAGGCAAGCGCTAGGCAACGTGACGTCACAAAAATAGAATTCTATTCATCGGGATCCCTATACTGATCGGTAAAGACTTGACTGTTGCTCTTAACTTGACGCGCTTGTTTTGGCCGAGGCGAAGATGGGCTCTTCCATTGTTACTTTCGTTGCTTAGCTTCGGGATCATACCCATAAACCCAACTTTCGTCGCCCATGGTGACCTTAAAAAGAAAATCTGTTTTAGTTAGGTAGAAGCTTTTCTTTCAATTCCCTATAGACATCCATACGACATTGTTTCTATTCGTCGTTTAGCATGAATTTTACTATCCTTCTCCTGCTCAATTCCTCCGATAAACTCTGCTGATATATGTCGTAAGATAATCCCATGATGTTACAGATGTTTTGGATAGTCTGCCTATACGATCAATCACAATCGCATTCCGAACAGCAATGACATGTTCTTCTGTAATGCCGGTTGATGTTTGTCCGAAACGTTCGTCATCATCAGCAACTGATGTTCGGCCATTTTTCAAACGTTTAAAGCAGCCGTATGTTTTGATCTGACCTAAACCGTCGTCCCTGAATGCCTTCCTTAACATTTTGTGAGTTTCTGCGGCAATCTTACCGAATTGAAAAGAGAACTTAATGTCCCCTCAAATCGGCCATTGCAATATCGCAAACACCAGCTAACATGACAATGGAAAATTGTTCACCAATGATAGAGGAAAAGACGCTTTAAGAAGAAAAAATGCATGTAATATGTTTCGACATTCAATACATTTCTTAAATTCTTTTCAAGTAAGCGGAAAGCAATGCTACTTGTTTAGTAGAGAAGCGAATATTACGGTTCGTAAAATAGTCGTATTTTATGTAGCCTTCGCGGATATAAAATCTGAATGCGTGATAACCGTCCCAGTTTTGATGGAAATATCGATTATATATAGAAATCGAATATTTCATAAAACGTTCTTGCCATAAATCTACACAAGACAGTATTCAGTAGATTTGTAAGAAATTTATTTTGTGAAATTCTTCTGGCAGCCTCACGGCCATCAAAAATGCTCCAATTTGTATGCGGTTCTATGCTCCGGGGAAGGCGTACAAGTGCGCGTTTTGACAGTGCGTTTGACTTTTTATGCGTCCTCATTTTTATCCTTGGCAGGCGAACTGGCATTTGAAGCTTTACGTATCCGGAAACACGAATGAAACCGATACGCTCGCATTTTTCAGCACTTTGTTTCTCTGATTATACTTCTTCGAACGCGTATGTATATCCTCGAGATATTGGTCTTCAGATCAGTTTATACCGCGCGGATATTGCTTTTTCTATTTTCCGGATCTATATATTAAAGAAACAGTTTCTGTGATATTGGTTCCGTTGACTGAACGCTTCAAATCAAAATGTCGAACGAATATTATCGACAAAAAGTTCTCAACTGTAAACAAAAAGAAGTTCTGTTTTTAAAAGAATCTATCCGCTTGTTGTTACATTGTCAACCACATATGTAATATCTAAACAAAGAAAGCTGAACTTTTTTAACTTAATTTTTTTAACAAACAATTGAAATAAATATGTTCGGACAAAAAGGACCGTTTAAAAATATTCAGATAAACCGTTTGAGGAAAGCTTACGGATTTCATACACACTTTTGAAGTCAGATTGTATCTGTTATAAATAAATAGGGCTAGTAAAATGCGTATTTGTACTGTTTTCTCTATATTTGTAGTCAGTTCATTTTTTTATATTCTGAAGTTTTTGAACTTATTTTAATATAAATTTCATTTCATTTGACATACAAGTAGTTGTTTCAAAGTGAGAACATAAGCAATCTAACAGACAGAAAGCGGTAAAGGCACCTAAAAAGTATGAAGGAGGCCTTGTACGCTCTAGTCTCTTACAGAGACGTGTCGTTTTCGCTATTTGGAGCCCAATATTATTCCCTTCGCACTTCATAAATTTCAATCTTCTGTTAGTTGCGCTATTTGTTATTATTGAATTTCTATTATCTCAATTAACGGTATATCGCGTACATATAAAATATTTTAATAGCATATCTTGAAGCGTACATGCTCTTCTTTGTAGCATATCTCCCCAATTATAATAATAAAAAATTATCAAATGTTCAACAAGAGCATTATCGTTATGCCAGAAAAGCTCGTTCAGTGATTTTTTTATTTTATTTTGGGATCTGACAATTGTGTCTAATGTTACCGGACTTGTAACATCATTATCATTTTTGTTAACTTGTTTTTGCTACCTTCAGATTTTCGTTTTGAGTAATTTTTCTTGTCATGATACGTTCATGTTTACCTGAATGTTTAATCTTGCTGCTATTAAACCATTTCAAAAGCAGAATTTTATTGTCACTAGTCTTTAAAAGTACTTGCATAAACCCTGCGATTGTTTATTCTCGCGCTCTCCCACTTACTACATCATAGAACGCTCGTTTCCTACTTTATCGACGGCGAGAGTCAGTAATAGAAATTTTTTTTAACTTACATAATCCATCACACTGCACAAGTTTACCTTTTATTGCCCATGACTGTGATTATTTCTGCTTTTACTATCTCTTCTATTCATTGATCAAATATTCTCATAAGGTACATGTACCAAATAACTTAATTTAATTGAACCTAGCACCTAAACCATTTTTCAATATATTTCAAATTCTAACATAACTGAATATACAGTGACTTTCATAAAGTTCGTAACAAATGGGAAAAATTTTTATTATTGTTTTTTGTGAAAAAATTTTAGTACAGTTAGTTCGTACACCAATCAAAATGAAAGACAACACAATGCCATCCAACCACTCGTTTAAAATGTGGCTGAAAACTTGAAAAATAGAAAGTCTCGAAAATGAAAAATTCCGATAATTCAAAAGTTATCAATCTTTTTGTTCTAGAATCGATGTACTCAGATAAAATTAAGTGTAATGAACAACCTACAGTGTCTAAATACAATAATTTGCTAGAATTATGACCAAAAATCCATTTTCTTGGAATTTTATTTTATGTGATCTTAAAATTAAAATGCTGTTTTGAATCCTTCAAAAACAAATATAATCTCGTTCCTTGATCTGTGTATACTAAGATAAATATCACTAATCTGAAAATATTACTTTAGATAGGACGTTTTTTACAAAAAATTGAAATTTCGCTTTAAAAAACACGTTTTTGTTACATTGCGTTTTTAACAAATAAAAATAAATTGTTTTAATTTATTTTTGCATAATAAAGCTAAGATTTAAATATGCTCTTTTTATAGAAAAATGTTCTTTACAGCATATTAAATGCATACTTCTGGCCTTCTGAAAAGTATTGTACATTTTAAGCGAAAATTCGTAAAATAGTTTTAGCCATGACGTTGAACTTAACGTCAACAAGCGAAAACATCAGTTGGTTCGTTGATATTTCTTGTTCATAGCAAAGTTAATTTTAATACATATTCCGTTAAAGACAAAGTTGACTCAACAAGAAATATCAACGAACCAACTGATGTTTTCGCTTGACGTTAATTTCACGGCTAATATTATTTTACGGATTATCGCTGAAAATTCACAATATTTTTCAAAATACCAGAAGTATGCATTTAATATGCTGTAAATGACATTTTTTGTATAAAAGAGCATACTTACATCTTGCCTTTCTATTACGCAAAAAAGAAATGGAAACAATTTATTCTTATTTGTTAAAAACGCAATGTAACAAAGACGTGTTTTTAATAGCGAAATTTCTATTTTTTGTAAAAGACGTCCGATTTAAAGTAATACTTTCATATTAGTGGTATTTATCTTAGTTAACACAGATCAAAGAAAGAGATGATATCTGTTTTTGAAGGATTTAAAAGAGTATTTTAATTTTAAAACCACATAAAATGAAATTCTAAAAAAAATGATTTTTGGTCAAAATTTTAGTAAAATATTGTATTTAGACACTGTAGGTTGTTGATTATACTTAATTTTATCTGAGTGCATCGATTCTAGTAGGAAAAGATTAATAACTTTTGTATTATGGCAATTTTTCATTTTCGCGAATTTCCATTTTTCAAAATTTTAGCCATATTTTAAATGACTGGTTAGATGGAATTATGTTGTTTTTTATTTTGATTGATGCACGAACCAACTGTAGTAAAAATTTTTGGCAAAAGTCAATAATAAAAATGTTTCCCATTTGTTACGAACTTTATGAAAGTCACTGTATAGACATAATAGAACAGTACATAGAGCAAATTATGTGCCTGATATTATTAACTTTTAGAAAATGAGACTTTTGAGTGAAAGTTCAATTGGCGTTATTGGGAACATAGGTTCTAAATAACGCCAATCTTAACATGGTAATTTGATAAAAACTTTTATGTAGGCTTAAACCACTTACATATATACGTACCGAAGATTATGCTGTCACTAACAAACAGATAAATAAAAGCTCCTAAAATATTCAGTGACTTCTGTTAATTTAACGACCGAAACCGTATGTTGAAAATAACCACACCTTATGTTTGAATAAAAGAGTTTTATATAGTTTTATATGGTGCGTAGTTTTCTATGATAGGAACCTAAAAGGTTGCAATGAGCAAATTTTATATAGCTTTCCTAGAATCACAGTATAAAGAATACAGTAGCGCAACTCGCTTGTCGGCACTTTGATCTCTTTACTGCATTTTCATTGACCTCGAGTAGATAAAAGGGGCGTGTCGAACTGTTTGTTCTGCTTTAAGTGTGAGCGATTTTGTTGTAAATCGTAAATTTACACGTGCCCACACACCAGGGCCGGATTGTAGTGTTTAGTGGACATGGTAAAAAAAAAACAAGGCATAAATAATGTGTATTAACATAATTATAAAGATCCATTCGGTACCAGAGCCGTGAATGAATGAACTCTGCATCCCGAGATTGTGACTCAGACCTTGCGCGGGATGTTATGCGCGAACTGAATATTTTCATGAGAGTCGCGCTACTGTGTAATCTTTATACTGTGCCTAGAATTCAAAATAATGACGCATGGCGTAATTGGGGACGTGGCGTTATTTGGCTCACATAACATAGACATAAAACTGCCGTTAATGGTAAATATGTACTCTTTATATCATGAATCTTATTTTACAAATTTAGTTTCTATTACCCATGCCTGTAGGCCTTTCTGGTTTTCTATTACCTCTCATAGAATCAGTACTACCACTAGTGGTAATTTTTGTTTCACAATCAATTTTTTTTGCTTGGTATGGATATTACACTTCTGTCAAATAAATGCCGTAAACATTTCGAATTTTCAGTTCTTCAATTGAGAACTAACTTAGGCATTTTTACTTCGTTTTAAGAAGAGTTTATGGTGTCTTGTGCCGTCCGTGGTCGTCGAGGCAGAGGAACTTAGATAACAAGAAATTATCGGGAATAGCATTTAACTCCTTTATTTTGTAACTCATACCGACATCGTTATATAATGACAATCGTAAAACTAAGTACACACTGGAGAACTTTTAGTTGCTGTTCCATGTTCCTTGAAAAAGTTACCGGTAGTTTCTTCATGTTTCTGTTTCCAGTACCGGTAGTTTCCGAAAGTTTCTTCATGTTTCTGTTTCCAGTAACAAAAGTTACTGTTTGTTGCGTGTTTCCATTCGGAGCGGTAAATATCAAAGGAAAATGGGAAACAAGCAGCAACATGCAGGAACAAAAAAGGAAGTTCCTTCAGTGTGTGCACCTTGTCACCAGTTTTGGTAACGGCTTGTCACCAAATTTTAAATTTAATTTACTTGCCTCTACTTACCACGGTTCAGATGACAAGCTTCTGCCGATGCTAACGATCAGCTTAGCCCCAGCTAGCAACAATGAAGAAAGGGGCGGGTTAATTGAAGGTGGTAAATTTATTAAGGGCGCCAGAAGACAATTGATCAGCTAAACGCAATTCGATCAGTCGACGTCTCCAATCGACCAGATCGTGCAGAAAATGAAACACTAATGCCCGGTTGCACCAACTTTTTAAGCAGAGCTTAAATTTAAGTTATGTTTAGAATGTGCCATTTAGGTATAGTCAGTATAATGTCAAATACATTCTGATTGACATTTAAACTTCAACTTAAGTATCAATTAGAATGTGACTGACATTTTGTTAAATCTATAAATCATGTCATAGTCTAAACACCACTTAAATTTAAGCTCTGCTTAAAAAGTTGGTGCAACCGGGCATAATAATAATCAGAGGCGAAACTTTACTCACTGGTGTGCGTGATTAGACTAAACAAGAAGACACAACATAAATTATAAACGTTTAATTAAACAAATCGAACACATAACACTTTACGCAATTACAAAAGGTTGCTTATTCACTAATAAAGCGATCTGTTACTTAAATCCGCATGAAGAGGCCTTAATTCGCTCTTAAAAATGCATGCGCAATAAATTTAAATGGTTACCTCGCGACCGATATCTGTCAGTGTAACGACTTTGTCGTGAACTTGGCTGTCAACACGCCATCTAGTGGTCCTGTTCAAACCGGTGACTGGTTGGCGGCAAAATGGCGGACCCACGCTACTCGCAGAACGGCAGACTACAGCTTGAGTTCGTCGCGGCACCAAAACTCAATAAAAACGGGAAACCCTCGCGTGAAAGCGTGCGGGGATTACACAAGCCTGCGCTGAAACTTGCGCCCAAACAGAAAAGCCTGAGAGAACTGGGGTCTTAGATTTGGTAAGGAGATTTAAGCGAGACACACACTGAGGCGGTTGCGGTAGCGTTTGCGATGACGGTGGCGATGAAAACCGTTCACATGCATGCGACAAGATAGCTCTGCCAATGAATTTACGTAACTTTACTATGATCGCTCGCATGTGAACGTTTGTGACCGCCACCGTCATCGCAAACGCTACCGCAACCGCCTCAATGTGTCTCCCGCTTAAAACTGTCTCCAATCGATGTTCGTAGGTGTCAATTAGTCTTCCAGCAAAGCCGCAATTGAGTTACTTCTCCAAATGAGCAAGTACTCCGTTAGATTTAACACACACGAAAAACACGTCACACCGGCACAACGCTCCGAACAAGAAAGGACGCGACGAGATTGAAGATGGAGAAGGTCGCTTCGACGCGCGGGGATTACCAACGATAACCAATGATAGGCGACCTGGGAGTCACATGGTGCCTTCAAAGCCTATGAATATTAAGCGTTTACCTCACGCAGGTTTCCCCTATAGCGATGTAAATGGGGGGAAGGGACAGTGTAGCCAACTGTGTTAAAACGCAGTAGAATGAGGCTGTATCAAAACGATGTTGTGGCGCGAGATTTTAACGTAACAGGCTTGTAGCAATCGACACCGTATTGTGTTTGAACTTTTAAAGAATCACTTGCTTTAAAATGTCTAGCAAAGTAAGGATCGATACTACTTAGGGAATATTTTATGTTGAATTGGACAAACAAAAATTTTTTAAGATTACCATCTGTTAATAAATCATCCCTTCTAAAACATTTATGAGTGGTAAGCCGGCACAATCAACTCGCTCTTGGAGGCTTGGACGCACTCAAACTCTTCATTTTCGTTAGTTTTTTTTATAGCTAATAACAATACAAGTTGCAGAAGCGAGAAGTACGTCTTTTTCAGTCACAACTCTCAACAATATTAACTCGTTTCTTGTGAGTGTGTACAGATTGTTACGTGCAACAATTTACAACAATGGAACAGAAACAAAATTCAGATGTTTCTCTATTTTGCTATCTTTAGTGTGGACAAAATGTTTCCATAAGTTGACGAAAGTTAAAAACTTTTTGAAACATTTAGCAACAACCATCAACAAAAAATTCCTTTGTGTTCCTCCAGTGTGTACTCAGCTTTAAGTGACATATTTTTACCAATCAGTACCTAGACACAACGCATTTCAATGTATAGATTGGTCAAAAATGTTTCACTTAACGATTGTCGTTATGAGTTACAAAATAAGGGGGTAATAAGTGAGTGGCATAACGGACCTGACCGTGATGTAACTTCTGTTGCCCACGCCTCTAGTCCTTTCTGACTTCATTATTACCTCTTTTCTTTGATTGTAATTCTCTTAGAATCAATACTGCCACCAGTGGTAAGCACATTATATTACTTCAGAATAACCGAGAATTTGTTTGGGATAGTGAGGGACTCTAGGATACTGGTGTTTGAAAGGGAAAATGACAGTCAGATATATGTAGAAGAGTAGCGCTTCTTGTCGCATAGGTACGTAGTTGCATCTGAAAACTAAAACGCAAATATTGCGCTAAGTTACTAACTTTAAAAACACGGTTATGATTGTTTTAGTTTGATAAGGAAATCGGAACTTGTTTTGTTAACGATATTACCTAAGTAACAGATCTTGTATGAGGTGTGAATTAAAAATGAAGCTAAGAGTGTTACCAGTTTAAAATTCTTAAATTGCTTCCTGTTCAAGGAAGAAATAACAAATATTGTTTCTAACTAGAGATTATAGAGAATAAATACAATTAAAAACAAGATTATTGAAATTGAGACATTATAAGTTACCAAGAATCTAAACTTCAAATTGGTGAAATCTGTAACAGACACCAAAACGTTGCGTAAATATTTCAAGCTAACATTCGAATGTTTTGCTCTATTTCTGAGAATTTGCAAGGACAACTTCAGCTTATTCCCTTACATCACCGCAATAATTTATTTTTACCCAGGGAAGGAGTTGGTTCCAGCAACAATACCAGCCTGTCCCGTATCTCTCCGGCAACAATCACGTGCATTCAGCAATTCCAGACAAAGACATAATGCAAACTTTCCATTGCGACGTTATATTTTACGATAGTCGCTTATGTTGCACTATTTGCTGGTGTAAGTGCATCGCAAATGCGGCTTGCTTTCAAACAATTGGTGAATGCGCGTTTGTGAAACCTCATCAGAGTAGGATTTAGAATTACATACGACAAAAGGCAAATGTTTTCCTACAAGTGAAGTTTTATCTAGAGAATGAAAACAAAAAATAGCGTAGATAATTCGAATTTATGAATTATGGACGGGATAACATTAGGTTCTAATTAATTAGGGGCTAAAACGTACCAAGGCCTCCTCCATCTTTTTTACGTGCCTTTATGTCTATTGCATTGCCTACGTTCTAACTTTAAAACAATTACCTGTATATGATGATAGGGCATATCCTTCCAATAATTCGGCCTGCATTGTGTTGAAGATTTATAAAATTAAAGTGGTTCAGGTAAGGATTTTGCAATTTCTATCTACAGATATTGTTGACAAGGTTTTTAAATCCCAAAGGTTCACGTTTTGTTTTGTTCATTTGCTTCTTAAAATCCACATCTAACTTAAGCTTTGAGTTTTTCAACTCAAAGATGGAAATTTGCGATAAATAAGGTGCTTCTTTATTTAACAAGTGGACGAACTGTTCCATTACTCCAAAACAAAAAGACATTATACGGGATGCATACAAATGGATACTGTTTTTCAGTTTGGTAAGAAAAAGATTACGAATTTTACATACATCGAAATTGATGCAATTCTGTAGTACCACATGAAGGAGTTGCTTAGAAATATTACAATACTAATGTATCTCTAGAAAATAAATTGTTTCTGTAAGGAAAAAATTAATTTTTTCTACAAAATAATAGTATACATTTGTACATTGCGAGCATAAGTGAAACTTAATTATATAGATTAATTATAATAGTTTACAGACTTACTCATATCTGAAAGCAAAATTGCCTAGTTTCTTTTTTTTTCATCTGTAATATGACAACCTCTTTCAGAATAGATTGCGTTTACACATTCACAATCAGATAAGCAACGCTGGAAATTGACTTGGGTTTTGGGATTCGCTCATTTAGATTGGATGCGATACATATCTAAGCGCCAAACAAAATAACAACTTTATAGGCACTTTGCTCCTACGCTGATCGTGTAGCGGCTCACCTACACACAAACGGGAATATCTTGGGAACACTTTCGCACTGAGGCAGTGTTTTTTTTTTTACTCTTTATGTAATGCAATCTCTGAATTCATTTAGAAATCAAACTTACCGGTAAGCATACTCTCTCAAAATTTGTTTTATTTGTTTCATTAGTCGTTGTTAAAGGGCCTTTAAAAATTATATACGTCTATTACTATTAAAACATCAGCGGTAAACCGAATACTTAGGTACGAAATAAAGAAAACCGACTGATTAAAGTGCAAAGAAAGGGCAGCGTGTAATATAGGGCCATAAAAATGCAGAAAGATTTATGACAGACACGTTGCTTATTGGAATAAAACTTTCTTTATAATATAAGTTTAAATTAAAATTAAAGGAAAACACTATGAATCGGAGATCTAAATTGTTTTCATTTTGTAGTGCTTTACCTACTTGTTTACTTGCAAAGCAGGTGTTCAAAATGGGATCGTTGTTAAGCCGCAATGTAATAACTAATAATCATAAAACTATAAAACTTATGTATTTATTTCGTTTATCTGCTGCATTTTCTTAACCAGGGACGGTATCGTCGTTTTGGCTATAATTTTTGATTAATTATTTCTTCCAAACTAAAGCAGAATTTTTTAAACATGTTTCCCATATTCTCGGATATTGCTTCATTTCCTGTTTTTTTTTTTTTTGGCGGAACAATTGTCAGAGCTAATGTAAAATTTTACTTTTGCGTAATATATAAATATATTTAATGAAAAGGTTAACGCAGGAAAATACAATAAAAGAAGTAAATAGCGGCATAGCTGGCAAGGAAAAATAACTGTCGACGTATGTTTCGGTCGTAATAGACCTCACTAGGACAGTATAACCAAGGTGTAAGGTGTTGACACTTGGAGATAGAAAACAACAAATGAAGCAACAGACCAGGAGACCGAATGCACATTTGCTGCAACCACTGAGAAGACCCGCAATTCGAGGGCAACATCCAGTATAGCAACGGAGGCAAACAAGATCAACCTGCGTTACTTCAAGAAAAAGCCGGGATATAAATAACGAAAAGGTTAACGCCAGGAAAATACAATAAAAGAAGTAAATAGCGGCATAGCTGGCAAGGAAAAGTAACTGTCGTTAAGACCGAAACGTACTGTTGTGGAATTTTCCAGTTCCGATAATCAATTTCTTTTTATGTTTCGCACAGCTAGCGTTTAACCGAAGCAACTCAACACAATTATTTCTTATTAATTGAGTGTGTGTTAGTGCAAATTAATTGAACAAATCTAAATTGAGCAGAGTGGGTTTTACTACTCTATCTAGATCCAGCTAATCTTTTGATTTCTTTTTTTATTTTTATTTTTCTTTTAAGGTAAATTTTTAAATTGTAAATAAATAAACGTCTTATCACATCGTTTTTTAAATACCGTGCAGTGCACAACGCTGATATAAAAGGGAATGAAGTGAAAGAACATTCAAGGTAAATTTTTGTATGTTTAATTTGTCTAGATATTAAATTAATATTACAAAAATTTTTCTCCTTAGGTATCAATGCTGATTTGCTGCCAGACGAAATATTAAACCAGCTTAAAGTAAGCTTTGTGCCTTCAATTCCGTCCAACAGAAAATCCGGTTCGTAAAGAAAAAAATATTCTATTAAGTAAATAATAAATAAATAATTTACCTTATTTTTTTTTTCAGATCCACACAACTTATTAAAGAAGAGTTAAAACTCACTACATAAAAAAAAAATATCTTCGAGCGAAAATTACAAATATCTTTGCAAATAAATAGTAAATTCAAACCACCGCACGTCCTTCTTCAACCCACGTGCACCATTCTTCCTCACGCTTCCCCTTCCTTTTCTGACGTCCGAACCAACACAGAACGTCACATCCGATTATACGAAATGTATAAAAATAAACTAAAAAAATATAACAGAAAACTTAAAGAACAGGTAAAAGAAATTAACTAATATTAGGAAAATATTATAATCAACTCAAATTTGGTAATTTCAGATAACCCAAGCGAATGGCGTCCTCCTTATTCATCCGAATCTGCTTGCCACCGCGTGTACGGATTCGTACCTTCCTTTTACTTCCATTTGGACGATAAAGGAATTCTCTTGGAAAATTCAAAATTGCTTCCTCGAAGGTGTGAGAAGAAAATGTTAAACGAGCGTTATGGTCTTCCAAATCATCCAATTCCTTCAACTTCCGCTCGATCCAGGACTCGGTCGCGGGACAATGGAGGGACAAACATTCATCATTTAAACTCATGCTTATTTTATAAATACAAAAAAAAAATAATAAAAAAAAAATATTAGAAGCATAAAATAAATTATTGAACTCCTTCTAGGGGATTTTTGTTTATAAAACATAAAACAAACATGAAAATAGTAAATTACATGACAGTACGTCGACAGTTACTTTTCCTTGCCAGCTATGCCGCTATTTACTTCTTTTAAATATATTTAATTATATAAAATTCGGTTTATTTTATTTATGCAGTAGCTATTGCCGACAAAGTATCCACTCCTCTTGAGGTAACAACTGGAATACTGCAGGGCTCCATACTTGCATTATGCAATTTATACCAGACTTTGCTTCTGCATTCAAGAAAAGCACTGTGCATTTCTATGCAGATGACATGCAACTCTATTACTCTTTCCATTCTAATGACGTGGAGGAACAAGGAGCCAGAATTGAAGATGATCTCCAAGCTATGGTATACTTTGCAACTAGCCACTGTCTATAAATAAATGTAGCTAAACTTCCGTTTTCGTTTTCTGTCCTAAAGCAGCTAGAATTTACGTTTTACTTAAAATCAAAATTATGGCTAATGGAGAACAAGTCAACCATAAATCGACTGTGCGAGAAACTTGGGATTGCATTTAGGCAAGGACTTGCGTTTTAAAATTCACATTATGAATTGCTTTCGGTCTGCTTATAACTTAACAATGATTTTTAACTCTAGATATTATCTGAATAGAAAAACCAAAATATTATTATGTGAATCCTTGGTTTTGTCCCGATTTAACTACTGCTTTGTTGGTGTATTGACCAAGAAACGCGTCGAAAGATCCAAGTATTACAAAAATGTTGCCTTTGTCTAATTTGTGGCGTTCGTAGAAGGCAAAGAATTTCCTACAAATTGAAAGAACTGAATTGGCTAAACTTGAATAATTAAACGTTTTCTGCAAGCCGCCTGTGTTTATTATAAAATTATAAAATCTGAAACCCCTCCATATCTACAACAAGGTTACATTCAGGACTGATGTTCATAATGTCAACATTCGTTTCAAAGGGGGACATAAAACGGAGTTTTTCAAATGTTCATTTACTTATGTCAGCTTATGTTTTAAATTACATCTCATTCTGATCACTTGATTCTTTCAAAACAAAAATGAAAGCAAAAGAGTTTGCAGATCAATGTGCACCCTTCACCTAAGCAGTAGGTACCTTAATAGTGTTACGCAAATTGTGCTACCATTGTATGTATATTTTTGTATCGTTATTACTATTACATTGTCTATTCATTCAAGTAGGACACTATTTTAAGCAAAAACTTATTAGTTTATTAAATAAACTGAAAAATGCAAGTGTAGAGTTGTCCCAGATTCTTTTGGTGTTCATAGTACATATCACATATGCATATACCGAGTGATTTTATTAAATTTTTTATCAACTCCTTGTCATGAGATCTGGGCGGAATGTCTTAGCTTAAGTGAAAAGTACATCATTGTACTCCTTTATGCTGTTTTGCAGTAAACCTACGACATGCTGTCCAAACTCCATGGGAAGAGAGATAAAAAATTTAAAAAAATCACACGGCATTTTTTTCATTTATAATGAGCACTTCCATATAACGGGCAATAAGTGTGGTCCCTTGAGCCCTGGTTATATCTGAGTTTCACTGTATTATTTTTAATGACTTCATAATTCGATAAAATTGCCTTTAAAATCTAAATAAATTCAAACTAGCGTCAGATTTGATAAATTTGGCCAATTATTGATTATAGTGATTATACGCGTGAATAATTCTGATATATGCATGTACGATTTTTAAATTTCAAATAAATACCTGAACGAACAGATTCCAATGAGCAATTAAACTGGAAGTAATGTTTTAATGAATCGTAAGCAATAAATTCAGGCATTTAAAGGATTCAATTCATTGCGCATTGTATTGCACAGAATTTATTTCATGTTGCAAAAAATTATTTTTTTATGACGACAATAATACGTTAAATGTTCAAATAACGTGTATAATTACAGGAAAATTTTCTAATAAAATAACTATTTACACTATAATTTGAACAACTTTTGAAGAAAAATTACAACGCCAATTTAAATTTTTAATCGTGCTTTCTTTCTAAAAGAGCATTGATTTTTTCTCTCTCTCTCTCACTCACACATACACACCCACCAACCCACCCACTCACATACATACAGTTCTATTAATTTCACTGCCGCAGCGCATATTTTTCCGTACGTTATCTTTTGTATGAAAAAGCACAAAAATAATAGAACAAGATATAGAACAGGTATAATATAAAGATAATTATACCGAGTGATTCAGGTTGGTATTCGCACCCCTGTAAGTTCTTTATTTCTATCCATAGGAAAACAGCATTTAGTACGAATAATATAGACTTACCAGTACTTTGTTTTACGTTACTAAACAATTTATTGCATGAATGAATCTTTATTTTCAATTAAACATCACATTGTGATGTAGGAAAATTACTTAAGTGAAGTACAAATCACATTGTCATGATTAAATAAAAAATATTTAAAATAATCAGAAACATACAAATGAACATGTTAAAACATATCGCAATGTAATAACTCACAGGTAGATGTTACAATAAAAAAAATTGGTTGTCATCCGAATGTCACCTGTCCAGGGGAATGGTCAATAAACTTATTCAGTGTATAAAATGTAAAATTTGACATATAATATTTGATTTTGTTGGAGAAAATTTTCTTATTAATTGAGTTTCTTAAATTATGCGGGAGTTTATTGCAAATTTTGATACTCTGATAATGGAAACATTTTAGTTTGTGGTATATCCTGTCGAATAGTGTCCCTGTTCTGTGTTCCATATTCGTGAACATCCCCTACCGTGGCACGACGTTTGTATAAATATATTGAACATTTGATAATATACTGTTCACAATTGTTGAAATTTGTAATTTAGGAAAATATTCTCTACACGATTCTCGTAGACCAAGATCCTGAATTGCACGGATGGCACGTTTTTATAACAATAAAATGGAATGCAATGTGTGAGGATTATCCCAGAATAAAAGCCCATAGTTAGCAAATGTATGTTGGGAATAATCAGACGATATGTCAGCGGTCATTACTAATATGAAAGAAATCTAAATGTTTACAATTTTACAATATGTTTTGTCAGAAATGCTAGAAACTATTCCATTAGATATACACTAAGTTGGAGCATCCTTTAGAAATTCAGCAAGGTAGAGCATCTTCTTGTAATTGAGGGGCCTGGAAGTAAAAGGGTTTAAGTACCATCGTGATCATAAAAATCGACTACAGCGAAGCGAAATCGACGCTTCCATTTTTCAAAATATTTTGTTGTGTAACATTAGCTTTGACACCATTTGTCATGTATTTGTCAACCTATAAAATCTCATCCATCTCATTCGATTCCAAAGAAATAAATATTCTCTATGATTACTAATACTAACAGCAAATTCAGTTGCAATTGCTCGAATACTGATTCCGTCTTGCAATCGCGTTTGAATTATTGCCTTCTGAATTGCTTTTAATTGGGGTACTTTTTATTTAATTTGTCAAAATAATAGTAATGTCAAAATGACAGAAGTTCATTTTAAAGTACGCTTCGATTAACTCAAATTTCGAGTGTAGTCGGTTTTTCTAATTACGATGGTACATTTTTTTCAAAAAATGAACTAATTGCGGTATGCCACACCTAAAAGGTATCTCTGCTTGGAGGTAAATAGATTCAAGTATATTTCGAATCCTCTGGTGCCATTTTTCGTGAACTTAATGAACCTTATCCTGGAATTTTCAATAACAAAGGAAGTTTATAGTCGATTATCTCAAAACTATAAGAAGTGCACTTGAATGGTTTTACTTCCAGGCCTCTCAATTGTTTCCGTACAGATCGTATTTAGTTTTTTTAGAATGTTTTAGAATAAGTCACATTTTTTATTATTTTCTTCTTATTTCTCTTATTTCTTATTTAATCGGGGAAGTATCCAGTTCTGGAATACTCCTCGTACTTCTAGGCTTCAATTACTACGGTCATATTGTCTATTGTCATATTCCACTCCCAATAGGGATTTTTAACGTGCCGAACATCATTTCAGAATTGAAAAATAATTTAAAAAGCCGAGCCGGGTTGGTTTTTTTTAAACCATGCCATTTGGACCGAAAATAAACATACCAACCTGTGGACCGCCCAGGTCCATTGGTATCAGCACAGTAAGAATTTACATAATAAATAAAATTCTATTCTATCTAATTAAAACAGTCACTTACTTGTCTGAGCAGAAAATATTTGATCCTAAAATATTGTTATTAATTTTTAGGCAGAATTTAAATTATTCTAATGGGTGGATTATAGAATTATTTTTTTTGGCAGATCTATTGTCACACCATCAAATTATATTTATGGCCATATTTAAAGGAAAACTTGTATGCATGAGCTTTAATAAATTCGGAAGAATTAAAAAGATGAACAATAACAGAATTTGGAAGAATCAAGCAAGTAATTTTAACAAAAGTGCTCATTCACATCGGGTAGAATGTGCCTTGAAGCTGGGGGTAAACGATTTGGGCATCTACCATAAATTTTAGAAAATATGTTGCCGTCTAGTAACATTAAAGATTCGTTTAAGACACTATACCATAACTCAAAAACAATTGAACTTTGGTATAGGATATGTTATACATTTTCGATTTGGAATCGACTGTAGAATCCAAAAATGTAAAAATTCTATTCTATTAAAATTTTTAATTTTGAGTCTATTTCCGCTTTAACCGGATATGATATACATCGTTTCTTAATGTCAGATAATTTATTCGAAGACCTATATTATTCATATCAAATGTTATTTTCTTAAGAATAGAAATAAAACTGTTAGGGATGCGAATATAAATCTGAATCACGCGGCACATTACCAGAGAGTTCAGAAGAGGCAACAAGGTATAATCAAAATGGTAAGCATAAACAACAAAAAAGAGGAGATAATTGAAGAAATGGAAAAGTTTAAGATAGAATATTTGGGGAATAACAGAGACGAAGAAAAAAGGGCCAAGGAAAGATATTAGGCACTTAATGGTGGATATTGGTTTACATGATCAGGAGTACACAAAAAGAAAACAAAGATAAGATACTATTCTAAATGAGGAATACATAAATAAAAGAATATTCTTAGTTGACGTGAACTTAAGAAATGAAGAAAAATGGTCTGTAATAATTAATAACTATTGCTGTGATATTACCTGAATCACCATATGGTTCTGGTATACATATTTCTAAAGAACAAATGGAAGAGCAGCAAATAAATCCATTTAAAAATTTTTATTAATTCCAAATCATATATCATTCCATAAAGCAGTCAATAAACACCAAAAACAGTATCTGAAAATAAAAATATATTACGAAAGTCATACAAAGTAAAATTCAGAGTTGTAAATCTAAAGAGTACTAGAATAAAATTTCAGAGGGCAAAGGTAATCAAGTCAAATCCTTTAAAGATCGAACAATGAAGAAAGCATCGAAAGAAATATATCAGATGAAGAAGTAGCCTGGGTCTAAGACATTGAGAATAAATTGAATTGGATAGAGTTTTCGGAGTTCCTCGACAAGGTTCAAGGGAAATTAAACCATCCATTGACTACGAAGAGTTGGCCGGTGAAGCCTCCGAAGAACAATAGCAAAAAAAGATTCGTAGAGCTACCAGACGGAAGAGAGGTAAGACTGAAGAGGTCACAGGTAGAAGACGTAGAATTATGAAAACGTCAAGATAAATTGTGGGGATTTATTAGGTTAATTTTCGATCAAAATTTGAATATTGATGTGTATGTACCACCTGTCCACCGAGTGGTATTCCGTAAGAAAAACTTGGAATATTTCACTTCTAAATTCAGCAGAAAGAACTGCCACCAACCATCTGTGTAGTCTTCAGGTTTGTTTAATATAGTGTTACTTAGCTTAAAGCATGTGTAATCACACGCTGATAATTGATAATGAAGACTCTTCAATTAAGCAAGTTAAAAGCAATTTAGTAAGGGTCTGCATTTAAGATGTTTCTTCGTTGACGGCATTTATCTCGGTAACTACTAGGTTTAGGTATAGAAATATGTTAATAAAATATTTTCCAAATTGGTAATAATCACGGTTAGGTGGATTGGATTCCGCTCGCGCTGGCAAGAGTGTCATATCTAAGTGCACTCGATACAGGAATACCAAATAATCGCATGCATAATTTGCAGTAGCAAAGAACGTTTAGTGTTTAATTCAATTTATTTAATTTTTAATTCGAAAATATGAAATTTTGTTTAAATTTAACAATTTATTACGCGATGAAATTAAAATTTCGTCCGACGCTTATGGAGAAATGAGCCAGCGCAATGATCGTACATAAACATGCACAGTATAAGCGGCGACCCAGGCGGACTATTGCAAGCGGAATCTCATCCACCTAACTCTGGTAATAATGTATAGGGCATTCCATTTAAAATATTAAAGGTACTTGCTGACACTTGTAAAATAAACACCCTGTGTAATTGCAAATAAATTTAACGTATAGAGTTTTTTAATTAGAGGTTGACAGCGTTTGAAATTTTTTCTTTATTAAATGTTTAGATCATAAGAAAATTATTGTTTTGTAACAAATTTACACTAAAACATTCACATGACGTCAATTAATCGCGCCATAGCACGAGTAATTTCTGACCTGTAAATTAAATTGTGCCGTAAATAGCAAATAGCAAGGAATTACTGCTACCCCATGAGCTATTACGCACGAGATGGCGGACAATAGCGTGTTATCGCAAGCTTGCAAAATTGTTGGTTGCAAGTCGGTAGGATTACAATGGACCCCCCGAGCATATTCTGTATAGCTATTTCGGTCCTATTTGGGGCCTCATCAGCAGAACAGTAGCTCGAGAACTCCATTGCAACCCCGACGACCAACAAGACATACGCACGGTTAGCGCGTAAATGCAAATATGTCAATTAATTGCGCCGCAAAACGAGTAATTTCTGACCTGTAAATTGTACAGTGAATAGCAAATAGCAACAAATACTGCTGCCCGAGATGGCGGCCAGAGCGAACAATAGCTAAGGTACTAAATCAACACTCCGTACAGGTAACGCAATCCCATTCCTCTTGTGAGAAGATTGAGAAACAAAGATAACAAATATAATTGGCGCAAGTGCAATAAGGAAGACAACAGCTTTAGGGAATTCTGTTTACCGCAATGTCACTGGTTTCAATTTAAAAGTGTATTAGGTTATGTCTAGTTAAGTTATTTACCAATTAAAAAGTTGTTATTTTAAGGACAGAATTTTTCTTTTACGAAAAAGGCGGAATCATGTCATGCGATAAAAGTTTGGGATGCGATATTTAAACTCAATTTTCTTAATCACTGACAGTAACTTTGACAAACGTCATTTCAAATAATATTTCCAACTGTTTTTTATCCCTAGATGAGAGGAATGTGTGACAAGGATAGATATAAAAAATCACTAAATGCGTTACCTCTATACGAAGTATGTTGATTTAGTACCTTAACAATAGCGTGTCATTGCAAACATGCAAAATTGTTGGTTGCAAGGCGGCAACATTACATACAGTGGGGCCCCGAGCATATTCTGTATAGCTATTTCGGCCCTGCTTGGGACCTCATCAGCAGAACAGTAGCTTCGAGAACTCCATTGCAACCCCGACGACCAACAAGACATACGCAAGGATAGCGCTAACTTTGCATAACCTGTGAGCTTTCGCCACAAAATTCGTAAAAATGTTAATATCCTGAGAACAGTAAGAGGTACAGAGATGCGGTTTTCACTATCGTATTTCTGTCGATGGATATCCTTTAAATGAACGTGATTCTTCCAATTTTCTCAAAAATTAGGGGCATTGCAAGATTTTTTTAAACAAAAACAATATTTCTTACTTCTTGATTGAACCTTTTTTTTTATTTTAACACAAAATTTTTCATTTTGACATGGGAATTTTCCGTTTAATAAGATTCATTAAGCAGAGAAAACCGCAACCTTCTGTCTCTTTCCATATCTGAATAATTGCGATTTTTCTTGTGGACTTTAGTGGAGTTGCCTCATACTGTAAATGTTAATATCTCAATAACGATAAGAGATAAAAAGGTGCGGTTTTCACTATCGTCTTTCTCTCGACGGATTTCCGTTGGATCACCGCGATCTAAAATAAACTAAATTCATAAATAAAATTACTTTTTACTTCTTATATATAGAAACATTGTACTTAAGTTTCAAATGAAATAAGGTATTTTCTTCTGCTTCACGAGCATTCACAAAATGGAGAGTTCACTGTATTTTCATTGAAATAAATTTATGAAAATATTAGAAGAGTATTACGTGGAAACATTTTCGAAATGAAATTTTTATTCCTTGTTCAAAGTCCGACTACGAAGAATTTCAATTTTAACGGTTTATGAGTTGCAGGCCTATTATATTATCGTATCGTAGACATTTCTGTGCACTACAGCGACGCGAAATTCCAGAATATTATAAAGCGCAGACTATAGCACAATCGTAGTCGACGATGACATTTTTCGAAGCAATAATCCGAACGTATGTGAAGTGATCTGTGCATAATACGACAATAACGCACCGCTTTTATCCACTTCCAATATTTATGTTATTTTCGAGACTAGCCAAAATTAATTTAATTGGATGAAATTTGTAGCTAGGCTTCTAATTTTTTTTGTTTTGTTTTAAAGAATTAACTTTAAATTATCCAAAAATAATGTTATAAAAGCATTAAAATATAACTAAAAATAAACTGTTGATGACCGTTATAATTATTACTTATACTAATTAACAATTAAGACAATATTTCTGAATGGAATGTATTCGTATTTCTTCCTCTTAATGTTCGTTGTTTATGTGATTTACCTTTTTGTTAAACATATTGCATGTCAAAATTATCATAACAAATACATTTCTAATATTATTGCTGATATTTGTGATTTGTATTTAGGGTTAAATTAAATTAATTTAGTTGAATGCTGTCACTGCACATCAGCGCCTGCTTTGCATATGAATGTATAGGCGGCACCGTAAATCTTGGCTTATGCGCACGATATATTTTATGGAAGGTCTTACATATGATGAGAGGCATCAGCATCATCATTACGACATTCATCGTCTGGGTTACTCTACAACCGAGGAAATATATTTTGTAATCTGAACCCTTGCATCTTATTCTGGCAAGCAAATGGCCAACGCGCGTTTGCCAGATTTAACGAGGCACTATTTGTTACTAATTACATCATTTTGATAATTCAGTTAAACGCTAGGTTGTTTAACTCGCTTAATTAAAATTATTTAAAAGGGGTTAGGAAGATCGCCGTTAGGCGTTGCGGTTACCTCGTCTTGGTAAGGTGTACATATTTTGGCAGAGAAAGAGTGCAGTACATAATTTACACCGGAGAATTTCCAATTAAAGTATAATCAAGATCGCGGTTGCTTCCTGGCGCGATTGTGGTGCCCGGAAAATGTAAGGGTCGAGCAGGGGATCCTTAATAGCAATCTATAGCTCGGACTCAAGTTTCAACTACAAGGAATTCTCTATATTGCATGTATACCGGTACCAATTGGTTCAGTATTTAGTTTTTTTTTTTTGCATAAGAAATTTGGCGAAATTTTATCAATTGCTGCTTTTTATGTATTGCTACCCACCGCAATTACCGCTTACAGCTAACTTTATTTTAGATTACATATCTATTAGATTCTTTCGACTGATTCGACTGATAATGTTTGTTTCAACCAAATATTTTCATTGTCCTACCTCATTATATCTAATTATAATAATTTGCTATCAAAATTATTTATTATACCGTGCATTCAATTAAATTCCTAATTAAAGTCGGCTATGATTTCAATGCTTTTTCTCCTAAAGGTTTATAGCACTGACAGCTGTCAAACTTGTGGTCCAATTATTTGTTTGTGCTAACTTAACTTCCCAACATTTGGCAAACGCGTCTGAAAATATGAAGCGTAGGTATGTTTATACATTCAAGCTAAAGGAATGCATTTTCCAGCATCTGCTTAAAGCTTTAGTTGTTTTGAAGTGATTTTCCGAATTTTGCGTTTACTTTACACCTTTTTTTATGTGATTATTGACTACTATCCTCTCACTCGTATATTGCGTTCGCCAACTTAATAAAAAATCACAGCTTAATTTAATCAGAAATTTATTTGAAGGCACGGTAGTCGTAATGTAAGAGATTGCTTCCTCATTAGTAATGTATTTATTTTATTTACCGTTGTTATGTCTGTACCAAACTCAACTAATTTGAACCACGTGAGTAGAGTAAAATTTAAAGCTGTTAATTCTGGAAGTGGAAATTTAGAAAAATAAATGTGTTATGATCATTAACATAAATTAAATATATTATGTACGTATGCATAATTTTTAATCACTTATATTTTTGCATTGTTCATGACTTCTAATAACAACATTGTGAAGGTGATTAAATATTGTAACACAGAAGCACAATGATAGATTCGAGTCCAAGCAGAAGCCGGAAGCCACCTGTGCGGAAACCGGCGACTTGCTTCTTTAAATCACGTTTTAAAACGACAGTATTAAAATAAAACTGAATTTTCGAAAATATTTTTCTTTAATTATTTCAATAATTGAGACATTATTCTTAATAATTTTTAAGTTGAAGCTGTATTCATTCGAGAACTATCAGAAGCAAGGTGAATTGTTGCCGTATATTGTCTTGGGAAGATAAAATCGACAATATGTGGAATCCCATGTTATTTCCCTGTAGCTCAGATGGCATGGAATGCAGGCTACTGTCCTTGTACTTAGAGTTTTAATATATTCATTACGCACCAAACTTCGCAAAAGTTTATAGTTATATGTAATAAATAGATCGCGGGAACTTTGTGGTTTTGTAGTGTGAATGACCTAATTAGAGGGCAAAAACTGGACAAAATACGTAAACAACAGTCAGTGGCGGATGTCGCCTTGCGCTCTCTAACTGAAATAAAATATACGTAACTTTACGTACGATCGCGAGCTTGCCGCACCTGAATAGGCGTTCAGACTTTGAATTCCACAACTCTCCCGCGGCCTGGTAATAAAGTTCATTTGATTGATGTAAGTGATACATAGTTATTTGTTGAAGACATATCAGATAACGGTAAGGAAGTTGTGATAGCAGCTAAATAATTGACATTAATTCAATTTAAATCAGTAGTCGACTAAATGGAGTCGAAAATGTACATTTTAAATCTTATAAATCTAATTAAAAATAATGAAAGTCCAATATTATTTCGCGCGGGATAATTAAAGGTATTACGCCTGGCATTTCTGTACATCTGCCCTTCTATAAATTATTGGCGGATCGCGGAGTCTCGTCGAGATACACTCTAACTGCTTTTTCTTTTTCTCTCTTCCTTCAAGAATGTAATTATAAAGGAAGATGTGTCCGTTATTAATAAGTGCCCAAGTATTTCACTTATCGAACGGAATGAACGTTGCAGCAACTTAGGAATATTTTCACGGAACAGACTATAATTACGGTTGACGAGTTTACCTGGGAATTATTGACACATTTTGAAAATTAAACCCGCCGAACCCTTTCTGTTGATTGATGATCCTTTTTTTAATGAACCAATTTCTGTGGAAACGAAGCGAAGCTCCTCGTTACGCTTTTCTTTTTTTTAACGAAATACCTACCTACCCTTTCATTTAAAGTCGATCATTTTTATAAATATGACGAAATTTAATTTGAAACTAATTTATAGAATGAATAAAGAAAACAATTTAATTGACGTGATTGTATTTTAATAAACATTGGAAAAATTATTCGTAGAATTTAATAATTGTGAATATTAACTGCATTTTATCAACGTTAGCATAATTCAATAACGATTTTTGTGGGTAAATAATAATATTTTATTGCATGCAAACTAGTTTGGGCATACCAAATTCAAAAATTTAACTATCCTATCACTGACAAAGTTAAATTATTCCATTTTGACAACAAAATTGTAAACAAACAGCCAATTAGATTGCATTTGAGAGGTAATAACGGTATATTTAAATATTAATATTTTCCAGTTTAGTAACGAAACCTGTGACAAATTTGATACTAGCAATGAAAACATAGAATTCTACCGAAAGTGAAAAAAATATGCAGGTGTTCCATTGAAAATAAGTAAGTTGGTATCATTTTCTGAGAAAGTATATGGTTGGCAACAATGTCGGTTTTATGGTGTGATCCGCCTTATTTGCTAATATCTTGATGTAAAATATCAACCATGTGGTATCTATCATTTTTGAGATATTTTGATTATTCCATACTTTCGACTCAGTCTGTATACAGAATGTTATCAATTAAGGTGGCAATAATTATATCGCGTATAAAGGACATCAAAATATTACGATATAACGCCATTTACCTATATCCAAAAGTTTATCATTTCTGAGGTATAACCTCGTAAATTAACAATTTGGAAAGTATATTTTCTTAAATATCTCTGGAACGGTTTTACATAAATGGTTGAAATTTGATATGCAAAACGAACCTTATATTACTGCAAAGCTTAGTTAAAGACATATTAAATTTAATAATAATGTATAGGATGTTCCATTTAAAATAACCGAGTAAAATAAACATCCGCAGTTTGAATTACTCTATATAAAGTAATAGGGATATTTTCAATATCAATATAGTGGACTCGCGATTTAGTGAACCAATTTTGGCAAAGCCGGTTCACTAAACTGAAATGTTCACTACATTAAAGATTGAAAAAGAAAAACAAGAGGAAAATAATTTTTTTAACAAAATACTCCTAAATAATTAAATTGTAATACTGTTTTAAAATTTAAAAAATTATTGCATATAATAAAAAAGAATCTTAAATTGTAAGTCGAACATACATGCAAAATAAACAAAAAACATAAAAGTATTCATGGTGCTTATGTCGGAGTAAAAAAAGACGTTATTTTTTATTGCTTTTGTTTTACACTTAAAGTTAATGGTACTAGTTTTTGTCTCAAATTGTGTAACACAAGTAAACTTGAGTAATCAACTTCATTTTCATTCTCTTCAGTCCATTGAATTACTTCGTTTAGTGATTTCAGTGCCTGACTTGTAGGAACTAATTTGTCTTCTGTGTCAAGATTCATATTCATATCTTCTTCTGAATCTGAGTCCTCAGGTTTGTTAATACACTGAAGCTCTGAAGAATCCATATCTTTGTTCCATTCTTCTATTTCAACTGCCTCACATTCTAGAAGATGTGTAAGAAATTGAGGTGCTGTATGTACTTCATCATTAAGCAAGCGTATTTTTAACTGACTTAGGGGTATGTTTTCCTCGTCATCTTCTTTTATTGACAAAATACTGTACCAACATTTTTTACGACAATTGGCTGCAAGTCATTCTATGCCAGAAGCAGCATCCATTAACATATAGGCTTGCAATGAAGCACTAATATCTAGGCTTTTAGCTATTACATAGATACGAGAGCAATGTTTTACTATAAAATAATTTCGTTATTCTTATGACATTTTGATCCATAGGCTGTATGAGGGGTGTTACGTTCAGTGGCATGAACATTGCAGTGATGAAACAATTGGAACTCTTTAATTCCTCTTCCGATGTATGACTAGTAGCATTATCTAATAACAACAACGCTTTTTCAGGTAAATTATTGTCTTTTAAGAATTTTGTAACTTCTGGAACAAACATATCGTGAAACCATTTCTTGAAAATGTAAGTTGTCATCCATGCTGTTTTATTGCTTTCGTAATGTACAGGACACTTAAACTTTCGAAAAGGTCGTGGTGTTTTCGACTTTCCGATCACTAATGGCTTCAGTTTATGACTTCCTTCTGCGTTTGTAGACACCAAAAATGTTATTCTCTGTTTTGCTAATTTTCTTCCTGGAGCATTTTTTTCTGAATGAAAAGAAGTTGACGGGTCCAATTTTTTTTGTAAAATTTTTGCTTGTTCTTGCAACATGAATCCACTAACTAGTACACTCTTATGTCTCAATTTGAGAAGTCATTTGTATAATGCTCTTTCCATTTTTGGGTACATGGAAACTTTTAAAGTTTTCCTCTTTGACACTGCCCCAAAACTTTCAGTAATTTTTTTAGAAATCAAATATCGTCTTTTTTTATTGCACATACAGTGGACTTTGCAATGCCATGCACATACAGTGGACTTTTGCAATGCCAAATTTCTTCGCCAATTCTGTTATGGCTATTCCCTTACTTAAAGCCTCAAGGATTTTACCCTGCTCAGACAAACTCAAATGTCTACGTTGCTGTTTTTGTGACATCCTTTAAATAATAATGTCAATTTGACCCTGAACAACTTAAACGTAAGCGTACATACCTTCGTAGCACGTAAAAATACTTCAGAAGTAATAATTTCACAAGTTACACTTGTTAAAACAGGCACCACAGAAGAATAACAATTATCACGCGCAGTTACTTGTGAAACAGTAACAGCTTAATCATTAAAAACTTAGGTCGCATCAGCGCATTTCAGGGAATTCCCTAAAACAACACTGCATTCACTATATCGAGGTATACCGCAGTTCACTAAATCGCGATACAATACAAAACTTTCACTGTTCACTCCACACTGAGTAGTTCACTTAAAGCGGTATTCACTATATCGCGAGTTTACTGTATCTCAAAAACGATTAGTTCTAGGTACGTAGCACCCTTATAATAAATTGATCTATTCTTAAAGGCAAATCGATGGGCCTTAATACACAGTATGTTCCATTTAAAAAAGCATGACTTTGGTTTGACATAGCCACACGAATCACCCTGTACAATTGTACAAGTAATTTTAAATTATGCACCTATACCATAATAGTAAGTAATAATGGAAACAGATTTTAAAAATTTGCAATAATAAAGACGCACTGTTGGCTCATCCTGTATACATACATACATACATACATTGTGTCCCCAGATGGACTGAAAAAGAGGAAAGATATTTTTATTTTCAACTTTAGAGAAAAATGTTATTCTTTATAAAAGTTTTAGTTTGTTCTAAAACCATTAATTTTGTAAACAAAATCCAGATATTACTTTTCTTAAATAAAATAAAAGAGAATTTTTTCTTTCTCTCTTTCTCAATATCATGCACACTACCTATTCTTTGAAGCTTTTGAATAAGATTGCGTGAAGCATTTATGGAGATATACACATTTGGAAACTTCGCGTCAAATTTCTATATTGCGTAGGTATAAGACGCTTCTCCAGTCCCATAATAGTGCAGAAGATAAATTCTTTGTTGGTGGGTTAATATTGTTTCAGCAATTATTAAATATATCACAGTTCAGTTACTCAGCTACCAAACAAATTTTTCCCTTTAAATTTTTTTAATTTTCTCCTTTATTTTACTTAAGAAAAATAATATCTGGATTTTTTTACAAAATTAATGGTTTTCGAACAAGTAAAAACTTTTATAAAGAATAACATTTATCTCTAAAGTTGAAAATAAAAAAGTTTTCCTCTTTTTCAGTCCATCTGGAGACACACTGTATGTACAGCTGCGGAATCATAAAGCGGAACAAGTCTTATAGCAAAATTTTGTATTATTTCGATAGTTTTTAATTTTTTTTTATTTATATGATAAGATTTTTACCTTTTTATATTATTTAATTATATTATGAACTACGAAGATTGGTAAGTTATTATATGTATAGTTACCGGAATTAAAGAGTAACAACTAAACTAACGTTATACTGTTCCGCTTTATGATTCCGCAGCTGTACACAGTGGTGATAAAGTCCTGCACCAAGCTCATAATTTGTTTATTTAATGTTCTTTTGCAAAATCCTGGAACAGGTCAATTTTTTTACTTTTTTATATCATATATCACTATTTTGCTGACAAGAAGGACTATCAAAATCTGCATGAAAAAGTTAGGGTTGCCATTAAAAAAATCAATGATGGTGTCACAGCAGCGGAAAAACAAATGCCGATCGAGAAAAGATGTTTGCTAAAATGTGTCTTTTTAAAATTAAAAATTTACCTATTTTAGGATTTTGCAAAAAAAACATCAAATAAACAAATGATGAGCTTGGTGCTGGACTTCATATCACCAATCTGTATAAAGCTTTTACAAGCCTTCTAGGGCTATTGCATAGTGAAATGTTTCCATTTCTTTCTATCTTTTGCCAGCGACCTCCAATTCCTGAGTCCTTTTTCTT
This sequence comes from Dorcus hopei, assembly GCA_033060865.1. Classification (NCBI taxonomy): domain Eukaryota; kingdom Metazoa; phylum Arthropoda; class Insecta; order Coleoptera; family Lucanidae; genus Dorcus; species Dorcus hopei. The sequence continues at coordinate 7,003,926 of CM065423.1, read as the reverse complement.
TTATATCCTCCGTGTCTGCTTCTCTCCATTTCTTCCTTGTCTACCCCTCCTTCTCTTTCCCTCTGCCTCTGGCATTTTCCACCCAATATCCTGAATTAGTCTGTCTTCTTCTAATCGTACTAAATGTCCCAACCACTGTAGTCGGCGCATTTTTACAAAGTGTGTTACGGGGGCTTCCCCATATATATTGTAGATTTCTTCATTCTTTCTCCTTTCCCATCCTTCCTCCGTCTTTCTCCCACCGAAGATTCTTCTTAGTATCCTTCTTTCCCAGAACTCCAATTTTCCTTGTGTTTTTTTGTTCCTCGTCCACAACTCGCAGCCGTACGTCAATGTTGGTCTTTTCGTTAGTAAATTCATGTTTACTTTCACCTCCCGTTATACTTTGTATATATTTTCTCTTCTCACTTTTGCGTTTGCATCTCCTAAAACTATTGTTAAATTATCTTTGGGGACTTTGTCGATAGTTGCTTCTAGCTCTTCGTAATATTGTTCCTTCATTTCTTCTTTCTCTTCAGTTCCTGCACGGATATTAACTATCGTTATTGTTCTAATTTGTCTTTTAATTCTTATTAGGCACAGTTTGTCTGATTGTGGTTGAAAGTGCATTACTTGTCCTTGAATATTTTCTCTTACCATAAATTCTATGCCGTATGCTCTCTCGTGAATATTATGTAGTTTGCAAACTTTTTTATGTCGTTCACCGTCAGATGAATTTCCTGAATTGCTACTACTTATGTCTATAACGTAGTTATTTAACTCTTCTATTAAATTTATTTTTGCTTCTTCTTCGTACAACCCTCGTATATTCCATGTTCCTAAATTTATTCTTTTGTCTTGTTCTTCCTGCAGATTTATCTCTTTTATCAATCTCTCTATTTATTCCAGTATCGTTATTTTCTCTTTTTCTCTTATTTTCTTCTTTGCTAAGGTTGTCATCATGTTTTCCTGCGCTTGTACTTTCTAGTTTTTACTAACTTTTCGGTTTTATTTTGTTCTATTCCTAGTCCTCTCATTCTGACGATTTTTTCCTCTACTTTATCCCATTTCCATTCTTCTTCACCTACATACAATTTTCTGTATCTGATCTTGACCTGTTTTTCTTTCTTTTTTCCTTCATTTGCTTTTCTCCTTAATTGACTTTGAATGTCCCTATCTTTTTTGGATAGGTCATCATTTATGTAGATTTTTTGTCCTTTTATTTTTCAACATATTCTTATACTACATAATCAACTTTTTTCTTTTTCTGTTTCCAATTTTACTAAATAAATTTTTTCCTCTAGTTTTCTTACTCCTTTAACTCGTACCTTGACGATTAATTCTTCTTACATAGAGTCTTCCATTACTTTCTTTAGTACGTCTTGGTCATCAGTACCTATTTTTAGTCCTTGCAATACTACATTATTTCGTCTTTTTCCATTTTCCAGCCGTTCTAATCTGTCGTCAACTTCTTCAACCCTTCTTTTTAGTCGTTCATTTTCCTTAGCCAAATTCTTATTCTCGTCTTTAATTCTTTTATATCTTTCCTATATTCTTTTTGTTCCTCTTTTAATTCTTTTAGCTCCTTTATTAAAGTGTCGAAGGTAGTTTGCATTTTTCCAATCATTTTCTTTATCATTTCAACATTTTACTCCAAGTTTCTTTGCGATTTTGCTGGTAACCTCCCTATTTTCCTACTTTCCTTAAAAATTCTTTGTTCATCTTGCTCCTCACTCTCAATTTTGCCTTTTCTATCATCTGCAGAAAATTCTTGAGAATCTATATTCATTATCCTTTTTTTTTGTTACTTACTTACTAAGATATTTTTTACCTTATGTACTTAACCGCGGAAAAAGTCAGGTCCCAGTCAACCTTTCGAAAACCCTTCTTTTATCGGTATTAGTCAACTTATTTATAACTACTTAATTAATGTATTTTCGAATCCTACCTTCTTTTATTTTCTTTCGTTTTTTTTTACCCGCGGTATCTCTCGTATGTTTCCCCAGTGTCAACTTATCACTTGATTTTTACACGTTTTCGGATTTATTGTCTTTCCTCTACACACCTGTATTTATTTAATATTTACAATTTTCCGTAATGTACTTTATTTTGTAACTCCGTAATTCTTATTATTAATTTTTAATTCACTTCACTTCATTTAAAAAGTCTTAGGTATTTGTTTGTTTTTGTTTCGCGTGATAAGGCTCGCAGGACGAATTGTTTATCGCCGGTCAACAGAAACACATCCGTACCCTTTACCGTCTTCGATATCATTTTCTGAGAAAGTAGACGGCTGGCAACAATGTCAGTATTGTGGTCTGGTTCGCCTTATTTGCTAATATCTTGATGTAAAATATTAACCTTATAACCTTGTGGTTATCATTTTTGAGATATTTTGATTATTCCATATTTTTGACTCAGTCTGTATACAAATTGAAAAGATGAAGATGAAGCTGATAATTTAAACTTTAACTACGAATTTGATTAAAAGTTTAGTAATCAAGTAAATGCTTTCAGAATTTTACAATTATTTTATTTTTATTTCATAAAAAAAACATTATGTATTTGAAACTACGAACGTTGATAAAATAAAATTTTACAACCGTAACCCAACCAACCAACAAATTTTATAGAAAACAGCTTTTATAGAAAACAAATCCCAATAGGTACACGAAAATGAATTATAAATTGTATATTGGCCGAAAATTTTGCGAAATTGACAATAATATACTCGGCAAACAAATATTACGTAGTGTCAATTTCTGAATACACAGTGCGACAAAATAAAGCTTCGAAATTCTGAATTCGGATATCGCAACAGGAGAGTGAGAACTACCTTATTCAGATTCTTTGTTATTGCTCGAAAGAACATTAAACAGTAGGTATAATATTATAAATATCACAGTGCGACAAAGAAATTCTAATGGTAAATTTGAGATGAAACAAAAATACATCTCACGAGATTTTGCCATGTTAGGCCATTTAAGGATTTTATCGAGGTTTGAAATAAATTTAATTGGTACAGATAAATATGGAAAAAGACATAAAACATATCATTGTTTGGCAAAAAAATCAGATTCAATCAAGATTTCAAGGGCATTGTAATTGTGGATGTGAGACTAATGTCGATGGTTCAATTTGGAAGTCTTCATCATTTAGAAAGCTCCCGATGCTGTTATCACTGCACTGAATGGCGGGGTCATACATTGTATTTTCGAGTTCTAGGACTCATAGTCGGATGAGCATGGTAAAAGGTTTCACCAAGTAGCCATGCCCATGGAAGCCCGATGCCGTGGTAAAAAGTTAGACGCCTTATTGGTTGAAATTAATTTACGGGAGAGACGGCGATGAAGAAGAAGACTTAGATCTCGAAAACACCATGGAAGATCATAGACCATTTCAGGCGACTTTTCTGATTAATCTTTTCCCTTCAAAAAATTTTCTAAACTTCAGACCTCGATAAAATTCTTAAATGACCTAACATTGTTTTTGTTTCATCTCAAATTTACCATTTCCATTAAGAAAACCAAGATTTCTTTGTCACAGTGTGATATTTATAATTATACTGTTCTTACGAGCAATAACAAAGGACCTGAATAGTTCACGCTCTTCTGAATTATTCTTTGGTTCTACGCGCGCACAAAAAATACGAACCTAAATGCGGAATGTAAGCTTTACATCCGCGTCCGTTCGGAATATTAAAATCGTTTATGTAGGTTAGTGCGTTCCGTACGCATTCATTCGCAGCATCTGTGGTCATCGAAACTTCCAATATTCGAAGCCGAATCCATATGATTGCATAAATTTCGATAAGCACGTGTTTTTAATATTGGTTCAATATATTTGAAGCGTAGACTGTACCTTGCAATGGGAATTAAGAATCTATGTGTAAAGTTTGTTTTTAATCAACTATTAGAATATGAAGACTATACGATTAGTCTTATAAATAAATAAAACTAATTTTTTTATTCACTAATAATTTGTGTATACGTTATGGTGAAAGCCCGACGCACAATTTGTTAAGCAGAGTAAAAATAATCTTTTCCGCCCTTAATTATAATAACCCAAATCCGGTCGACCCGTGAAAACTATGAAGGTCTCTGTTATTGCCATGAAGTCTGCATACATATTCGAAACAAGTATCCTGAAAATTTTGCATGACAATTTGGGTATAAAGAAGTTATTTAGATTGCTTACATCTGAGCAAAAAGTGGTCATAAAAGAAGTTTCTCAAATTTGACTGCATTGGAAAGGCAAGAAATGTTCTTCCTCGAATTATCACAGAGGATGACACTTGGGTACGTCACTGGGACCCTCCCACTAAACAGGAATCCATGTAGTGGATTCATAAAGGCTTTTCACTACTAAAAAAGCCAAAACACAATTTTCTGGAAAAAAAAACTGATGACAACAATTTTTAAGTCTCACTTATTGTATATACCGAGAGGGTGTAACTTAAATAAAGAGGCCTATTCAAACAAAAAAAAATGGAGTAAGTATATTAAGTGTCGAAGGGAATTGCGTGGAAAAATAAAAGGTTGTTCATGGCTTGGTAGATAACATAAAAATATGCCCTCCTATACATATACCTACCTATTTGAAAATCTTGCGATGTTTCTTCACTCAATTCCCGGTCTTATACGATGTTGTTTTTTATCCACTTAAGAATTCCAAAAAGTATCCTTTATGACCTTATGATTTAATTTAAAGTTTTAGAGTTCTAATAGAAATGATAGATTTTTTTAATACCTATACAGGGTGATTCAGGCAACCCGTTCATTAAAAGTTTACGGACTTCCCATTTGAATTGCTTTTTCATATTTTGGATTTATAGATTACCGATAACGATCTATTTAACTGTAATATTTTCAACTTTCGGACACTTCCGGTTATACCGGAAGTTGCTCTCAACTTTCTTATTTTAAATGGAACACCCCATTTTTTATTGCTTTTTTGAATTCCTCTCAGAATTCTAAACCAATTTTATACCACATAAGATACAAGAAAAATTAACTGTTTCCGAGTTATTTCAATTTTTTATTAAAAAATTCAATTTGTAGTACCTCGTTTATGATAGTGCCATTTTTATAAAACAAAATCCATGAAGTTAATTTTTGGCCTACAGTAAGCCACATTAATAGGCTTCCGGATTATATTCAATTTTATACTTAATTATTTACAGGCTAGATAAAAAGTAACTCCAATTCGGACCAAGTTCAACTATCCAAAAGTATTTTTTTTTTAAATAGAACACCCCGTATATTCTTATGCCATGTGATTTAGAATTAAATATTCTTTCGTTCTGTATTAGCATTCCCCATTCTCACCGTTTACTTGCTATTGATGATTTTATCTTTGACATATCGATTTTTTCACTTTTCAGTATTATTCCTCAATAGTGTGCTATGAAAATAAAAGTAATTCTCATTTTTCAATTCATCAATCTAGTAACTGTCAAAAAATAGTTTAGCTATGGCTAACCACGACCGAGAATATTCAAACGCAGAGATCCTAAATGTATTTTTTATTTATGGCGAATGTGACAGAATTGTTAGCAGAACTTGTCGCGTGTTTAATGAGAGATATCCCCACTTACAACCAATGACTAGCACAAAGTTTAGAAAACTTCAATCAAATTTTCTACAGTTTGGAATTCAAACAAAGAAAAGAAGCACCAAAATTGTTACTGACGATGAGGACAATAACGTAAATGTTTTAGCATATTTCCATGCAACACCGCATGCTTCAATAAGATCCGCTTCAGAAGACCTGGGACTGTGTTACTCGTCTATTCAGAGAATTCTTGAAAAACATAAAATGCATGCCTATTCCATTTTAAATGTGCAAGCTTTTCGCCCTGGCGACGAAATACGACGTGTACAATTTTGCGAGGCAATGTTAATCAAAATTCAGGAGGATCAGAATTTTTTGAAAAACATTATTTGGACGGTCCAATTCCATTGGATTTGTCACCACTTGACTTTTTCCTATGGGAAACCATTAAAAACGAAGTATATTCAACTCCTGTGAATACCAGGGAACAATTGTTACATCGAGTTAGAGCTGCTTTTGCTGAGCTAGATGTACAGATGATTACAAAATCCACAACCGAAGAAGTTAATAAAAGAATTTTATTGTGTCTAGATAATAACGGAGGTCACATAGAACAACTGTTACAAATGAGACCAAATGTGTCGATATTATAATTCGTTATTGATTTAGCTATGTTTTAAATTGAAATTGTTAAATATTTGATTGTATTTGTCTAGACATTATGATACATGCATCAAATGTAAACAAAAATACACTTGATACCGTATGGTACAGTTATGTTCAAAAAGGTGTTGTACAGCTACGTTTTAAATATCCTTGCTTTTGAGCGGCAGTTGGTTTTTCTATTTTTGTGTTCAATGATATTATTATTGCCAGAAACCGTATATGTAACAAAACAACTTGTACAACAATTTTTGACTTCATGAATGCACGTACAAGTTTACACAGTACAAATTCTGTGCAACACTTTTTTGAACACGACTGTACACTTAATAAATTTATGTTTAAATATTTTTCTTGGATTTTGAGAGTGAACCTAGCTTACTTGAAACTTAAGCTAGAAATTAATTAAGAAAAACACTTCTTTTTTTATTTTCATAGCACACTATTGAGGAATAATACTGAAAAGTGAAAAAATCGATATGTCAAAGATAAAATCATCAATAGCAAGTAAACGGTGAGAGATAGGTATAGGGAATGCTAATACAGAACGAAAGAACATTTAATTCTATATCACATGGCATAAAAATATACCGGGTGTTCTATTTAAAAAAAATTACTTTTGGATAGTTGAACTTGGTCCGAATTGGAGTTACTTTTTAACTACCCTGTAAATAATTAAGTATAAAATTGAATATAATCCGGAAGCCTATTAATGTGGCTTCCGGATTATATTCAATTTTATTCTTAATTAACTTCATGGATTTTGTTTTATAAAAATGGCACTATCATAAACGAGGTACTGCAAATTGATTTTTTTAATAAAAATTGAAATAACTCGGAAACAGTTAATTTTTCTTGTATCTTATGTGGTATAAAAAATGGGGTGTTCCATTTAAAATAAGAAAGTTGACAGCAACTTCCGGTATAACCGGAAGTGTCCGAAAGTTGAAAATATTACAGTTAAATAGATCGTTATCGGTAATCAATAAATCCAAAATATGAAAAAGCAATTCAAATAGGAAGTCAGTAAACTTTTAATGAACGGGTTGCCTGAATCACCCTGTATACATACGAGCCCCGTCTCTGTGAAGTTGGCCCAACTAATAAAACTTTTTTTCAGAAAATTTTTCTTGTAGAAGGAAAACTTATTAAAATCAATGCAATATTTTAACACACAAAACTAAATTCTAACTAATAAAAATAGGAACACGAAGGTACATCTAATAAAAAGTGAGCAAATAAAAATCAGATTAGAGTAGGCGGTGCAAAGAAAATGTATGTCTGTGATTGACTGAATTAATTAATCTAATACATTCATGAACTGTCAGATCAGCCTAACGCCGCGTTAGTAACAGACATACTTTTTCTTTGCACCGCCGACTCTAATCTGATTTTTAGTTGCTCACAGGTTATTATCGCAAAATAAAAAATCGACGAAAATTAAAGATAAAGCTATCATTCCGTTACGTTGCCTTTTCGACTTAATATCGCTTCGATACATTTGAACATTGTGTTAACTGAAGTCTGGCATTCATCAGATGGGAAATTGTCCCAAATTTGTTGAAACCGAGCGTGTAACTCTTTAACAGTTCTTGCTGGCTACGAGCGCAGCTTTCTGAAAATATCTGAGAATATTTTTAAGAAATACTTTTAAACACATGTGAATGGATTAAAAACTATACGGAGTGGCCCAACGAAAACAGTCAGACTGAATATCCTCCAAGAAAATTTTTGTTTGAAAATACGCAAAAACAGGTCGATTTATAATCCAAGGGGGACACTTTTCTATCCTACATCAAACTGTCATACGTCATCCCCCTCCCTCCCAGCTCTCTAACCAATAGAATTTAAATAGGGAATGTACCATGAGTGGCATATCATTGAAAAGGTAATTTTATAGAGAATCTAGTAATGTGAATATGAACATCAGAAAATTTGATTTTAGCGTCCTCTTTCAGGGAAAAGTTGTTACATAATCCAAAGTGTGACAACTCATATGAAAGCTAATTTTAATAGTAACTCAATGCGCGAATTGAAATTACGTAAAAATATTGAAAACTGATTAAAATAACTAAAAATAGGGTTCGTAACAGATTTGGTATCCTTATTTTTAGTTATTGTAGTCAGTTTTCAATATCTTTACATAATTTCAATTTGCGCATTGAGTTACTATTAAAATTAGCTTTCATATGAGTTGTCACACTTTGGATTATGTAACAATTTTTTCCCCGAAAGAGGACGCTAAAATCAAATTTTCTGATGTTCATATTCACATTACTGGATTCTCTATAAAATTACCTTTTCAATGATATGCCACTCATGGTACATTCCCTATTTAAATTCTATTGGTTAGAGAGCTGGAAGGGAGGGGGATGACGTATGACAGTTGGGTATAGGATAGAAAAGTGTCCCCCTTGGATTATAAATCGACCTGTTTTTGCGTTTTTTCAAACAAAAATTTTCTTGGGAGATATTCAATCTGACTGTTTTCGTTGGGCCACTCTGTATATCTTGAACCAGTTTTTACTTATTGTAACATTATATTCAGTTTCTATATTTTGAATACATAGTTGGGCCAACTTCACTGAAACGGGGCTCGTATACAGAATGGCCCAACGAAAACAGTCAGACTGAATATCTTCCAAGAAAATGTTTGTTTGAAAAAACGCAAAAACAGGTCGATTTATAATCCAAGGGGGACACTTTTCTATCCTATACACAAGTGTCATACGTCATCCCTTTCCCTTCCAGCTCTCTAGCCAATAGAATTTAAATAGGGAATGTACCATGAGTGGCATATCATTGAAAAGGTAATTTTATAGAGAATTCAGTAATGTGAAATGAATATCCGAGAATTTGATTTTAGCGCCCTCTTTCGGGGAAAAAATTGTTACATAATCCAAAGTGTGACAACTCATATGAAAACTAATTTTAATAGTAACTCAATGCGCGAATTGAAATTATGTAAAGATATTGAAAACTAACTAAAATAACTAAAAACAAGGATACCAAATCTGTTACGAACTCTATTTTTAGTTATTTTCATCAGTTTTCAATATCTTTACGTAATTTCAATTCACGCATGGAGTTACTATTAAAATTAGCTTTCATATGAGTTGTCACACTTTGGATTATGTAACAATTTTTTCTCTGAAAGAGGGCGCTAAAATCAAATTCTCAGGTATTCATATTCACATTACTGAATTCTCTATAAAATTGCCTTTTCAATGATATGCCACTCATGGTACATTCCCTATTTAAATTCTATTGGTTAGAGAGCTGGAAGGGAGGGGGATGACGCATGACAGTTGGGTATGGGATAGAAAAGTGTCCCCCTTGTATTATAAATCGACCTGCTTTTGCGTTTTTTCAAACAAAAATTTTCTTGGAAGATATTCAGTCTGACTGTTTTCGTTGGGCCAGTCTGTATATGTATTTTTCTGAGTTTCTAGATTTGCTGCCACATTACGAGAACAAAATACGTAAACACCACCGACTGCATGCACAGGCAATTGCGTTATATAGGCTGATTCTAAAACGACGAACAAGCTCTCCAGTACGTTATTCTAGACCATCGTTTCTCAACCTGGGGGGTCGGACCCCCAAGGGGGTCGCGGTGATATTAAAGGGGGGTCGCGAAAATAACCCAAACAATAATGAAACCATTTTATGACGTCATACATGTATGTTCATACCTGTCCCTATAAACGCAGCGACATAAAATTATAGTCGCGAAATATTAATTTTATTTATATTTACTATTTGGGGGGTCGCGGAGCTAAGAAGGTTGAGAATCGCTGTTCTAGACACTTAAGAGAGTAGCAGAACAATGTTGAAAACATTTTTGTTTAAAAATTATACAAAATATAAGAAGTCAAAGTTCTGGTGTAACTCCTTAGAATTCTCAATAAAGCTTGAATAAAGAACTTCTACATAAAATTTATTGCATTTATTTGTTCCACACAAAATTCATTAAATTATGAACTTCAAAGTTACAACCTTACTTACTTGCTTATACGAGTAACTACAAACAAATTGGTTTCACAAAGTTGTATTTAGAATTTTTCGACATTTTTCTTATACTCTCTGAAGCGTCTAGCTGTAGAATAATGTACTGGAGAGTTTATTCGTGAAAGACACTTGCATTATGTATAAATTTGATATTTAATTAGTTTTTCAGGCCTTGCTATACGATTTGTAATTTTCTTAAGACCGCTTTACATTATGGAATCTTTAGTTTCTTTTTTTTAATCTGGCCTCAAAATTGGCCATGAAAATTTAATTATGAACCATCACCTCAAAATGACAGTTGTTAATTGTCAGTAGTGTCAGTACTGCATCGGGAAATTGTTGACGGAACTCTTCAAATCAACTTTTAATTGAATATTGCCACTCACCATCAGTTCAGTAGCCGTTTTAAAAATATGACCACCATCAAAATGTTCTCTTCTTGCGAGAAAAACCATTTTATTAGAAAAAACAATTTTAATTTAAACTCGAAGAAATTGAGAAATAGATATTTCAAAAACTGTGATGCAATCACGATAAACACCTTGTCACCGCCAATTTCGACAGCAAATTTAAAAAAAAACGTTCAATTTTTTTAAACGGTCATATAAAAATTATGATACGTTACAAACGAAAATTGTTGAGAACTAAACTCTTAAAACATGTTAAAAACGCACTACACTTAGATGTTAGGGAACTGAAGCTAGACTGTTGTATAGTTGTGTTACAAATCGAGAATTCTATGAGCCTTGTAACACAAGTTTTAAGTGTGAGGCATTTTAGTTGCACATGACTATACCTTACACTAGACTCACTAGAGCAACATACTGATATTTAAATTAAACTGGCGAAAATGTTTATCTCATCCGTTTCATTTATCCTGCCAATAAATAACCCAGCCGCAAGGGCTTTGAAATTATTTATCTACAAACATACCTTTCACGTAAAACATATTTCTACTTTAACTCGACTGATCTACAACATTGATCGGTGTTCTGGTTATAAATATGTAAATGTGGGCAGGTGAGTGTCATGATGAGGGTTGGATAAATTTTTCACCATTGTTCGTATTCTCGACTGGTTGTCGCTCGGCAACGACTTGAAAATGAAAATGGAAAGAAACGATGGAAATTAAGGAGAGTAGTGCACATAAATCAGAGCCGAATTAAAATATGTGCACGCGACAACCATCGCTTTCGCAGCACGTGGCGAGTTGGAACACGTTCTCCGGGACTGTCATCATTTATAATTTCTGCGTTCCTGCTGCAACTAAATTAAAATGCTGTAATCTTTTCGTTGCTATTAAAAAAAAAGTTATTTATATGTTTATGTAGTTCGTAATAACTTTGGTAATACATTAAGTTAAATGTCTCCCAGCAAATCTTCTGGGGTAGATATATTTTACTCAAATCTTTATAATCGTAAAGTGTACGTAAATCTGTGAGGAAAGAGATTTTATTTTCATTTTGAAAATAAAATGTTTTGTTAAATTAATTCTCTACTTGTCTTACACATTAATTTCACAGTGCTTTGATTTAATTAAAGTGATTTTTTCTGCCTTGTACTAAAGTTAAGTAAATACAATTAAATTTAATGCGTTGCTTATACTTAATGATCAAAGGTTTTAATGGTGATGTATCCCTACTTCGATGCCACCAAGACTTTTAAAACTTATTAAATTATTTAGCAAGGCAGTTGAAGATAAATTTGTAAACGAATTAATGCTGAACATAAACTGATGTAATATTTTGCTCCAAGAATAATTTTGCCTGTCAAGTTATCTTCTTCAAAATTGTTATCAGTCAGCGTCAACTTTTGATATACGTCTTATACTGTTAAGGGTGTATACATTTTATTAAAACACTAAGCAAATTTTATTTTGGATTTTAATTTAATGCACTGATGAACAGCTAAGGGTATAAAATCTGAAATTTGTATACTGAAATTTCAAATGTACCATCGTAATCAGAAAAACCGACTACACTCGAAATTTTAGTCAATTGAAGCGTGCTTTAAAATGAACTTCTGTCATTTTGACATTAATATTATTTTGACATTAATATTATTTTAACAAATCAAATAAAAATACCCCAATTAAAAGCAATTCAGAAAGCAATAATTCGAACGCGACTGCAAGACAAAATCAGTATTCGAGCAATTGCAACTGAATTTGCTGTTAGTATTACTAATCATAGAGAATATTTATTTCTTTGGAATCGAATGAGATGGATGAGATTTTATAGGTTGACAAATACATGACAAATGGTGTCAAACCTAATGTTACACAAGTAAATTTTTTGAAAATGGAAGTGTCGATTGCACTTCGCATGTAGTCGATTTTTATGATCACGATGGTACATGTAATTTTTTTATATTACTATGTTTAGTTTTGAAGCAATAACATTTGAAACGAGAAAAAGTAGAAGTTTAAACTTACAGTCAGAATTAAAAGTAATGTCATCGAATTCTTGCCAATGTTTACTTGGCACTGGTGATCACTGTCCAGAATAGATAAGGCTAAGCTTTTACATTTCATTACCTTTAATTCTGCCTGTATACAGGATCTCCATCGAGTGCCGCGGTCTTCTATAGCGTCTATAGTTTGTAAGATAGAAGAAACATTCAAACGAGCTAAGATGTAACTCAGTCAGCTCTACTTTATAAAATTATTTTTGGATATACAGAGTGTTTAGTAACTAAGAGCCATATCAAAGTTATATTTTTATAAATGTAACACCCAGTATATTTTTACATATTTCGAAAGTACGCATAACGAATAGTTAATAACCAAAAATTTTTACTTTTGTAAAACATTGATGTTTAAGTGTAAAAAATTGCTGTAATATGAGTGCTTATAGCTTTGCTACTTATTTACATTTCGTCATGAATTTTTGTAGGTCGTCTTTTCTAGAGAAATTTCAGAACAGCTTCGGTCTATCAATTATGCGTGCAGGGCATTGAGTTTTGCAAAAGATAATTTTTCTCCAAATTTTCGAACGGAACACCCAGTACATATATCTAAATTCTCGTGAATTACTGTTTTAATAAACTTTCATAAAACGCCAAATACATTTGTTTAAGCCGAAGAAATCGCCAGACAAAAATTAATTATTTTTTCTTTCAATATTGACATTATTTAGCCTTTCTAACTGGTTCTTCTGTTTTGATTTACTGATAAATCAATGAATATATTTAATTTTTTGTTCAAAGTATACTCGTGGACAAAAAATTCCGGACAGCCAATTTAATTTCTGCTATCATAGGAAACAATTGTTTTTTTTTTTACAACATGTGAAACATCCATGGGGAAAATAAAAAAGGGGTAGTATACATTTAATATATCTGCAAAACTTAATACAAACTAGGGATGACGACGGGTACCCGGGTACCCGTTTATTTAAATGGAACCGGTTCCCGTTTATGAATACCCGTTACCCGATAAGTACCCGGGTACCCGGTAATTACCCGATACTCGGTAAGTGCCCGATAACCAAGAACTTACATTTAAATTTAAATGACCATAAAACAAATGTTTGGGGCGTTATTCTTGTTTTTTTTTACTATGAAGAAATAATTTATTTGCAGCATTAGTTACTTGGGATATTGCTACGAAAGATTTTCAAATTGTTATTCAATACTTATCGGATATACAGATAGTTCTCGGGTACATATCGGGTACCCGGGTACATATCGGGTACCCGGGTACTTATCGGGTAACGGGTAATACCCGGGTTTGGTACCCGGGTACCGGTAACAAATTTATCGGGTATCGGTATCCCTACAAACCAAAACTGTACAAAATTTTCTTTAGTCAAAAATTTTAGTATGCTGTTTATTCAGTTTTCATAAGTTGAACTGCTTTTGTTGAATGCGCATTTTAACTGTCTGGAGTGACATTATTGTTTGGAAAAAATGCGACCTGAAAATGTAGCTCGAGTAGTAACTTTAAATGAAGAAGGTCGCAGCATAAGATACATCGCCAATGTGTTGAATGTTCCTCGAAGTACCATCCAAGACGTAATCCAGCGATATCGCCAAACAGCGGAGTACACAAGAAGACCAGATTGGGAAGACCACGTATCACAAACCGACGACAAGACTGCTTTTTGGTGTTACCTCACTATATGACCGTGGTTTACCATCAATGGTTTTAACTCGTCAAGTGGAAAATGTACATGGTACTGCAGTTTCAGCTCGAACCGTTCGCCGAAGATTGCAGTAATTCGGATGGACATCAAGAAGACCTGCTGCTTGCCTCCTTTTGCACTCACCTCATCGTGTTGAGCGACTACGTTTTGCACGTGAACATAGACATTGGATAATGGAGCAATGGAACTCCGTATTGTTCACGGATGAATCTCGTTTTCGTCTACGTTCACCAGATGGACGAGAACGTGTATGGAGAAGGCCAGGTGAACGATTTTCAGCACCACTACCATTTGGTGGTGGCTGTATAATGGTGTGGGCACGCGAAAACTGAGCTTGTTCTCATTGAAAATTGTGCGATGGCGGCTAACAAGTATATCAACGAATGTTTAGCTGATCACGTCGTACCATTTGCTCCAATCGTGGGTGAAAATTTTACGTTAATGCATAATAACGCATTTGAATGAAGTCAATATTCATAGAAAACCTCTAGGATTCATTGGAGCGACGAGTTCTGCACCAACAGCCCATACCGGTAGCCATTCAAGAACTCTTCTTGAAGAACATTGAATGAAATTGCACAAGAAGAGGTCTCTAATTGTTTTCAAAGTTTACCACGCCGTATGACAGAAGTCGTTAGAGCTCGTGGAGGTAGCACACTTTATTATTCAACCAAAATTTATTGTTAACGCAGTTCTGCCGATAAGCCAAATGAATTTTAGTTATTTTGTACACTTTTTTGTTTTTCAAGTTTTTCTTATCAAAAAAAATGTTTATTCTTCCTTTTTTATTCCCCATTCTTTCTTTGATAACAAATAAATAGGCAATATTTCATAATTTGTAAAAATAAACAAAAACAATTTTTTCCCGTTATGATCACACAAATTAAGTTGGGTGTCCGGAATTTTTTGTCCACGAGTGTAATTGAATATGTTCCTGTTAAAATAGTTCCTATTTTTCTTTACTTTGAAAATATTTAAATAAAGTTATTATAATAATAAAAATAATAATAAAATTTAGAATCACGTTGCCGTTTGATAAAAAAGAGGAAAACAATTGCTATAAGTTTTGAATTGACAGAACAAGATTAGTGTTGCACTTCTTTTACAGTTTTGTATTTTTTTATGATTACAAAATACATTTTAATAATGAAGAGTTACGTGACATAGGAGAGAAACAGTAATACAAAACAGTAAAAGTAATGTGACATTAATCTGAATAATTGTTCTGTCAATTCAAAATTTAAAGCAACTGTTTTCCTCTTTTCTAGCAAACGGAGACGTGATTCTAAATTTACTAATTTTTTTAAAATTATTATTATAGCTAATATTAAATAAAATTCCTGAATTCCTTATTTAAACAACATATTTTCAAACCCGGCCGGGTTCGTCCTCAGTGCCACAATCTAAAATTAATTACATTGTTATTAGTTTACAATTATCTACCTATACAATTTTGTTGTTAACTTATTTTGTTGTTAGCTTATACTTAAATTAAAGTAAGGAAGGAATCATTACTTACGATTAAGAAATGAGTCTAGACCCGCCGAGGAATGGGAGCAGACTGAATACAATTTAATACAAACAACTAACAGTTGTTTGGGGGGGCAATGCACTTCAGAATCGGATGATAATAGTTATTTAAATTATAATAATCTGTTCTTTTGTTTACTGCCTTTGAATTAAAACACATTTCAAGTGTACTTCTCTTGTGATAATTGGTTTCCTGTTTGAGAATCTTAACATTTTCAAAATCAAAACTATGTAAATTGTTTAATGCGTGGTTAGATAACATGGAGTATTCTACGATATTATTTTCGAATTGGGTTTTCTGCATTTCCCCAATTGGAAGGAGAATACCGAAGGAGAAATTAACATCGAAGACAGCCGCAGCCGCCAACACCCCTCCCCGACAAGCTCTGTGAGCTTGGGGAATTAGTACGTCTAAAACACTGATCGTATTATTTTTTTCTATTTCTAACGCGAATTTTAGGCGAGGGTGAAACTCATTGAATGTACTTGATTGATCTGAGAGGTAGGTAAAATTAGTAGGATGTCATCTACATACCTTTTGTACAAAATTGGTTTTGTGTCAAGGCATTTTAAAATTTCAAGCATGTTCATTTTACTGGTGTATTCATTTTTAGTCAAAATCACAGTTACGTTTCCCTTGTCAGCGTTTGTAATCAAAAGTTCTTTGTTTTGTGATAGAAACTGTTTACATTTTTTGGAATTGACTTAAAGTTCTTTGTGACAAGGATTGTTTTGATTGTTGACTGTTACATCGATCTATTTATAATGGAATACGGTTCCCATCAGCTTTCCAGAAGACGACTGAGTTATCACCTTCTTTGGAGGTCGAGACCCTTATGAACCTATTCCAACGACGCGTGCTTCGGGGGAAGATCCCAATAGAATATCAAACTCCCATCGCCTATACTGGGTATCCGGTAAAGAATGGGCCATACTTCAAGGGTGGCTTCTTTGGATCAAAATAAATCGATTTAGATCAATTTATCTTAGTACAATTTTGCTTCATTAAAAAGTTATGGCCTTTCAAAGATAATTTTTTTATATCAATATTTTAGCAAAACTCGCTCATTTTTGGAGAGATTTAATTGTAATTTGATATTTAGAGGTTTTTGTACTGCCGAATCTGAATATCGGCTTATTTTTAAGGTAACGTATAGAGGGCACTCTGGAGCCCCTGACATTCTCTTGTTTATTGTCGTACTTTTTTTTACGTGAATATTTTTAAAATATGTTTCGTTTTCTTGAAACGACATTTAATTTACTTTAAAAAAGGTATACTTGTCACATGTCGCTAAAGTACACCAGTTTTGAGAAAAATGGCTTTGAATGTGAAAATGTTGAATACTTACTACACCAGTAACGCTACTTCAGGATGAAAAGACAATTACCTAAAGTTGCACTACTTCGTAATTTACTTAAAGTTAAAAAAATTTTACAATTCCACATTTAAATCAACGGTACATTACGTAAAAAATTCTTATTATGTTTGCTATGGGCGCGTATTTCACTCGTAGTTTAACTTTCAACTTCAGATTACTCCCATAGTAAAAATTATAAAAACAGTTGTTCCCATGGAAATAAAGTGAAGATTAAAGTTAAACTGTAACTGAAATACGGGTCTATGTGCCTGATTCAACGTAGACCTAAAACAGTAATATTCAGCATTATCATATTCAAAGCCATTTTTCTCAAAACTGGTGTACTTTAGCGACATGTAACAAGTATACCTTTTTTAAAGTAAATTAAAAGTTCTTTCAAGAAAATGAATAATATAATTTAAAAAATAATCACGTTAAAAAAAAGTACAGCAATAAACAAAGGAATATCAGGATCTCGAGAGCGCCCCCTATATGTTACGTTAAAAATAGGAAGATATTCAGATTCAGCAGTACAAGAAACCTTTAAATACCAAATTACAATTAAATATCTCCAAAAATGAACGAGTTTTGCTAAAATATTGAAATAAAAAAATTATTTTTGAAAGGCCATAACTTTTGAATGAAGCAAAATTGTACTAAGATAAATTGGTCTATATCGATTTGTTTTGACCCAAAGAAGCCACCCTTGAAGTATGGCCCATCCTTTACCGGACACCCGGTATATAGTATAACTCTCATCGCGCTCTCTAAAGCGGCAAAATGTTCCGGACAAATTTCTTTCCTCGCCAGTTTCTGCTCTAGTGTAAGGAGTTTGGAAATCCATCGTGCAGAAACTTTTTTCATCCGTAAATCTTCGTCCACAATCTTGTAAACTATAGTTTCGGATACTCCAGCTTCTTTAGCAAGCACTGGGTTCCTTATTCGTCGATCTGACAGCTACAAATCTTCAACGAGACTGATGGTTTCCTCAGTTCTTATGAGAACCGGTCTTCCTGATCTGGGGTCATCTTAAATTGAGTTGCGGCCCCATCGAAACTGCTTACACCCAAATTTCACTTGAAAATAAGATGGAACTTCATCGCAGTACACCTGCGACATTTTTTCATGAAGTACTTTTGGCCTATTTCCCTCTTTAGTTATAAACTACAAGGTGTTAATAAAAACCCTACACACGTTGACAGGTGATAATAGAGACTAAGGCAAGAAAAAAATTCT
The DNA here is from genome assembly GCA_033060865.1 of Dorcus hopei. Lineage (NCBI taxonomy): Eukaryota > Metazoa > Arthropoda > Insecta > Coleoptera > Lucanidae > Dorcus > Dorcus hopei. The sequence goes on along the minus strand of CM065423.1, from coordinate 6,985,451 downwards.
AATAAACCCAGGTTCAATTCTCAATGGTTTTCGAGATATGGGATTTAGAAATTTTGAATTTGAATGAATGTATAAAAATCAAAATATTGTAAAACATAAGTTTTCCTGCTGTGACAAATATTGACAGTAAAATTACTTATTTATTAGTAAGCAAGTTTAGTTTCGCAATGGTTACATTTACTTTAGCGGATTACGCCGATATGCTTTTCTGTTACGTCAAAGCTCGTCAAAATTCGCGTGAAGCTAAACGAATTATTAATATTATTATTTTCAAAGGTATCGTTTAAGGCATATTGCATCTCATGAAACTTTTCAAGAAATCGACCATTGGCTCTGAGAAAAAGGAACTATGGTTTAATTAAAAAACGAAACTTGCTTACTATTATAACCTGTGAGCAACTAAAAATCAGATTAGAGTTGGCGCTGCAAAGAAAATGTATGTCTGTGATTAACTGAATTGATTAATCTAAAACATTCATGAACTGTCAGATCAGCCTAACGCCGCGTTAATAACAGACACACTTTTTCACTCTAATCTGATTTTTAGTTGCTCACAGGTTAGTAGTTTATGTATCAAGTACGCAAAATAAGGTTTTAGGGGACGAATCGTAATTAAGGACGAGGCGACGAAGGAGCCGAGTCCTTAATGAGATGAGTCCCCTAAAACCATTTTGCGTACGTGGTACATACAATATTTTTTGGTACACGCTCGCCAAATCACCAACATTAATGTTAAATTGCTCGAATTTCGAATTAGCAAGTCTAAATTGTCCCTCTCATCAGACATGGCAATGATCGGTAATCATAGCAACGAGTTGAATTTTATACTTAGTTACTTGATTTATTTCATTGAAACTTGCTCAAAAAAAATCCGCTAAAGCATTCCCATGGCAGCTTTAAGTACTAGGCCGCTAAAAATTTTTAGCGGATTCTTAGTGTTGCTATGACGAATGAGGTTGCTAAAGATACGTTTTTCGTTCTGAAAATAGTCCCCTAAGCGACCCTTTTGCGGAGCGTGTACCAAAAAGTAATTTTGCTAGCAATATTTGTCACAACAGGAAAGCTTTTGTTTTGCGATATTTTGATTTTAATAGATTCATTCAAATTCAATATTTCAGTCTCATATCTCGAAAACCATTGTGAATTGGATCTGAGTTTATTAGAATTTTTTTCTTCTTTTGGTCTCTACTATCACCTGTCAATGTGTGTAGGGTTTTTTATTAACCCCCAATATATTACTGAACGATGCTCGATCAAAATTTCGTCAAAGTACTTAGCATAGTGACAGCAATTTAACAACCAAGCAATTTTTTGTATGATATATCAATTTAAGAAAATGCTCTGGTGTATACTATCGATATCATAAGAAACTAGGACAACTTTTCAATCCCGTAGCCATGCATTTCCATTATTTTATTACGAGGAGCGTTCAAATATAAGTGAGAATGAGTTGAGAACGTCTTTATTATCAATGAAACAAAGACGTGTTATATACTATTTTTCAACGTAGTCCCCCCCGACTGCAATACACTTGCGCCAACGTTCTGCAAGCTTATGTATACCATTTTCGAAGAAGGTTTTTGGTTGCGTGCGTATCCAGTTTTGCACAGTTGTAATGAGTTCATCATTATCCTTAAATTTGTGGCCACTTAAAAACTCTTTCAATGGTGAAAACAAATGACTCTCCACAGTTATGCCAACTTCTTCTGACAATTTTTTCACAGTTATCCGACGATCAACCCGAATAAATTGATCAATCGTCCCAACATTGTCAGGAGTCAAGGACGTTTTCGGTCGTCTCACATGGGGTATGCTTTTTTCGCCCAATCAAACACCCATACCTTGGACATACATTTATCCTCAAACTGCACTTGAAATCTTGTAAAGATTTCAGACGGTAAAACACTTTCAATCACTAACAATTTAACAATTATGTGTTGTGCAACAGAACACGGTACTTTTTCTCTGAGATGCTAATTATTATTTGCAGGCGTAAAGGAGAAGAATTTGATTGTTACTAATGACAAGTTGGAATATGCCAGAACATGACCCAGACCACTTGTTTCCATCCATTGCTTTCTATGCTCAAGACAACTACATTCTCACTCATATTTGAACGCTCCTCGTATATTGAATCTTACTTTGCTGTCAAGTTAGTAACTGTGTTTTTGTTAACGCTGAAATTTTGAGCAATTTGTCTAACTGTGGCACCCTTTTCTATCCTAGCAACTATCCTAGCTTTTAAAACAATATTTACTAGAAATGATTGACAATTTCAAATAATTTTAAATTTGCGGTCGGTAGCAGTTTTACACAGCTTAAAAAATCTTGTCCTAGTTTTTTATGATAGCAATAGTACATAACATACATTTTTTATCACTTTTAATATACCTACAATAAGAGCGTAACTGAAATTCGTAAAGATAGTGTTTCTAGATCAATGAATGTGTCAGCTGCAGGAGATTGTTCAGCGGCAGTCGGAGAGGGCTGGCAACGAAAGATAAGCGACTCGGATATAGACGATCGTAATAAGGGAATGTCGAAATCGTCCTGACTTCTATAAACCACCCGATCGAGTATTGTGATGCCTAAGTTGAAGCGTAGATTATCTCGGACTACTTAATTAAACCTTCGGCGCCTTAAATCAAACATTCAAAATGAAGTGACAAGCAATGCGAGTTTCAATTTCGCCAGTAGCATTCTTTCATCGCATAAATTTTACCAGAGTCTGTTTACTTTCTGCCGTAAATAAATGTGTTATATTGATCGAACGGACAGAATAATTTTTCCAACGTAGCCTCCCTCATTATAATTCCTCGTCACGAGTTTCAGTTCTGATCGCCGATCGTGGAGCAATTTCGCGCTCCGGTCAGCATCAGGTAATAAATGCTGCATACTAAATAAAAGTCATTTTTTTCGTCTACTATTTCAATGAAACTATATTCTCATTCAATGAAGTGTCAGAATTTAACTTCAAAAATAGTTTATTGCATTCGCTGTATTATACATATATTTAGAATGTAATTTATTAACCTATGTCCATCGATGCTACCTCAAATGTAAAATATATATAAAATACTTCAATACATTTTAATTAAATATTTAACAAAGGGTAAGAGAATTTCTAAAATTTAATATCTTAATTAGAAGTACACTTATGCGAAGTAATAATTGTTATGCATGAAAATTAATAGTACCACGAGTTTCTTTGAGAAATGTCACAGCTTGATTCACAAATCGATGGCCCTCTGGAATAACGGCACAACTCAAAAACTGCTCTTTTTGAGATAGTGCGGGTATTTTACTCCTTTTGCAAGTATGTATGTGACAAAAAATCACATCGTTATTTACATACTGAACCACTACGCAGCACACAAATAGAAAAGTGGTATATTATATACATTTTTTTAAATTGCTTCCCTGAAAATTTTGAGTTGTGCCATTATTCCAGAGGGCCATCGCTTTCTGCAATATTCGGTGCCGATATTAACTGGCTGATTAACTAAAGTAATTTTCTATCTGAAAATCTTCTATAAATTAACTTTTGATGACTTTTAACTTTTTTATAATCATTTTAGATCGTTTATGTCCGTCTAATTGCGCAAAGACATTTTAAAACCGCACAATACCCTTCAGGGAGTACTTATGTGCGGTGGCGTGCAAAAAATCGCGTACACCCAATTTTTGTTGTATTAAGTCGGTCTTAATTTATAATCTGTCAGTGTCAAACAATAAAAACAATACTCTCTTAGAAAATGCATGAGGAATAAGAGCAGTGGCGGATAATTATGGTCTAAATAAAAGCACTCTTACACGAACAGAGAAGATGTAGATAGAGGAAGAAAGTGTAAGTAGAAAAGCAGCTTTGGGACGTTAAAAAAATTCAACTCATGAGCAAGATGAAGCCCTCTTTAATCATTTGAGGTAAAATCGATCTCAAACAATAGGAGATCTCGTTATTTGTGACAAACCTTCCGGCATTATGGTCAACTGCAGGTCGAAGGATTATAAATTCTGATTCAAAGAATTCGACAAGTGCCAAAAGAAAAGTATTAATGGAAGATCAGAAGCTGTCACGCTTTCTATTTTACTTGAATCATGATAAGGAAGAATTAAGCCAGGATGAAAGTTATTGGTGAAATCTTATTTCATATTATGCCTGGAAGATTGAATCGAGTATTGCTGATGGAGAAGAGATAAAATATTGATCTTTATATTTCCTTTCTTCATAAATTCTATTTTATAAAAATAAATGCACCTCTGTTACGTTTGTTTCCTGATACTTTAATAACAAATTCATACTTAAATAAATCGTAACAAGAATCTTAAATTCTCGGTTTATAACCTACATTTTTGATAGTATATCAAAATTCACAAAATACCGATTTACAAAGCCAAAATTAGGTAAAAGCTCTGTTACTTGATTTGGAAGGTGTATGCGATTTTATTGCACGCCAGTGTACTTCACTGCGAATCCCGTTCTGTTTTCATTGGGTAGTACCTAGTTGTGGCTGGATGATGGTTTCTGCTGCCTCCAGACTTACCTCATCGACCAAAGTTCCACGACATCAGTTGTGTGTATTTGAATCACCTACACTGGCTTCGGTACAAATAAGTTGCTCGTTTCTTCTTTGATTATCTGCTTTTCGCAAACGTATCAAAATAAAATTTCCAGTGCTTTAATAACCTACTTTATGAAACTTAAATGAGCTTCATAATTTAGTCATTAAAGTATCAAAATATAAAAACATTTTAATTATATTCACCGTAGAAGTGGACATTTATTGATTTTGTGTAGCGTAAAAGATATTACTGGGGGAGTTATAAAGTGAAACGATATTCAATATACCTTGTAATTTATGCTGACTGATGCTATCAGACCATTAAAGCGAAGGAAGTGTGCATGAGGTGCTATATTGCGCGCTAAATGCAAAACCAATATTTGCTTTGATAAAATTTATAGTGTTCACTTGATCCTCAACGGGAATACATCTCAATGGCCTTTCTAAGCCGACGGGATCTGTAAGTCGGGTCCTATAATGATCAGGTTTAGCCCGGCCCCTCGGACATCGGCCACTCTGACGTTACCCTAAGCCCTGTTGCTCCCTACTTATCGTTTCGCGACCCTTCAGTTAGCGACACAAGAGGATTAACTAGCACTGCGTTCCTGTTCGAAACTTCATGTTTATGAACGTATACGTTTTTAACGTTTCTAAAATTTGATTCCCGTTTATAATTAATACTCAAGAAATTGTGAAGGTAAGGAATCTCTATCAATGATGAATTCTGTATATAAAATAAATCAGTAAGGGAGAAAATCATAAACTCATAAGGGTTTCCAGATTTATTCATTTCAATAAATAAAAGATGATATGTATCTGACATTTATTGAATCGGATTTCTTTTTAGAGAAAAATATGTTAAGGAGACGAAAAACATCTCGGTATACAAACTTCCCCTTCCTGCAATGGAGCGAAATAATGTTTACCTAAGACCATGTAGAGAAACGGTGAGTAAGTCGAAAAATATACATATATCGTACCTATTTTGATATGCAAATACTTCAGTGTTATTCGGAGTCGGCTATGAAATATCACGTGCTTTCCTCTCCGGCCTTCCTCTATGCGCTGGAATCGATAGAGAGTTCGTAGTGCCAACTCGACTTGGGAATGCAGTTATCTATTTTTTGTGACAGATACTTTTTGCGTTATGTGCGAAAGGCTGTTTTTTGCCGTAATAAATCCTGCGCTGTCATAAGAACGGAATTCGATCACAAGAAAGAGAGGGAGATTTGCAACTTTATTTTATTACCTAAACACTATACTGAATCAATTAACTATTTGGAAAGCTTTCCACTAATTCGTAAGGAAAGTTTATTGAAAAATTAACGAACTATAACATTTTTTATTAGCTCTATTTTTTTTTGTTCAGTTTTAATTCCATTATATTGCTTGCTGTAACGTCATCACCATTTACGTATAAACCTAAGTCTTTTCTTTTATTTTTAAGGTATGCACGTCAAATTATAATATTGTTTTAAAGGCAAATATTGCAACAGCAAAATGTGAGGACTTGTATGAGCCGTGCATACCCCATATTGTTGTCTTTATCATTAACATGTTTAATATATGATTGTATAAAATTATAAGACTATACATACAGTGAGAATCTTGTAACGCTGCACATAGACGAAAATTACGTGATCAGATAACACGGTGAATTGAATACTAACGGTGGCAGCATTCAAGTGAGATAGAGAGCTGTTACGTCATTGCATACCCGCTTCTCCCTCTAATACAACTCTCAACCGTGACAGTTAATATTGGTTAATAATTGTGTAAAAAGAGGAGCGGGTATGCGATGACGTAACGGCTCTCTGTCTCGCTTGTCGAAATGCTGCCACCGTTAGTTTTCAATTCACCGTGATCAGATAATATATTTCTGAGTCATATAAAATTGCACATAGGGGTTTTAACATTACGTTGCTATGGTTACTACTCAATTTTCAATGCTGAATCATTTAAAAACTGCACCAAGAAAGTATTAAGGAAAGTTTATTTCATTGCATGTATTTAGCTGAGAATTTGTCTATCCGGAAATTTGGCGGCAAATAATGCAGAGACCTCTCTCAACGAAGCTTCATTTGAGAATAATGTGTACATTTCTACTTTTTTCGGCGGTTGTATACAGCTGAATTAAAAAAAAAACGGGAAATGATTTTTTTCCAGTTGTAAATTTGGTTCCATTTGTCAGTTAATTGTCTACTTGACAATACATACATACCTTTCAAAAAAATTAACCTATTTACCTATGAACTGACATACCGTCAAATAATTCTAACCTATTTTTAATAAATCCATTTTCACACTATGAAAATATTGTAAAAAACGTGTCGATTTATTTTGACATTTCCCGATTTTTTTGAATTCAGCTGTACATTATTTTACAATAAATCAAAAGAACAATTTAATTCAATCTGACAATTCAAATTCAGCAGTGTCATTACTAACAACGCATGGTAACCATGGCGAATGAAATAAATTTGGAAATAATAATGTAATAAAGCTTTTATTGATAATTACTATGTAGTATGTGCAGTCTTATAAGGTTCTCAGTGTATAACAATAGCGTTACAATTGCAATGAAAAGACGCTTATGTACACCGTGTCCACGGATCGGGTTCACTATAGGAAAAACTTTTTTATTTTTCACTTTTCGAAAAAAACATTCTTTATAAAAGCGTTTACTTCAAAAAATTTCAAAAACATTATAGAAAATATTAAATTTCCACTAATAACAATAAAATAAAATAAAATCCTGTTTACACTATCACAAAATATGGCAATGGTCAAAAATTCCGTTAGTAAAATCACGTAAACTGGTCAAGTTACTATAATCATCATCAGTTACTATATATCTAATGTGTGTGGTACTTATGTAGAGTAAGAATCATAATAAAATAAACTCTCTTCAAAAATTAAGTTTTAAATTTTTTATTTCATTTTTTTAAATTTTAAGAGCCTGCGAGAATTGTAATAAAAAAATGACTTTTATGAATTAAAACGTGATAAGACATCGAATTCATAATACTGCCTAGCTGACGTGATTTTTAACAGAATTTTGATATCACGGAACTTGAGCTCCACGTCATCAATCACCGAAGTTACAACCGATAATTATTTCACAAAATCTTTTAAACGGACACTAAATAGCACACAAACACTTTACGTTTCGCTATCGTTTGGTAGCTTCTTCAGAAGTGAAAAAATATAAACAAGGTTGTCAAAATAAACAAGGTTATCAAAATAAATAAGGTTGTCAATAGAAACAAGATTGTTAATAGAAACTGAAAAAGTAATTTTTTTTGTTTTTATAAAGTCTAAAAATTAATTTTAAACGTAATAAAATAATTTATTAAATGTTAAAAAATTGACAGATCTATATCCTATTTAAAGAATCTAGAAAACTACAAAATATATCGTTTAAACTTGCAAAATTTGTACGTTTATTAATAGAATTCAAACAAAAGATACATATCATTACCTTACATTAAACCACTATATAACACATTTAAACGCATTTTCAAAAAACACAATTTAATTTTAGCTAGCAAATCTGTAAATAATTTAAATATTATTTTCTCAAATTTAAAAACCAAAACATCAAAATTAAAACAACCTAACGTGGTTTATGAAATTAAATGTTTGAATAATAATTCATGTTATATTGGGGAAACAAGCCAAGTTTAATTACTTGGTGATGCAGTCAATGAAGGGTGGTAAAGAAACTCTTTCTAATTTAAGTCAAGCTTTCGGAAATGATTATTTCCTTCATCATGACACTGTAAGATGAACGAGTGTTACAAACATGAGTTTCAGTGGTCAAGAGTGTTACTTATAAATTATTGAAGTTTTAATATGGAAGACCTGGTCTGCGATAGACAAAGAATTCATGTATAGGAGCACATTTTGTTTAAAATTGGTGTATAAGGGACGTATGGTCGTATTACAGTTTGAAAGGTACGTGGGATTTGGTTTCAAAACAAAATCGATTGTTGCATGTTTTATTTCAAATAACAAACACATGTTCGAAAACTTCACGCTGTAAAAATGCGACCCGGGGCAATTAAGCCCGACGCCTGTCCTTTCTCAAGGGGCTGGTTTACCACTCAGGGAGCTCTTTAGAAATTCTATAACCGCAGGCGCCATGTAGATGCACTATAGCTGCACAGACGTCATAAAACAAACCTACTTGACATTTTAGATTGTTTTGCTTAGATTTGTGTACAATTTGTCGCGTTAAAATTGCAGATACATGTTCCATTTGGGTAAAGATATCAAATTACATTGCGAGTGAAGCATTCGCTTCAGTCTGGTTTCTTTCAAGCAGGCAGCAGATATTTTAAAAATGTCAGCTTGGGCACTTGTAAAATTTAAGTTATAGTTGCTTCATTTGCAACAGACGACAATGAGTGTTCCTGATAAGCTAATGGGGTGTCTCTTGATACATTCTGCGCATCTGGAATAGGCGTGAGTGGGAACTAAATGCAGCGACTATAATTGGTCGAAGTTATTTCAAAATTTAGCTGCAAAGTCCGAGGGGTGTGTTTAATTTGTTGTTGTGATGAAAGGATGGGATGCGAAAAACGGGCAGAAACGGTCGAATCTCACGAACGAGGAGTCGAGTATTTTACATTCTGACTTAGCGGTTTTGTTTTGTAGCGCTTGCAGTCATTTACTCATTTTCTAAATAAATCATTTTTATTTCGGTACGGTTAAAATACAGTGTGTTGAGAAGGGCAATTAAACCAAACAAGTGCGCGTCGCGACGCGAGTGTTTAATCAGAGTGAGAAGTGCGCGTGTGTTACACGGATTACCCGGTTTTAAAGTATTACCAGGTGCACTAAAAAGAACGAGTTACCACCACGTAGATTCCTGTTAGCAACGATCACGAGCCGTAATTAAGAGTATTATTCTTTATAGCGGATTCTCCGAAGGGTCGTTCAACTGTAACCAGTTGTAATTTGTAATATTTATTTCAGACAGCAGGGATAAATTTCAGTTTTACATACAAAACAGAAAATTGTAGAAATTCGTTTTTATTCATTTATTATTATGTGTTACTAATACATATTTAATATTTCTGTTCGGTATGTGAGGCATTAAATCGTTCATTAAATTTATTACACATTGCTTATTTAATCGAAATAATATAGTGAATTGTATATCAGACATATTAAGGAACCATTTCATTTCGCAATCGTCTCCGATGAATTCGCAAAAAGTTTCTGAAATATTTATAAGTCAAAAATATACTCTTTACTCTTGAATATCATTACCTATTATGATCTTCTTCTAATAATAATCCAATGAATAAGGCAAAATTATTATTATTATTTAAAACGTTCATGTTTTTTTTTGTTTGATTATTATTTATTATATTTATTAATTACAATTTCCGGGACCATTAAACTTACTCGTAAATATTTACGAGCCTGTAAGGTTTTCTGGAAGCAATAGGGAACGCAGAATTGCATATCCATCCATGAGCCTACAGAAAGATACAGATTTGCTTACAGAGATGCGCAGAATAGACCCATTAGTTTTCAATTGCACAATGATTTGAAATTGCGACTTAAAACCACAGGAGTCTTATATTCGATACAACTATTTCTAAGAAGATGTTCATCTTATCTGAATGTCATTTTACCCCTCTTAAAGACACCGCCGCCGGACAGATTATTTAAATTCTATAATCTCAAAGGAAAGTTAGTTTCTTCTCTCTGCGTTTTTAATTCTCGTCGCGATTCGGTTTCATAAAAAAATCAATAAATTTTCCCTACATTTATATAGGGTAGGAAAGATAAACATTTCTCCGAGAGTGTTTTCGGTTTTGTTTTAATTAGTTTAAGTAAATCGTAATAGAGTCGTTATCGTAATAAAAACTGAAATGTCTCAAATTTTGGATTGCGAGTAGAACGTTTGATGAGGTAAAATCAATTTATTTGGTTAGAATTCAGAAATTATCAAACGTTTTAAATGTCGTACAAAATGCCGTTTCTTATCTTTTCAGATTAATTTTGAATGTACTGTTTGTATTTGTATTATTGTAAGTATTTTGAATTATTTAAGTTAGTTTTTTAGTTTTAGTTAGTTATTTTTATTGTAAATTGTTCTTCTTTATGATATTATTTCATCTTTTCATTATTTGAATATATTTTTTAAGAGATGCTAGTATTTTGTTGACTAATTGTAAGTGAAATTTGTTTACTAAAGATGTTAATGTAATGTTAAAGTTTAGAAATTGATTTGTAAAAAACTAAATTTCCAATAACGAATAGTTTCAAAAGCAAACAAAAAAATATTTTTTTAAAATTATTTGTGGCTGCAAAAGTTTCATCGCTCAAAGCAAAGTAGCGTCAAAACTGAAATTATTCAAATCCTACCTTCATAAATGCCCGGATGAATATTCATGACAAACAAATTTAAATTCAGACTTTTTGTTCAGAGTATTTATTTTGTTTCAAATTGAGTTGAAAAGCGTCATGCAATATTCCATCAGCTGGTGTTTTTGTTTGACATTTTATACTTTTAAATATATTACGACCGAATTTTTACAACTATGTTTCTGAATTCGAAAATTTACCTAAAGCAATAACTAATTATTTCAGAGAAGCTATAAATGCACTAAAGTACATAAGTAGATACTTTGATTTTCGCTAGCGGCAGCGGTGGTTGTGGTTGCAAACGCAAACTCAACAAAACCCTGCAATTCAATAAAGTGTGAAAACAAAAACGAGGCGACTACAACAAAGAAACGCAACGAAAAAGGAGTGGACTCATTAAAAATACGAAAGTGAGGCAAAAAGCAAGGGTCTGTCCACACGCTTTGATATAATGAGCGCTAACTCTTGTTACAATGTTTCTTTTTTTTCCTATGTAGAAAAAAACAGCTACGCCGAGAATTTGTTGTTTTTACTGCAAATTTTTAAAGTACTATAAAAGTCAGGTCAAGAGATTTTCAGAAACAAAAACGCATACTAAAGCTTCACAATATTTTATATTTATTTCTTCAGAATATTTGCTTGAAAGAATATGTTTCATAAAACACGTTCATTATAAATGTTATTATATGTATAACGCTAAATTTTACAAAAGTTAAACAGGAGAAAAAATTAACTGATAAAGTGTGTATTAGAAACGTATACCTAAAGAAAATAGTATGGATAAAATGTTGAAATAAATAACCTAAAATACAATCACTTTGTAAAAGTTAAAAGAGATATAGAAAATAAAATAAATAAACACATATATTTAATTTCCCGGTAAACTGTATTGATGTTCATACTGAGAGCGACCGAAGGGGTTAATAGGAAGGGAGGATAATATAGCGATGCAGCGAATTAACTCCCCACTGGTCCCGATTGTAATTACATTTAGCATATTGATGAAGATATAAATTGGAGGTTGATCAGCCCGTTCTATGTTCGGATGGAAGCAAAACATGCAGGCGAAGCGAACGTGATGATTAAAAAAACCTCCAATGAAAATAAGGCCAGCCAAATGCTTTGCTAATCAAACATAAATCTATTAAACAATCATTTGCGTCTAATGTAAATATTATTATTATGTCTGGGAAATGTTTTAAAATGCTTTTTATATTGGCAGTTGCGAATTATTTTTTAAGTTCAGACGGGCAGCGATTATATCGATCCGTTCCATTTCAGCGGAAAGATTGGAAATACAATCCCCATTGTCCAATAAAAGTGAAGTTATAATCCCTATAGTTTCGGCTTAGTGCAGATTTGGGGGGAGTCTTGCATTGTAGCTTTGATAAATATCTCGGCGCCGAAATGTTTACTCTTCGTAAATCAAACAAGTATGAAATAAAATTAACAAAAAATTTCAAGATTAATTAATTTTCTTTTTCTATTTTACGTTGGTAACAGAGCTATTAACGCACCGAAAGGAGTGCTTTAATAGAAAATTTGAGTGCGTTAATGGCATTGGTGTAATTAATTTATTTAATGTTGGTAGTACTAATTCCAAGTAAGAAATAAACATCAAATGTCAAACGATATCAAGAACTTTTATTTAATTTAAACGATCACCACCATGAAATGTGCAATTATTATAAACGTTAACACATTGAATGTGTCTTTAGAATTTATACTAATGCCTGGTATGTTCTGATTTGATACAATAATTTTGTGGAGTGCATTATTACCTTCAACAGTGGTTTTATTATGCGAGGCAGCGAGGCGCAATCAGACTATGATCCAGTGGAGCAGCTGGGCAGGTTAGTTTGCTGAAATCCATAATGTTGAGCATTTGTATTTTTTAATTTGCATTTAAAATTGAATTTCCCACTGCCTACTTAAATGATGTTAAATAAATGTCACCAACCACCGCAAAATTCCCTAAATTTTAAAATATCGTTTTTTTCTTTAAAAAGGGGCAAAATAGAATAAATAGTATAAAATACTCGTTACAGAAGGCTTTTCAAGCACTCGTCCGTTCCATCACTCGCCGCAAGCGGCTCGTGATGGAATTTCGGACTCGTGCTTGAAAGACTGCCTTCTGTAACTTGTGTTTTAATATACTATTTTGTAGCTATATAATGTTTGCACATGTCACTGCTAACTATTTACATCATACAAAATAAAACACTAATAATGCTTTGAAAAATTCATAGGCATAAAGTTATTTATATAATATTTTGCATCATGTTAACTTTATTTAAAATCGATCTGATGATGTTCAAATATGTACTGTGGAATATCTGATATTATGTACTTGAAATATAAATGAAGTTTAAGTAAAAAATAGCATATGTCCTAGATTCCTTGACCTAATTTTCAGCTTCTAAGTGTAACAAGGTGGGTGGAAGTAAACAAATATGGTTCGACTACTGTATTTACCTTATGCTGATGCGAAGTTATAAAACTCGGTGGGGATTTACTCCGTCAAAGTGCGTGAAGTTAGGAAGAAAACTCCCGCGGGATCCGAGAGTCATTTCCGTAATAGCGCTATTCTGGCACCCAGAATGCGTGACTTTCCCATTCTGACTTATCTCACTTATTTCAACCCCGCATGCATCACTTTTATCGAACCTTTCTATAGCATAACTAATGTAATTTTGGATAACCCTGCACAATACGCAGTTTCCAGGCCAGATTTATTGCTCGAATTTACTCAGATATATCGGGATAATGCAGCAATTTATAGAAACATCTTGACTGCGTTTGTACGCGTAGAATTTAGTGTCATACCATAAATTCTATAAGGCAGATGCTGTTATACATACTATACTTAAAAAGTTGAAATAATTTATAATAAGTTAAATAATTTACGTATTTACTGCCAAATCCATCTACCATCTAGTGCAGGACTATGCAGGAGTTGATATTTGATTCTTCCAAGTTTTTTTATCCTGAGCTATGTTTTTTACTTCAGACCATTACATATTTCTTTTTTGTACCGCTGCTCTTATCTCATCTTGCCAGGTTTTTCTCGGCCTTCCTCTTCTTTTTCTTACTTCAGGTCTAGCTTCATATATTTTTCTTGTAAGGTTATCATCTTGTAAGTGGTTATACCAAGCAACAAAGATTCACGCGTTACAAAAATTTTATAGTGCAATTTCCGTAAGTTGGTAAAGAAAATTGCACTGCTCCGACACCTCAGCGGGTTGGGAGTGGGGGTCTTTTGCTCCTCCTTGGAGAAAACAACCTTTAACTGATGACTTTGTTCTCCTATTATATGTAATAATTGTTCTTTTTTTTAATGATCAAAGGAAAACAATAACAAATAGACATCAATATTCGGAAATTCGCTTCATTTAATAAACTTGAATGTTATTTAGTTGGTGCATAACAAGACAACGAAATATAATAGTTAAAACAAGCGTACTTATAATAATTGAAAGATTGTACAGAAATTACTGTACCGTTCAGATCTGCACGGCTCACAACACAAAAAAAGGTAAGTATCCTAATATTTTATCAAAAATATTTAAGTGAATAAGAAATAAATAAATTATGAGGTTAACTACACAAGAGTAATTATGTTGTTTTTTTTTTCTTTTCTTTTTTTTTAAATTAATAATAAAAATTTTACTTTTAGCTCCCGAAAATGGAGAACCCAAAAAAAGTAAACAAACGAAAATCGGACTTATCTTAATCCAAAAAGCAAGTGGACGATCGTCCGTGTAAGTCGACCACAGCGGCGTTTCCAAAATTGTGACCGGCTTTAGCCATAAGCGCTCGGCGAAACCAGCAACCACTTTCGTGAGAAGAAAATCGGGTGAGGGACAAATCCCAGTTTCCAAAACAATAAGATGCCCACCGAAGAGAAGGGCGTTTTAGCACCAAATAACAAAAGGAACCTGAAATATTCCACTCCTATAAGTAAATCTAACAAAAACGACCCCAAATAAAAAAACAAATACTTGTATTTGCAAATTATTAAATAAAAGGACAAGATAATTATTATACCTGGTGTTGTTGGTTCCTCGTCGTCTGAAATAGTGATGAAACTTCCAAAACTTCCTAGGGAGTCGCGCGTTAATTGAATCCCAAAAAAACGTGCGTTTAATTCCTGCTTCCTTAATCCCACTTAGGATCGATTAAATGATTCTTAAACCTCCACTTAAATGCAACTCGACTAAATATCATGAAATCGTTTCACAAGATGCAGGAAAACTGAAGAAACATGCACACCTTCAGACGGAAAATTAGTAATGAATCAAACGCCGAAATCGATTGCCGAGGAGCGAAAAACGACCCAGAAGAGTAAGATCGCCAAGTACAAAAAGTTACCGGGCAAGACAAACAAGCCGTAAATTGCGATAAATTGAAACTGCTCGCATTTAGAAATTTTTAAATAATAATTCAACGAGAAAGGTATACAGGGTGAAATAAAATTATTAGTTTCAAAAATAGAACGTAACAATCTGCCATCCTGCACACATGTCCTAATAGCCACCCTAGTTGTCTCTCCTGGATTATTTTATCTATTGCTTTTATTCTACAGTAGTTACACAAAGAACAAGAAGGAGTTTACCTATAAAGCCATGGATCACACCAGACATAATCCAGGAAATAAAAGAACGGGACAGATTGTTCCAGAGATGCATAAGATCCAAGGACACACCTGAAAATAAGGAACAATTAAGATCTGAGTATAAAAAATTGAGGAACAAGATTACTGCGGACATAAAATTAGCCAAAAGCAAATATTATATTAAACAAATCGAAACACACAGACATGACATGAAAAAAAACCTGGGCTAATATCAATGAAGCTCTTGGAAGGTTCTCCAAGTCGTCTGATGTTCAAATTGTTAAATACCTACAAGATTTAGAACAGAATATAGCTGATAATTTTCGTAGGGAAGTAATGCCGTACTTGTTAGGTAAACCAATTCTTAAATTATTTTTATTAACGGGAATTAACGGCTATTGTAAATAAAATATATTTTTGTTGGTCAATATTTCGTAATGTTTTTATTACTTCATCAGGACCAAAAATTGTGAAGGTGAAAATAATTTATTTCTCCTTTCTTATTGGAATTGTATTAGAAATTGAGAATTTTGAAGTTGATAATTTTGCAACATCGTTCCGTGACCAAATAGAAATAGTAGGACATAATTGTCAACTATTGCTACTTGATTCAAGAGATCCTTCCAGAGACCGTACTATTACAGCTGCGCCATTAAATTCAATGTACTTACCATATGCCTCTGAACAGGATGTTTATGATATACTGACCTGTATTAATAAGAATAAGGGACCTGGCATGGACAAGATTAGACCTTCGGACCTTAAAAAATGGCCCGACATTTTCTGTTATCCCCTGCAAAAGCTCATAAACCTGTCAATTGAAAAGGGGGTGGTCCCAAATGATCTAAAAAAGCCATTATAAGACCTATTCACAAGAGTAAATCAAGAAATACTTACCTGAATTACAGACCCATCTCAATTCTTCCGGCATTTGATAAGGTTCTCGAAAGGTATTGACAACATACCTACAAAATAATAACATAATAGATAGAAATCAATACGCCTATCAAAAAAATAAAAGTACCGTTATGCTTTTGGAAAGGCTGTCGAATAGAATCAACGATTGTTTACATGTAGCCTGCATCTTCGTCGACTTTTCCAAAGCGTTCGATATCATCAATAATGACAAACTGGAAGAAGCGTTAGAGAAAATAGGAGTGAGAGGAATGGCCTTGACTTGGTTTATGAACTACTTACATGATAGGAAGTACTGCGTTAAAATCGGTTCCTCAATGAGCACAGAAATCGCATCTACGCGAGGTGTTCCCCAGGGCAGCATTCTAGGACCTATCATGTACTTAATTTATGTCAACGATGTGGGTGTATGCTTCAATAAGTGTGAGTATTTGTCTTATGCGAATGACACACTCATCTTCTCCGTTAACAAAAATGAAAGTATTGCTATGGATAATCTGAGAAAGGAATTTCACGCGTTCCAATTGTGGACACACGATAAAGGTCTTGTTATAAATGCCAACAAAACAAAATTTATGCACATAAGATCTCCGCATTTAAAAAGCCCCTTGAATATTCAAACGGGTATTACCTTCCATAGCAATAACTGCTTACATATAAACAGGAGTGTAAATCAATATGATCCGCAATTGTGATACCATCTTAGAAAAGTAAGTAACATAAAATACCTGGGCTGGAAATAGATGAGAACTTCCTTTGGAGCAGTCACATAATCTAACCATAAGACTGCGACGTCTGGCAGGTCGCTTGTTTTATCTTAAGGCGACGGGCCACTGCGCGCGAAACTAAGCTAAGCGAAACTAAGTTTTTTGAAAATTAGATCCAACGTAATCTTACGCGGACGAGGCAACCGAGCGAAGATAAACATTGTTTTATATCTTTGCTATTCTAACTTCGCTTCCCTTAGCTTTAGTTGCCACGTTCGCGTAAGATTACGTTGGATCTAATTTTCAAAAAACTTAGTTTCGCTTAGCTTAGCTTAGTTTCGCGTTCAGTGGCCGCCTGCCTTTAGAGACTTATTTCCTGAACGAACTCTGAAATTGGTGTACCACTCGTTAGTGGAATCAATCTTGTTATACGGCATCGTCGTCATATATCGACACTCTACAAAAAACCGTGAATAAGATTGTTAAAAATTTAAAACAGGGAAACTTAAATCGGAAAAGTGCAGACACTATTTACAAGGAACTTAATTTAATGGACGTGATAAAGTTATATTACTTTAGGACAATAGTAAACAATTACTTCAAAATACTAACTCTCGGTACGGTAGTGCATGATCACAGAACTAGACTCATGGACAGTGGTTACGCAACCTGGTCAATACCCACCAACAAGTACGGACAAAGGACGGATGAGGTGGTGCTGCCGAGGATCCTAAACTCTCTTCCTCCGTGGCTGAGGCACGCTGACGGGTTCGGAGATCTGAAAAGGAAAATAAAAAAATGGTTAAGAGAGAGCAATATGTCATAGTGGACTTGCGCCATATCGAATTAGCAATCTATCTTCTGTGATGTCGACTTGATGTGTTCTCTTTTGCTGTGGAAGCTGGTTGGTGGTACTTACCTTGGACCTGGTGAGTGCGACGGGGGTGGTTCGTGGAGTCTCGGTTGTGCCGTTCGTCGATGTCGGGTGGGCTCGGTTGACCGCCTTGCGATGAGTGTTGAGCGTGAGCTTGCGCCTGTTTAATTGGGTAGTTCTTGGTTTATATTTATCAACATTTCTATAACTGGTGTTAGTTTTAAGTTTTTTAGTTTGGTTCTATTCGGTTCTATCATTGAATTTAAACCTAACATAGAACGGCAACGCAATGCTTAAAACTGGCAGCCAGAAATTGGAGGTTTACGCGATTAACTGATGCATTATTTAGTAAATAATCTGGTTGTAGGATAATTTGCAAAAGTGTAGAGTCTCTATATTACTATACCTACACCTACACCTTTGCAAATTATCCTACAACCAGATTATTTACTAAATAATGCATCAGTTAATCGCGTAAACCTCCAATTTCTGGCTGCCAGTTTTAAGCATTGCGTTGCCGTTCTATGTTAGGTTTAAATTCAATGGTTCTATTGTTAATTTTTTTTTGGTAACTTGTGTTGAATCGACTGCACTACCGCTGACAAGCCTTTGGCTTAGTGGTGTGAGGCGAATTAATCAATTTTTTTTCATGAATTTCATGAATTTTGTATTTTGTTTTAAATGATGAATTTTGTATTATTTTGTTTTGGGTGATACTTGTATACATCGGTCTTGTAATAAAGATTATTGTTATTATTTTGAATTGTTCTCTACAAGTTTCATTTCTTATTCTGTCTCATCTTGTTTTCCCCTCTATTTTTCGCAGAAATCTCATTTCCGTTGTTGAAGTTAAATAATTTATAATTTATATTACTCGCTTAAAATAAACAAATTTTTTCATTATTTTTCCAATGAATTCTGCTCACTTCTTGCCGAATTTCTTCTGCCTCAACGCCGCGCCGGGTAGTTCTCTGATTGCTGCCTCGACCTTCGAGTGTTGAATACTGAACATTCAAGTTTACAAGAAAACTGGACTCTCTACGCACCAATGAAAGCAGGATATTATCAACATTGGCATTTTACGTCACTGTCAAGATCAGACATCACATCCAAACACCAGCGGCGAAGAAGATACTACGAAGAAGCACTACTCAGAGAGCGGAGTCTTAAAACCTACGGAGAACTTCAAAAATTATAGAAGAAGAAAATTATTGGCGGGCTTTCAATGTCCCGTACATTGGGAGTTGATTGACCGCATCATTTGGCAACACTCCGAACGTACTTTCCTGGAGTCACGAGGCCGGCAAATAAAGTAAATTGAATCAAGAAAGAAGAAAGTGGAAGAACACTGTCATTAAATCTATCTTCAACTCCACTATCAACGGATGCTGTGAAGGTTTTGGGTCTTGGATTAAGCCATTCCGTTGCACCCAAGAAATTACCGACTGAAGAGATTGTGACGGAGGTCGAAGCAGTAATCTGAAGACTACCCGACGTTGAGGTAGAAGAGATTCGGCAAGAAGTCAGTAATATACTAAAGATTTGAAAACCGCCAAAAAAGAATGATACGAGATTTGAAGAACTAGCCTTAAGAGACCTCAAGGAACACGAAGGTATTGTCATTTTACCACAGGACAAAGGCAACGCAGCAGTAGTGCTAGGCAAAGACTTCAAATACAGGAATTACTAGACTCGGATACCTACATCGAGATCAAGAAGGACCCAACGGAAAAAATAGTAAGACAAGTAAAAGAACTGATCAAGATTACAACATTAGAGGATATCAAGAAGAAGGTGATTCCAAAAACAAGCAAGCCACCCAGATTCTACGGACTGCCAAACGTATACAAGGAGCACGTACCACTGAGACCGATTGTCAGCAGTACAGCTCTCCAACGTATAACCTGGCTAAGTACTTGGCACAGAACTTGAAACTCTACATCGGGAAAACTGCGTCCTACGCGAAAAACTCAAGTCGCTGTGTGAAAATCATAAAGGGTCTGAGAACGGATCCTGGTGACATTCTGATAAGTTTTGATGTTGCATTTCTATTTACCAACGTCCCAGTAGATCAAATCGTTGAAGTGATGAAACAAAAACTGATACCTCTAGACTTACAGGATGAATTCCACAGCTCAACGAATTCTACTCTACCTGACTGCGACATATTTTCGGTGGGATACCAATGGGCGCGTTTTATTGGCACCATTCTGATTCCGGAATGATCATTCTATGCGTTTTATTGTGAAATTCTGCACCCTTCACTCCAGATTTCCACTCCTTCCCTAATGGTGGAGTGAAAAGTAGAGTCAAAAAATATTTGGTTAGGTTTAGTCATAAAAGTGACAAATACCGGTGAAATGAAAAGTGTTTCTTAATATTATCATCAATTGGTACCAGCTACTCCCCATCATCCAGGATATATCTGCTAGTACTCATCGTCACAAGAAATTTGTTAAAGGTTGTCATGGGCAGGGATATTTTTTCTGTCCTTTTGCAAAATTTAAATTTCAGCGTCAACTTGTCTTGTCATATCCACTCTTATCCAGCAAAACGTTTTATTGGTTAAACGATTCTACTTGTTCTAGATCGAGTAGGACATTTGCAATAAAACACACCCATATGAACAAAAGAGTGGAGCAGCTATGGGGAGCCGCCTTTCTCCGATCATCGCCAATTTATTCATGGAAGCTTTGGAAGAAAAAAGCTATAGAAATCAGCCCGTTAAAACGATAGTGCTTGCTACGATATATTGATGGCACGTTCATAATTTGGCAACATGGAAGGGAACAACTAAACGAATTCTTAGAACATCTGAACAGTCATAGCAACTTAATGAAATTCACGATGGAGTTAGAAGAAAACGGGTAACTACCTTTCCTAGACGTGCGGATAACAATAACGGAGTTCGGAGAACTTGGACATCAGATGTACAGGGAAATGACAAACTCTGACAGATATTTGAACGCGGGATTACATCATCACCCTAAATAAAAGAGATCGTTAATCAACATCCTGTACCATAGTGCCGAGATGGCAAATGATGCACAGAGTTTGACAGTGGAAAAAGAACATCTGAAAGCGGCGTTGACAAAAAACGATTATTCAGTAAAAGATGTAACTGCAACTACAAAGAAGAGAAGAAACTACCATCGAGCCAAAAGGATTTGCGTGTCTGTCGTATATAGCGGGAATAACTAACAGAATTGCAAAAACTCTGAAAAAGAACATCAATCTCAGTTTCGGGATAGTCACCAAAGTTGAAAATCTGCTCCCAAAACCAAAGACCGCGTACCAAGAAGTATTAAAGATGAAGCAGTTTTTAAAATTCCATGCACCTGCGAAAATAGCTACATCGGACAAAGAGGAAGGAGTGTAGAATACCAGATAAAAGAACATCAGAGGGATGTACGGTTGATGAGGATTACACAATCCGCTGAGGCGGAACAGGTTCACCAACATGGATACAAAAAAGACTTCGACAAAGTACAAGTACTGGCGACTACAAAGAAGTACCATCAACATATAATCCGAGAGGCAAGAGTCAAATCTGATCCCTTTTAAACTTTTTTCATTGGGTGAAACAAATGGAAATCCGACGGGGATAAAGCGCGATTCTCACTATACGGAACGTCAACGTCCGTCAAAAGATTTTTCAATGGATTTAGTAGGGTAAGAATCTTTTGACGGGCGTTAACGTTCCGTATAAAGAGAATCGCGTATAAAACGGAACTAAAAGCTAGAAGGGGTATAACTGACCATCCAAGTTTCTGGTTTGTCTCAACTGTGGCAAACGTTGTGGGGTTTTGCATTGTCGTCGTGTAAGACAATGTTATGCAAACTTTTGTTTGATCTTTTCTTTCTGATGGCTTCCTTGAGGTTTTTTAACGTTAGTATGTACCGCATTGGCTCCGTGACCGGCAGAATTTTAAATTCTGGCGTATATATCAGAAATCGGTTTGAACACAACTTCGTATTAACAAATGTTTACGGTCCCAGTAGGATCGTAATGGACTAGCGTATACTGCCACCGACCAAAATCAAACAAATTTTTTTTTCGGACATATTCGGCAGAATTATTCCAAAATCTCTAATAGGATGTTTGATTCCTACGAAAAGTTATTCTAATATACACTAAATAATGTTTTACTGTATAAACTAATCACAATAGTATTTGACAGGCACTAGTATGTGACATTAACATAAAAGTTACCACAACCAAGGTTGGTAGAACTGAATAAAGCGTATAGGAGGTTGCCTTAATTCCATAAGTTTGATGAATTTACCCCGCAAAAGTTACTCGTGACGTTATTCAATGCGCGCCAAATACTAAACTTCAAATTTATTAACGTCAGTCATTATTATGTCAATCAATATTCATATAATGTACCTATAATAACTTTTACAATGCCTGTAGTTTGTGCTGCAGCTGGTTGTTCTAATACTTATGAACGCAATAAAGGAAGTGGCATACATATAACTTTTCACCGATTTCCGAAAGAGGAATCCATTCGTCAGCAATGGATTAAAATTTGTAGGTGTGATCGTTCATTTAATGCAAATTTCGAATATGTTCATTACATTTTAATGAAAACGACTATGAAAGGGACCTGCAAGCGGAATTATTAAATTATACATCAAAAGGTAGAAAACTAAAAGTAGGAGCTGTTCCAGTTACTATTCCCGCACAAGAAGAAAGTGCGGAAGCTTACGATTTCTTCTCTTCTTTAAACAGTTCACAGGAGCCGATAAATATAGAAACTTATCAAAAAAATAATAATATTATTACAAATTTAAAAAGTATAATTACAAAATTGAAGAACGATCTTGTTTGGAAAGATCGGGAAATACGGAAAATGAGAAAGAAAATTAATACAAATACACTGAGAACAATTAGTAAGAGAACATTAAAAACACTTAATAAAACAAAATTAGAAACCAATCGTTTTCAAATTTACCGCGTCTTGTTGACGTCATGAGTTACCTTCCCCCTTTCCCCTCCGGTGACTTTCGACTTTACCCAGGCAACCTTCTAATACACAATCCAGCTCTACCAACCTTGACCACAACAAGGATATGTCAAGAAAGCAGAGTTCTTCCAAATTCGGCAACACAGTAAAAGTATGACCGTACCGATCTGTCGATCATAATTCTACCTTACACGGCCGAATAAAAGTTCTGCCCGAGTCAATGTGACCAAAGTTTAACTGTTTACAATGGTACCCGGTTCAAGGTATTCAATAAGAATAATACCCTGACAATCTCAGAACACAGTTGTCGTAACTTTATTCGTAGATGTTTGCACTTTAAAGTTTTGGACAGTCTGATGATGTTCGACGCCATTTCCTTGATTGATTTTTGGTTTCTGGATCATACGTAGATACCCATGTTTGGTCTCCAGTCACTACCTTATCGAAAAAGGATGATCCATGTTCTTCGGAAGAGAGTTTACGAGATTAGTCATTGCCAACTAGAGTACAGGCCATGTTCAGTGGGTGGGGATTCGGAGTCCGGTGTTCATGACTGTTATGTATTGTAATATTTAAGCAATAACTTTTATTAATATGAGCTTTCCATTTAAAAATTAAATAGTGAATAATCTATGCAAAACTTGTCAGTAATTCATTTTTATCAATAATGTCACACACACTCGCCTACTCAAAAAACACATACATAACATCCCTTCCTTTTTTTACTTGAGCACAAAGTCTTTGTAGCGCAACGGTTGCTTACAAACTCTTCGTGATCTCAGTGACATTTTTTCTTGTTTAGGTAGAGGCACAGGAGGAGAAACATCCATATTAGGAGGAGAAACATCCATATTTTCTTGACCTGATACTGCTGTTCCATGTTCTTTGTCAGAAAGAATTACAGGTTGATTAAATAGCTCTTTCTGTATATCATCCCTTCGCTGTACTGGATCTGAAAAATCGGAATCGGAACTTGAAGGCGGCGTTGGAGATGTTCCTTGTAAGGAAACAACATCAGAAGTAAACTCAGCTGGCTGCGTCTCTCGTAATTCGAATTCCGATGACTGTTTTTCAGTTTGTCCATGTAACTCAACATCTTCGGTCACTCTCCGTCGTAGTTGGTCAATATGTCGTTTAACAATATTTCCATTTGACATTTTAACCTTATATGAAACTTGTCCTGTGTAATCCTGGATCTGTCCTTTTAACCATTTAGGTCCTGATGGATTATAGTTACGAAAATAGACTAAATCTCCAAAATCAAAAGTGCGAAGTTTTCGTTTGGACTCTTCTGTTATTTTCTTATTCATTTGTAGTGCGTATGGATGCATTTTATCCAACACTGTTCTCAATTTCCTTCCCATCAGCAGTTCCGCTGGTGTCTTTTTAGTACCTGCATGTACAGTCGTATGTTGATGGAAAAGCATTCTTTGAACTTGTAATTCGATATTTCCTTCATATAATTTAGACAGAATTTTTTTTGTAGTCTGTACCATACGTTCAGCTTGTCCGTTACTGGATGGATGGTACGGCGATATCGTACTAAATTCAATTAAGTTTTTTTCGTAGAATTCGTGAAGCTCTTTCGAATTAAAAGAACGTCCATTATCCGAGACAATAAAGTCTGGAATTCCCAACCTAGCAAATATTTTTCTGAAACTCTTAATGACTTCGCCTGATGCCATTGATTTCATAATGTCAACTTCAAGCCATTTTGACATTGTGTCAACAACAATTAAGTAAATTTTGTCTTTATAAGGACCTGCGAAATCTACATGCAAGGTGGACCATGGATTTAATGGACTTTCTATGGACTGTCGCGGTGCTTTTGGTGGATTATTTGCATGGATCTGACATATCTCACATAGCTTCTAGCACACGCTTTCATAGCTACGATTCCCGGATGATTTGCGTGTAGTAATTCCAAGAATCTTCTCCGTGTAACTTCAGGTGGTATTAATCGATTTCCCCAAAGTAAGCAGTCTTTATGTACTGAAATTTCATATTTTTTGCAGTGAAATGGTTTATATTCTTCAGAAATTTCTGTACTCGGCCATTGATGCCAAGTCCAATAAAGAACTTTCTTCAAAACTTCATTCAGGGTATATTTCTGAATCTCTTTAACTGGAATAGGTTTGTTCTGAGATGTCTCCCGGAGGTACCACTTCATCATCATTTGAAAGTTGTGGTAATCGACTAAGACAATCAGCATTTGCATTTTCTTTTCCTTTTCTATATTCCAGAATGTAATTATAAGCACTCAAAATCAAACACCATCTTAACATTCTTGGTGACAAGACCGTCGGAATTGGCTTCTTTGGTGTTAATAGCCCTAAAAGAGGTCGATGATCTGTTGTAATTGTAAATTCTCTTCCAGCGACATATTGGTGAAAATGTTTAACTCCCTCAACAATGGCTAAAGCTTCTTTGTCTATTTGGGCGTAGTTTCCCAACGTGCGAGACCAAAAAGCTATTGGTTTCTCTATGTCTTTGTTCCTATGAGCTAATACTACGCCAATTCCATACGGTGATGCATCGCAATTGACCACTAGTTCCTTGTTTTCATCATAATGCGTTAAAATTAAATCTGATCTCAATAGATCTTTCAACTTGCAAAAAGCTTTTTCATGTAGTTCAGTCCATCGCCATGGTTTATTATCTAATAATCTGTGCAGTGGTTCGACTATACTCGATTTATTTTTTAGAAAACGATTGTAGAAGTTTACCATTCCTAAAAATGACTGTAGTTCTTCTTTATTTGTGGGCCTCGGAGCTTTTTTAATTGCCTTGATATGTTCATCTGTAGGACGTACTCCTTCTTCTCCAATTACGTATCCTAAGTATCTGATATTCTTCAGTCCAATTTCGCATTTAGATTTTTTTAACGTAAGTCCTGTATCTCGTAATTTATCCAAGACTTTTTTTAAGTTACTGTCATGTTCTTCTTGATTTCTTCCGAAAACAATGATATCATCCAAATATGCCTTTGCTCCCGGAATTGAAGCTATTAATGAATCCATAATCCTTTGAAAAAGGCCTGGTGCAATTGAAATTCCAAAAGGAAGACGGTTCACTCGGAACAGTCCTTTATGTGTATTAAGTGTAAGGATCTTGGCTGCCTCATCATTAACACGAAGTTGTTGATAAGCTTGTGATAAATCCAGTTTCGAAAATATCGTAGCGGGTGTCAATAAGGTTATCATTTCCGTAATTGTAGGTAAAGGATATGAGTTCTTTTTTAATGCCTTATTCACTGTACTGCGGTAATCTCCACACAATCTTATTTTCCTATCGTACTTTCTTGAAATGACTAACGGTGTGGCCCATTCCGAATAATCAGTTGCTTCCAGAACTCCTTGTTGAACTAACTTCTCTAGTTCTTCTTCTACTGCTGGCTTAAGGGCAAAAGGAACTTGTCTGCTTTTCAAGAAAACAGGTGATGCATCTTCCCTCAACTCCAGCTTAATTGGATCGCCGAAGAATTTGCCTAATTTCTCTCCAAAAACTGTAGGGTACTGTTGAAATAATAGTAATGGTAAAGTGCGTGAGTCTTTATTGATGTTGCACACCCCGTTTATTGTGATACCCAATTCTCCAAACCAATTCCTTCCCAGCAGATCACAACCTCCACCATCCGAAACAACAATTTTTAAGTTTTTGTTTATTTTTTTGTATTGAACTTTAACAACAGACTCACCCAAAATGTTAATATTTTGTTGAGTCCATGTCTGTAAATTCCACGTCACTTTTTGCAATTTCCTTGATTTCATTCGAATTTTTTCCCAAGTCTCTTTTTTTATAATAGTACATATTGCTCCAGAATCCACCTCCATCAGAACTGGCATTCCATTCAGCTTGACATTCGCCATAATCTTTTCATTCTTCTCAACTGCCTGAATCGAATTAAGAGAATACAAATCACACTCGTCATCTTCAATCCAGTTACAGTTCTTTGATTTATTCGGTTTTTTATTTGTTGCTGTATTTGGTTCTTGTTTCCTTTCTTCATTTTTCTTTTTGAAACAAGCCTTTTGTATATGTCCTTTCTTGTTGCAGTAATGGCAGACAGCATCTCTGAATTTGCATTTCTTTCCGTCATGTAATTTGTCACAATGATGACAGGGTTTTAATTTTCTTTGCTCTTTTTGCCCATTTTTTTGCTTATTAATCATTAATATTGAATTATCTGTCAAAGTTCTGACGTCTTCCACATTTTTCCGTGCGGTTTCGGCTGCAATAGCTAATTCCAATGCGCGCTCAAATGTAAGATTAGGTTCCGAAAATAACTTTTTTTGTAATCCTTCGTCTGCTACACCACATACGATTCGATCTCTTAGCATGTTATTAACTTCAGTAAAATTGCAAAATTTACTAAGTTTACGAAGGTCTGCGACAAAATCTGCAATGGATTCACTTTTTCTTTGTATTCGCTTGTTGAAATTGAATCTTTCGACGATTTCGTTTGGTGTTGGGTTGAAATTTGAAATGTGCTTTTAACTTAATAACTATTTCCGCGTACGTGAAATCACGTGGCGTTTGTGGCGTTACCAATGATCTCAAAATTTCATACGCCGAAGCGCCAAATTGGGCTAGTAGAATAGCTCGTTTTTTTCCATCATTCGTTATGTTATTTGCTTCAAAGAAAAATTCAAGTCGTTCTTGATAGTTTGTCCATGATGCATTAATATCAAAAGGTCCAACATGTCCAATCGTTGGAATGTAATTTTGAAATTGTACTGCATTTCCCGCTTCGTTTGTCATCTAGGTCCCCGTACACCACCGTAATATTTTCAATGCTTTTACTCAGGTAATCCTCGTCGCCAAATTATGTTATGTATTGTAATATTTAAGCAATAACTTTTATTAATATGAGCTTTCCATTTACAAAATTAAATAGTGAATCATCTATGCAAAACTTGTCAGTAATTCATTTTTATCAATAATGTCACACACACTCGCCTACTCAAAAAACACATACATAACAATGACCACGCTTGCACTCGCTTCCTAGCACGAATTCATGCGATAGGACATCTTAACTTGACAAAATAATAACGCAATTAGGAACAGAACATTTTGCAGGCATCGTGAATAAAGCAAGGAAAAGACCCACAATTGTGTTAAATGAGAAAAAAATAAGAACAAACTCTAATTTAGCAGAACGCTCGGCACGAAGACAGACATGTTCATCGTATGATATACGTTTACGGAATGAATTAAGCAGTCCCGCGTCAACCCAGACTCCGAAATTCGGAGTCTCCCCACTCACTAAGCATGGCCTGTACTCTAGTCGGCAATGGATTAGTGCAAATCTCCATTCTTCTTTTTTCTAGCATATACTCGTACCTTAGAATATCCAAGATCAGTACAATCTTCACCACAATATTGTATCCACATTAACAATATTCCGAACCATCACACGTGGATCTTCATGAATTGATTGATTGATTGATTGAATTTATTGACCAAAATTGTTCATCGCTTCATGAATCATCGATGCGCAAATTTGTTTCATCTGGGGCCCAATTCTTGAAATCATTCGACAAATGTCGTATGCGACATGACGTCAAAATGACGTAGACTCTCATACAAAACTATACAAATCGTTCGGGAATTGCGTCATTTTGACGTCATGTCGCATACGACATGATGTCGAATGATTTCAAGAATTGGGCTCCTGTTCCAACAGATCGATCGGTACAATTGTCTTTACAATTGTAGACATGGGAATAAAGCAAAGGTTAAAGTTAATTTGTGACTAAAGTACTGGCCTTCAAAGACCTACGATGTGACAGTTTAATTCACAAATGAGAAAAGAAAACACGAAGTGGGCATCGCCTCCCCCTATTATTTTGTCTGGATTTTACAGATCAACGGGCAACAATTACGGTTAAGCCCCATACATTTTCTTTTGATGGTTGTCTGCTGTTGACGATTGCATCGAACAGTTTCTTTATGCATTCGTTTTTATTACATCTCGTCTTTTGAAATACTCTAACTAAAACTTATTAGAAATATATTTTTTTAATCTGGTATTCGTCAGTTAGTACAGCTGAGGTGGTGAGTCTTAAAGTTGGCTTATCTGAACTTTTTGCCCAAGTTGATTTTAGTTTTTGGAAATCGCATTGCAATGTATATTATAGCCTCTCATATATCTGTCATCTCAAATTTCAATGAAACAATCGCTACATAATAGGTAGTGAGAAACTAATTAAACAAAAGTAACTACAATGCAACCTGTTTCATTTTTACTTTTAAGTAAATTTGAAATACGCGTATGCATCTATGATTTCATATTTAGCAAATGAATGGCTGGGTTTTTTATTAAGAGTATTTCCCATATTGATGTCAGTTTCATTACGTGATAGTTGCAATTTCATGAAATGTAATTATACATCTACTTTGATGTACAATTTAATTATACATACATGTATTCAGACTCATTAGCCTAGTTTTATATTATGGTATACAAAAGCATGAAAATTTGAAAAAGTACCATCAATTAAATAATTTTAGTTAAAGAACAAACGGCACACATATCTCAGTTATATTCTTAATGGAAGAATTCGATTTGATTTACTTAATGGAAATTTTACATTCAATCTTTTTTTGTTTTATCTTTGTAATCGGCGGAAAAAGATAAATAAATTTGCTACGTTGATCGACTCTGTAAATCCAAAATTAAGAATGTTTATGTTAGCAGTAGTGCTGACTTGCAATGAAACAGGCTGTATATGTAAATTAGATAACCTACCGCCCATGACTGAAGGAACTTTTAGATATTTTCTATGTGTTTTTAAACTAGGACATTTATGAGTTTCAAAACAGTTTATTACAAAACTATATTTTTTGTATAGGTACGCGATTATGAAGTTCTTTATTGATGCATGCGAAACTGCGGTATAAAAACTTTTCATTTTATTTAAAATAAATAATTTAAGTATCGACATAATGTTCGTTCAAAAGGCCGAACAAATGAAGTTAATGTAGGTAGAGAGTGAGCACACAGAGCGTCGTAATTAAATATCGGTATGCTGACGACGGCAAGGGGTAATGACATGTCGCTGCCAACTCTGGCAATCACACTTTTCATTCAGCGTCATCTGGCAACAGCCACGTGTAATTACAACCCCTGTTCTAATTACTAATGTAAACGACTCCCCTTACGCCAATTTGTATTAACTTTATATTGCAATGCAAGTAGTGCAAGAAAAATAAGGATTCATCTACATGCATATTTATTTTGCAACTACATCACATTACATGTACAGTTGCGGACAGAAAATTTCGGATGTCACTGTCACTCATCTGACGTATACATATAGGAATTTCTTAACTTTTACGTCAGTGAAATGACAGCGACATCCGAAATTTTTTGTCCGCAATTGTACCTGCAGTTTTAGCCAGATTTCAGGTTTTAAATTAATATTGAAAGTAAAATATAATTATTCACTTTATTGCAGTTTTCGTCATTAACATGTTTAATACAACACGTTTTCTCCTTTGTCTCAATAGGCTTGTACGGGTTCCCGTGAGGACAGGTCCAGAACTGTCAAGAGCATGCGCATAACAAAAAAAACGCACTTTTTTGTTGTGCGCATGCTCCTGGACGTTCTAGAACTGTTCTGGCGAGAACCCGAATAAGCCTAATAATATGCCTCATGTTACCGAAATCGGCTAGTTTTTTTTTCTATACCTGTCAGTGTCAAAATTCTAGGATTTCTGTTGTTATTTTATCCCTAAATACAGAACAAAAACTTTTGAAATTTCCTAATATTCAGGTAACAGGTATCAACGTCAGAAACATTTGACAGGTATATACTATAGGAAAAAAGAAAGGAGCAATACCCAGCGAAAACACGTACGTGTAAAAAACGTTGTAGAATAACACGTAACCAAACGTTGAATTCATATGTTATTGTCACGTTGAAACAACGAAAAAATGTCGCGGCAATCAATTTCTTTTAAACGTCTCTGTCCACGTGTAAAAAACGTTGTAGAATAACAATTAATCAACGTTTAATTCGTGTGTTATTGATACGTTTTAACAACGCACGAATCAAATTCTTTTAAACGTCTTTGTCCACGGTATTTCAACGTTAAATCCCATTGCACACATACGTATAAAAAACGTTGTAGAATAACATGTAACAAATGTTGAATTCGTGTGTTATGGTTACGTTGAAACAACGAAAAAATGTCGCGGCAATGTCCACGTGTAACGTTGAATCAGACAATCACGACGTATATTAAAGCTGGGTCTAAATCATTAGACTGAACAAACATACATGGCTAATGGTGGAATTAGAACCCACGTCGCCGAGTGACAAGACTTTCCAAGTCGGCTAGACTAGACCGCTAAGCCATTTGGAGACCCCAGTTCCGTATCGCTTCCGTGACTGATTCGTAAAGCGGATGGAGGCAGTGGTAATAAAGCCGAACCGGGGACTTTAAGTTACAATAGCTACGCGCCGCCCTCACTCGTTCAATTTCCGAACTCCTTACTACCTACAGTTTCCTTCTAACATCCATATTATCATAACATCATTAAATGAATTTTTCTAATTATTACAATCTTAAGCTTATTTTCTTTGTATATACATTTCAAAAATTCTAAATAATTTATTTATAATAAACATGTAATTCTAAATCGCCTATTTCTAAAAATATTTACAGTAACTTAAAATATTCGACAAAACACATTTAATACAGTACTCTCAATTTACTTTATTATTTACAAAATTATTTCTTTATGAAAATTCAAAAAAAAAATACATGCTGTTCATAAACACCGCAATATTGTCACGCTCTCTTCGCGCTTGCAATAAATTCAGCGGTTGGGGTAAACGTAGCTCTCGGTAGACGGTTCCATCCAGGTATGGGCTAAAGGCACTTGGGGGTAGTTTACCCGAATAACAAAGACTTGCTTACTTTGTCCCGGTTCTCGGCTTTAAAAAGGAAGGTCCTCTTCAGAAAAACCACCGCACCACTTTTAGGCTTTATTGAGCACCCTTCGCTATTGGGCCACCTTCCCGCTCGGTCCCCAATCGACTGTTCCGCGCAATTAATCCATTATCCGTAGTTCAGCAAAGTAACCCCGTTAAAATTACACAGAGTGGAAAGTTTAACTGGAATAAATTCTGTAACTTAGAAAATTGCCATTTGTAGCAAAATTTTTGGAACAGGTCAATTTTTATTTTTATAGCGCATATTATAAATGGATTTCTTTAACTTTTCAATTATTTGGAGAAGAACCTCACATTTCAGAGATTTTTAGTAAAATTAGAATTCAAAGGTGTGAAGCACGATAGACAATCACTGTAAAATTAAGTGTTTTCTAACGTCAACATCACGTTTTGTAACGCATATTTATTCGGTATACGTTAAAATAACGTTATAAAACGTGGGTTAAAAATTTAGTTGTAAATTATGATTTATCAAACGTATTAGCTTCGTTAATTTTTTTCTCATTTATTACGTAGAATAGTAGATGTTGAATTAACGTTGAAAAGATATGGTAATCAACGTACGGTAGATACATCGCATTTACTCATAGTATAAATCACGTCGTAAAGAGACAAAATTATTACATATTTATTTCACGTTATAATTACGTTCATATTAAACTGATCGTTAAAAAACATGTTACACAAACGTGGTATAATTATGGTTGCTAATTCAACCAAAAAACAACGTTGCATTTTTCAACGAATAACGTTATTTCCACCGTAACAACGTGAAATTAACATTGAATAAACGTACATGTTTTCGCTGGGTAGATTGTATGTTTTTTTTTATTGGAGTTTTTTGTCCCGTTTCACCTTCGCAGGAGAAGGAAAACTGACAATTTTGTGATTCTTAAGGGAAATTTTTTATTGTATGTTGAGTTAAACTCGTTGACAAATTGACTCATGGCGAAATTATATGAACGTGATAAAAGTCAAGCTACTTAATTAATTAAAAATAGAACATTAAATTAAAAATAAACGATCCAACAAAATTTAAATCAATTACGCTTTCAAAGGTGTAGATATCGAAGCAAACAATAATTGACAGGGCTGGCCACACGGGAGGTGCAGACTATTTAAGGGCCCCCGTACTCCATACCATTGTAACGACCGGACGAAATTGAAAATAAATTATTAGATTAAAAGAAAGTAGATTAAAGAAACCTATTCTTTCATATTATATTTCATAAGGACTCCTCGAGACACTTTTCTTCCTCTAGATACCATGACGAGAGAAAGAAAGAGATTCAAATATCAAAGTCCAATAATAAAAATATATACAATACAGTCAAAATTAATTCGTAGAGAGAAGAAACGGGATTCTGTACATTTAAAGCTTTTGTTGTTTTTTGGTGTTTCCCTAGGCAAATGAATTGCTTTTCGGCTTATCGAACGTTAATTTCGAGGACGTTTCGTTTACGACTTACTTAAATTTATTATAACCAAATCAAAAAGAAACACTCGCAGAAAGAATTTTATCTTTCCTACCGAATATAAATAAAAAAACTAAGAAAATTAATTTATTTATCAAAAAACAGAAATGTAGAAAAATCGCAATAATTTTTAAGCTGGGTCTGAGACATTTAAAGAGCACAAACACGTCCATGGCCCTGATAGGATTCGAACCTACGCCGCCGAGCGACACGACTTCCAAAGTCGGCTAGGCTGATCGCTAAGTCACTCGGCGACCCTCCCGTAACACTCAAATTCAAAATAATCCGAACTCGGGCGGAACTTCCGAATGAAAATATATTTACCGGTAGAGGGCGTGACATTTCTCTATTCCGTTTGTTTTTTTTTTCTTAGTACGCCCACACCTGTGTCCATTTGCGGATACCATCATGTTTCTCAAGGTTTGCAGCTCGGAGTATTTCTTTAAATTGTTTGTCTGCTCTAACCACAGGGAATGATTGTTACAGTTTCAATTATTGCGCAAAATTACATGTTTTGCTCTAGCTTGATCGCTTTATTCTAATTCAAACTCGTACGTTTAAATTTGATGATTGCAACGTTTATTTTCTAATTTTGAAATAATAACGCCGCATATAAAACAAGTATTAAATGGAAATTGCAAGGAAGAACAATAATCAAGAAGTGTCAAATTTACTTGATGAAACTTTTTATCATTTATTTCAACCACGACCTACTAGATTTCATGGCTCAGTGTGTCTTTATCCAGCCTGCGCAGTTTACTAGTTCAAGTGTTTCTCCGCTGGCGCCACTTACCCAAAAAATCGGAAGCAGATTATATCCGGAACGTAATTTAAGTAATTTTTTTTAAGTAATGTCAAGTTCACGCGGTTTATATCAAGTACAGTTGCAGTTTCTTTCTCAAATAGTTTCCTTTTGATTTTCTCTTTCGTTACTTATGGTAATTCTTGTTTTGGTAACTAGCGCCTATTATTTGTCGGTTCGTGCATTAGTTGACAGTTATTCATTTGTCTCACATAAATCGCAGAAAATTTTCCGTTTTTTGTTTTTATCTTTCGTAATTAATATCTCGGGTACTGTCAGTGCGAATGTCAAAATATGCATATTGATGAAATCAGAATTCTCAAATCTATCCAAAACTGCTAGAAAATTGGGGGCGTGCCATTAAAAAAAAATGACGATGACGTCATTGCGGAAAGGGGTGGGGGTGCAAAGAAAAGATGACTTCAAAAAAATATTCGCGCTAAAGAAAATAGGTTTACCTGTCCGAGGATTTTGGTCGCAGATGATCTGGCACTCATTTACATGGATTATTCCACTCTAAACGTTCACAGTGTATACATTAAATAATAATTTCAACTAATAGATTTCCATTTATATACATGGTTCACATTATTTCTACCAAAATCATCCAATATGAAACAACCTACGTTTAGTGTTAGACCATATAGACCAATAACTTATTACTGAATGTTACCGGGTTCGAATTAGCCGTAAACACGTCGGCCATGTTTATTGTCCCTAATATTTTAATAGATCCCGAAATCCTGACGAAACGCGTGCTCGCAAACGACGGTAAATATTTGAGGATGGCGGACGCGATGAATTTTTGATAAATTATACGCGTAATGGAATCGCTAATGCCGGGCCTGAATCAATCTTGCACAACAAGACAATATAATTGAATTCTCTTGTCCTTTCAAGGCTGAAAACGGAACAATGGATAATGTTTAACAGTAAATTAGAAGGGTTCTTGAGAAGCACATCAATATTACTGTCCACTTGAGACATGTCACGCTTCGGTACTACGGAAATCACCATGACATGCCTCATTATGAAACCAACTCTTGTAATATTTTCTAACAATTGAAAAATGGATTCTTTCCACACACATACTTATACGTATAAGTTAAACTTATTACTTTGGAAGTGATGGTTGAAATAAATTCCTTTTTTTTTTTTCAAAAAATTATTCGATTTTTATCGCGTACTTATGTAGTAATGGTTCAGCCACACTAACGGCAAATGTGCTGCCTAACGTCATTTTTAACGTCTAATTTGCCATTAATCAGTCGCTACACATACAATTATTGTCAAGTTAGACGTGAAAAATCACGTTAGGCAGCACATTAGACGCAGCGTGACTCCGACAACGATAGTATAGCGACGGATTATTGGCATATATGGCACTAATTTTGTAACGGCGTTGAGAATGGCATTGCGCGCTAGACGATAGCTCGGCTGGCGGTTTTTGATACAGATCAAACGGATTGCCGGCGAACGTATCGCATAGTTGTTGCCATAGATAAAGAAAGATATATGTGAGGAAGACAGAATATACATTTTTTACACGAAAACAGCGACATCTTGTATTTTTAGTTACGTACTATCTTAGTTTTGATTGCAGGTTTCTTTCATTATTTCAAGTACTAATTTAAAATATAATTTTTGAATGTTAGGAAACGGAAAATGCTAAAATATTTTAATAGAACTCCTGTGATATTTGACATTTAATATAAAGTTGCCAATATTCAAGTAAAATACCAGTGCTACAGCCGCTTCGGAGCGAAATGTGGGACAAATAATGACCTTAACCACCAATGTAAAACTTAGCGCATTAATTTTTCTCGCGTTCTTGTCCATTAGAATGCCGTTTGACGTTAACGCAGATGTGCCCGAAGCATCAGAGTTGAGTATTTTCATACACAATAATTAAATGTAACATTTGAGCTTTCCGCCAAATAAACGATATCATTCAACAGTGCGACAAGTTAGCCACAAGTGGCTTGGGATTAGTTTACCAGTACTCTTCTACTTTTACATTTTTAAGTTCGAATTAAAACATAAGCGTTTAAAAGTTTAAATCATATTCTGTTTGTGTTGCACACTTAATGTGCGGTTCCTTTATGATATCGCAAGCTAATATATTTATAAGCAGGAGATTCTTGAACAGATCAACAAAGAAAACATGTTGAAAGAATAGGCAACACAGAACAGGGGAAAAATTTTATGTATTTT
This sequence comes from Dorcus hopei, assembly GCA_033060865.1. NCBI lineage: Eukaryota > Metazoa > Arthropoda > Insecta > Coleoptera > Lucanidae > Dorcus > Dorcus hopei. The sequence goes on along the minus strand of CM065423.1, from coordinate 6,948,967 downwards.
AGTTTTCCAGAAATAATTAATGAAACATTGTACCCCAAACGATAATACCTCCATGGTGAACAAATACGCGATCAACGAATAAAGTTATAAAAGTGTGTTCTACAGTTTCATAACCGCATTATAAAAACGAGTTGATTCACAAACGCCCTTGTCGGCGTTTATAAATTTTATGATACACCGGGCAAAATCTCCATCGTTCCGATCGCTTATTGGCCTTGCTCTTGCAGGATTTAATAATTAGTTAAAAATTTACGTCAGTAGCAAATCGCGCTACTGCTCAGAACACTGCAAATGAATTTTAAACACAAAGCACGAGAATCATAAAACGCTATCCGCTTAGCTGAGTAGGTAGTTTTACTGATTTATCCGTTGTAGAAGTTTATTATAAAAAGATCTTTCCATTACCGTTTGTATTGGAAACTGTACTTTTAATTTCTTGTAACATAGGGTGAGATGGCATAAAATAAATATTTTTATTTTTATTTAAAAAATGTATCTGTGTATCTAAATTCAGATACATACATAAATGTAACTAAATACAGATACAGATACCAAGTACTACAATGTAACTAGTTACAGATACAGATACACTGAAAGTATCTAGATGCTGTATCTAAATACTTGTAACTAGATATGTTACAACACTGCTCAGACTAGTACCTCCTACTCACATCGGTTTCATTCGGCCAGTTAAGGAACCTTCAAATTCAAATCAACACGAAACATGGTAGCTATTGTAGTGCAGTATGAGATTGAATTTACGCCTTTTAAGCTTGTACCGCGGAGGTTTGAGGGATCCTTTATCTGAAGTTAAATTAGCAACCCTGAAGATAACAAGGAAAGATGAAACTTTAGCAGAAAGAAGAATTTCTGACGCGGTATATCAGAAAATCAGAAGAAGATGGAAGATTTTACTTTTCCACGACATCGTAGTTTTTTTTAATCATCAATAATTTAGAAATTTAATAAATAATTTTATTAAATGGAATTCTATCTAGCTACCCAATGTCAATTCACATCAGCAGTTTGAATTAATTTAGCAAACTAACGGAAAATAAAAAATATTAAAATATTCAGAGTAACTAAGAATTATCCCAAATTTTGGGTGATTCATACCATTCTTCAATACATTATGAAAGAGACTCTTATTGTGGAGCAATATTAGCTTTTTTGTAAAGTTATCGAAAAGAAAGAAATAGTTGGGCAGTGTAAAAATTAAAAATATATAATTTTTGCTTTAGTTCACAATAACAAATAATAAAATTTCTTCTATTATTCATTGTAAATAAATAATGACTGGAAAATATATTAACTTAATGAAAGGAAAGAAAAGAATTTTAACATTAGTGTAAATAAAATGTGAAAGAAAGTATTTTTTAAGATCTAAATAAATCACTCCGACAGCGGCGTAATTCGTATTCAGAGTTTTTAATCAATCAAAGCGCCGTTAACCATTTCAATTCATTGAAAACATTCATCACACTCAGAATCATAATCCGGGCTCGTTTTTTTCTTCCTTTTCTCGCGCCGCCTTTTCGAGTTAATTAAACTTTTTAAGTCACGCAAATTGAATAATTGAATTCATAATTCAGTCTAAAAATTTAATACTCAATAAAAGATCCTCGTGCTTTGCTTTCCTCATTCTTACGCTTGAAATGAGATTTGAAAAAGCTACTTTGACGGAAATTATTGTTTTCCTCCAACGAAGCAGAGGGTGCAGTCATGCATTCTTGCGTGTAGGGGCGAAACGGCTCCTTCCCCTCAGGGCCATATTTCTCTAAAGCCAAGAGAGTTATCAGAAATACTAGTCATCTACGTTAAAAAAGGATCCAGTCATAAAAAATAAAATCACTATTAAAAATACTCTCGAACAGCAATCTAGGTGAAATTGTTGCTGATCATTTGTAAGATCTAAATATACATTTTTATAGAGCTGTAATTTTTCCGGAAAAATAAAAAAGATGGAAATTTTCCGATGACCTTTTCCGAATCAATTATAGTAACGCAAACGCTAGTTAAAATAGTATCAAATACTCATGTACAACGGTAATATAAAAAATGACAGAAATTACAAAATAATGTGTATTCACAAACCAAACTTAAGCTCTGACGTTCGCTTAACATAATATTGAATAAAGAAAATACTTACCAGCAATAATATTAGAAACTTTACTTTTCCTTTTCTTCTGTCATCTTTTGAAGTTAGGTTAGGCATTACATTTTATGTTAAACTGCGCAAGCGCCACAAGTAATAACTTCATTAAATTTTCGTCGGAAATTTTCCAGAAAAATTGGTTAGAAAGTTTCTGGAAAATTTCCAAACTGGAAAATTTCTGAACCCACATCCTTACATTTACATACAAGGGCGTCTTTTTAGGTTATCTACTAGCCATGAAAAAACCACATATTACATTGACAATTAATAGTTAACATTATTTTTCCACGAAACTCCCTTCAACACTTATACATGTACATACTTATTCCATCTTTTCTCCAATTATCCCATAGCCTCAGAAAAAAATTCTTCGACAACTCTGCAAAATATTGACCAACAGTTTCTCTAAGTTCTTCCATCAGATGCAAAATGCTTTCCCAGCCTTTTTAGTTTTTGAATAAGAAGAAATCTGACGGAGCTAGATTCAGGGTTATAAGGTAAATGCTTTAACTCTATGAACTCACAATTATTGATTATCTGCTAGACTTTGAACCCGATAACTGTGCAATAACATTGGTAATAACAGAGACCTTTAAACGCCGTTTTCCAGTACCAAATTTTCGACTTTTCGTATCATCTTTCAGTTCGAGCTTTCGCGGGTCGTCCGGACTTTGGGTCATCTACCCCATCGAAAGAGTTTAGATCAAAAATTAACTTAAAATAAGATGGTGCATCTTCCTCATACAGAGCAACTATTCTTTCATAAATAATTATTGGACCATAGCCTTCTTTGTCAGGAACTATGACACTGCGACGTTCCATCTTAATTTCACTCAGTTCATTAACAAATAAACATTCCCAAATCTCTATAAACCACACAAATTAAACACAACTTAGTACCTACATTTACTTCTAAGGCCCAGTTGTACTTACAATTCCTGCTTAAGCCAGAGCTTAAACCGTTAACAACAATCATTTTTTTTTATCTGTGGTGGTTGCCCAACGGGGACCTAAGTCAAAGACTTGTCAGGACCTCAGGAGCGGGAGTGTATTTGAGTGTGTGTAAAGTGTTCCATGGCTTTGTTACTTTCAACCTTCTCGCCGTTTAAGGGGAAGCAGTGTCGAATTTTATCCCCAACAGGGGATAAAGGGTGCCTGAAGTCGATACCGACCACCCCCGAGAAAAATCCCGAGTGCGGTTCGAACCGACGACCATGCGATTGCAAGGCCGGTCCTCTTACTACTGGACTGTTCAGTGGTTAAATTGTACAACTCGGCCTAAATGTCACAGATAGTTTATAACAATCGGTTTGATATCGTTGCTCTTTTGTTTCATGGCTAGGTAGATAACATAAAAACGCCCTCGTATAGCTTCTTAATACAACAAGTTATGATTCATCGTTGAAATATGTACCTATACATTTGCTGCATTATTTTACTGTTTAATTGGAATGGAGTAATTAATTCTAGATATTTTTGCTTTTGATTTTTATGTTAATTTTTTTATGAATAAAATGGGACTAGGTCAATAAACTCCAGGATACGCTGATTATTGAGGCATGGAGTTTTTACTATAAAATTTGTTATTTTTTTCTGTAGCGAACGTTAAAATGTGCTTTGTCCAACTCAAAACAGTCGATATAACGGAATTTTAACAGCAAGGGTAGACAAAGTAACAATTTTCGTATTAATTATAGTAACAACCCATACTATATAGTTACTGGAATCATGATCATAGAACGCGATTTTGAGACGTGATTGCTCTCTTTATTTTTCTGACTTTAACGTTCGCTATAGAAAAAAAACAGAATGTTACACACGACGGTAAAATTTAATTATCGACTCCTGAAAATTAAACGTTTTCACTCATCGATAAAGAATAATTTTACCGTCTTGTATAACAAATAATTATAATTCTAAGTAACTTTCAGCTTTAATTTTATTAATCGTTTGTTATAAGATATAATTTGGGATTCGTTTTGGAAAATTTAATAATTTTAATTTAATAGCAGTTTAAACTACTTAATTGGAGCACTGATTTCCAGTTTTATTTAATAAATTTTGATTACATCGACAGTGGAAATCCGACACATTATTTATAACAAAGACGATAGGCGACAGGCCGCATTTGGCAGTGTCGAACATCCGGTTTAGCAAATGGCAATATATTCTGAGGGTCAGCGTGCCGGACCCACTATTATCTTTTCAGGAATGCATTGGCCTATAGTATTCTGAATAAAATATTCTCTGTTCTCCGACGGTTTGGAGGTAGTCAAATCCGCATTTCTACCAGAACCAAAATATAAAAACACAGTCTGAATCTTTATTATATGACTATTGATAAGAAAAATAATGATTCTTGTATTTATTTATTTCATTTGTTAAATTTAATATAAAAATACGAAGATTAAAATGTAGAAAAGACTGCCATATTGCGTTTCAAATTATGTTTCAAAATGTTGCTTAATAGTTGCCAGTGTATAGTCATACGCACCTAAAATGCACCTTCTACACGCAAACCTCATCCTTAAAACCTTGTGATACAAGGCTCACAAAACTGTCAAGTTATAGCACGACTATACGAGATGCTGTGCTTGGACATAAAGTTGGCCAAGACTTTATTTGTCGCTAATTGTAAATACATCAGATTGTCGTTACAAAAATTTCGATTAAATGCAACATGCATTCTACACCAATCCCGCATTCCAGATGCGCAATGTTCTTGTTTTCGAAAGTGTATAAAAGTGAAATATTTACAGCGAATAATAATTACGACCCAGGTAAAAAATCACACACCGAACGCACATATTGAATTTTGCTAGATTTTCTTTAAATTTATGTTTAATTTATGTCTTCTATAATAAAAATTGTTTCTCATTGAACGTCGCACTCAAAACGAAATTATTAAATGAACAAACTAAACAGATTACTGTTTACTGATTACAATGTTTTAAATTCTGGTTGCCATCACCATTTCTTTGTTATTAGCTAAGACTATTATTATTAAAATATCAGTGATAAGAGAAGTAAAGAAAACCGACTGTTTAAAATGCAATGATTAAAATGTAAGGGAAGGGTAACGAGTAAAATTGACCATAAAAAGTGGCGAAATGTTTATGACGGAACGTAACTTGTGGGAATAAACTTTATTTACTTACGATACAATTTAAATTAAAACTAAAGCAAAATCCTCTAAACACGGGGATTTGAATTGTTTTCGTGTTGTAGTGATTTATTTGCTTACTTGTGAAAGCAAGTGTTCAAAGTTGTTATCCTTATTTTACGGAATAATTTACTTCGGTGTTTGCATACTTTTGTCAAGAAAATATTTTGGAGTTCGTATTTCAGCTGATCACGTCAATTCTATTAAAAGGTCAAGTTCACGCTCGACACCGCGCCTCGCCGTAACAATCATAAAACTATAAAACACTTTTATGACTGTATTTATTTCGTTCATCTGCTGCTGTCCCTTAACCAGGGACGTATCGTCGTTTTGGGGATAATTTTTCATTCATTATTTCTAGAAAACTAAAATACATAATTTTTTAACATGGTGTCTAGGGTGTCTTCTTTCGTCAGTATTTTTTTGTCGCTCTATTCACAAGTCACACTGTATGTAGCACTTATTGGAGGTATCACAATTAATTTTGTTCACAGCATTAGAATTCAGCAAATTAGGAGTTGGATTTTTTAATTTAGTGTAGATTTTGCTTTATAGTTTTTGGATTGTAATAAGCTATTTTAACCAAAGTATCTTTTTGATAATAATCCAAAATGATAAATTTATTTGAAGTTCTAATTAAACAGGTACTTAAAATTGGAAGTTAATTGTTATTTTCAGTTTCAATGGCAAATTGAATTTTGTTGAAGTTATTAAATGTTATTACATATTTAAGTCATGAAACAGAGAATATTCTCCTCACCAAATTCCCAGTGGAAATTGATTTGGTGAAGAGAATAACCTCTGATTCATATCTATCAAAGCTTTCATGAAGTGCTTTTAACTTGGGTGTTTGTGTGTGTGTGTGTACCAAAGATAGCAGCGTAGCTGTCGAAATACGTTATACCTTAAACTAAATGTGGCAAGAGATCATTTTTTGATTTTATTATTTCTAAACTACATGTTTAAATTATCTTCCAGACCTTTTATTTGATATGTTACGCAACGTTTTTTTTCTAATTGGTCAACTAAGGTTATTGGCGTACATAAGTCAAGAGGCATATTTTCCCAACATTAATAATTTATATCACAAAATCTTTTAAGCGGACACTAAATCGCGCACTTTACACTTTACGTTTCGCAGTCGTTCGACCGCTTCGTCAGAAGGTTCTTGTCCGATGAAAATTGTATCACAAAATCTTTTAAACGGACACTAAATATGCGCACTAGCACTTAACGTTTCGTCGTCGTCCGACAGCTTCGTTAGAAGTGAAAAATATAAACATGTTATCAAAATAAACAAGGTTGTCAACGGAAACTGAAAAAGTAACTTAATTTTTTTTTAATCTAAAAATAATTTTAATATTTTATACCTTTCTCAAGGTTCTACAAACAAGAGACCTAATTATAATAAATTTTAAATTTAATAATAATTTTTTACTCCTACCCTTTAGTGAGTAATCAAAGAGGCTAGTTCAAGGAAATGAATTTTTATAGTTATTAAGGTACCAAGGGCGTTATAAGGTTTATAGCGCCAGAGGTCGGCAGCGTACAAGCCGAGATCCGTCTAGTTTTGTGTTCGTTAGATTTATAATAATTTGCTTAAAACCATCAAATTACTAGAAATCATAGATTTTTTTGGTAGTGCCGTATCTAAGCAACATATTTTGTTTGTCAATGTGACTTGTCATTTAAGTGCTATCAGCAGGGAGTCTAAATTTAAATCAGTTTTTTTTATACGCGTCAGTCGACCAAGCGGAGACGGCATACCTTTTCCGCGAGCTTCGTTGCAGTAACGCATTGTTCGGCTCCGTGCACTCGCAGCGTCGTCGAGCTCGCCCACTGTTATCTATGCATCGTATACTGGTTACGACCCCACTCTTTCGAAACGTACGCTCATGATAAATCAAACTGATTAAAACCTAGACTCTCTGGCTATCAGTTAATTAAAATGGAAAAAGAAGAGTTTAATCTCTCAGAAAAACTACTGCTGAAGGGTGCAAAGGTAGTGGCAGCACTTGTACTCCAAAAAACAAAAAAATTGTACGAGAAAGAGTATTCCCGTTTTCAAGAATGGCTGCGTTAATAAAGATTACTTACAATTTATATTGTTATTTTTTCTACTTTGCGTTCACAATGAACTCATTGTGACACCAAAAACAGTTTCACAATGAAGCTCATTGTGAAACTGTTTTTGGGGAAATTGACTAAAATTTCCCCAAAAACAAATTTTACAACATAATTCATTATTTATTTGTTATTTAACAGAATACTCACAATGAAGCTGGATAAGAAAAATTAATAACTTGTCAATGTAATTTTTGTTTAAAACGAAAGGTTGTCAGTGTTGTCATGCATTACAACTAAAATTCTCCATACACTAATCCGATTTTTAACAATACTTTTCATATTTTTGTTCCATAAGTGACGCAAAGTAGAAAAAATACTATATTTTACACGTTTCACAAGAGGCATTGCACCACTCGTTCTGTTAGGGCACTTAGAGCTTGCTTCGCTTCGCTCGTCGTACCCTAACCCCACTTGTGTTACAATAAGCCTTCTTGTGAAACTTGTAAAATAATATACTATTCTAATAATAGAGTGCTTGAAAATGTATACAGGCTGTTACAAATTCGAGGCTCACCATTGGGATCTCGAAAACGGTAAGAGATACGAAGTCGGTTAAATTGGGGCAAAGTTGCGTATTTTGGTGCTGAATAATAATCCGTTCTGAAAACTCCTCTGGGATTTGTAGTTCTTGAAATATTTCCAAAAAACAAGAAAACGTAATTTTCTTTTTTATTTTTTTCTGAAGTTATTATTGCAGGGATCATAACAAAATTAATACATTATACAGGCACTTTTTTAAGCTCTTTACGATGATATCATTAGATTTTACTTAAAACGTTTCGTCTCGTTCTGACTATCATCAACTTCATTTTTTCTTATGGGCGCTACATTGGGTTTTAATACCGTTGAATAGATCTATTTTTTCTGATGCTTTCCCATATATCACACATCCCTATTTAATCATTTGAAACAGCTGGAAAAGCAAGAAATTGTTGAAAATAACACTGCAAAGAAAAACATGGTATGCCGTGAAAACAAAAACCAAAAAAGTTTGATATGCCTTCGGAGTTTTATTTCGTATATCACAAAAGCTGATTTTTAGATCTAAAAATGAATGTTATGAATCCAAGAATGACGTAAATTAAAAAAATTATTGTGGTCTTAACAACAACAATTCAGTAATAACGAGCGAAATTTCCTTCTAACAATATCCAGAAAGACAACTACAAAATAATAGTTGATATTGTAATTAAATTATATATTATTTATTATTAAAGCAAGAAAATATCAAATTAAATTATGTATGTTTTTAGAAAACTCATATCTTAAAAGATATTACTGCTCGAGGAGACATTGTTTCTTGTAGTCTCATAATTTTATACATTTTATAAATAACTATTAATTACCTCTTCTAATAATTCTTAATTCTCATAATTATTAAGGCTATCTCGATACATCCTTCGAGTTTTATGAAAATATCCGTAAAGTGCAATGTTTCTATCTAACTTAATAACATTGTTCTGTGTGGATAGCATCTTTCTAGGTATTATTGGAAGTAAATTTCTCTTGCTATTACTAAATTGTTGTTAGAACAATACATTTTTAAATTTACAGGAATGAGAGATTTTTAAAGACATAATTTCTTGTGATACTTTCTTGCTTTATCATAAAAATGTATAATTTAATTACGAAACTAATTAAATACTGCGTCATCGTCATTGTTGGAAGTAAATTTCTCTTACTACTACTAAATTGTTGTTGTTAGCACAATACGTTTTAAAAATTTACGTCTTTCTTGGATTCACATACATAATTCATTTTTATATCTAAAATTTTTTCAAAGATCTACTTTTGTGATAAACGAAATAAAACTCCGAAGTTATATCAAACTTTTCTGGTTTTTGTTTTCACTGCATACCATGTTTTTCTATGCAGTGTTATTTTCAACAATTTCTTGCATTTCCAGCTGTTTCAGATTATTAAGTAGGGATGCGTGATATATGGAAAAGCACCAGAAAAAATAGATCTATTCATTGGTGTTAAAACCCAATGTAGCGCCCATAAGAAAAAATGAAGTTGATGATGGTCAGAACGAGACGAAACGTTTTAAGTAAAATCTAATGATGTCATCGTAAAGAGCTTAAAAAAGTGCCTGTAGAATGTATTAATTTTGTTATGATCCTTGCAATAATAACTTCAGAAAAAAATAAAAAAGAAAATTACGTTTTCTTGTTTTTTGGAAATATTTCAAGAACTACAAATCCCAGAGGAGTTTTCAGAACGGATTATTATTCAGCACCAAAATATGCAACTTTGCCCCAATTTAACCGACTTCGTATCTCTTACCGTTTCCGAGATCCCAATGGTGAGCCTCGAATTTGTAACAGCCTGTATTGGCCCTGCCGGGCATTATTTTAAAATAACACCCTAGGGCATTATTTCAATGCTAACGTAACTTAAAACTGATCCATTATTTTGTTTTAAGTCGAATCCGACATTAACATAATTTAAGTATGTGTACTTATGTGTATATAACACTAGCGTAACTTCTTGAATCTCCCATGGATGTTACTGGTAAAATGAAGCAAATAATATAATTTTAAAAATTTTGTTGCAAATAGGTTTTGTTAGGTCAAAAAGTGATCGCAGGATTTTGCGATTTAAACTTTTCGAAATAAATACATTGCGTGCGCCAATGTCCGATTGGATTGCAATACCCGTCGGTCACCTCAACAGCAATTTTGTTACATAACTTGTGCTACTTTTTCAACTAACGTTTTTTGAATAATTTTTAGTAGTGGGGAGTGCATTTCTAAAAAAAAGACACAAAAATTAAAATATCTTACAATTAGAAATTCTTGAATTTTGCCTAGTGAAAATTACTGACATACAGTTTGTTAAATGGATCTTTTTACGCACGTCGTTAATTTTTTCTGTATAAAACACATCAATACTTTCAAGCCAAGTAATAAATCATAAGTTTTACTTTACAAAGATTTGTATAAAGACGTTCCTTTTTCATTCTGAACGAGTGATGTATCTAGATACAATAGCTACATATAAAAATTGGTTTTACTAATACCGTTTGTCAATGATGTGCATCCATTTAACAAACTGTAGATACCATAAAAAGGAATACGTCGACTTATCTGTCACCCTGCACACATACACAGATACTTTTAAATGAAATTCATATCTCTTCAAATTTCTATCTTCATATTATCAAAGATAGAAATCATTTACTTGTCTTTTTATTCATTCTTATTATATTCAAATTATTCAAGTTAAATGCGGAGAATAAAAATACATCCTTTTTTAAAAAAAGCCTGAAAAATCCATAGAAAATTAATAAAAGATGAAACGCCAATATATCCATTTTATATCTTTTTTATGTATCTCCGGTCTGTCTTACGTGGCAACTTTCAGAAATCCGAGCGACATAATAAAATTATTAATTTTCTGAAGCTGACTCTATTTTATGGTGGATTTTTCTACGATATGAAGAAGCCGTCTAAATGTCGATACCCTATTTATGTTTCAGGTCGTGCCTGTGCAAGGTTCTGTGCAAGTGCGTGTCGCCGCGACGCTGGCCATAGCAGGACAACTCATACGATGCGGTGACCTATACGTGACTCGATTATGTGATCGCCCGCACCTCCGTTGCTTACTAATGAACCTCATCGAACCAACGGCCATCTTATCGCCTGAATTAACATTTACCTGTTAACCCATCATCCGAAATTAATTGATATTTATTAGATTTGGCGTTAAACGTGGTTTGTAAATTTTATGTGAAAATGTCAAAACGTTTAGGTACATATTATGAAACCAAAGGCGTCATCCTCTGTTCTTGATGAAAATATTATTATTGAATTCATTTAACATTCTTTAGAAAAAGGATGTATTATATAGTGATATTCACGGTGAGTGGCCTATTAGAATCGATACTAACTTTCTTATTTTAAATGGAACATTGTTACATTTTTGGATTCGTCGTTCAATTCTATGTATATCTTTTGTATTAACATACATCAGGGCTAAAATGTATTGTTTTGACGTCGTTAAATTTTTTGTAAAAATTTTGACGATACCAAAAATACCAAAGACCAAACTGTAAAGCGTAAAGCCTAACTGTTTCCCCAATTTTCTCCAAGAACGAGTATCATGCCCGTTATTTCATTGTTGAGTACATTTTTAAATCATAAATTGAGAAAAACCTATGCAAGAGTTGTGTATTGATGTGCATAGGAATTTTGAAATTTCTATCAATATATTTCGCTACCTTAGAGTTATAAGGTTCTATGTTATATATCAATCATACATAACATAGAACCTTATAACTTCAAGGCAGCGATTTATTGCTTATTATAAATATTATATTATATTTACGATATTTTCCGGAGCGTAGTATCTTGTGAAAATCATATTTTTCAAAGAATCTAACAAGAAAAGTGACCAAAGATGTTGAATATTAACACTTTTAAACAAACATTTGAGCAATTGTGTCAAATTTGAGAAAAGTGAAAACTGATATTTTCAACAAAGGGGTGCATAATTAAAGAAAAAAGATTTGTAAAACTGTCTCTACCAAAAAATGTAAAAAAAATAAAATAACAGCATAAATTTTACACGCATGAAACACCAAATCTACTCAGGATGCAGGTGATTTGATTTCAGATTCCCTGCACGTGTAATATAACTTTCAGGATTAAACTGAAATTACATAAACAAATAACTAGAATTGTTTTCCTCTACTGTAGTTGTTTCGTTCATAAATTCAAAAACTGGAAGTTGCAGTGTTATTTTCTTTTTTCCGGATACTTTCTAGAATCTAGACGGACTATAAAATGGCATATTTCATTTTTCTTTTTTTAATTTCGAAATTTCTGAAGCAATGTAATCTTTTAACCAGAGTGTCTCAAAAACGGTTAATCTGGTGAAGATGGAACTTAGTTCATTTCTTGTGTAATTTTATTCGAACTTTTTAGTTTTTGTTTCAGATTTTTTCAAAAGATGACAATAAAAAATGCTACCTACCTGTGTAGATAAGCAGAAGTTTAACACCGGAGCGAAATTGATCCAGTGTCGCCGGCAGCTTCAGTGGGACGGGAATGGGTTCTTAAACCATAACGCGAAGGCCAATCCAAAATAGGCGCCACTTAATTTTTTTGAAAGAAATTCGCGTAAAAATTAAGAAAAACACGAAACGTCCAAAGCATGAATACAAGTTTATTAAAAGATTGATCACAAGTAATCAATTAAATCAGATGGTGAACAACACAACTAACGTTAAACAGTAAATCCTAACAATTCGGATCCGAAATTAATACAAAGTTAAATAAAAAAAAAACATTCACTTATTCTAATGCCGAAATACTCGTTCGATGAATTACGTTTAGTAAGCGTAACGCAAGAGAAAAGGTGAATTCCTCCGAAATGGAGTTTACTTCGCGAGTATACGCAAAATTTACGTGTGCGATAGCGACAACATCAAAACCACCGTAACACAAGAATAAATAATTCAAATTCAAATTCAAATTCGTTTATTTCATATAAGCTGTTACAAAAACAGATATGTTCGTCAAAAAAGAAAACAAAAACATCATTGAAAATACACAGCGGTATCGGAAGCTATACACCAAAATTAAAAAACTCATCAAGAGTATAAAAAGAATGACGACATAAGAAGTCTTTTACACAACGTTTAAAAGTATTAAAGTCACTTATGTGTTTCATTTCACCAGGCAGGTGATTGAAAATACGAGCTGCTGCAAAGCGAGGAGACCTCTCAAAAAGAGTCATGCAATGTTGGTCAGTTTTAAGCAAACCACCATATCTCGTTGGGTAGCCATGCATAGTGTTGTCACTGAACAAGTGTCTGTTTATATAGACAAACTTAACACAAGCGAAAATGTGGATACAAGCCAGTGTCAATAATGACTGTGATTTAAAGAATGGTCTACACGAATTCCTTGCAGGAATCCCAAACATTATTCTTAGAAGCCGCTTTTGGATGATAAAAACCCTATTAACATTAGTACCTTGTCCCCAAGCAATAACATTATAAGCTAGATGACAGTAAGCAAAGGGAATAATAAATGCTGATTAGATCATTGCTGTTAACAAGAGATTTAAGCTTCGATATTGCAAAACATGCTTTATTTAATTTCTTGCAAGCATTGTCAATTTGATGATTCCAAGTCAAAGCGGAATCTAGATAGATTCAAGAATTTAACACAATTGGAAATGCAGAGGCCTCTTTGTCCAAGATCTAATACAATGTCTTGAGGTAACTCTCTCTTTTAGAGAAGAAAACACATTCTGTTTTTTGAAGTTGACAATGAGCTTGTTTCTAAAACACCAATCTTTAAAATCCTTCACCACTTCAATCACATCGTTTCCAGTTCCTCAGGGTTCGGTGAGGAGACCACAATAGAAATATCATCGGCATAGAGAGTTATAGCGCCTTTTTTGATGTTATCAGGCATGTCATTAACATATAAGATAAAATAAGTGAATTCCCAGGACCGAACCTGTGGGACTCTAAGTTAATATTGTGGTCATCTGATAAAGAATGGCCTATTTTAACACGCATTATCCTAGAAGACAGGTAGGATTCAAACCAATTTAATAATGAGCCCCTCACACCTAGTTGATAAAGTTTAGTACTGGCAAACTTAATATCAATCGAGTCAAAGGCACGAGTGAGGTCAAAAAATAAACCAATGACAAAGTTTCCAGCATCAAGATCATCATAAATATTTTGAATAAACTGACATGTGGCAGTTTCAGTGGATAGTTTATTACGAAAACCATGTTGAGCTTTTGATATTAAATTAAATTTGTTTAAATAAGCAATTAATTTTGTATAAACTAGCTTTTCCATGAGTTTAGAAAAAGTACTGAGAAGACTTATAGCTCTATAGTTTTCGTGTAGAAGACTATCGCCCTTTTTAAGAATTGGGACTACTGTGCTTATTTTGAGAATATCTGGGAAAACACCTTGGTCCAGGGACAGATTTACAAGATAGGCCAAAGGCTCAGCACATACCTCAGATACATATTTAAGCGTTTGTGCGGTTATCTCATCGTGTCCACTGGAGTTACAGTTTCTCAAATTTTTGATTTCTTTAATTATTTCATCAGGGGTTATTTTCTCGACCCAAATAGAATTGGTAACATTAATTGAGTGGGTACATATAGCTGGGTGGTCTGGCTCAAAGCAATATTCAACTGCAGTTTGGGCCACTGTGGAAAAGTAAGAGGCGAAATGATTTGCTATGATAGATTCATCATTTACTTTTTGTTCACCAATCATGATTTCTTTTATTTTGGTCTTCTTTGAGGAACCGCCTAATTGTGAATTAACTAATTTCCATATTTCTTTGGAGGGATTAGGAGCATTTTTTACCTTTGAGCCAAAAAAATCCTTCTTAGCATTATTTAATTTAGCTTTAAATTTATTCTTAGCAATTCTGTAAGAGTCCTTAAGTGTCGATTCATTCAGATTACATTGTAGCCACCAAAGCTTTTTTAGTTTGTCACTTTCAGCAATAATGTCTGGTGTGACCCAATTTTTTATAGACAAGTTGCATTTTACCCTTGGCCTTACTATCTTTTGTGTAGAAGGACAGTGCGCATTAAACAGATTGTGAAACAACTCAAAAAAGAATGCAAAAGCAGTATTTGTGTCATTAGTATACATAAATTCCCAGTTAGTAGTCTGGAGACTGTTTTTGAAACTCATAAGATTTTCTTCTTTAATAACTCTGAAAGAGGTAACAGTTGAATATGATACAGGCAAGTTGCCTTGAAAATTACAGATGATCACTTGAGCAAGATGATCAGCTATACCAGCATTAACTAAATAAGATTCTGTTAAAGTGGGGGACAAGTTGCTTACTAAATAATCTATTGCACTCTTTGTTTGGATGTTATTTGAGTTAGTGCAGATGCGGGTAGGTTGTGTTAGACTAACAATCAGATTGCATGAATCAAAAACATCCTGTAGATATTGCTTTTGTGGTGTATTTTTGTTGTAGTCAACATTCAAGTCACCACACACAATGATATTATCATATCTAGCATCAAGATATAGGGCACAGGAGGATAAGTTAGTAAAGAATATATCAATATCACCCTGCGGGGGCCGATAGACTACAAGAACTGCAATTTTCTTTGACTTAAATGTAAAACCGGCAGCACATAACTCGATATGATGATTATGCGAGAACTGCTTTACCTGTTGTATATCATTACATTTAATCTGGGATCTTAGGGCTAAACTAATAAACATTGCCACTCCGCCATGACGTCCACTAGGCCTGCAGCAGCTCGACAATAAGCAAAAGTCAGACAAAGTAGCAACCTGTAATTCCTCAGCACCTAACCAGTGCTCTGAAACACACAAAACATCAAGTTTCTGAAACATAGTAAACATATCAATTTGATTAATTTTGTTATTTATACATTGAACATTGACATGGGCTAACCTAAAATTAGGATGGTCAAGCGCCCTCTCAGCATTTATGCTCCTATCATTCGGACTGGGGCTTCCGCCACCGAAAAAACTGAAATTCTGCTATCAGGATGCCTTCTGGCCAGATATCTGGTTTTTGTAGTATCGGAAAGTGATCTTCTGCAACTCCAATTTTAAATGAGCTATATGTAACGTAGTTACTCCTGGATTCTAGCTTCTCGCATACCAAGTCATTTATTTTAGTTTTAGTAGCAATATATTGCTTCAGCTGATTTTCCGTGCAGTCGAGATTTAGACGTGCAACATGCAGCCATTTTAGTTTGGATTTTTTTACTGCAGTTATATCGTTGGACGATATGCCAGTGCCGACAATTATTTTGTTGTCTTTACGTATTTTACGATTTGTATTTTTATTTACAACAGTTACGAAACTGTCATTGTCTTTCGTACTTGAGAGATTCTTTTTACCGACTGCAACAGCGGTGTTGACGCCGTTGACGGTGTCTTGAGCTCCTCTATTGTCAGATGATGTGTTTCGATCGTTGATTGGATTTCTCCTCGGCACTGTCGGAAATTTCCTTGGTGCCGCACTAATTAGGAACTTGTCTTGTTGTGTAGATGGCGGTATATGGTTGTTTTCTAATGTTTTCTTGTTTAGCGTCTTTTGGTTACTATTTTCATTTGTATCATTTACATTGAGTTTGGATTCAACATAAATATCCGACTTGATTACGTAGCATTCATACGTCTGTCGAGTCAGGGGCGTTCCACCGTTGCAAAGCGGTAAGCGGCGTCGCTGCTCCTCAGAGTGTCGGTCTCCTGGCGGGGTTTAACGGTCCGCGCACTGGGGGGTCGGTACGGTACTACGGGCGGTATGATGATCCCAGTAAATGTCGCACGCACGGGATAGTCGCCCGAACGAAGAAAGGACAGCCAAAACGAAAAGCCTAAGGGGAGCAAAATGACCGTGAACTGCAAGATAATGCAAAACGATGGAGTAAACCTTACCTAAGTCAGAATAGGACGTAGGCTGAACACGAGTTGGCACACAGTCAACTCTCTCGTACAGGTAAATTAATCAGAGTCGGCCAACAGCCGTAAGATCTATTCTCTTCCTCCAAGAGAAATTAGAGCGGGAACCCACAAAACTAACTACACGCAAATCACCTGACGGTCGACAACACACTGGCAATTCCGGCGTTTTGCAAAATCGAGAGGGGTAGAAAACGGTATAAAGTGAGATGAACGGTGGTCTGTTTGAATCGTACCAATGACATAAGAATGTGACATCAGCGGAAACCAATCAAAATAAAGGGCAAGGGTTACGGACATACGCACCGGTTTCAGGTGCGGATGTTTTTAAAACAAAAGAATTCGACCATCCATCGTCGTCCGCGTCACAAAGTAGTACTCTTTAAATTGGACAAATAAACACCGCGTAAACGCAATTCCAACCCTAAGCAAGAATGGGGCTAATTTTATATAATGAACTTATTCGTCTAATCTGAAGCTTTTAGCGAAAAGCATGTTAAAAAGAAAGTTTTGGGTAAATTACACGAACGAGGAATTGTAAATTCCTACGCGTAATGTGGGAAACAAAACGAAGTGTGCTAAAAATAGATCGTAACCTTGAAATGTGTACTGTACAGGGTGTGTTCGTACACAGGCGGAAAATAAACGGTAACAAAAAGTTATTTATTAAAACTCTAACGTACTACCTTGGATCTACGCCGCTGGTGAAGAATATTATGTTTTGTATAAAACGTATCCATTCTTGTATTTTAGTCGTCTTACATATCAAATTTCAACCCTCTATCTTAAACCGTTCCAGAGATATTTAAGAAAATATACTCTCCAAGTTGTCCCTTTAGGAGGTTATATCTAAGAAACGGACAACTTTTGGATATAGATAAATTAGGTTAAATCGCAATATTGGTATAATTATTGCAACGTGGTATAATTATTGCCACCTTAATTGATAACATCCTGTATTCTAATAGGCCACTCACCATGAATATCCCTGCATAAGGTAAATGCAAATGTCGTCCTCTGATTTGAGGTGCTATATTTAATAATAAATAAATCAAATTCTTGTCTGATGAAATTTATTATAGTAACAATTTCGTTATAACTTATTCACAGACAGCGACTTCTGTTAACGAACATGTTGCTGAGATATCTACCTGAGATGGAGAAGGAAAAGTTCCAAAAAAGCAGATAAGCAGAATATAAACGAGTAACTTACCTATACCGCGACCAGTATAGGTGATTAAAACAACTATACACAACTGATACCATGAAATTTTAGTTAACGATGTGCTTCTGGAGGTAGCAGAAACCAGTCATATAACGAGGTACCAACCGGAACGAGTTAAAGAGGTGAAATAAGTGCTTGGTGAAGTGTATTGTGCAGTTTTAAAAGTGTTGTTGCATAATGAGATGGACATAAGCAATCTAAAAGAATTAAAAGTCATCGATTAAGTTAGTTTATAGTAAATGAAGAAAATTGTTTGGTTAACAGGATACATTCTAGGAAGTTAGATGAATTAATAGTTAACAAATGCACAGAAGAGATTTTTAGTTAGGGCAAAATTTTATTTAATTTAGCTATTTCCTTGAAATTTTGAAATTATGATAATTTAAGTTTTGAGAATACAAAATTAGAAAGTTAGGTTAGGCGAAAGAAGAGTTGATTTTATAGAACAAATTAATTCACTTACCCTTACCGACTAGACTTTGACATGCATGTTCAATGCGGAATTATGACCAAGCAATGCTATAATAAGACCATTCAGAACTAGAAGTTACAGCCAGGAAGACCGAGTCGTTTTAACGAAAAATAATCACTTTACTGTAATGCATCAGAATATACAAAGTATCAAAAATAAAACGGATGAATTATTACTGTTTATTCGGGAACAAAACATTCGTATTAACGCAATTGCTTTAACTGAACACTGGTTAAATGCTAATGAAACTTTCTACATCGAGGGATACAAAATGGTGTCCAATTTCCACTTCGAGTGGAAATGATGAACCTAAAAAATAAAAGTATCGAATTAGTATTAGAATATAGTGCAATACAAATTCCTAAACAAAAAGTAATAATAATAAACATTTACAGACTACCTTCCGGAAATTTGGAAGAATTTTTCTTACTATTAAATGACATTGTATATGAACTTCCCAATGGTTACATCACTATTTTATGCGGGGACTTTAATACAGATCTAAGTAAAGTAGATAATCAACACACTAAACAATTAAATGATATAATAAAATCCTACAATCTTATACAGGTCATAAAAGAACAAACAAGAGTAACAAGTCATTCAAAAACGATACTGGACAACATATTTATCAACTTAGAAGAAGTTGAAGGAAATGTTATCAAGTCTTCTTTATCTGATCACTTTACATTAACTTTAACTTTTGAGATCTCTTTCTTCAAAAAAAGAAATAATCACATGTGAGAAACGTCACTTTATACAAAGTAATTTGATTAAAATAAGGCACATCCTTGACAACACTGATTGGTCAAGAGTAACAAATATCCGGGACGTTAACGACTGCTATGATGTTTTCTTACATACAGTCTTATAGAGGTAAATCAAATCTCGGAGAAAAAAATAGTTACCACGTCAAAGAACAGACGCAATAAATGGATAACAGACGAAATCGAAATGCTGTCAGCCAAAAGAAGACAAATGTATGAAGGTATGCTCGATCAAAGATTGGATCGAGGGATAAAACATTATGTCCAGAGTTTAGGAAGAAAATAAAAAAAACGAAGAAAAAAACGTGTTCCGACTACATTACAAATGCAATAAATCAAACCAAAGCGACTTAGAATGTTGTTAAGTATCTACAAGGTGGTTTAGTTAAAAGAATAACCTTCTAATTGTTGGATGCGAGTCGTCAGGATCGCAATGGGGCCCCCGAGCATATTCTGTATAGCTATTTCGGCCCTAATTGGGGCCTCATCAGCAGAACAGTAGCTCAAGAACTCCACTGCAACCCCGACGACCAACAAGATATACGCACGCTTAGCGCGTGAAAGCAAACATGTGAAATAATTGCGCCCCAGCACAACTATTTTCCGACTTATAAATTCGTGTCGTGAAAGCAAATAGCAACAATACCGTTGCCTCATAAGCTAACACGCACGAGATGGCAGTCGAAGCGGACAAAACGTGTCATCGCAAACATGTAATTGTTGGATGCGAGTCGTCAGGATCGCAATGGGGCCCCCGAGCATATTCTGCTTTCACGACACGAATTTATAAGTGGGAAAATAGTTGTGCTGGGGCGCAATTATTTCACATGTTTGCTTTCACGCGCTAAGCGTGCGTATATCTTGTTGGTCGTCGGGGTTGCAGTGGAGTTCTTGAGCTACTGTTCTGCTGATGAGGCCCCAATTAGGGCCGAAATAGCTATACAGAATATGCTCGGGGGCCCCATTGCGATCCTGACGACTCGCATCCAACAATTACATGTTTGCGATGACACGTTTTGTCCGCTTCGACTGCCATCTCGTGCGTGTTAGCTTATGAGGCAACGGTATTGTTGCTATTTGCTTTCACGACACGAATTTATAAGTCGGAAAATAGTTGTGCTGGGGCGCAATTATTTCACAGAATAACCTTCTCCTTGTCAGCCTTTAATGCCAAATATCAGAGCAACGTAGATATTCTCACTGCAAGGAACAATTACTTCATAAACACATGTAAAAACGTCAAAACAAGCAATTATACCGAAGATAAGTACTTGAAACGGAATACCCGCACTTTCTCATTATATTCAACTGATCGTGAAGGAGTAAAGAAAACCATAATGCAACTAAATAAAACAACGGCAATAGGAGATATTTCTATAATTCTGCTCCGTAATCCTAGCAGAACCAATAACTCATATTATAAACATATATTTTCAATTGGGCACATTTCCAAGCAACATGAAAAACACACTTGTTTTACTTGTTCATAAAAAAAGGTGATATCTCTTAATTTAAGAACTACAGACCAATTGCTCTAATCTCAAATATATCAAAAATAATACAGAAAATTGTTTTCAATAGAATTATAACTTTTATAAACAAATGTACTCTGCTAAATCATTCCCAAAGTGGATATGTAAAAAGTCGATCTACTACAAGAGCAATTTTTCAACTAATCAAAAGATTTCGGATAGCATCAACTCGAAAAGTCCTGCTATATGTGCTTTCATGGATCTTACTAAGGCTTTCGACAGTGTAGATCATGAGGTTCTACTCCAAAAAAATGGAAATCATTGGTTTCCGAGGTCTAATATCTAAATGGATTGCATCATATCTGTCCCACAGAAGGCAATGTGTAATAACAAGTTATAGCAGCGGTAAATAGATAAGATTAGAATGGGCTAAAATATTACTTGGAGTACCACAAGGATCCATACTGGGACCTTTGCTTTTCATTCTTTATGTAAAAGACATTCCCGAAGTAGTAGATTGTCTCTAAATACTCTCTGGTGATGACCATCTATAGCGGTGAAAGCACAAACCACTGAAGAAACAGTTAATAATCTTGGAACTAATCTTTCCTCTTTGGATAAATGGTTTACAGATCATAACTTAAAATTAAACCTTGAAAAAGCGCAGCTTCTGGCGTATGGCAAAATTCCTGAAAATTTAGATATACAACAAAGAAACTTTATCTGTCCTGGCAATCTCAATTAAACGATGTGGTTGGAAAAATATCAAAGTTTGCGCATGCTCTCCGTGTAGTTTCTAGATCAGTTGGTATTGAAGCAGCTATGAGTGCTTACTAGCATATATGTATGTATTCCAGATTAAATTACGGCATCATCTTTTGGGGCAACGAAGTAAAGCGTCTTTTTAAACTCCAGAAAAAGTGTGTTAGGGCCACTTTCAACCTGAAACAAAGAGATAGTTATAAAAACTTCTTTAAACAGTTTAATATACTTACTTTACCATCCATGTATATTATGCAATGTTGCTTGTTTGTAAAAACCATTACTCTGAATTCTTTCTTCAATACGAACTATCACATGCACATAATACAAGAGTGATATTAAATTAATATCTACTAGCGCCGAAAACTCGTTTAACTCGAATACAAAGAAACACGATTTATCAATGTATCAAAATTTTTAATTCTTTAACAACTGATCTTAAGGTTCTTCCAACTAACATCTTCAAAAAACAATTGAAATGTATTCTTTTAAGCAGAACGCTCTACTCTGTAGAAAGTCTCTTTAGTGACCCTGTTAATGAACATAGTAATTTTCTTGTATAAATGTTTGTCAATATGTTTTACTGTAACGTGTTTTATACATTTATTGTAACATGAAACAAATATATACTGGGTGTCCTGTAAAGAATGGGCCATACTTCAAGGGTGGCTTCTTTGGATCAAAATAAATCGATTTAGGTCAATTTATCTTAGTACAATTTTGCTTCATTAAAAAGTTATGGCCTTTCAAAGATAATTTTTTTATGTCAATATTTTAGCAAAACTCGCTCATTTTTGGAAACACTTAATTGTAATTTGGTATTTAGAGGTTTCTTGTACTGCTGAATCTGAATATCTGCTTATTTTTAACGTAACATATAGAGGGCGTTCTAGAGACCCTTACATCCTCTTGTTTATTGTCGTACTTTTTTTTACGTGAATATTTTTAAAATATGTTTCGTTTTTTTTAAACGACATTTAATTTACTTTAAAAAAGGTATACTTGTCACATGTCGCTAAAGTACACCAGTTTTGAGAAAAATGGCTTTGAATGTGAAAATGTTGAATACTTTCTACACCAGTAACGCTACTGCAGGATGAAAAGACAATTACCTAAAGTTGCACTACTTCGTAATTTACTTAAAATTGAAAAAAATTACAATTCCACATTTAAATCAACGATACATTACGTAAAAAATTCTTATTATGTTTGCTATTGCCGCGTATTTCACTCATAGTTTAACTTTCAACTCCAGATTACTCCTATAGTAACAATTATAAAAACAGTTGTTCCCATGGAAATAAAGTGAAGATTAAAGTTAAACTGTAACTGAAATACGGGTCTATGTGCCTAATTCAATGTAGACCTAAAACAGTAATATTCAGCATTATCATATTCAAAGCCATTTTTCTCAAAACTGGTATACTTTAGCGACATGTAACAAGTATACCTTTTTTAAAGCAAATTAAAAGTTCTTTCAAGAAAATGAATATAATTTTAAAAATATTCACGTTAAAAAAAAGTACAGCAATAAACAAAGGAATATCAGGATCTCGAGAGCGCCCCCTATATGTTACGTTAAAAATAGAAAGATATTCAGATTCAGCAGTACAAGAAACCTTTAAATACCAAATTACAATTAAATATCTCTAAAAATGAACGAGTTTTGCTAAAATATTGAAATAAAAAAGTTATCTTTGAAAGGCCATAACTTTTTAATGAAGCAAAATTGTACTAAGATAAATTGGTCTATATCGATTTGTTTTGACCCAAAGAAGCCACCCTTGAAGTATGGCCCATTCTTTACCGGACACCCGGTATATTATTATTAATGCAGAAAAGATACAATAAGCGTGCAAAATAGAATAAGTCTTTAAATATTTCTTTACTGAATTTTATGATTCTTCACACTTTACATTATTTTATTGACGAATCAGCTGCCGTAACATATTATGGAACATATATTTCCTTTATGCAACTGCTGAGAGTATTAACAATAGGACGTAAATTGTAAAGCCGGTCGTATCCAGATTCCCCTACGCGTTCAGCCTACGCGTTCATGAGTTAACATTGCAGTGTATGTTTATCCATTATTTTCTGGTAACCTTGTTTTCGTCATAATTTCAGCAAGAGAAAAAATACGAAAAGGGTCACTGTACTAATAAAGTCTCTTTTTCTGTAAAATGTGTACACCACTTAGTGTGGACATGGACAAAGAAATAAACCCCTTAATTTCGTTAACAGTAGTAAGTTGTAAATTCTTAGTTGCAGTTACAGTAAAATGTTTGTCTTTTGTAGTACTTAATTTGTTTTCGAGTAATATTAAGATTGTTTGATGATTTATTATATCATACTTTCCACAAAAACGACAAAACCGATGAAATATGGCAATATTAAAAAAATCCTAATACAAGGTGTGTATTAAAAAAACAAGTAACTTTTCTACTTAATACTTACCCTATTGAACCTGAGCATCTGCAGAATGTATTAATTTTGCTGTAAATGCGAAGAAGACTAAATCCTATTAAGAGGGAAGACTGTCCTAATGAGCTTCTTAGTTATGATCCCTCGGTATCAGCGATTGTCACCGACATGACGAATATAATTACACGAACGGTGCTCTCGTTCCTTGACGGCTATAATGCCACCAAAGCGGCATTATTTAAACATTGAGGGGAACAAAGAAGGTCTTATGTGGCGCTGTACTGAAAGTCACAAAGGAAAACAGAACGACGGGTATCGTCAAAGCAATTTTCAGCGATGGAGATTACACTTCATTTGCTTATGAGCCTCGTCTTCGTTTTGTCCTAGTTTAGCTTTGCTTGAAGATGTTTGCGCTTCTTTTGTTCCGATTTTAATAATGTATTACTTGCGAAACAAGATAATTGTTGTCTATGTCTATGCTGTCTTGTGAATACGGGTGTTACTTGCTACATTTTCTTAAACAGTTTATTAGGTTTTGAGTAAAAAAGTGTAGATTTTGCAGCATAATTAGGTGAACTTAAAGTCATCAAAGACTACTTACGTACCTGCGAAACTTTTAGAAACTTTTAATTTTCGACGTAGTCTTCTCTACTAGTTCATAGGGATATTTTATTATAAGCACACTCTAAAATTTATAATCATTTATAAATATATGCAAATGCCGTTAAGTATTTGGTGGCTTCTGCTTTTGGATTGTTAATTTAAAGTAACTGAGATGTATAACGATTAAATCACAACTTTAATCAGAAATAGATACTCAAATATTTACATAAATAAGATTCATGATACAATATGCCATGCTACGTTGTATAAATGCAGCAGTAAATTGGAGTATAAAGCTTTATGATTGCTGTTTTATTGACTACATACAGTGTGACCTTGATACATCTGAATTTCATTTTATTTCATGTTTAACAGCTGGAAACGAAAGTCTGGGTTATGTTTCTTTTACACAACATATTTAAATGGTGTTTAAATTTCTGGGGCTCTTTGGAAATCTCAAAAGCTTAGACAGAATTACTAGAAATTGATGTAGATATTAATAAAGATTCATCTATTTACATATTGCTATGTTATTCGCTATTGAGAAATTAATTTGTTTATTTTTCAACAACGTACATATTCGTCGATAACATGAAATTCTTTCAGATTCAGGGCGTAATCTTTTTCTTTTGTTTTATTCAAAACATCTATGAACGCTTTTGGGTTCTTTGCAAGCTCGTAGATAATTTCTCATATGCTCATAAATAAATAAAAATAACTCTGTTCAACTTAAAATTCTTTATTAACAATTTCTTTTAATACAACAATAGTGACTTTGTTTGTTTTAGTTGAATTTAATATAAACGAATTTCCTGTAATGACCATTTGTTTAAATACGTCTATCACAAAACAGTTCAAAACGATTAAAGGCGTAATTATTTATTGTTGTTATTAAAAGCAAGTTTCAAATGTATATTTACAATTTAATTAATAATCTGTTCAATCTTACGGTTTTATATGTAGATCAACTAACGTTTATTCTCACTTCACTCATTGCATAATTCAATTGATTCGCGTTTATTAAATTGTAGTGTCAATTGATATGTTCAAACCCGTGTACCTTGCTAGACTCGATACATTCAACCTCGCAGGTTTTATTCGACTCGTCCCCAATTTTAGTTCAGTCCTATTTATAAACCGTTCCCAAAAAAACTGTCACGCATCTTACAACGATGAATATGGATCAACAATTTTTTGTGAAAACGCGATACCAAACTTGATATAAAAAATAGCTTTGTAATCCCTCATCTCACACATTCGCGCTTGATCTTAAATGAATCGCCATGTAATTCTGATTTTAGTTATCGAACAAACGAAACCGTATACGTAATAAAATCGGCTATATTGGACTTGTTCCATGTCTGAGAAGTCTGGCTTCGGAGGTGCCTTCAAGAACTGCAAATCCTCCACGATGGTGTACATCCATCGGAACCCATCGGAACTGTTTTTAGACTGGTGTCTGTGTATCAGTCTGATGATGGCGATTGCATCTTTTAATCGTTCCCCTCATGTTTGTTTTTCTTAACAAAAATTTGTGTTTTATTAATAGAACATTTTTGGTGAAATACCTTGGAATCATAATTTTTTTTTAATGTGCAAAATTTAATTGATGTATGATGAATCACGAACTAAATTACAATTAATACATCAAATCGTAAATACAAATAATATTGTTACAACAATTTTTAAACTTCAAAACTAAAATAACATAGCAATATGTATGTACCTTGAAAAAGTTGTCAACTCACATACCAAGGTGTCAATACCATAGTAAATCAAAAGTAAATTAAAAGTTGTCCGGAAATTTGCCTTACAAAATTTGTTGCTCAAATTTACAACGGGCAAGAAACTTTTTTAATTATAATTAGATACATTTAGAAGACAAAAGCAATTCGAATAGCGCCTAAACTGGTTTCAAACCATGTCGTTATGCTAATTGCGAAAGTTATACAAAAACGAAAAAAGAGTGTTAATTAAGATTCCCTAGATAACGGCAATAAAAAGCTTGACAACGCCGCTTCGTAATTGCAAAATTATCCTAACAGAGATTTCTGTTTTCACCACAAGGAAAGCACACGATTTAAGGGGCTTAACTCACCGCACAAAAACTTCGTTCTGTTATCTACTCCGTTCGCGTGTGGCCGGCAGATTTTCTTTCGCACAAATTGGAACGTATTGGAATGTACCCTTCCTGTGAGAGAGTATTAAACCGTTTGTTGTAGATGCCAGCGAATATTTCTATTTTGCAATTGCTAACGCCATCTCACGTGGTCATTATGCTTGTAAATTCGGTTTAAGATATTCATTTAGATAAGTACTTTAGAAGTTAGCAAATTAGAGTTATCACACTCTTAAGGAGCGCTCTGTACATACATATATGTCTAAATAATTTTAACTTATAAAACGAATATTGATACATCAGGTGTACCTGAGTTCTTACTGATTGTCAACATTGAATTTAAACCTAATCTAGAACGGCAACGCAATGCTTAAAACTGGCACCTTGAAATTGGAGGTTCACGCGGTTAGCTGAAGGAGGTTGACGCTAAATAATCTGGTTATTTACAGAGGACAGGATAATTCGCAAAGTTGGTGACTCAAAATGGTTTGTATATTCGGTAACGCCAAGTTTTGCAAAGGAACTAATAAATTACACATCAGCTGACCGCGTGAACCTTCAATTTGAGGCTGCCAGTTTTAAGCATTGCGTTGCCATTCTAAATTAGGTTTAAATTCAATGTTGTCAGTTTCATCCTCCTACCGAAAAGGCAGTTGTTCCTCGATCAAATGAAAATGAAGCTGTTGTTGTTGCACCTGTCGGAAAACTTTTCGTTTAATATTTTTCACTTCTGACGAAGCTGTCGAACGACTGCGAAACGTTAAGTGTTTGTGCGCCATTTAGTGTCCGTTTAAAAGAGTTTGTGATACAATTTTCATCGGAAAAGAACCAGCTTTAATTATTTAATATTTTCAAAAGACGTTTTATAGAAATGTGCAAAATGAAAATGTTATCGAATCTTATTAATAAACGTACAGATTTTGCAAATTTAAACGATATATTTTGTAGTTTTGAACTAAAATTTTAATTGAAATTTATCTCTGCCCACAATAATTTAATATCCGTAGATACAAATTTCGGCAGCTAAGCTGCCATCTTCAGTACAATTTAAAAAACACTACATGAAATTTAACAGCTACCTACCTACCTGATCATACTATCTATACTACTAATACTATCTAAAATTAACAAAATTAACAATTTTAGTTTAAAATTTAAAAAAATAAAAATTAAACATTAAACACCCAGTATTCTTGAAACGGTTTACTTTAGAACAAAATTTTATTAGAGTTTTTTACTTAGTTTGAATTGATTATCACGTAGGTAAAGTGGTGACATTACGTCACAGGACACCCTGTATAATTATAATTAAACAGTAAAGTTTATTTTCATTTCACGTTTGTTACTAATTAACCCCACGCATTGTTTCAATTATCCCACGTATAGGGGTCAGTTGTAACACTCTTGTAACAAATTGTAATCCTAACATTGTTTTAACGTCGATATTAGATACTGTAGTGAAGCTATTACAACTAAGCCTAGTTTTCGCTATATAGGCCAAATAAAACTCATTGTATGTGCTAGCCATTACCCTTTACGCCTATGCAGCTTCCCGATTCGAAAAAAGACCTATGCGATGTCTAGTTATTTATGTAATACAGCGGCGACTTTACATTACATCAGTAATATGTAATTCAAATGAAATTGCTTATGTTGCCTAAAGATGTTCGTTATCATTTAGGTAGCCATAGACATACGTTCTTTCCGTCGCGTTTGGAATGGGACGCTCCAAACTCTATGTTAGTAAGTTTTGAGAAAAGACGATGGGATTATCCACTAATGAACAATCATTTCCTAGCAGCTTGGCATAAATGCAATATGTGTACACAAAAATTCGTGTCATTTGTGAACTAAGTCGCGTTAAAAATTAGGCGTCCTAGGCCCAGTTTCATAAAATGTAGTTAACCACTCGATTAAGTTAATCGTGTGATTAAGCATTGGTGGAAATTTAAACTTTCCTCCAATGATATTGCTTAATCACACGATTAACTTGATCGAGTGGTTAACTACGTTTTATGAAACTGGGCCCTAATCGTGCGAGATTATTTTCCATGCTAATCGGTTAGGAAAGAACGTCCGTCTGTGGCCAGCTAATAATAGTTCGTATGCGTTGTCGATACAGAGCGTGCCCACATTAACTGCGCAATAACATATTTCAACCGTTGAATCTCGATGAACTTTAAATGGCGAATCCGGTGAATAAATTCGAAGAAAGATGAATGGGATCAACGGTGAAATGCTGCTGATGCTCAGAAGGCAGGTACTTCGAGGGATGAATCCTTCAAATAAGCGGGGCTGACGGATGTGCGCCAGGATAATAGTGGGATTTCGAGGACGTAAAACGCGCATAACAAAGAGAATACCAGATAATACTGATAGACTCGAAAGGAAATCACTGGCGAATAGAGATACAAATTTTACCGAAACACATAAATCAAGTTTAACGTCCTACTCCTTACTTGTTGATTTTTTTACACTGATATACATATTGTTCCACTTGAATCACATTAATAGTAAATCATTAATAGTAATAAAGCAATGAACCATTGTCATATGAAGGAAGACATTTAATATCTTCCTTCATATGCTTTTGAGATGATGTTACAAACTTGATAGTGGTTTATTAGCGAAACTTGTCATCTTTTATACCGACCTTGAACAAGATGAACGAAAAATAAAAAGATTTTAAAACTTCGAAAGCGTTTATAGTGACTTAAGACAGATGCATTTTTCAATTTTACCCACTATACAGGCTGTTTTTTAACCTCATACAAAAAATGAAACCAGTGAAAGCTGACATTAAAAGTGATAGAATGAAGCAGTTTTTGTATAACAATTGATTAATAAATATTAAAGATAATAAATGTTTTCGGCGAACGATGAAACAGTTTGATAGTCTCTGGCTTATTTTTATTACGTAATCAGGGAAGTATGTCAACATCGGCTGTCTAAGAGTGTCAGTTCTCCACTGCACTTCGTAGCAGATAACAGCGTTGAAAACATGACCAAATTTTCCAATAGTGTTATTGTGGACATGATTTTAATTTACGACGAATGTGGTCAAAATGCGTTGGCTGCAAGAGGTTTGTATGCACAGCGTTACCCAGATCGCCCTTTGCCAAATAGCAGATCCTTTGGATCAGTTGTGCAGCGAGCAAGGGATACGAATAACTGTTTACAAGGGATGGTATATTTTCACAACATGCATGTGTGGGCAGAAGAAAATCCTCATGCAATGTGCTTTCAACAACGCTTTTCGATCAATCTGTGGGCAGGTATGTTAAACGACACTGTAATCGGTATGTTTATTAGGGTGGGTCATTTTTGTATGGAGAAAAACGAATATTGCGCTTTTGATTTTTAATAGCAAAATTATGTTGCCTTTACATGAAAACAGTGTAATGCTAGAATTTAAAGTAAATAGCACCTCATCTTCAGGTTGCGCTTTGCCTTGGAAATACGAATAACTTGAATATATTCTGGTAGTCATATAAAATAAATGTCTCAAGGAAAATAGGGTTTTTAGAATAAAATAAACATTTATTAATAATTAAAAAAATAATACAACAGAAAAATTAATGAAAATCATTCAATATTGAAGTCTTTCTTGCTATCGAATTTAGGCATCGCTGTGAGATTCGAGTTTTAATTTTATACACCTTCTCTTGCCCTTTTAGTATACAGTTTTGATGATAACTCTGTTATTATTATTATTACAAATACGAATTTTTCATGGCATACTATATGGCCTTTCTTGTATAATTTCAAAAATTCAAACGTAAAGCGCAACCTCTAAATATTAATTAAATTCAAAAATATTTCGTAGGTGTCATAATATCACTAAAAGACAACATAATTTTGCTATTAGGTAAGATTATCTCAAAGTTTGGTTTTTCGACCCACCCTAATGTTTATATCCCGCGCAGGGGGGGAACTTCGAACACTTATTGGTCGCGTTCAGGTAAAAAATTAGTTTCACCATTGTAGCACAGCACAAAGTTGTAGTACTTTAAATTACCTGAACTTGATTCAGTTGTAGAGGTTATGAATTCCTTACACTGTAATGCAGCGCTGCGATGTAGCATATAAATACTAGGGAAGACATACCCGTATGTTTGAGCTACCCGGGTACCCGAATAAACTACCCGGATACTACCCTGGTACCCGTATCCTGCTCGGGTAATCTTATGAGCTCGCGTACCCGTGCAAAACTGGGTCCGAATACCCGTATAGTTCGAATACCCGTATAAGTTTGGATATTTCAACATAAACGGATTCACGAATTTTACATGAGTGTCCGAATGTTAAAAATAATCAAGTTTTTATCATGTAATAACAGATAGGTGTATGTCTTTCCGAGATTCTGTGCTGACAAATTATACGGGTAAAAACAGGTACCCGGATAAAGAAATGATACCCGTGTAGTATTCGGGTACTGTATCCGGGTAATAACGGGTACCCGGATAAAGAAATGCTACCCGGATAATAATTTCACGGGTAGTATCATTGCCATCTTAATACTAGTCCAGGCCTTTAGGCAGCAAATGTTTTCAGCTGTGGCGTCACGGAAAAGGAGTAACTGTCAAGCACATACATTTATTTCACTTAAAAATTTCAAGCTTATTTCATAAAAATGTAAGTTTTCTTTAATTTATATTACTTTTCTTAACACTACGCGTCTGTAGTTTACACATATCCTTGCGTTAATGTTAAGAAAATGTGTTTATATGAGTTTCAAAAATAAGGTTAAGCGTTAAAAATTTCCGAGGAAAATCATTACAGATCTGTGTGATACTTTCCATCGGGCAAAAAACACTTTATTGAAGCAATAATTCTGATTTGTATTGGTCTTAACTTGTCCAAATATTATTTTCACGGAACAATTCCGTCATCTTAATGCTTGGCTCCAACTACTTAAACCAACGAACTTTACGTTGTTTTGCTGATTTTCGCTTTAAAACGCTTTAACAATAAGTTTAGTGATGTTTTATAATATAATTTGAACAATATGAGACCGTATAAGACTTTAAAATTCAAATACCTGTCAATTCTGGTAGTGATTTTGAATTCGGTTAATTATTAATCTTCTACGACTTCGTTCTGTGGCAAAAACTATTAAATAGACTTACCCCATTCTTTACGGGACAATTTTATTTACTTTTTCTTTACAAACACTGATAAAAATGATAAAATAACGCATTTTGAGAAACGTCAAAATCCCTTTATCGTGACGTCACAATTTCTGCCTATAGGCCTGGACTAAATGTCAAGATGGCAATGGTAGTATTCGGGTACCGATGTACCCGGGTAATAACGGGTGCCGGGATAAAGAAAATGATATCCAGGTAACAATTATACGGGTAGTATTCGGGTACCCTGGTACCCGATGTCTTCCCTAATAAATACCCCGCTTGATAAATGGCGGCCGCTTAAAGAAAACGCTGCAAACAATGACGTCACATGCACCTCGTTCAGGTTTACGCTTTATTAAAGCACTGTAGCGCTGCAGTTACCTGAACGCGGCCATTGTGAGTGAAGGTCACTGTCCGTTGCGTCTAGCGGTTCTAAACATTTCACAAGTAATTGCCGGATGTCGGTATGAATTTTTTGATTTTTTTTTTCGTTTTAATTTAGGTGTATTCATGAGAATATCTGTTATAGTATTTCCACCGATAGAAAGACAGATTCATGACAGATTGTAAATTTCAATGCGCCAAAATATTGCATATCTGCATGTATTTCATGGCGTAGGGATACAAGGTGCGAGTTGTTTTCCGAATAGCCGACTTAAAAGCATCAATGATAGACAATTTGGACTGTGTATGTTAGTAATATTGACCTTTATTAAATTGGCGCGAAATTTAAAATCTGTCTTTGTATCGCTGGAAATACTATACCAAATACGCCATTAATTTTTTTGTACGAACTTGAAGAACACCCTGTATTTTTGTCATGTGTTTCAGAATTAAATTTTCTTTATCTATCTCTTAACGGTCATTCGCTATCCATGATATTTTCTTTGATATATCAAATTTTTTCGCTTTTCGGTCACATTATTAGGAATTAATTTCATTACACGAAACCTAATAAAAATTTTATAATGATAGTAATAAATGAAAAGTTTTAATCGCGACATCCTGCGATCACTTTTTGACCTAACATTGCATTAGGATTGACAAATTGCAGCTAGTTCGCTAGTAGTTCGATATTACAAAACTAAAAGTGTACTTCCTCCTAACTGGAAATACGAATCTAGCATAGCGTCTGCTCTTGTTGCTTAATGTATTTTCTAAGACTTATAAAAGATTATGTACTTAGTATTTAATAAGTCATCCCATACAAGGCGGCGAAGCGTACTATTAAAGCATATTGAAAGTTTTAAAAATGTTGTTGCAAATCGGTTTTGATAATAATAAAGTCGTGTAAATTGCGAACTTTGACTATACGGGTCGCTATTATTTATGGATACAGCTAAATATTTCCGGAACAGTTTATCAGAATTCGTTAAAATTCGGGAGAGAGTTAGAAGAAAATGCTTTGAATGTAATGTTGGCTGTGGTAGAAAATCCAAAATGTTCAGTGCAACAGTTAGCTTTGAACCACAACATGAGTAGAGGATCCGTACAAAAAATTTTGAAACGAGAAAAATATCATCCTTACAAAATTCATCTGCTGCAAGAATTAAGTGAAGACGATTTTGATCACAGACTAGAATTTTGCGAAACTATGATGCACCGAATACATCAGGATGGTAATTTAATCAACCGCGTCCTCTTTTCTGACGAGTCAACTTTTATTTGAAACGGACACGTTAACCGCCATAATTGTAGATACTGGTCTGACAAAAATCCACATTGGATGGAGGAGGCACATACCCAGTATCCCTAAAAAGTTAATGTTTGGTGTGATATTATTGATCAAAATATCGTGGGCCCTTTTTTCATTAATGGCAATTTAACGTCTGAAAGATATTTACAACTTTTACAACAACATATTATTCCCCGACTTAGAGAAATATTCCCAAACCGCGATAATCGAAATATACCAGCAGAAAGCGTATGGTTTCAACAAGACGGTGCACCGCCGCATTTTGGCCGTCAAATGCGTCAATATTTAGATGACACGTTTCCCGGTAGATGGATAGGACGAAGAGGAACAATTGAATGGCCAGCCGGATCTCCTGATTTGACTCCACTTGATTTTTTTCTGTAGGGTCATCTAAAAAGTCGAGTGTATGTCAACAGACCATTGCAAATTGAAGACTTACAGGACCGCATAAGGAACGAAATTGCTAATATTTCTCCCAACACTTTGATTCATTCGATACAAAATTTTGTTCAACGCATTCATTATTGTCAGGAGGTAAATGGAGGTCACTTTGAACATCTCTTGTAGAAAGAAAACATTTTTTTAAAATTCTTATTAAATG
This sequence comes from Dorcus hopei, assembly GCA_033060865.1. Lineage (NCBI taxonomy): Eukaryota > Metazoa > Arthropoda > Insecta > Coleoptera > Lucanidae > Dorcus > Dorcus hopei. Next base: position 6,914,798 of record CM065423.1, on the reverse strand, counting down.
TATTTTGTTCCAATTCAATGTACCTTGCTTTAAAATTCCATGTATTGCTAATTACAGAATGCCATGGTTTCATCGCTTTTTCTTTTAAAGGTTTTTAGTACTGACAAATGTCCAATTTTTCTCTTAAAGTGGTCTTATTTTGAAGTGAAATCTTTTTTAATTGGTAATAACAACGGAACATAGGTGGCGTTCAAAATGGCCGTCGTATGTGAGATAACCATAATAAATCTTCGGTTTTTGATCAGTTAATGCTTAGAAAACGAACGGAACCATACATTTTCAGTACATAATAACTATAACACTGAGGCACACAACAGTAAATATTTGATTGTTCCACTGACAGTTTATCTCACCATGGCCAGCTCCATTAACATTCACTTACGTATATGTATGGCCATTTCAATTCGCCTAAAATTCGGTTCCGGAAAGCATGCTGTGGAGTACTCCCCTCAGCGCTCTCTATTAAAGATACTACAGTACCACTAACGGTAACTTAATGACAACTGCAATTACTTAAAAACTCACAAGAGGCGCTGAGTGGAGTACCGTCAAAATTTTTAAAAGTCGAATTGAAACGGCCATACATACACGTCAGTGAATGTTAATGTAGCTGGCCATGATCTCACATACGAAAGTTCACGTATAAACACCAGGGCGACGACTCTTTCGTTTGTTCTTCCCAATACAAATAAAGCAATAAAGCGGATCTTGTGCTACATCACTGTATTCAGAAAAAAATTCAGAATTTCGATACGCTCAGTTTTACTTCAACGTACCATCGTCAACCAATTATTGCACACAAGTTCAATTTTTGGCTAATATTACAAGTGACAGATTAATAATAGAAGCATTTTCTAACCTATCTTAATTTTACATTTTCAAAATTAAATTTTTGAAATATTGTATTTTTTACCTTTTAATACAAATAAAGATGAGCATGTGACACATCACTGAATTCAGAAAAAAATGCGATTTTCAAAAATGATAAATTTGACCCCTCGTGCCATTAAAAAAATCAAGTTAGCCTTGTATCTCTGAAACAAAAGACGGTAGAAAATGAAAAACAAGCTCAGGTAATAGACTTTAAACTCTTCTAACAATTCCTCAAATTTGAACGAATTCTGATGAACTGTTCCGGAAATATATTTAGCTATATCCATACATAATAGTGACCCTGCATATTTATGTACCATCGTAATCAGAAAAACCGACTTACACTCAAAATTTTGGTTGATTGAAGCGTGCTTCAAAATGAACTTTTGTCATTTTGACATTAATATTATTTTGACAAAACAAATAAAAATACCCCAATTAAAAACAATTCAGAAGGCAATAATTCAAACGCGATTACAAGACGGTATCAACATTCGAGTAATTGTAACTGAATTAGCTGTTAGCACCAGTACCGTTTTGCCAAAAGTAATGTTACACGACTAAATATTTTTGAAAATAATAATAATAATAATAATATATTTTCAGCTTTTTCCATCATTACATGGTTAGCTTCGTTAATATAAATTATGTATATAAAAAAATATAATAAGTATAAATAAAAATCTGACAGAAATCACACATTCACAGAAACATATACCTACAAGAGTACATAACATTCAAGTTAGTTCTTTTACATGGTATAGACATTTGTTAATCAGAAATTCTTTTAGATTCAGTTTAAATAAGGTCGGTGTTCTAAAATTCATCAGATTATTAGGTAGTTTATTGTAATAAGTTATTCCCGCATAGAATGGTGATTTTAGATACTGGGATGTATTCGGGTGCTCAGGACGTAGATTACTTTTATGTCATTATGACTGTGGATATTTTCGGCTCTGATAAATTTATTGTAGTGAGTGTGTATATACGTTAATAGTTTGTACAGATAAATTGAAGGAACTGTGAGAATATTTTTATTTTGAAATGTTTCTTTGCAGGATGTTAAAGGACTCAGATTAAAGATGAGTCTAACAATTCTTTTTTGTAGAATAAAAAATCGGTTTAAATCAACGGCTTGTCCCCAGGCACAAATCATATAGCTTATATGTGGGTATGCTACACTGAAATAAATATTAAGGAGAGCTTTACTATCCAGGATATTTTTTAAGTTCAGTATTAGATAATAACATTTATTTAATTTTGCTGCTATATATTCAATATGGTTTGCCCAGCACAAATGTCTATCAATTACAAGACCTAAATATTTTGTATGTTCTTTTACCTGTATTTTGTTATAATTAAAATTATGATGAGAGTCTGATATTTTATAGTAAAAATAAATGTACAGCGTTTTATTGTAATTAATAATTAATTTATTTTTTTACACCATGCACTAGATTCTTGAATAACGATGTTTAATTTTTGTTCTAGAATAATATCATTAGGTGCGGTAACTAAAATTGTGGTGTCGTCAGCAAGCATAAATACTTGTCCTTTAGTTATACGTTTAGGTAGGTCATTTATGAAAAGCAAAAAGATAAGTGGACCTAAAACACTTCCTTGGGGTACTCCCATGGTTAGACTAAAATTATCTGAGTACTGTTCATTGATTTTTACTGTAAGCTTTCGCTTACATAAATAAGATTGGAACCAGTTTTGAACTATACCCCTAAAGCCGAAACTATGTAATTTATGTAATATGAAATCGAATTGAAGGCTATCAAATGCTTTTGTTAAATCATAAAATATACCTGCTACTTTGAATTTAGAATTTAGAGCATCTCTTATCGACTGAGTAAAATCTATGGCAGCATTTTCTGTAGAATATCCATTTCGAAATCCGTATTGACAATGACTTAATAAGTTATATTTGGTTAAGTAATCCATAATTCTCTTGTACGTAACTTTTTCAAAGATTTTAGAAAATGTGAAATAGGGATATAGGTCTATAGTTTACCATATTAGTCGGGTCATGATTTTTGTGAATGGGTATTACTGTTGAGAATTTTAAAGCATCAGGAAATTGACCTAGAGAATAGGAGAGATTAATTAATTCACTTAAGATAGGGGAAATGAGATGGCTGCATCTTTTTAACATGTGCACGGAAATTCCATGAGGTCCTACTGAATTTTTTAAATTCAATATTATCCTATTTATTTCAATTTCAGTAGTGGGAACAAAAAATATATTGGATTTACTAAAGGTAGTTGTACAAGTTTCAGTTGTCGTGTTTGTAAAATGTTCATTGATTTCAGCAGGTATTGTTTTAGTGAAATATTCGCCAAATAAATTTGCAATGTCAATGGAATTAGTGTATTCAGTATTATTTAGTTTGATAATAATATTTGAATTTGATTTAGATTTTTGATAGGTATTTGTTTTTACTATGTCCCACAAGGTCTTGTTTTTATTATTAGAATTATTAATTTTATTTATGGAGAATTCCTTCTTTCTTTTATTTATATTTACTCGGTATTGTTTCTTGTGTGATTTATATGTCGATTCAACACTGTTGTCCAGAGTCAATTTTCTGAGCCAATTTAATTCCTTTAAATTTTCTTTCTGAATTTTTAAACTGTTGTCAAACCAAGGTAATCTGTTTGTGTGAGAACTTCTTTTCACTCTGGAAGTATCTGTTTCACTTCGATGTGACTGGACTGCTAGCGATTTTAAAAATGTGTCTCCAACATGAGCGACATGACGTTGCTAGGTGGCCACTTTGAAAATTGCAAAATTACTGTAAATTAGGTTCCTCGGGTCGCGGTCGGTTCTATTGCGCTTTGAATGCAGCTGGAACTCTGGAACGGTTTCGGTTACGTTTTGTATCCCCGAACAACATAAATTACAACTTAAAAGTTCGGAATTTTGACACTGGTTGTCAGAATAGGTCGATGGCGTCATACGTCATAGTTGTTTAATTATAACCTCTGTAAGTTATTTTCATCAGATTTGTTGTTTTTGTATAAGTATGGTGAATGTAATAGGCATCAATAAAAACAATCACCACAAATGGCCAAACCCTGACATCCCTTCAGCAAGAAGACCTGTTGCACATTCAGAGACCATTCCAATTCCTGCTATTCATCAACTGCCACAGTTTCAGGCGGATAAAGATGAAGAGTTTGGTGCTAGCTAAAGAGACAATGTTTCTGACGCTAACAATGACTACTCTGAACACTCATCCAATTCTAAGTTATTTACTCAAAGTGAGCTTAATGATTTCATCAGAGATTTCAAAAGAGCGCACTCAATTGTTAGCATCAAGGCTAAGAGAAATAAACCGTTTATCTCGCGATGTAAAAGTACATTATACCGTAACACAGAACAAAATCTCCTGCCGTTTTTTTCTGCTGTTGAAAATTTAGTATATTGCAACGATGCTACTGATCTGGTAAAATACATGGGCTTGGAAAATTATAAAGCGAATGATTGGCCTCTTTTTATTGACAGCTCGAAAAGGAATCTAAAGTGTGTGCTTTTACACGATGGAAACAAACATGCTTCCATTCCGATCGCCCACTCTACTCGTATGAAAGAAGAATACCAACAGACTTCGACAGTTTTACAGAAAATCAAGTACCTTGAACATCAGTGGGTTATTTATATTGACCTAAAAATGGTCAATGTTTTGCTGGGGCAATAGGGGGGCTACGCTAAGTATCGGTGTTTTATTTGTTTGTGGTACAGTAGACCCAAATCTAGACACTGGATACAAAAAGATTGGCTCCCGAGAGATACTTTGGTAATTGGACAGAAAAATGTAATAAATGAGCCCTTGGTTTCTCGAGAAAAATCGTCCTTCCACCCTTGCATATTAAATTAAGGCTCATGAAACAATTTGTTAAAGCTCTAGAAAAAATGCTTCGTGTTTTCAGTATATCACAAAAATTTTCCGGGTTAAGTATTGAGAAACTGAAAGCTGGGCTTTTCGATGGACTCCAAATAAGGCAACTAATTAAAGATTCAAATTTTGCTGCCTCTATGACTGAGGTTGAGCGACTTGCTTGGAATTCTTTTGTATTAGTTATCAAAAATTTTCTCGGCAGTTATAAGGCAGTTAACGATGATATTGATTTAGGGAATGAGAAGCTTAATCACTTCAAAAATATAGGCTGCAATATGAGTATTAAAATACAATATTTACACAGTCATTTAGATCACTTTCCGCATAATCTAGGAGACCTTAGTAAAGAGCAAGGAGAGCGCTTCCATCAAGCTATAAAAACGATGGAAGATAAGTACTGAGGAAGAAGGGATGTTCATATTTTGGCAGACTATTGCTGGGGACTTATGCGAGACTGTTCAAACCAAATTCATTCCAGAAAATTACTTAAACGACAATTTCTCCATGTAGAATCATGAAATAAATCAACTTTTTGTTAAAATTCGCTTTATTCCATAAACTAGAGCTGATATAGAAAAACTAATAGCATTTTTGTAATCAGCGAACCAGATATAGGTACTCAAAATCAGGACTTAAACCTTTGGCACCAAAATGAGTGTTGGCCATTATTAAAGGTGGGTTTATACAGCTAACTAAGAGTTAACAGTTAAGCATTAAAACTAACGACTAACAACTTAAGCAATGTTACCTGTTTATACTAATGCTTAGTTATTAGTGAAGTTGTATAAACCCCTTCTGCTTATGCATATATTTTAACCTCACTTTTAACTGTATAATTATTAATTACTAAACGTTAGTTGTTAGTGTTAGTTACTGTATAAACCTACCATTATTCGTCATAGTGTTTAAGTTGCATCTATGAATTATTTTCAACAATTAGATTGTATGTATAAAACAAGTTAGAGCATCAATAATCGCATACGTATTGGATTATTTATAACGAGGAGGAACGAAAGCCATTTTCGCACGAAATATCGAGTTTTAAGCAGGAAAATTATACGGCGACGTTGATTTAGGACACAGTTTGCTACTTTGTAAGCGGCCTCGTGACGAATTGAATAGGATATTGGCCATTTGTGGGATTGCTTATTTCACCTGTCGATATTCCTAATTTTCTCTGGAGAGGAAGTGCCGTGGAAAGTTTAATTTCCACGTTTTGGGGGAACTTCAATTTAATTTGTACAAATTGATTCGCATTTATCTGCGGGGAAAATAATTATTTTAGCTTATACCTTTCACGCAATGAAACGCAGGAATAACAAAAAGCTATTAAATCAGTTTAGAATTTATTCCTTAAAAAAAATTAATAAACACTACATAATATTAATTGATATCTATTTTAAATTAAATTAAGTGGTAAACATATAAAGACTCGGTTTCTCAGTCGCACTTTAACTTTAATCTCCTGTTTATTCCCATAATAACAATTATAAAAACAATTGGAATAAACCGAAGATTAAAGTTAAACTGTGATTCAGTGATTAGTGTTTCAAGAATACAGTGTGATAAAAAATCTAATAACGAACATTGCTAACAATAAGTCATATATCACCTTTATCCAAGATTTAGAGCAGATTTATAAAATTCGTCCTCGGTCAAGTATTCTTCTCCTCACTTTGGCCATTATTCAAGGTGTCAATGACCCATGTCGATCCTAGTTAAGCCGTCAAATACGACTAATCTCCTTGTTGGAAAAAGGGGAACTGTTCTGTTGTTGATCATATTTATAAGATAAAGAAATATCGATTTAAACACGAGCCTTGAAAAAAAAACACATATTACATTAACAACCCTCTATTTTTCTACGTACCTACCTTCAACACTTATTCCACCTTTCCTCCAATTATCTCAAACCCTCAGAAAAAAATCCTTCAGCAACTCTTCAAAATATTGTTCAATAGCTTCTTTGAGCGCTTCATCAGATGCAAAACGCATTCCCCTCAAATGCTTCTTTAAGTTTTTGAATAAAAGAAGTTTAACGGAGCTACATCATGCCTCTAAGATGGATGTCTTAACTTATCTCTATGAACCTACAGCAAAATTTAACTTATGATGCACCTTCCTCATTCACAGCAATCATTCTTTCATAAATCATTTTTGGGTCATAGCTTCCTTTTGTCGGGAACTTTATGACACTGGCATTCTTCCATTCATCTCTAGAAACCGCACAAATGAAGCAGAACTTAGCACGTGTACTTCTAAATGTCACAACTAATTTTTAATAATTGGCTTGATCTCTTCACTCTTTTACCATGACTAACGTAACATAAAAATACACCCTCGTATATTACTTATACAGGGTGTAAACGAAATGTGGCATAAAAAGTATAAGGCGCTAATCTTTGGGGTGTATATATTATGAATTTCTACTTAGAAATATTGTTTGCTGCTTCTTCATTGAACAAGAAGCAATTTAAGAATATTAAATCTGGTAACCGTGTCAGCATCACTAAATCAGTGGTAATTTGAATTTCACACAAGTTTTAGTTTTAGTTACTTAGGTAACATCTTACTGAGAAAACAAGGCTACCACGGTTGTCCAAGTTCGTAACTTGGCCGATGTCAGATTTAATATTAATTAGACTAGACTATTATAACAAAATAATGGATCAGTTTTAAGTCACGTTATCATTAAAATAATGTCCACGGGCGTTATTTTAAAATAGTGCCCGGTAGGGCATTATAAATTTTCAACCCACTCTATTATTGGAAAATAACAATATAAATTGTAAGTAATCTTTATTAACGCAACAATTCTTGAAAACGAAAATACTCTTTCTCGTTGCTGTTTTTTGGGGTACAAGAGCTTCCCCTGCCTTTACAACCTTCAGAAGTACTTTTTCTGAGAGATTAAACTCTTCTTTTTCCATTTTAATTAACTAAATAAAACGAAATATGTTGCTTAGGTACGACATTTCCAAAAAAATCTATGATTTCTAGTGATATGATGGTTTTAATCAAATTATTATAAATCTAACAAAATACAAAACTAGTCCGACATTAAACATTGAAGGCACCACGGACGGGGTACATTCTGCCATGGTACCTTAATAATATTGTAGTTCTTGTCCTACGTATAAAACCATAACGAACAAATTTTAATCAGTTTATTACTAGTTATTTATGAGAACATTTAATAGCTCCAAAATAATAATACCGAAAAGTCAAGCATAAGGTTTAATAATTGTTGCGTTCGAAAATTATACGTCGGATGCATCTGGTGCGTATGATCTCATCTTTCTCACTTAGGATTTTAAACCTATTTTTTATCTCGCTCAACCGTTTAAAAAATCTTGTGTCTATATTATTTCCATGTGTCAAAATTAATATTTGCGTTTAAATTTACTGTTAAGCGAATTAAAATAAAATGGTGTACTGCAGTGACGAGGAATACATGGACATACTTGTTTATGGAGCTGTTGGACAAAATGCTAGGCTTATAAGACGTATGATTTTAGAACGATTCCCAGATCGAAGAACGCCTATCGAAAACAATTTCCTCCGTGTAATTCAACAAGGAAGAGAAACCGGAAAATTGCAACCTAGGAAAGGTACTGGTAGCGGCAGACCGAATCAGCATCATGTTGATGTAGAACAACAAATTTTAGAAATGGCAAATGCTGAACCTACTATAAGTACACGCCAAATTTCTCGTCATGTGTTTGTTTCTCGGTCCTCTGTTAGGCGCACGTTAAAAATGAATGGTTTGCACCCGTACCACTTCCAAAAGATGCAAGGACTGACTCCAATGATTATCCATTGCGGCAACAGTTTTCGGAGTGGCTACTCCATCGTGCAACAGGGAAGCAGAATTTCCAAGAAATGTACTGGTGACGGATGAATGTTGTTTCACTAGAAATGGTAGTCTCAACTTCCATAATTTTCACATATGGGCTGATGAAAATCCACACGTGGTCCGCCAGAATAATTTTCAGATGCGTTTCAGTTTGAATCTGTGGGCTGGGATTGTGAACAACACCTTAGTAGTCCTGACCTGAATCCACTTGACTTTCTTATGGGGGTACATGAAAGAACGGGTTTATGCCACTGAAGTTGATACCATGGAAGAGTTACGTCATCGCATCAACGTTATTACGGAACACTTGCGCCAACAATTTCCACAAGTATCCGGAAATTGGATTCGTCATGCAGAAATGTGTGTTGAAGTGCAGAGTCAGCATTTTGAACAAAATTGTTGCAAGTAATATTATACTATGTATTAAGAAGGCGCATTTTGGTAATTTTGTAAAAATATGTTACTATGGAATATTATTGATAGATTTGTGTCACATACATATAAAAAACTGTAATCGTTTTCTTTCATCAAAAATAAAAATTTAATACATTTTGAGGTCGATCGTGCATTATATAAGTGTCTCTTAGAAAAGAAGAGTAATATACAACAAAAATGTTTTGTGAAATTTCTGGTTTCGATAATTTTAAACTTTTGTTTAAATTTCGTTTATTTAATAATTAAGTTGTACTTTGTAAAATAAGTTTTATTAATTGAAAAGATTTCTACGAACTGCTTTTGCCACTATTTCCTTTAATTGGATACATTAGATACGAGTACGTTAAAATTAAAATGACTTCAAGCTATCAGCATTTGTAAGCAATATGTTACCTTGGAAATGGGAAAACTATTATTTCAAATTCTTTCGTATTAATCTCAGTGGTAGTCAATAAGTGCTCGTTTATTTATAAGAAATTTAAATTGCTGTAACTTCCTTGTTATTGAGTTTTTATCCAAGGTTTCTTAACAAAAGAAAGCTTTAGTTTGATCTCCCCCACCTACCATTTCAATCTCCTCCGTACGTTATGAGACACCCAGTATATGCGCCACTATATTATAGTAGTAGCATATAAGTGATATAATAAAACTTGAAACAATTAATTAATTCAGGCGGAAATAACAGCGTCAAAAATATAATGTCTTACCCACTTTTTTGTTTGATTGTCGTGGCTTGGTAAGGCCGCCATGAGGGTGTTGTCACTTAACTAGATGAATGCTTTTGCGCCGTGCTCACATCCTTCACATCCCTGGCGATATATCTTTAGAAGTCCCTTTTTCTGCTAAAATCTTAGACAGCACAAACGTACTGGTAGTAAAATTATACTTAAGCAAAAAATATCTTTACATTACGAAAATACCATATACAAGATTTGTTTATTTATTTTATTTCTATCGTTAATCAAGATGACTCTAAAATAATCCATTCATAACAAAAGCTTCAGTTTTAAATTTTATAATAATTAAAATAAATAAACCGAGTAAATAATAATTTGTAGATGATAAAAGCATCAGATTTTTTTGTCACAAAAACTGTCTAAAATATAAAGTGTACAAGAGAAAAAAAATTCGTTTGCACTTACAGTAGTCGCCAAAAGTATTGAAAGTTTAATGAAATACATATTACAATATTTTTCAACTACACATATTGACAAACATTTAATACGCTTAATTAAATTGAACATAAGCACTTATTTTAAACAAAAAATTCTAACAAAATTAATAATATGTATTATGATTATTTGATGAACAAAAGTATGGAAACTTAAGTAGTACAATTAAGAATAGATTAAGTTATCAGTGTTTTGTTGTATATCCTTTTGCCTCTATTACTTTTTATTAATGAATGAAATGACAATTTGGTAACAACGGCATATCTTAAATTGTTTCTCATGGCTAAGTGCGATAGATATAGAAAGGTGACAACTGACGTTTCTATACTTTTGTCCACCAAATAATCATAATATATATACATATACCGGAGCGGCCTGACTAAGACTAGGTATACACTTTATTGTGAGTAAATGAAGGAGAGGCTCATTGAAACTTGTGTGGAAATGAAATAGAGATATTACAATGTTGCGTGCGAAGATAGGAATGCGCCGGCCGGAGCACGCCAGAGCGTGGCCCGCGTTATCAATCGGCAACGTCGATTGATGTAGCTATTTCGTTTACTCATGCGGTTTCTACTATTCCATCCTTCATTTACTCATAAGAAACGCATTCCTAGTCTTGGTTAGACCAGCTGTGTATACATTTTATTGCTGTAATTTAATAAAATGTATTTTTTTTTTCATTTTATGTAGTTAAAGATATTTTAGTATGTGTTTTACTAAAGTTTCCATACTTTTGACCACTACTTTTTATCTCTAGACAGAGTATTGTCAAACATTTTAACTCTTTCACCGTCGGCAAGTTGGAAAAATGTTTTACTCATTATTTTTTATGTACTAATATTAATGTACCCATACGATATCTTGCATCTATTTTCTTTATCCCTTTAATAGATGCCTTTGTCATAATCGTTTATTGATGACATCCGAGGCTTAAAAACAGCGAATTTAAAGACTTTTTGTAAGAAGTTTTGCGGATATTAACAAATAAAACATCTAAGACTATCGCAAATTTTGCTGCAAGTATTCGTTGTTATTTGCTATTCTCGCAGTTTCTAGGTCAAAAATAGGTCGTGAGATGTCGCAGCCCAGCGATCTAAGATGACCATTTATTCAAGAAAGCGATCTAAGATGATCATTTATTCAAAAAATATGAAAAGACCAAAGATAACAAATGCACTTTTTCGAAGAAACGCTATACATAATCTAAATGCGTATTTTGCGTTACAATGACCAAAAATGTACACTGAGAAAAATGTATATTAAAAACCGTGTTGTAAAAAAAGTATCATTAATAATAAAATAAATTGTTTTAAAAGTAGCAAAATTGTTTAAGTAAAGCAAGTAAATTTTTCTCTTAAAAGAAATGACAATGCGATTTTATTACATTAAGCATGTGATTTTGTAACATTTATGAGTTCGGCCTGCAGATATGATGTTTACAATATAAAATTTGTAGGTCAAAAAGCGATCGAAAGATGTCACTACTTAAATTGTTCATTACTTTCACATCGCAATGGCGAATAACCTAGGACAAATCGGTTTGGTTTCCAGTGGAGTTCTCGAGCTACGGTTTTGCTGATGAAGGCCCAATTAGGCCTGAAACAACTGTACAGAGCACGCTCGAGGAATCCGCTGTAATCAAAACCGATTTGCACAATTTTTTTTAATAAAATTTGTAATTTAATACATTTTTTCTTAAATCGAGTGCAGTTGCAAAAGTTGGTGATCGTGTGAATCCCGTAGCTTCTTATCTGTGCATAGATATAAATGTTAAAATATAAATATATTAAACGATATTATATTTTATATTTTAGCCATATTAGAATATCTTTTTATAAATTTAAATATATAGCAGTTAATATAAATATGTTTTTAAGTTAATAAAATGATTTTGCTGTCACATATAGTAATATAAATTTTTGTAAAAATTATTATATTTATATACTTTTAAAACGTAATTCTCTCCGTGTAACAATTTTGTATTTCAATGTTGTAAACAAGCTGACTCTAATTGCTTAAAATTGGGAATTATAATAAGAGTTATACGAGCTAGTCGAGGTGTAGGGCACTTATATGTATAAGGAGATTTAATTCAATATACCCTACAATGATCTCTGATTGAGCCAGGAAGAGGGGTGGTTTAATTTTACTATTTGGATTTTATGGCCGTCAATAAGAAAAAGGTAAGAAAGAAATTGATGCTTAATATTTGAAAGTCAGAAGGCAAAAAATTGTAAATTCTTAATTTGTAAATGCCACGTTCTCCAAAAGATAAAATATTAAATACACGCTCTCTAATAGATCCTCTAAGATATTGTACAGGATGCATCAATTTCGTTTTCCTTTATGATATTCTGGGCCGGTCTTTCCACCTCTTGATAAACTACCTGACAGATAACTAGAAACTAGAAACAATTCATAAAAATCAATCAGCCATTCATAAAAATCAAGTTATTCGCCGGATAACTTTATCGGGAAGATGGAAAGACCGGTCCTCTCAATAATAACAATAGGTCGGAAAAAATTAACAAACCAAGTATCGCTGTCTTTTTTTAAAAATATACAGGCTGAGTCCAAAAAAACGCCTACGCGAATAGCGTCGGTGTGTATTTGGATGATCAAAAAATCAAATGAAATGGCAGAAAAAACTCTACAATATACCATACCTTGCGTCTTTAATGCATTTAATGCATTTTTGTCTTTGCTGACATTAAACAAAAATGTTGACAACTATCGTCATTTGTTTGCCTATGAGGAAGTACTTATAGACACTACACTATTTACCGTAAAACAGATATCATTTATTGTTCAGCAACTGTTTATTACGTCATTTCATGTTAATAATTTATTAATTTCTTTTTATTTTTTTTCTGTTGTTTTGAAAATAAGTATTTATTGCAGCACATCATTGAACGCAGAAAAAAAAGTTCTTTCGAAATTTATTACAGTAATTATACCATTGCATTTAAAAAACAAAAGTTGACAGCTGTCATGCAGCTGTTTTAAATGCATTAAAGACGCAAGGTATGGTATATTGTAGAGTTTTTTCTGCCATTTCATTTGATTTTTTGATCATCTAAATACGACAATAAACACCGACGCTATTCGCGTAGGCGTTTTTTTGGACTCAGCCTGTACACAAAAATGTAAAAACAGTGTATTACTTTCTTTTGATTATAAAGCAGAACTGTCATTTTCCATTTTTTATAAATTGAATTTTCATTTTTGATTAAAAAAAAAATTTAGGGTAATAATTTGAGAGATGCGGAAAATAGTTATCACCTCCCACTACCTTTACATGCAGTAGCGCGGTCCTCATTCGAGCCGTATAGACTTCGCAGTATTGCTGATATATTGAAGAGGATCGTTTGAGTTTGAAATTACACTTGCAGGTGCATAAAAAGCTATTGTTTTGTAGGCGTATAATTTTGTTAACTGCAAAACACAAATCTTACCCAAGAAAATTTAAAAACACTACTTACTTATGTAAGTACATAGTTTACTTGTGTAGAGTCGGATACCTAAAAATTATTTTCAACTTTTTTAGCGCGATTTTTTATAAGCAGTCAAATTCTCGCTAAATTTCATTGCAGTGATTCACTTTTCAAGCCGAATATTAAGCAGAGTAATTAAATAAAGCAGACCTATGTACTAAAAATCAAGAGCAATAATTTATTAAAGAAACATATTAAATAAATCAAAAATAAAATTCATACTTTCAGCGTAAAACTGAACCGTGCGATATTTTTAATGTTGCATCGAACGCACGGTTCGAGCGAACGGCACTGGGAACTCGATTTGTGATTCTGGAGGGAGGTGTTTCGTGACGTTTCGACATTTTTAGCATCTCTCTAGTAATAATTTATGCTCGTTTGAAACTTTATTTAGCCCCTATCAGATATTCCGAGTGATTCTTACTTAGTGTTTTTCGAAATTATCAAAATCTTAAGATTGTTATTTTTCGAAAATTAATCCAGATTTCAATGAGATTAATTATTTTAACTTACTGAACAATCTTAAGGCCACAAAACAACTTATTTTTCTTGAACTTTCGCAGAAATTGAGCTTTTCAATTTTTGGAAAATTTTAAAAATATCACATAGTACATATAAAAACTTAATTTCAAAATTTGATTTTTTTTTTGGCGAAAACTTTAAAGATTTATAATTGCAAGAAATAATATGAGAGATTAATTATTGCTTTAGATATTTTATTATTTACTGAAAAGTAATATTTTTGCATAATTTTTACGTTCTTAATGCAAAATTTGATCGCGTGTTTAATTCTGACCAATTGTATCATTATTATACTGGGAATAATCTACATACCTACTTGATACATTATTCTCAACAGTATATCACGTTTTAGTTCCGCGGCACTGGATGAAACTAATACAGGGTGAATGACAATTGTACCGACAAAAAAGAGAACCTATGTCAGATTGCAGGAAAAATGTTAAAAAAATTATTTTCAACAGTTTATAATTAATTAAAAAAATACCCCAAAATCAAGCTCCGGCACTGCGTACGAAATACAGAGTCACGTTCTATAAATGCGGCAGTATAATAGGTTTATAAAGTTTTTTCTTTACCACTCGCTTGCACACAATGCGACCTTGATACACATCTCAGTTGGTTTTATTACACCTTTAACAGCTGGGGAACGGAAGTTACTTTTACGTGACGTAATTATTAGTAATTTCTAAAATAGGCGCATAGCCGCCTTATATGGGATGACTTATTATTATGTACCGAACTGGCTTTAATTTGTCAATCCTATGCAATGTCAGGGCAAAGAGCGATCGCACGATATCGCTAGTTAAACTTTTCATTATTTTATTATCATTATTATAATAATGATACTATCGGTCAGAATTAAACACGTGATCAAAAATACTGTTAAACGTTTTCATGAATGAAAAATACTTCAAAGAATTTCTTAAATTTCGAAAACATTTGTTAGACGCCCAAAATAAATGATCTTCCCAAACGTAAATAAACTTTCAAATGGATAATAGTTACCGCCAAAGCGAAAAATATCGAAGCTTTATGTTTTAAACATTTGCGTTTTCGTGCTGTATGAAATAACGACGTCACAGTTCAAAACGGTTCAAACCAATGAACCAACCGTGTTCAAAACGTTGTGTTACAACGTTTGTGATATTACTACTGATAAATAATATTTATTTAAATGTCTTTTAAAAACCCAATCTATCCCTGTTAAAGAATTACTTTCACAAATTCCCTTAAATATTCACGTCACGTTATATTCTTACCTCAGACTTATCCGATGGACAATAATTTAAAAAAAAATGAATTTTACAAATACAGGGTGTTACTGCTCGATTTGGCAACACTGGAAAAATAGTTTTCGAGATTTTCAGTCGTTTTAATTGAAAATCTAATTTAAGTTACTTGGTGAAAATTCAAATAAAAAAGTTAGCTATTGTAACGGCTTCACGTGAACACCTGTATATGTAAAATTCATTTTCCACTTTTTAATGGACCATTAAAGTGTTTTATCATCGCATTGCATTCAAGATGTAAAATTAATTATGTTTCTAAAATATTATCTCCAAAAGCAGCTTGTCTTGAATTACAATTTTTTTTAATCTGTCGTGGTTGCCCAATGGGTGTCCTAAGTCATAATAACATTTCAACATATTCAGCTTTTCTCTATCTGACACAAACATTTTTAATATGAACTAAATTTAAAGAAACAGTTTACACAATTTTGAAAGTTTGAAAATACTTTCCATGTTCTCCTGTTTGAACGCACACCATATTAGTAGGTAGCAGTGGCGTAGATAAGAGGGGGGGGGGCTCCCCGAAATTTTTCTTAAAGTATAATATTTACAGTTGGTTCTTGTCCGATGAAATTTGTATCACAAAATCTTTTAAGCGGACACTAAATCGCGCACTATAACACTTTACGTTTCACCGTCGTTCGACAGCTTCGTCAGAAGTGAAAAATATGTTGTCAAAATAAACAAGGTTGTCAACGGAAACTGAAAAAGTAACTTGATTTCTTTTTTAATTTTTATTTTTTAATCTAAAAATAATTTGAACATTACAAATGTTAAAAAATTAACAGATCTATATTCTATTTAAGGAATCGAGAAAACTACAAAATGTATCGTTTAAATTTGCAAAATCAGTACGTTTATTAATGGAATTCGACGACATTTTTATTTTACACATTTCTATAAAACGTCTTTTGAAAATATTAGACTCGTAATATAAAATATTAGTATTTTCAAAATCACAATTATGGTCATTTTCTAATGAATGTTCTACAAGCATTGAATGATTTTGATTATTTTTTTGGATATGATATTTATGTTGATCTAGACGCTTTTTTAAATTTTGGCTTGTTTCTCCAATATAACATGAATTACAATTTAAACATTTAATTTCATAAACTACGTTAGGTTGTTTTAGTTTTGGTGTTTTGGTTTTTAAATTTGAGAAAATACTATTTAAATTATTTACAGATTTGCTAGCTAAAATTAAATTGTGTTTTTTGAATATGTGTTTAAATGTGTCATATAGTGGTTCAATGTAAGGTAATGATATGTATTTTTTGTTTGAAGTTTGTTTATTGTTATTGTGGATTTTTGAATTTTGTAAATATTTAATACGATTTTTTATTACTGATTCTATAAGATTTATTGGATAAGAATTTTGAACAAGAGTCTTTTTTATTTACGATAATTTAAATTTAATAAAAAAGACTCTTGTTCAAAATTCTTATCCAATAAATCTTATAGAATCAGTAATAAAAAATCATATTAAATATTTACAAAATTCAAAAATCCACAATAACAATAAACAAACTTCAAACAAAAAATACATATCATTACCTTACATTGAACCACTATATGACACATTTAAACACATATTCAAAAAACACAATTTAATTTTAGCTAGCAAATCTGTAAATAATTTAAATAGTATTTTCTCAAATTTAAAAACCAAAACACCAAAACTAAAACAACCTCACGTAGTTTATGAAATTAAATGTTTAAATTGTAATTCATGTTATATTGGAGAAACAAGCCAAAATTTAAAAAAGCGTCTAGACCAACATAAATATCATATCCAAAAAAATAATCAAAATCATTCAATGCTTGTAGAACATTCATTAGAAAATGACCATAATTGTGATTTTGAAAATACTAATATTTTATATTACGAGTCTAATATTTTCAAAAGACGTTTTATAGAAATGTGTAAAATAAAAATGTCGTCGAATTCCATTAATAAACGTACTGATTTTTCAAATTTAAACGATACATTTTGTAGTTTTCTCGATTCCTTAAATAGAATATAGATCTGTCAATTTTTTAACATTTATAATGTTCAAATTATTTTTAGATTAAAAAATAAAAATTAAAAAAGAAATCAAGTTACTTTTTCAGTTTCCGTTGACAACCTTGTTTATTTTGACAACATATTTTTCACTTCTGACGAAGCTGTCGAACGACGGTGAAACGTAAAGTGTTATAGTGCGCGATTTAGTGTCCGCTTAAAAGATTTTGTGATATTAAAGTATAATGTTCCGCGTAGTTCATACAAAAGAAGTTTTTCGTATGGCGTTATTTTTTGTTCGCTGATT
Organism: Dorcus hopei; assembly: GCA_033060865.1. Taxonomy (NCBI): domain Eukaryota; kingdom Metazoa; phylum Arthropoda; class Insecta; order Coleoptera; family Lucanidae; genus Dorcus; species Dorcus hopei. The sequence continues at coordinate 6,896,937 of CM065423.1, read as the reverse complement.
TACATTTCATAAATAAAATGTTAAGTAGTTTGTACTCGTTACATTTTTTTTGTTCGCCCCCCCCCCCGCAACAAGTTTCTATCTATGCAACTGGTAGGTAGCATTCCTTTTACAAACTAGAACAGTTCTGAACAGCACAGAACATTTCAATGTACAATCACAATCATAATTCATGACATAATCTTTACAGAAAAACTCATTTTATTTGTGGTTTCCAAGCAAAAAAAATTTACGACATCTCGGATTCACTTTTAAGTATTAGTAAGATTTGGATGCATTCGACATTCATAGTTTTGAAGTTTGAAGGATGTTCTATAAGCTTTCTGTAAGCGTCATGACTTATAATTGCGACTGTACGCAGTGTTGTTAACCCTACGGAATTATTCGTAGATCTACGGATTTTCATGGTCCACTAGGATTTTCGGATTAAGCCTCTAGAACTACGGATTTTACGACAATATACAAATCTGTACAATTACGACATCACATAATCAATTTTATTTTTTATTTATAATTTTTTTCAAATTTCGTCAATTAATTAACCAAATCTCATTATCACCAGAGTACAACACTTAGGGTGGGTTTACAGAAAGCAAATCAAATATTTAATTGCGAATTAAACTAATTACGATTAAGTTGCCATAAGAATTACATTGCGAAATGTCAAATTAACAACGTCATTAAAATTTGATTGCAATTAAAGTTTCTGTAAACTGGGCCTTAATTTAACATTCAATGGAAATTAAATAATCTAGTTCTATGTAGTAGAATCAGACCACCTACTGCACATTATTAATAAAAAATAGGTAAGTAACTAAAATGTCCAAAAATTAAATTCAAATGACACAAACAAGAAAGGCATAAATAACGAAAGAACAGAAAATTATAACTGAGCAAGAAAATAACGAGCGTTCAATAAAAAAAAACGGCCAAGAAGGCTGTGTCACGCTTTTGTTGTCAGGAACGTATGTCATGATTAACTTCATTTATATTTCAACTTTGACAAGTTGACGGCGGATAACCTTGTGTCAACAACACTCGAAAGCTGTTCAAAGTTTTTTGGAATATTTTGGCAAGTATTGTAAATTTCTGTGCAAAAATTGATGCAAATTGGACGTATTCTGTGGCAAGGTGCTTTGAAGAAGTTTTTGGCCAGAATTATTAGTCGGAACACTGTAATTCCTTGACCTCCGAGGTCTTGTGATTTAGGCAGAGATATTTATAACTAGATAAAGGGATACAGCAGCAACTGTGGGCTAACATGTATGATGAAATGCTCGACTGATTGTAAGTCGGTTTACTTTGTTCAGCATACAAGCGTCCTGACATCAATGTGTATCTTTCTTCGTCTAGAAGCTGAAAATGGACGCATGCGCCGGCTTTTAAAGAAGGAAAACATATACTTTAAATGTATGTCTAACAGAGATAGAATAAAACGTATTTCTAGATGTTGTCCCAAACGTATGTCCAAATTTATATACAATCCCTTTATCTAGTTATAAATATCTTTGGATTTAGGTGGCCTTACATGAAGAACTTCGTATTTACCACATCAGTAGCTAATTTAAATGACCTAAGACAGCGAATTACTAATAAAATTCAAGAACTGGAGGAATCTTCTCCTGTCTTAAAAAAACCTGATGAACACAATTAAGCATAGAACCTTGAAATGTTTTCAAGAAGAAGGTAGACAGTTTCAGCATTTATTATAATTGTTGTAAAAAGCTTTATAAGTTACAGTAATAAATGTTTATTTTTGAAATGTTTTCTTTGAGTTAAAGTGAGGTTAGAAATGCAGGTGACACTAGTCGTATGAAGAACCCTACGCTATAGGTTTAGAATAATTTCACAGCTATCTAGACCGTTTTTTTAATTGAACACTCGTTACAACTTTACTCGCTATAAATGCGCGAAACTGTCAACTTGATAGGGCATATTCTTTATTTCAACGCAAATTTGTGATTGAAAGCATCAGTGTTGGGATCTGATGCAGTGACGTCATCTACTGATGGATACAACAGACTACGAATAAAAGAATGCTTTGCGTTCAACTGAAATTCTCTTGGAAATTCTTTCTAACCTCAAAAAAGTAGATATTTTATTTACGTCCTTAAAATAATTGGTTGCAGACCATTTTAGGTGTGTTCGATATTACGCTCGGGGCACGCTCTGAGCAGAAGTGTGAGCGAGAGCGAATGAGTTTCAGTGTATGTAAAGCCTCAAGTACACGGGGCGAGTTTACAAGCTACAAGCCGGCTTGTAAAAAGCCGGCGAATCGGCGAGTGCGCTAGTAATCGAGTACACACAAAATCTCCCACTTGCTCAGTAGCCAACTAGCTGGCGTGTGGAAACCAATGCTACCAGCAAACTTGTGCACAAGCTACTGTGAGTACACGTGGCTAGTTTGCAAGCTAGCTCGCTCAAAGCCGGCGAGTGGCGTGTAAAGTCGCCGGCAGTTCAACTTTTTCCAGAGCGTTTTTACAAGCGGCTAACGAAGCGAGTGCATCGAGTACACTGGACTAGTTTACGAGCTGCTTGTGAAAAAGCCGGCTTGTAGCTTGTAAACTCGCCCCGTGTACTTGAGGCTTAAGAGTGAGACAAAGGAAGACCCCGAGCGCTCCGATGTCGCACCCTTTGTAGACACAAAATAATTTTAGTCTTACAATAGTGACGTCACACACGCAACTGATTCAAAATTATTGACTTCTTTTACTTTTCTGCAAAAAATAAAGATAATTAAATAATAATAATAATAATAAATTGTATCACAAAATCTTTTAAGCGGACACTAAATCGCGCACTATACACTTTACGTTTCACCGTCGTTCGACAGCTTCGTCAGAAGTGAAAAATATGTTGTCAAAATAAATAAGGTTGTCAATGAAGCTGTCGAACGACGGTGAAACGTAAAGTGTATAGTGCGCGAGTTAGTGTCCGCTTAAAAGATTTTGTGATACAAATTTCATCGGACAAGAACCAACTGTAAATAATAATAATAAAGATACTTGAAAGAATTTCTTTCAATTTGGAAAACATTTGTTAGACCCGCAAAATAAATGATCTTCCCTAAAGTAAGTAAACTTTCAAATGTATACCATTTCCCGCCAGACCGAACTTTCAAACAGTTCCACCATCTGAAACGAATGATGGATCTGTGATGCCATCTGATTACAACTAACTGGAATAAAAGAACGACTGTTGATGAATCTGAGTGATCCATCAAGCAATAAAAGAACGGACTTGATGGAACTGATGTCATCAAGCGGGCTTATTGATGAAATAAAGAACACGCCCATACTGACAACTGCGAGCTTGACATCAATTGAAAATGACGTTTCGGATGTACAGGGTGACATTGAAAAAACTACAATGCAAAGTACCACGCGATAGAGGACCATAAAATAATAAAAAGAGGTCTTATACACTAATATCCGATTACTGTTTGTTTTCAAGATGCAGGATGTTAAAGTTTGAAAAATCTTTTTTAGAAAATTTATTTCACTTCAATATCTCATAACAAAAAATCGCTACTTGGTCGACATGAGCTTTAAAAACAATAACATATAACAAAGAAAAACAATGGTACTTCGCTCTAAAGAAGGCGTTCAAATTGTTTTTAAAGCACATGTCGACCAAGAAGCCAATGCTAACAAGACAAATGCTAATATTACTAATTTGCATTATGATTGTTGTACTGATGATGATATGGATGTGTGAAATTCCGTTACTATGAAGAAGGATGATTCCTGTATGGTGAATATGGATTCTTTGTATATGGTGGTGAATAGGGATTCTTTGTACCGGGTGATCAACGGAATTTATAATTAGAGGAGGCTGTGATTGGTGCTATTTTATGCTGTGTGGTTGGACATCACTGAGAAATTAATGAAAAATTAACAATTGATATTTGAGGTTATGCTTGTGCTTTGTACGATCTTTGATGATATAGTAAACATTATTTTCCTGCAGTCTTGCTTCAACATCCTGCACAAGATCACGTCAATTTTCTTTGACTATCACTAACTGGTTTTCCAGTAATAGCCCTGTTTCAAAATTTTCCAACATACAGATGAATTTGCTGCACTAAATCGGTGTAATTAACTGAAAAATTAGAAAATACTTCCGAAAATCTTCGATAGAACCAGGAATCCTATACCTCCATGTCCCGTTTTTCTTTTTGTGCGTTTTTGAAATACTTTTCAGTGAGAAAAATTTTATGTTGAATATCACACAGTTTTAAAAATAAATGTCAGAATTCTGACACTTTAAATTTTTAATTTCAAGCTGTAAGCGTCCGTTGCCAACTTTACGGTAAATATCACAGCTTGCTCTAATTATAAATTCCGTTGATCACATGGTATATGTTTTCAAAAGTCATCAATGCTACTTAGTTCATAAATTCATGACAAATCTTGTAGTAAATCACTATTTTTGCAAATTTCTGCTTTCATTAAAAGCTACGGATTTAGAGTTATACGGCTACAGATATTCACATTTAGAAAGTTAACAACACTGACTGTATGTGCTGTACGGAGCTTGAAGCTCTTGAAAGGAATGCCACTTAATTGTTTGGGAAGGAAAAGGCTATTGTAACTAAGCACTTCCAGCGAACATCAATGGTGTTTATGAATTGCTTCCGTGATAAGTAGTTATTCATTAGTTAGTTTATTAATGTCGGATTTCTGGAATGTTTCATTAAGTTAACGGCCCGATTAAAATAAATATTCCTACAGTTCTAGCCAGGTTCTAATATGTGTAGCCATAGCAACGTTTACTTTAACCGGACTGTTAACTTATGCTCGTATTCATAGCACTTCCTTGAGGCTTCCTTCAATAATGGACCCCTTAGGTGGGTATTATTTGAGGCAGCTACTTTACAGCAATACCCATTCTAATGGGTCCCTTATGGAAGGAAGCCTCAACGAAATTCTATGAATACGGGCATTAATGAAACGTTTGGAAAATAATATTTTAATTAATTTCACATCCTGAACGCGATGCGATGATAAAAATGTAATATTACATTAAAAAAAGTTAAAAACAATTGAAAATCTCTAAAATCAAACAGTCATTTGTTTTTCCAATTGTATTGGCTTTTTCCATCTCCGCTAGATGCCGCTGTATATGACCGTTTCTCCGCCATTTTTGTGTTAAAAAAGTAGGGATACATAGTTTTTTACGATTTTTACACTGCGGTACGGAACACATTACAATTTATACGAAGCCATAAGCACTTTTTCATTGATTTGACTCCCTTCTTAACAGTTCGCAGCTACAACTGTCACGACACACGTGTCTTTTCATGGCCAAGGATCGTATTTGAGACCACTTACTGGCCACGCACTTCTAACTTGACTGTACTCGGCCGTCCCCACCTTGTCTAAGGCAGCAGTGCAATCGGCGATCGTATTTTACGGCTACATTTAAATAAATTTTGGTTATCAGTCGGTGAATAAATCCTGATTTGGGTAAATATTTTCTGAATTTCTTACAACTGGAGATAATTCTCTTTTCCACAATTTAAATTACACAGTGGATGAAATAAGAAAACTCTGCTTTGCACCGGTAGTTTCTTGTGATGTAGAGAGAAGTTTCTTTCAATGGGTGCGTTTTTAAATCACACCTACTGTTCAAACCAAATATGTTCGAACAATTTCCAAATTGTTCAAGCACTTACTCGATCGCTAGAATATAAAAACGCTAATATGTCATATTTATACATACATAACCTTAAATTTTTGTTTTTTGTTGCTTACGTAGTTATGTATCTACAAAAATAGGTAATGAATTTAAATGTTCATTTCTATGACATGTAAACTTTCTTATAATGTTCTGACGATGAAGGTGAAGTATCCATCGTGTTGTGTGATCGACGTGCTACAGAATTTTTAGGTTATGTTTATACAATTCCCTCCACTATACTTCGTGCACTTCCTGCCGAGTAGGTGCAAGAGAATGCAACTCGAACACTATGTTCGAACAACTTGGAAAATTTTAAAACGCTAGCTAGGTTGTTCGATGTATTTAAAAACGCCTTTTTACATGTTCGAGTACACGAACACTTGTTCGCACACTTTAAAAACGCACCCAATGTAAGGCTTTGCTGCGAGATAATCGAAGACGATTTATTTTTGAAAATCTAAAAACGCATTTTATAGTTACCGCAAATCATACAATTCTGTAATATATTGTTTTTTTTTTAAATTATAAATTGCGCGCAAATGATCAAAGTAGCCATCGCAACATCAAATTAATTTTAATTAAATAATAGCATTGAGCATAACAGTGATCTTTTATATAATTTTTGAGAAAACACCTACGCCTATGAATAAATTAAATCAATCAAATTATTAAATAATAGTATGTAAGCTTTGTAAGTTACAAAAACTATCGTTGTAATTATCTGTTGCTAAAAATAACACTCCGCTCACTCGACTCGATCTTCCCATTCTTCGATCTAATTAATTGTTCCTGTGTACACTCTGAATAGCAAGTTTTCGTATTTTCTCCGCAAGAAGTGGCCCCAAATATGATCCCTGTTCATGACCATCTCACAGTTTCCGCATAATTCCGCCCGCGGCGACTCTTTCGTTCAAAGACGCGAATAAAATCGAGCAGGAAAGGCCCTGAAACTTTTCGAATTTAAGTTACTTCCTAAAAATTCGAATAAGACGGTTAGATATTGTAGCGGCTTCCTGTGAACACCTGTGTGTATTAAAAAAAAAAAGTAGTTAACTGAAATTACCAATTTACCAATAATCTGCCGAAAAGTTCCGATTTTTTCCACCGAATTAACATTAGTTCGGGTTGGCATTGGCAATGCTGGTTGATACTTGTTGGTAACATTGCTCGGGAAGTCGCGGGTTTTTGTTGTTACTACACCAATTTTTGTGTATTTCAAAGTTAGTACATTCGTTGTTCTTTATTTAAGTGAAAATAAATTTAGTGTAAATTTATTGTATTCGGTATAACAAGTTAGTGTAACTAATTGTGTACTGAACTGTGACGAAACCGCAATCGTATGTAAAAATAACCTCAAAGTTTCAAATGTTTTTATAAGTTTCGTGCAAAGTTGATCGCTGCTATTTTTCATTTGATAAGTTCACACATTCTGGTGAAAAATGTCTTCATTGTTGTCGGCGGAATTGGCGGCTACTTGCTGTGCACTCGGTTATTACGATTCAAATACGAATAAATATTTTGCGGAAGAGAACATTTTGGAAACTGTGAAAGATTTGATTCGATATTTACGTAGAGACGACGATACATACGATATTCGCAGACAACTTGGAGAAACTAAAGTTCTACAGACGGATCTCTTGCCTCTATTGAAGAATTATTGGGAAGAAACGGATTTATTCGATGTTTTGTTACGGTAAGTAACTTAATGAGCCCTAGAGAAGTTAACGTAGTAAACGAGTAATTTTAAGACAGAGTAGGCAACCATTATTGTAGGCTTGCAGAATGAAAGCGCTCTTTGAAGATATACGTATTACATACAGCAATTATTTTTATATTAATAAGAATTTGAATTTCTTTTGTTGACAATAATTATTTATTGTTCTCACTTTTACATCACATTTATCCAACCCAAGCAGAATTTTATTTGGAACACAAAGTTTAAAAAAAAAGAAAAAGTACCTACCTAGTTGTTATTTTGTCTCTTTCGCTTTCTTGTAAAAATGAAAACATGCCGGTGAGGAATTGTAACTTATGGTTGTAAAATAATTTCATAAATAATATGCATTGCATTTTGTAAATTACTTTGACATTTTGAATTTAAATTTCATTTACCTTACATCACTTTTAAACTGAAATGTTAAACTATTAATTAAATATTTGTTGTAAATAAGTTCTGTTTTCACAACTGCCCGAGATAGGCAATTTATTGAATCGCATGTAATTAATGTCATAAAATAACTCGTAAAATAACGAGTGTTCAATTGAAAGTTGGTTTTGATTTCTTAATGACTTGACTTGAGAATAAACGGGAATTGTCAAAAAGTTGTTATAGTTCATTTTTTATTTATATGCCAATTGTAGTATAGATCTGAAGTGCGTTCGGACATGCGTATATGGTCCATAACCATTAAAATTAAAACGTTCTATGGTAAGAATAAAAAACAACAGTAACAAATTACAATTTGACAAGGCTTTCAGTCTCAATAATATTGGAGCCGGGCGGAAAGTGATTTATTTCGCACATTCACGGTTTGTGCTGCAGAAAATCTCTATCTTTAACTCTATATTTTGGGTACATATTCACTTCTAAATTGAACATATACGTATTTAATGCCTTCAAACCCCTTGATAAAGTCCAAAGATCACAATTCGGAGGTTCATGTTGGCAATTTTATTTAGTGGTTATATCTAAGGCCAGTTTCATAATGGAATTTAAAGGAGACTTTAAAATTAAAGTCACATTCAGATGTGTAAACAAATGTGTTTTCATATTTTTGTTTTGACATCTGAAGGTGACTATAAATTTAAAGTCTCCTTTAAATTCGATTATGAAACTGGCCCCTGGGGCCCAATTCTTGAAATCATTCGACATCATGTCGTATGCGACATGACGTCAAATTGACGCAATTCTCGAACGATTTGTGTAGTTTTATATGAGAGTCTACGGCCCAGTTTCATAAAACGTAGTTAACCACTCCTTCAAGTTAATCATGTGATTAAGCAATATCATTGGAGGAAATTTAAACTTTCCTCCAATGATATTGCTTAATTGCTTAATCACACGATTAACGCGATCGAGTGGTTAACTACGTTTTATGAAACTAGGCCTACGTCATTTAACGTCATGTCGCATACGACATGATGTTGAATGATTTCAAGAATTGGGCCCCTGGTTCCACAAATGCGTTCGGCAATACGTGCAAGGTTTAATCAGCCGATCGTATACTTGCCTTCCTTGTATGCTAACCAATATATTTTATTTCGAACGCACCCCTGAGTTAAGAAAATATACGACGAAACGATATGACATGACAAAAACCGCAAGGCCCTTTCACGAAAGTTAGAAGGAGATAGCTTCACGTTGGTCTAATTAAAGTGACCATACGTCTCTCTTTGAGAGTTGTTGAGGAGTTCAGTGGTGGGATATCAAACCAGTCATCACCAAAATTTAAAGCACGGTTACGATTGGTTTCTCGCTAAAAAATCATTTGTATGAATAAAATTTTGGAAAATGATTACTCTATGGACTTATACAGGGTGCCCGGATTTCGTAGGGACAACATGGGTAACTTTTTTATTCGTAGAGGTAGAGAGATGGTTAAATTAGTAAAAAGGTGCGGGTTCAAGAGCTCATTGACAATACATTTTCAAATTTTACTTGTCAGGGCCAACTTGGTTAAAATAAAAAAAAAGAATTTCATAATTTCTCTTATTTGTCGTAACTTTTTTGTTACTTAGGATATTTACATGCGGTTTGAACTAGTTTGTATGTTTGTAAAATAAACACTTCAGCAATTGTTAGATAATTTATTTTTATAAAACATTGATGACCTTCTTTATCAATTTTTATCTGGGAATATCAATAATCTACAAGTGTGCATAATTTTTTGCTATTTAATCACAATTTCAATAAACATTTTGCTCTCCACTACAGTTTGAACGTATTTTGCTTTCCGTCCAAGCCATTATTTTTTATTTTCCCTGTATTCCAGCCAATTTTTTAAAAATTTTGTACCTGCAGAGCTTTTTATAAACAATAGTTTTTTTTTTTGTGAAATGTAAGATAAACTTTTTCTCCATTTGTATAAAACTTTTTGGTACACGCTGTATATTAATATTTTTTGTACGTAACTTGTTCTTATTTTGTTCTAGTTTACTTGTAAATTTAACAACTCCTGCACTTATCCTGTGGCAGGAGGAGATACCGACGGAAAAGACTGCAAGAAACCATTACCTTCAAATTGAAGAACACCTTCAGGGATATAAGCAGTCTTTCGCTGATGACACTGTTTGGGCGGTGTTGAGTACTAGAATAAGCAAAATCCTCGAAATAGTAAGTAATTGTTTTTAATTAGCCACATTAACAAAGTAGGTAGACTGAATCACTATCGTGCGGTCGCTTCAGGAAATTTAAACCCAAGACAATGATACCCTCGGAATGTGAATCTGTTGTCTTCGTTAGCATCATATTTAAAAAAAATAATACCATTTTATGTTCTATGTAAGTTAAAATGGTGCTTAACAGTTAAAAAGTTGATGTTTACATCTTTATTTAGTCTAACCCCCCTATTCTGTAACTCATAACGACATCGTTAGATACCGATAATCATTAAGTGAGATATTTTGACCAATCACTACATAGAAATGCTTTGTATCTAAGCACTGAGAAGTCAAAATATGCCACTTAACGGATATCGGTATCTAACGATGTCGTTATGAGTTACAGAATAGGGGGTAAGACAAGAATTCTAAAATCCATTGTTATACATGACTTGAGTTTTTATTATTCTCACGGTATAGTAATGGACGTCATTTCTACAATGTAAACCTAACTTTAATATTTTTTTTGTAAAATCGTATCAAAATGAAGTCATTTATACAACAATTTGCGGGCGTAAATAGTGCCTTTTGCGCCGCGCCCTAAAACCTAAGAAACCAACATGTTTATTTGCATCACATTGGCAACCAACAACGTAACTTGATTTTTGAGAACGAATCGTGCCATTTATTTTTTCAAGGCTTTAAGGTGTATTTAAACGATTTTACAAAAAATCTTGTTTGCATTTCGGGCGTGAACGACCCTTTGCGTCTTATAATCCCTCAGCCCTTCGGGTCTCGGGCTTATAATTCCGCCGCGAGCCAAAATCGCCTCCTTCACGCTCTTAATACAAAAGTAACTATTACATTTAGTACATACACAAATTGTCACTAGTAATTCTAACATTTAGGCCCGGAGCACAGTGGTTCCGAGTACATACAAACGCGCGACAAAAATACAAAACTCTTAATTAGTGCATTTCTAATGAAAGAAACTAAGTTTATTTGTTCTGTATATATCTTTAATAATAAAAATAATAATTTTATATGTGCACAAGTATACAGTGCGTTAGAAAAATCTGGAAAAGATTCATCATTTTTGGAAATTTTCGACTAATATTCTCTGACAGGTCAATTTTATTTTTTCTTGTCCATATTTTGATTTGAAAATTTCATAGATGGCGTTGGGTCACACAGTAGTCCCGTGTACATACATAAATACAAATGACCGTCAAAAATAATTAGGACATTTCTAATGAAAAAATAATATTATATACATGTATATACACATGTACTGTACAGAATGTCCCCGGATAAATTCATCAACAGAAAAAAAAAATTAAACTATAGGAGAAGTGATTATTTGTAAAAGTCTTTGCTTTTCTAGAACTATTAATTTTTAATTAATCTAATATTTTTATAATATTTTTATATTAATATTATATATTACAATAATATTTTTTGTTTTACCTTGCATATAGCGAGTTTAATTTCAAAAAATTTGAAAATATATTTTTATTTGACGTAGAAGTACATACTATGCCCGACAAAAATCTAAATACGACGAATTAATTGTTAAAAAAAAATTGTACGTTTGTTTTTTGCGTATTTTTTACGTTACCATAAAACAAGCAAAATAAATTGTTTAAAATTGTATTCAAACTTGCAGGAGTACAATTGTCCCAGAATCTTTTGGTGTTCATAGTACATATTACATATGCATATATTTTTTTCATTTATAACGAGCACTTGCATATAACGAACAATAAGCATGGTCCCTTGAGCCCTCGCTATATCCGAGTTTTACTGTAATTCATTTCCAATACTAATGACTTGCAAATATGTAAATTTTCGAAGACAAAATTAAAGTGATTAAAATATATATAAATAAAGAATTTAAGCGGGTTTGAAATTCTCCTGTAGATATTAAAACGATGAACCGATAAAACGATGGAGTTACTATGCAACGCGTACGATACCGGCAGGAAATAATTCAAATACAAAAAAAGTTGCAAAAAGTAGCAGCTAAAAAACTTGTAATTTCTAATTCTACAGAAAATAAGCTATTTATTGATATAAAATTCATCACGGGATTTGAGGGGGAAATATGTTAAAAGTTTAACTAAACTAGAAAAATCGCTGAAAAGAAGCGTGTTGAATGAGAGTCATTTATCATAAATCCATGAAAGATCTAATATATTTTTGGATCTGGTAAAGAATATGTCCATAAACATTCAACATTTTTTGTGACGTAAATAGTTAATTTACCTTACATTGAAGGTATTTCTGCAATAAAATTTGCGGATTATCCGTAAATTTCGGAATTATTGCCTTTTAAAAGTTACGATTTCTAGGTTATGTTTGGTGTTCTATATCAATATTTTCGAATAAGTTATTCTTAAAAAGTGCTGTTAAAGAAAAGGACAGCCTTTTTCGTGTATATACTTACATTTGAAGGCAAGAGAAACTTTTGTATAAATACATTTTATTGTATTATGTTGCCCATCATACCCGGCAAATTATGAGACTCTATTGCAATAGCCGATAAGGCATGATAAATCTATTCTAGATTCACAGATTTTATTCTGCAATTTTCTATTTAGCTTTTTTTCCGAAATTGAAAGATTATGAATGTTGCGAAGTAGAGAAATTAAGTTTGAGCGTTCGTAAAAACTCCAAAATTTCATGCCAGCACTAATCATAAAATTTCAGGCGCTATTTCTTCTTAAAGAGGCTACAGTGCCACATTTGGCAATGGATGGATCTGTATATGTTAGTTAAAGTGAGCTGGCCCATCGGGCGTTGGTCATGAAAATGTACCTATAGTTCTATAGTTATTTGGGCATTACACAAATAATTTCTATGGGATTGGCTTTCAGAGGTAGTGTGTTAGGTATATTTAAATGAACAGCGAACATATTAAATTAAAAAGGAAAAGAAAACCTTTATGTGTAAATGTATTTTAAGCATGATGTAAAATTACCGTAATTTATAATTTTGGTAAATTACAGGAGTAATTTATCGTTTTTTATTACCATTTTAAATTCTCCAGTAATTTATTGTTGTAATAATTTACCATGGTAATTTACCATTTTCCACGTTTCTATGTAATATGTAGGAAAATAAACTGTGTGTATGTAAAAGTTAAACTTTTATTGAAAATTTATAAAACTTCAATTAAAAACATCAAATTACGATTTCAAAAAAAGAAATGTAAACTTAATAAAAAATAATTTGTAACTTGCAAATAAGAAAATTTAGTTAAAGAAAGCATTGAGTTCACAAATTCAATTGAGTACACAAATTACAATTAAAAAATAAGCATAACATAAAATTAATGTATGGGTGAAACCTTTTCTTCACTTATTTTTCTTCGGATGGAAAACTATAGTCCACTTATTAACTCGTTTAAAGTAAAGGCATTTGATTCCTGAGGAGTGCAAGGTTCACCTTTTGCAACAAAGTTTTGGGTCCACTTAGATTTCAATTAACAAATAGTAGCTTTGCAGCTCAATCATTTGTCAATATATTTGTTCCTTTGTTATAAATTGTATATTTTGTTTATTTAATCTTAGATTTTGTAATTAATGGTATGTGATTTGGTAATTAATGATAATTAATTAATTAATGGTAATTTAAAATGGTAAATTACGTATAAATTACGGTAATTTGTATCGTAATTTACAGCGTAAATTACGACTAATATCACTGATTTTAAGGGAAGGGAAACCTTTATGTGTAAATATATTTTAAGGAAAGGGAAACTTTTGTGGGTAAATTTTAAGGGAAGGGAAACTTTTGTGTGTAAGTTTTAAGGGAAGGGAAACTTTTGTGAGTAAAATGTTCGTATTCATAGTGTTTCCTCAAGACTTCCTTGAATGAGGAACCCCTTAGATTGTGATTTTTTTATGCAACTGCCTTACTACAATCCCATTCTAAGGGGTTCCTTACTGAAGGAAGCCTCGAGGAAGCACTATGAATACGGACTTAAGTTTTAAGGAAAGGGAAACTTTTGTATGTAAGTTTTAAGGGAAGGGAAACTTTTGTGCGTATTTTAAGGGAAGGGAAACTTTTGTATGTAAATTTTAAGGGAAGGGAAACTTTTGTATGTAAGTTTTAAGGGAAGGGAAAACTTTTGTGGTATTTTAAGGGAAGGGAAACTTTTATGTGTGTTCTAAAAGGGATGAGAAACTTTTGTGTGTAAATTTACACCTAAATGCTAAATTTGAAACGACAAACTAGTACACTACCCCTGAAAGCCTATCGCACAAAAATTATTTGTGTATTGCTCGTCAAGTAGATAGGTACTATTAAAAAATATTTATGTGCAATGGTTTCTCTCCCTTGAAATACACTCACTCAAAAAAAGGCTTTCCTTCTCTTATCAGCACGTTTTAAGAATAATCCATTCGAAAATATCTATAAAAAACGTTCGAACATAACCTAAAAATCGTTACTTTTAAAAGGCAATAATTCCGAAATTTACGCATAATCCGCAAATTTTATTGTAGAAATACGTTCAGTGTAAGCTAAATTAACTATTTTTTTCATAGAAAATGTTCAGCGCTTATGGACATATTCTTTACTAGAACCATATTTTTTAATGTAAAATGTAAGTACATACCTTGTACTTTGAAATCCGTAGTAACAAAACTTTACACAATTAACAGTTTTTCTGGTATTTTAATTAACAACACCACCGTTCCTCAAAATTCATTTAAATAGTAATTATTACTCGGATATACTTACTTTGGATGACAAAATCAATGTGAGTAAAAAGTCTTTATTGTGCGGTCTTTACTGTGCGGTGTTTTCATTTCCAATTAACTTTATCTGACGGTTTATTCCCATAGTAACAATTGTGATCACCATCGTTACTATGGGAATTAATCGACATATAAAAGTTATTTGTAGATGAAAAGACCGGACCTTAATACAAATTTTGCTATTAAAAGTTCCTGTTTATTTTATATTTTGGCAAAATGCCACATTTAAGTTTCGCTCAGAAAGTAAGAGTACTGCCTTTACCAGGTAAAGTTTGAACAGAAAGAAGAGTCGCTGTGAAATTTCAGTTTATTCAGTTTGACATTCAAATCTTTCTCTGCGTTTTGACAGAAACATAACTTTCTCCATGGCCTTCTAAATGAATAACGAGTTCTATCTGGCCTGGGCAAAAGTGCAGTTCAAGTGTGCTCCGCTAAGCACTGGTTATTGGGCGCTTTCTTAACCTAAAATTTTGACAGTTCTATTACCTGTGAATGGTGGATGAGTTCGTGTAAGAACAATTAATGTTATTATTGTAACGGGAAAAGACAATTCGGCTTTGGACAGTTCGGCATTAAAGTTCGCGTTAGACTTTCGCTCGGCTGTTAAAATAAATTAGGTAAAAGGTTGTAAATAATTTAGTGTTAGTGTTATATTTAGTATAACAATAGTGTATTGTGTCACAAGGGCAGAAAGTGAGCATTAGCAGCCCGTGGCTATGAGCTGCACGAGCGAGCAAAGCGAAGCGAGGGCAGCTCATAACTAAGGGCTGCTAATGCGTTTCTGCATGTGTGACACACAACTGTTTTTCGCCTAGCCCTAAATCAAATTCAAGCTTTGTTTAAAACTTACGTTTAATGAAAAATTCTGTGAAATGTCAAAGCGCGCAAATGAAAGTCACTGTGTTGCTAGGTTACGAACATAAATCGTGTTGTGATATGTTTAGCAGCCCTAGGGCAGATAAACATTACTTACCGTCACATTTTTAGGGTTAATATGAGTTACTTTCGCATATGCTAGGCGAAAAATAAATTAGTTTGCTTTTAAATAAATAAGTTTATTAACTATTTCGTGTTTTGTTTTAAAATAAAAATTAATCGAACCCTTAAAATCGTAACATTATGTTGTATTACGTTCATTACAATATTAATTAATTTTGCGTAACTTCACTTTGATTGAAAGTATGTAATGACAGTATCCGCCACTCGGCGCCCGGTAACCAATGCCAAAGTCGATTTTTGGCGTTTTCTCGAGCACAAAAATTCAATGTAAATTTTTCAAAACGCCCAGGCCAGATAGAACTCGGTCTTCATTTAGAACGCCATGACTTTCTCAATAAAACCCTGATTTACCAAATGTCTAAATATGCATGGTATGTCATTTTCTTGCCCGGAATTTATGCCCGCTACTGTACATATAAATGTCAGAAATGAATCCTTGAACATATTGAATGTAAATCTACACTGAATCAAAATAAAACTCATGTAGGGTAAAATGAATTCAATAACTATAATAGGCATTTTCGATAATTGGAGCGGTATATACCGGTTAGTCTATTTTCTCACTCTTACATGCATTACACGCATTCGTTCTATCTTACTTGTCTACCTCGATCCATGTACCGCTCCAATTATCGAAAACGCCTAGTATTCGATATTTCAAACTTTCGTGTTTCTCACTTAAATTCGGTGGACTTTACAATAAAAATGTGAAATATAAAATTATGTAGCTCTTTTAAATATTTTTCAAACAATTACAGTCTTTTTCTTTTGCTTTTCCCCTTTTGTCAATTATGTTTCCGAATTCGTCAAATGACTTTCCTTTAGTTTGAGTCATGGCGTCACACGAGACAGTCGCTAAACCAAGCTATATAAACAAAACCTGCAAAACGTGTAAACAGACTGCCTTATCAGGCCTAAAGTGTATCTCGTGCGGTTCCATATCCCACAACAGTTGTGTGGAATTATTAAAAAAAGAAAAGAACATTACTGTTATTGATAATAAATCAATTAATTGCTGTATAAATCTTGATAACACAAGTGAGGTGCCCATGCGCGTTGACCAGAGTAGAAGGATGGCTCCTCAAGAAGAAAAGGATGCACGCATTGTCGAAATTGTATACCTTAAGGAGCTGCTGAAACAGAAGGACCTGGTGATAAGCAATCAGTGTGACGTAATTAGTTGTCTTAAGCAGCAAGTAAGTCTACTAAATAATGTTAATGATTTCACGATCCAGCGGAGCAAAGTCAATACAACTCATATAATCTCTGTGGATAGAGACAACAATCCTGAAATAAACAAAGATCAACAGTCATACGCAAACTCGTTAAAGGATCCTCCTTCCAAAAGTCGCTCCGTGCCTGCAGCCAAGGCTGCAGCTAACAAAAACAAGAATGCGGCGGAAAGTGTAAACACAACCGTACCAGCTTCGCAGGAGCTGCGAGAAAAAACAATAAATACTAAAAATGCACCTTACAATGCACAAAAAAATGCTTTTAAGCCTGAAACTAAGCCAGTTATTGGCTCCAATAAAGCAGTCTCAACTGCAGCAGCGGTACCGAGGAAAGGATACATACACGTTTCCCGAATGCAACCTGATACTACAGAGGAATCCTTATGCAATTTTTTAAAAGCATCTGCACCTACCATCAATTTCTTATGTGTAAAACTAAAAAGCACAGAAACGATTTCATCTTTCAAGGTTGAATTTCCTTTGGAGCATCTACAAGAAGCTTACGATCCCGATATCTGGCCGGCGGGAGCAACAATCAAAAGGTTCTTCTTCCCAAGGACGAAAAATTTTCAGAACGTGCGTCCCAATACTTTGAACAGGTAGAGGCTACTTCTCTCAGAATATGTCAACTTAATGTTCAATCCTTATTCAACAAAGTTGATCGTTTAGAAGTGTTTATTAATAACTGCAACCCTGATGTGATCTGCATCCAAGAACACTGGTGCAACAGTGTATCAATTAATCTGATGAATCTTCCCGGATATCAACTGAAATCACACTTCTGTCGTGAAGAGCACAGGGGTGGAGGAGTGCTAATCTATGTCAAATCGGGACTTGCTTCCCTACCTTTTGAGCTTACGTCTTATTGTACTGAGTCGCATTTTGAAATCTGTGCAATTAAAATCAAAGTTGGCGCTCTACAAATCTGCATACTAAATATATGTACATATATAGGCCACCTAGCGTTTGTTTGTCGACCTTTTTTGATAATCTTACTTCCATTTTGCTAAAATGTAATTCATTCGCTTCTAGAGTATTCGTCTGCGGCGATCTAAACATTGATTATTTAAGTAACGGTAAACCTCGGCAATTGTTAAACGACCTTATCGACAGTTTTGGCTTAAGCGTCACTAATAACCAACCTACCAGAGTATGCACGAATACCACTAGTTTGACTTCAACTACCAAAATTGACTATATAATCACCAATGTACGTCACTTAGAATCCTGTAACTCAAAAATAATCCACCCAAACTTGCGTTGCTACTCGATGTAAATGTTTCGGTTAAGATTACAAATAATCCCGTGGTACCTTGTTATAAAAAATTTACTAGTAAATCACTTGATGTATTACGTGACCGTCTCTCGAAACAGAATTTTAATTCCAATTATTTAAGTTCGGGTGCGCAAGATGTTAATGCGGCGTTCAATGGTTTTGTGAATGCGCTAAATAGTGAGATCGAGGCATCTTTATGTATCACAAAATGTCCTTGTAAACCCTTGGCGTTTGGATGGATCAATGCATCAACTAAGGAGACTGGTGATGAGCTAAAAAATCTGTACTGGCTTAAGCAAAGTCTCGATGTACCACAACTATACGAAATTTACAATCAAAAGAAAAAATCATACAAGAAATTCATTCAGAAAAATCAAATAATGTAAACTAGCCTTAGGACACACAACTGCTTCTCGAAACGTGACGCTTTTTGAAATTTCTTCATGTTCTTCAGTGATATACAAATTTACATGAGGGTCTGCTGGAATGCTAACAGATTTACAGTCTTCCATATTGAATCTTTTTAATAATTGGCGAATATAATTCGCTTGATGGATGAAAATGGAACCGTCGTGATTATTACGTTCAGTTTCCAAGCCCACATACATATTTAGTTGGTGCATTTATCGTCACTTCAAATTCTTTCTGGAGTTCTGTCAATAAAATAGGTGATATTTCTTTTCCATCGGGGATAATTAAACCGTTTTCATATTAAAAAATCCTTTATAAACACAGCCATCGGCAGTAAACTGTACAAATCCAAACTTTTTAAGAAAGGTATCAAATCTAGTGTTCCAATATCGAGATAACTGCTTAAGTCCATACAGCGATTTTTTTAACTTACACACGAAATTTTCCTTTACATCAAGCCCATCAGGAGGTAGCATGTAAATATCTTCTTCAAGACGACCATACAGAAATGCAATTTTTACATAAAATTGCTTATGTGATAATTTAACTGAGCTACCGTCGATAAAAGAACTCTGATGAAATCGAATCTCGTCGTAGGTGAATAGGTTTCAAAGTAGTCTACACTTGCCTTCTGACTGAAACCTATAGCACATAGTCTTGCTTTGTTTCTTACAATTTGTCCATCTTTGTTATTTTGAATTTGAAAGACCCATTTGGAACCGATCGGTCTTTTGTCTGGTGGCAATTTTTGTAGTGTCCATGTTTCATTCACTCTTCTTTAATGCCGACAATTCTTCTTTTATAGCTTCTCTCCATTTCTCTGCTTCTGGACTCGTCATGGCTTCCTGATAAGTTTGTGGTACCGCGACTTCATTAAAATTGGATTGATATCGATCTGGATGTTTTATTTCATTCCTGGAACGAAGATTATATTTGTTTACTGATGGTTCCAGGTTTTGATTTTGCTCTTCACGCTCAATTATCGAAAATGCCCATTGTAATTTTCTTCTTTGGGTAAATAAGCAATAACTGGTATCAGATCCGTTTCAGCAAATAAAGGCTAGTTTCATAATGGAATTTAAAGGAGACTTTAAATTTAAAGTCACCCTCAGATGTCAAGACAAATATAAAAACACATTTGTTTACACATCTGAGTGTGACTTTAATTTTGAAGTCTCCTTTAAATTCCATTATGAAACTGGCCCTTACTACAAAAAATGCAATGGAAAATAAAGGGTTTATCAATATGGGTTACCTACAATTTTATTGGAATAAAACTCTAAATATTCAAAGAAATTCGGAAATGTTTATTAAATATGAAAATATGAAACATCCCAATTATGTGTGAAACACAATGTCGGCCAAATGACCACCGCAGCTCCTTTGGCAGACCACAATCCGCTTGATGAAATCTCCCGCATGACATTTTCGCATGTTTCTCGGATGTGCATTGGCCATCGCGTTCATGTGATTTGATGCTGCTCGATTTATTTTGTAGGGATATGTAAAGGGAAAGGTTTACACTACCCATCCACAGAATATTCAACAACTCAAACTCGAAATCCAACTTGTCATCGGCGAAATTCCGAGAGACATGTGCGAAAATGGGAGATTTAATAAAGCGGATTGTGGCCTGCCAAAGGAGATGCTTCATATTTTCATATTTAATAAACATTTCCGAATATCCTTGAATATTTTTAGTTTTACACCAATAAAATTATAGGTAACCCGTATTGGTAAACCTTTGTAATGAATGTAACTTCAAATTTAGCATTACGGGGAGATATTTGGCGCTTTAGCATTACATCTTTTAAGGGCCAGTTTCATAATCGAATTTAAAAGAGACTTTAAATTTAAAGGCAGTTTCAGATGTCAAAACAAATAAGAAAACACATTTGTTTACACATCTGAATGTGACTTTAATTTTAAAGTCTCCTTTAAATTTGATTATGAAAGTGGCCCTTAAATGGCAAACATTTAAAAGATACATTTTGACCGTAATTGCATTTCACTTTAAATTTTTTAACAGGTCCCATTACATGCCTTAAATCTTTAAATACAGTGACCACAATCGCACCATTAGATTTACGAAATCCACAAATCAAATTTCGACTTTTCTTCAGAACAATACGATACTGTAACGTTTTTATTAAAAAAATATAAACTAAAAAAACCACCATTCCATCCGACTGTGGGTGTAGCGCAGTAGTTCTGGTTTTCCTAATGCCGAGTAAGGTGCACATCTTGTGGAATAAAGCAGACTCAAAATTTCTTCCTTGGACTGCATGCAATTCCGTCAGTTCACCAAATCGACTTATCCATTCCCTAATCAGCCTTTCAGCAACAATCGCAGCCTCTTGACTTGGAAGGGCGTGTGCTTCGACCCATTTGCCGAAGTAATCCATCACCACCACAAGGTACTTATTCCCGTCGTTGATTTGTGGAAATGGCCCTGCAATCTCTTCGGCGATTATTTCGAAAGAACTTCCGACATTGTACTGTTTCATCTGTGCTTTGCCGTTCTTGTGGGGTCCATTACTCGCGGCACATAATCCACATTTTCTACACCAGTCTTTTACGTCTCCCTTCAATTCACCCAGTAGAATCGCTCACATACCTTCTCAGTGGTGTTCTTCACGTCCAAATGTCCTCTAGAAGTTCCATCGTGAAGTTCTCCCAAAACTTCGGACATTCTGTTCTTGAGAACTAACAACTGCATTTTCCGTTCCCTGCCCTCGTTGTCCTCTAGTGTACGTTTCAGGAGGTCATTGTCCACTACTAGATCCGGGTCATTTTCTTGATGTTGACCTGCCTCTTCTGATTGCCATCGCTCGTCTACTTCGGCCGTGTGTGCAATCTGGGCCAGCTTTTCTTCCAAACGACTACAGTGCCTACAATCTTCTGATCAAGGTCTTCTTGACAGGGCATCAGCATTTCGGTGGCTTACACCTGCCCGATGTGGGATTTCAAAGTCGTACTCCTGAAGTCACTCGATCCAACGTACCACCCATCCTCCGGGATTTTTGAATCGAAGGATCCACTTCAACGCCGCATGCTCCGTTCTTAATAAGAAATGTCTCTCCTACAGGTTTTTACAAAAGTGCTCGATGGACTTCACTATAGCCAAAAGTTCTCTTCTGGTGACACAATAGTTTTGCTCTGATTTTGACAGCACTCTACTAAAATAACCAATCACCTTTCCTTGCTCACTTTGGATTTGAGAGAGCACTCCACCAATACCAGCATTGCTGGCATCTGTGTCCAGGATAAACTTTACTCCGTGTCGCCGATCTTACGACTTCGTTACAATACAAATATCGAAGAGGACATAACAAAATATGGCACACCTCTCAGATATTGACATAATCAAATGTGATTCATGATATCTCTTCATTTAAAAATTATATAGTTGCTAAGGTTTTCTATTAATTTTAAATCTTTTTTTTATAGTTAAATTTCTCTATGGTCATAATCACTAGCAGTTTAATTATTTTAAGTGAAACTTGGCAGGTACCTTTAATTAAAAACTAAACATTCATTCAGCATCATCAAATATCATTACAATAAAAGTTTATTGCGCGTCGCAGCCAGGACTTTCACCCCCACCCTTTATATCTTCGTCGTTTATGGACTAAAAAAAGCAAAACTTGGTAGGAGTATGTATTGATTACAGAAGAATTTCCTACTATGTCAAACCTCTTGTTTTTAAACAGCTTTCTGTTGTTACAGAATTGATGCTATTATGGTAAATACATACACGATTATAAAAGAAACTGACTTGTGAAAGAACGGTAACAGTAATTAATTTATTTTCTGTATTTATGACGTCGGGGAAAAACTTCATCGGGTGATTCCTATGAGTAATTCAAATTAAGAAATTCAAATAACCGATAATGCTTTCTAATGGAAGTGTAGCTCATGTTATAAACTAATATAACATGTCAATCAATCAAAGCTATAGGTAGGCTTATTTCTTATTTTATTTGTTACCTATGAAAACAAAAATTAGTACCTTAACATCGTCTTAAAATTGTAAACATTCAACATGTAATAAACTTTGAAGGGCTACACATCCGTTAGAAAGCGTTATGAGACCCATGCTTATTTGAAGTTTTTTATTTGAATTACTCATAGGAATCATCCGGTGAAGTTTTTCCCCGGCGTCATAAATCACGCTGTATTAAAGGTAAAAGTGTTCAAAATCTTAACGTTTGATCCACATTTTTTCTACAATTCATAAAGAAAAGAAGCCCTTTGAAAATAATAAACTTTTATCCACTATCACATTATAATTGGACTTTTATCCACACTTATGAAGCATTTTAAGTGACCTATTAACCACTAGTGGAATAAAGTAACTTTATTCCACTAGTGGATAATAATAAACAACGTACCATAGCAACCAGTAAGGTATGACAAAGCCTGTCACGTTTCATTTTACGAATAGGAATATTTTTTAATTAAATTCGCTCATTCTGATTCCATAAATGTGGTGATTGTGGATAAAACGTTGTATTGCATGCGTCTTTCAGATGCATTTTATTCAAGAAAATGCTATCTAAAAAACTTATATAATAAATAACTATTAAAGTAATGATGTTTGATGAAGCAGCATGAATATTCAGTTTTTAATAAAGGTACCTGCCAAATTTTAGCAAAATTCATCAGTAAAAATAACGAAGATATTAAAGGTGAAAGCCTTAGTTGGAACACGTTTTATAAAAAGCGTAATTAAACTATTGTAGAGTTTGTGCAAAGGCACTGTTACCTTATAAATGCAACGTTACAAATTAGAAAGGGTAATTTATATTTCAAAACGGAAGGGAAAAATATAAAATTCGTTTTCAAGCAGCAATTACATTTGCTAATGTATAACGATTGCATTTATAGCGTAATGGTGTTTGTGCAAACTCTGTATTTTAAATATCTGAACACATAAAAATACATTTTGTGAATAATTTACCTCATCAGCGGTTGTGACTAATTAATAATGCACCCTCGATTCGAGACCATTCAATTTGAAAGCCCAAAAAATTTTAACAGGCAATCCCCTGGCTGCCATAAAAACTGTGCTGCAAAATACAGGCACTGTAATTAGGAATTTCATTACGATGTCGTACCCTTTTTAAATTTAATTAATTTACTTTCGAATAAGTGGTCTCTAATTTTCCCCTACAATTTCGACTGCGTTGTTGACTTCTTCGATTAATTGATTTTTTAGACGCTCCTACCACCTTACATATATTTCAATTCATATATTTATTTAAAAGGCCAAAGTTAACAGTTAACTTTGTTTAATTAACTTATGTACCTGTTTACCGAATTTTGTAGATTTGCCTCTCAAAAAATAAAGTGTAACAATATTCATTTTCTTGATTGAATGGTCTCTGGGTACACAGAGGGTGTTTTCAAATAATTTCAGTTTACATTATAAGGATATCTTGTTTGTCAAAGCGATTGTGTAAACTTTGTTTTCGTAAACAATTAATTGTTTTCCCGCTTAAGCAAACAGATTAATCCTAATTGATTGAAAGGGTGGGCATTTCAGTGTAGTGATTTTTATTTGGCAGGATTTCGCCGAGCGAGGGGACGAGAACAGCCTGATTATGGAGAGGATACTCATATTAATACGAAACGTTTTGTATGTGCCTGCCGACCCGGATTCTGAAAAGCGACCCGATAATGATGCTAGCGTTCACGATCAGGTAATTGAATGAATGAATTTGTTTATGCTGCTAGAGTTATTAATATCCAGATTTGTCAAAAAACAAAATTATTTTTGAAAATTATCGGGCTAGCGGTCCATAAAAGACTTTTTTTATTTTTATGCTAAGCTTTCGGCAACCTTTATTGCCTTCATCAGAGCAAAAACTACAAGAGGAAGGTTAAAATGATTGAATTAATTCAAATTAAATAACGTATATATTTTTTTAGTTTAAATTACATTCCAAATTAAAATGTTCAAGATTTCAAAGTATTTGTCGAAAAACGAAGTTTATTTATTTTCAAGGATAGTCTAGATTTAGAAAATTGGTTGAAAATATCATTACCTTTGGATTCTGTTATTCCAAATTACGATTGAAATCAAATTTTATTAAATAAACTCCTGTTCAAAATTAACGCACCACTTATACCGTGGTTTTATTTTAATACGAAACATTGCTGTAATATTACTATGGAAACTAATACCAATTTTTAAAAATGTCGTTGCATGATCGTCGTCGGTAGGGTTACTCATGTCATATCAAATTTGTCCATTTTAATTTGGAACATCTGTCAGGTTAGGTGAAGAAAGTTAGTGAAAATGTATCAGGAAGAATTACCCCTTGACAAGTAACTAATGCAATTTGTTTTATCTGTGGTGGTTGCCCAACGGGATCCTAAGTCATAGACTTGTCAAGACCTCAGGAGCGGGAGTGTATTTGAGTGTGTGTAAAGTGTAAAGTGTAAAGTGTTCCATGGCTTTGTTACTTTCAAATCTCCTCGCCGTTTAAGGGGAAGCAGTGTCGAATTTTATCCCAAACACTGAAGGGTTTAATTGAAATTAACCTCCGCCCACAATAATTTTATATCCGTAGATACGTATTTCGGCAGCTAAGCTGCCATCTTCAGTACAATTTAAAACACTAAATGAAATCTAACAGCTACCTACCTACCTAATCATACTATCTATACTACTAATACTATCTAAAAAACCAAAATTAACACTAAGAAAGCGACTGTGGTTTAAGAAATAATTTCCGCCCACAATAATAACAGTCGAAACCTACCAAAAAAGCAAATCAAATAAAACGGAAACGAGTATTGGTCTAATATCCGAAAAAGGTTCTTATTCTCCCGAATAAAGAACTTTTGTAAGTTACTTAATTCCTGTTATTTGATATCGCTTGAATTTATCCCTGAAAAGAAATTATATACCTATATATGTATATGTATACAATACACCTATATATATACATGCACAAATCGCCAAAAAGCAACCTACAGATTAGAGCAGATCACACCCACACACTACAAGTTAAGAGCACTTTACGATATTTATCTCGGAGAATCCTCTCCTTATCACATATCCAGTGCAAATGCCACAGTCTCCTTTACTAATTTTTAGTTTTTACTGAAGGGTTTAACAACTTTATAATCGTTTAGGAAATTGCATGGAGGTAAATGAAGAAATTTTTGAAAACTTCTTGTGGTGTTTGTTTTGAATTAAAGGATTTCTGTTTTCCTTATGTTTTAAGTTTACTTACTTTAAACAAGAATAAACTTATCTAATGTAATTGAAAGAGTCGCTATTATTTTGTAGTACAAGTATATCTAAATCACTAATAACAGAACAGATTCATGACAGCTGTCATCGCATGTTCTATTTTAAAAAGGACAGCTTAATTTACAAATTTTAAATGTTGCTATGGATTCTCAGATTTATACGTAACAGCAATACACTCGTGTAGCTATACTCGTTCAAATCTATGTAATACATTTCGACGCATAAAAATGCTTGTGTCTTAACAGGATTCAGCGTTTCAGCAATGTGACTTCAAGCGCCAAATGACTTGCTGCAAACGTATTAGACCAACGCCCACTGAATAATAGGCCTGCTCAAAGCAGTGGGAGAATACCCCGAGAACTTGAGACAATGCCGCGCGCGCCGCGCCGTTACCTGACATATTATTTATCTAATGCCGAATGTGTAATGCGGAGTCAGAGTTGACCATAAATTTATTATTGTAAAATTAAATATATTCATAAAACTAATTCCAACATGTTAAAATATAAACAATGCACGTGTGTGGAATATAATTATGTAAACTCACGAGCACGAGTTTAAAAATAATGTACTCAATTATTTTTGTTGTTTCCAATATCTTTACATTAAAAAAAGAAATAAATCATTTGAAACAATTGGAAATATGAACGATATAGCAGAGTTAGCTGAACTACATACAATACATAATAGTTCTAACTACAATTGTCTAGGAGTCGCAGCGAGGACTACTATGATTCTTAAAAAAAGGAAATTTTTAATAATTAAAAAATAAGTTATCTTAATAATTAAATACGAGATGTAATAATAATACATAATTAAAACAGATGAGTTACTTTCACACTGCGGTACTGAACATGAAGTGACCATTTTAAATTAATCAGTAAGCGCATTTACGTACGCGCTAACAGTTCAACGGCGAGACGCGTACTGACCGAGTCCCCCGAGAATCTTGGAGTCCCCCGAAATCTCGATGTTCCCCACTATCTAACTTCGGCCTATGTGAAGTAGGCGTTGATTAGACGGTTTAAGTAAACGCTGATGTCACTCTGACCTTAGCAGATTAATCTGAAGTTTTAATAAATGCCGATTTAAAAAAATAGCAACTTTACCAGAAATAAAATGATTAGCTGTTAATAATTTTCAGTACCTGCACACATAAAAGACCTGGGATACTAAACAACACTCTGGTACAAAACGTATTTAAAAATATAACCTACAAATTTATTCCTCGAAAGCGCTTTAAAAGCAGTCAGCGAAAAATTTTTGACTGTAATTTTCTGCAACCGCTTTATGCAGTCGCTGTATGCAGCGCTGTCGTCTAACGTCAACGCTGTAAAAAAACATGCAGCCGCTTCAAAGGCTGGATTCTGTTAGACACAAGCAATGTTTCATGTTAAGGTATTTTTTATTGCATTTTTATAATTGGAGATATGACTGATGTTTTATACCAGATCATAGGTGGCTTGCTTCATAATAAATAAAATTTGACAATATTACGTCTTGTTAATGCATCAAACTGTTCATTAGATGAAGTTGTTTTATTAAGGTATACAATTAGCTTAAGTTCAAATTCAAGTTTAACATTGGTTTCCTCAAGTAATAAGTTTTGAAAACTAGTGAATATCAAACAGAATATCAGTTTATATTCTTTAATTCCAAAAACATGAATCGACCACGATATTTATCTACTGAGGAGTGCGTAAGAGCATCAACTTTGTTAGACGAAGGACGAAGTATGCGTTATGTGGCCAATTTGCTAGGTGTTGACCATTCTACAGTTAGTCGGATGATTACAAGATTCAGAGAAACTGGCTCATATGTAAGAAAACGAGGACAGGGTAGAAAGAGGATTACAAGTTTAAGGAATGAGCGTTTTCTTAGGCAACAGGTTTTAAGAAACAGGAGGTGCACAAGTTCGGAGCTCAGTAATGAACTCGCAACAGTTAGAAATGTTAGGATATCAGCTGTAACTGTGAGGAGAAGGTTAAGAGGATCCGGGTTATCCAGTAGAAGCACACCACAGCAGTACAGCACACAGAGTGGCCAGATTAAGATTTGCGAGAGAGCATGAACATTGGTCCGTAGACGACTGGAAGCGAGTCTTGTTTACCGATGAAACAAGAGTAAGCTTAAAATCACCAGATGGTCGTGAACGAGTATGGCGCAGGCCTGGAGAAAGATTTGCTGCCTGCAATATTTCTACACGGGAACCATTTGGTGGAGGGTCAAAAATGTTCTGGGGAGGAATCTCTTTCGACGCCCGTACAGACCTAGTTCCTATTCAGCAAAGGTCAATGAATTCTCAGTTTTACCTGGAGAACATTATTCTGAGTTATGTTATGCTCTTTGCGCCATTTATAGGCAATAACTTTATTTTCATGCAGGATAATGCTCGACCGCACGTTGCAAGAGATGTGTTGAATTACTTAAATGAGGTCAATATTCAAGTATTGGACTGGCCACCTCGTAGCCCAGACTTGAATCCCATCGAGCACTTATGGAATACTTTAAAAAAAGCAGTGAGGTTTCATCTACCCCCTCCCAGAAATCTTCATGAACTAGAATATCTCGTTCTTTCAAAATGGGACAACGTTTCACAAGAAACTATCCAGAATTTGATAAAAAGCTTACTAAGACGAATTCAGGCAGTCATCAGAGCTAGAGGTGATGATGCTACACGTTATTAGATTTTTATAAAATTCAGTTTTTGTTTGTTTACGGTGTTCAATAAATTTGTTATTTAAAATTTTTATCTCTGAAAGTTTAATTTGTGTTTTATTAAAGATTGTTACCATAAATGAATAAATGTATTGCTGAAATGTTGTCTAATTATCTGTTTTATGTTAAGATAAACTATTGTTGAATAATAGTTGCAAAAATACAAAGTTATCAGTGATTATTGTAGTGGTGTGTTAATTTTGAATAGGAGTTTATTCATAAGCTAAATTAAGATTTTGAATATCCGATCGAAAATTCATAGAATTGCTGTTTTTTTTAATATGAATTAATTCTAAGAATCTTGCACGGTAATTGGTTTCTTTTTCTAAAATTTTAGTGTTATTGAAATCTAGTAAATGATTTTTTTCTTTAAAATGTGCTAAAGCACTAGAATTTTTTTCTTTTTTAGTTATCAATCTACAATCAGATTTATGTTGTGATAGTCGTGATTTAAGCCAATTGGAAGTTTGTCCTATATAAACCTGATCACATTCAGTACAAGGAGTACAATAAACAATACCGTATTGATTAGAAGGCGGGATTTTATCCTTAGTTTTACTAAAAAGATTATTAATAGTTTTTAAATTATATTTCGCTTTTGATTTCGATTATTTTGAGAATTATTATTGTGAATATTATGAAAATTTTGATTTTCATTTTGATTATATTGAAATAAAATTTTATTAACTAAATTTAAAGGATATCCATTATTACAAAAAAGATTTCTTAGTTTAATTAAATTCTTTTCTAAAAAATATGGATATACTATACATATTAAAAAAAAACAGTAATTCTATGAATTTTCGATCGGATATTCAAAATCTTAATTTAGCTTATGATATTTAATAAAATTTGATTTCAGTCGTAATTTGGAATAATAGAATCCAAAGGTAATGATATTTTCAAACAATTTTCTAAATCTAGACTATCCTTGAAAATAAATAAACTTCGTTTTTCAACAAATACTTTGAAATCTTGAACATTTTAATTTGGAATGTAATTTAAACTAAAAAAATATGCAAGTTATTTAATTTGAATTAATTCAATAATTTTAACCTTCCTCTTGTAGTTTTTGCTCTGAGGAAGGCAATAAAGGTTGCCGAAAGCTGAGCATAAAAATAAAAAAAGTCTTTTATTGACCGCTAGCCCAATAATTTTCAAAAATAGTTTAATTCCCAACGGTCAAAAAACTCCTTGTTGCATAAAAAACAAAATGTCAAAATATTTTTAAAATTGTCACCAGAATGCTTTCTAATGAATGATTGGTTTGTCAAAGATTTGAACGCACGAACTCAAATTTCTCTATCACTGAACATAAAAACTTTTGTAATCCTATATTTTCTATGAAGATATAAATATTTCTGTGAAATTATGTCACATCAACTTTTGCATAAAAATTAAAAATGTAAATTTAAATCTATGCAAAAAATGACATTTCTGACCAGAGTATAAATTTACAAAAAAAATCATTACAAAAATTTATATCTTGAAAATATGAGGAAATCAAGCAAAATGAAACTCATATACAGTGAAACTTGCTTATAACGAGCACTGGTTATAACGAGAACTCGGTTATAACGAGGAAATTGAAAAGTCCCGTTTCTCGATATGGTAAATTACATATAAAAATATTTGTTTAAAACGAGTTCGTTTATTACGAGAACTTGCTTATAGCGGCCAATTTTGTAATTTTTTTTCGTTTTACCTTGCATATAGCGAGTTTAATTTCAAAAAATTTCAAAATAATTTTTTGTTTGATGTAGAAGTACGTACTATGCCCCACAAAAAAATCTAAAGACGACGAATTAATTGTTAAAAAAAATTGTTCGCTTGTTTTTTTGCGTATTTTTTACGTTATCATAAAACAAGCAAAATAAATTGTTTAAAATTGTATTCAAACTTATTAGTTTATTAAATAAACACAAAAAAGCAAGAGTACAGTTGTCCCAGATTCTTTTGGTGTTCATAGTACATATCACATATTCATATATTTTTTTCATTTATAACGAGTACTTGCATATAACGAGCAATAAGCGTGGTCCCTTCAGCCCTCGTTATATCCGAATTTTACTGTACTTGACTAAAACATAGATTTCTCATCCTTCGATGCAGAAGAATTTCCTCAGTCATTGCAGCTGATCTTGTTGTAGACTGGTTGACAAAAGTATCCTTCCGAAAAGCCGAAAAGTCGTATTGCTTTTCGGAAGGATACTTTTGTCAAACAGTGTACGTATGTGCTAATCTCTTCTCTGCTGTTGCTTTGTAGAGACTGAATATAGACGTTTGATTTGGTACATTTATGGATGCGGATGTATGGCGAAGCAATGTATTGAAACGTGCAACGGGAAGTGATGATGACTAATGAGATATTTCCAAGTGTTGCACAGATGAAAGGCGCAGTCATCGGTTGAGGTTATTAGGGCGTTTTAGAATTTCAATGAATTCGCGAATTTATTGACTGATGAAATGGAATAATCTCGACAGGGGCTTTGTATTGGCGAATATAATTTGATGTCAGGTTTCTAATTACTACTCTATTCACAAAATTTTAGGACAGTTTGCTAATGTTTACGTTAATGAAAAATGACAGTTCTGGAGGGGTGGAGTTGGGCTTAGACTGCAAGAAATGGCCCTTGAATATCTTATTTGCTGCAATTCTCATTAACTAGAACTTAAGTTATATGATTTAATTCAAACTGTAGATGAAAGTTCTGAGAGAGTAACGGCTTATTTAGCTAATTTGAAGGCTGACTTTGTCGATATCTATAGTGATAGGAAAATGTATTTAGATAACGATCAATATGAGTCAGTTACGATATGCAGAATGTCTTCATTTAGCACTTGAAAAAGGTCTTATTAACTCGTCAAGAAAGAGTAAGCGGCCTTTGGAATGTGAAATGAATGTTTGGATGTTAAGATGACTAAAGAAGTTATACATATACAGGGTGTTAATAAAAAAACTGTACACCGCTTGGCAGGTGATAGTAGAGGTCAAAACAAGAAAAAAGTTCTAATAAACCCACATCCAATTCTCAATACAGGTGTCCGCGCCATGTGTTCACTCTTCTAGAATTTTTGTTTTTTACATAAAATTCGGGAGCGATAAATTAAATAAAAAGCTGAATTTTCCGACATACCACTGGCCACCATAGGACTTCCGGTTTCGCCGGAAGTGATATCAACTTTCTTATTTTAAATGGAACGGTCTGTATATTTTTACATATTTGGAATCTACAGATCATTGTGAGTCCGAATATGTATTACTTGGTAATTTTGGTATCCATGACAACGAAAAAATTTTTTTTTGTTTTTCGGTATGCAAAGCTATGTATGGTGTATTTTCGTTCTAATGCGACCAAGTAATTCGAGAAAGCAACTTTGGTTGCACTTTGGTTTATTAACATTTTTACAGCATGTGAAATTTTCATTAGGTCGTAAATAATTTTTTTTTAACGGAACTTATTTAAAAGACACTGTTTATGCCAGAGAAATTAATACAGAAGGTGAACTTTGGCAGGGAGCTGTAAACGCTTGTCAGCAACTAAAAAATCAAGTTGCTTTCAATCAAGTGCGCGAGTCTCTTCGACGGCGACTGCAACTTTGTTTACAACAGCAAGGACGACAGTTCGAACATCTGTGATAATTTTAGTGTGTTAAATTCGTTATTGATTGTTCGATTCATTTCAATTAAACCATACTTCAAATGCCATTGAATATTGAACCTGGGTTTATTACATTTTTTTTTGTTTTGTTCTCTGCTATCACGTGCTAAAATGTGTAAAGTTTTTATATTAACACTTGTATAACGGCAATGGCTTATTTTTTCAGTTAAGCTGCCACATGCCATCCCAAATTTCATTGCAAGAGTTGATAAAGAGTTTAAAAAAATAACCCTCTATTTGTATTAAAAAATGTTTTATTAAACTGCGCTAAAAAACGCAAGAAGTTCCGTAAAAAAAAAATAATTTAGTTAATAAACCAAAGTGCAACCAAAGAAGTTGATTTCTCGAATTACTTGGCCGCATTAGAACGAAAATACACCATACATAGCTTTGCATACTGCATAGCTTTGTCATGGAAACCAAAATTACCAAATTATACATATTCGGACTCACAATGATCTGTAGATTCCAAATATGTAAAAATATACAGGGCGTTCCATTTAAAATAAGAAAGTTGATATCACTTCCGGCGAAACCGGAAGTCCTGCCGTGGTCAGTGGTATGTCGGAAAATTCAGCTTTTTATTTAATTTATCGCTCCCGAATTTTATGTAAAAAATAAAAATTCTAAAAGAGTGAACACGTGGCATGGACACCCTGTATTGAGAATTGGATATGGGTTTATTAGAACTTTTTTCTTGTTTTGACCTCTACTATCATCTGCCAAACTGTACAGTTTTTTTATTAACACCCTGTATAATATGTAGGAATTCTTTGCTATAGGGATAAATTGTAGTGATGTCATTTCTGAACCAGTACTTCGGTTTAAGACGAAAAGACGTTAGGCTTGTTACTTGAAAGATTCCATGATTATATTAGCTATAAAAAATAGAGAGATGGTATCCATTACCGTGCCTGAAATGAAGTAACTCGACGTTAAACAATATTTTACTGTGCTTCGAATTGTGTAATAACGAATTTTTCTTGAATACATTGGTGGAAGCAGACTCAATATCGAACTAGCTGGGACTTCTTACGACACACGGACCCAGTTTTGGTCGAAATTGTTGTTATGGTATGTTAGGTTTGAAGATTTTTGACAGACGATAAAACTTGGGAACTCTAAAAATAACTGGATATCCAGATTTTTTAAATTTCTGACGGAACAGAGGAAGATTTAATCAAGCTGTTTGTGGAACGTTTTTACATAAAGTGGTTTGCGTTAACAGACACTCTTTTTTGATCGCATCTCTTACGGTCTAGGACGAAGGTGGTTTTGTCTTTGTTTGCCAATTAAAAAGTTATATCAGATTTCGATTAAGATTTTTGAGAGCTTGGAATTCGGCGCAATTGAATTTGGGAGATTTGGCAGCATTAAGTTGTTTTGGGAAGTCGTGGCGACTAGTATTTACAACATGGAATGACAATTTGTTTGTGAAAGATTCAAGGATTCAAGGATGTCCTCCGGTCTGGAGGACTTTTGGAAGGAATTGAAGTTTTATTTTTTATTTAGGATAATTGATAATAAAGTGCACTTAATAACCATGCGATGATTTTAAGCATATTTAGTGTGCTCTCTTTAGAGGTCTCTTAGATTTACTGGAAGCTTTTACAGCCGTTTTTTTCTTTCTTCGCAAAGGCCACGGTCCGAAGGATTTGTCTTCTCCCATGTTTCTGTGGGTGCATTGTAAAATTTAAAAAAATAGGCATTAAATTATATTTGGATTAAAAAAAAACTCTTTGCACTAACATTCCGTTTCGACAGTCGAAAAATCGGCGAATCCATTGACATTACACCGGCTTCTATCTTTAAACACTTAAAAACATCACATTAAACATTCACGCCCTATCGCACGTAAGGTGCATTGTCCCCTCCTGCTCCAATAAATAAAGCAAATCAAAATCAATATGTATCGTAGAACTTTGAATGTGTGGAGCGACGTTTCTTCAGATGTGATATGAATATACTCTGGGATTTATTTTTCGCTCATCTACCAACTAGAAGTTTATAATAGTAGGTACTCTAAAAATTTCACTTTTTTGTCCATTTTTTTTTTCATCGGCCATGATTTCATATTTGAGACCTCATAGCAATTCTGAATAACTTTTCCGAATAATATTTTTGCGTACCTAGTAGTAAAATACCATATGTCCAAATAAATTTTTGATAAAGGTAGGTCATGGAAGTGTAAATGTATGTCTAATCTACAACACCAAACAGTTTTTTGTAGTTAATGACACATCAAGCTATAAAATGTGGCAAATTAAACTTCAGTTTTACTTAACTACTTTAATGTAATTATTTATCTTCCATGGCCTACCTTTATCAAACATTTATTTGGACGTATATACGAGTAGTATCAATTCAATCACTCACTGCGTTTAACGTATTACAGCCTTCCAATATGGCCGCTCTGCGTTTGAATTTGATTTAATTTTATTAATTTTGGAACGTTAAAATTTTTTTTTTCTTTAGAATTCGCTATTCTTATTTATTCAGTTATCGAAAAAACTTTAAAAACATATTTTGAACAAGCCCATTAATGCAGAAGCTTACCGAAGTACACTTCAAACCCTAAAAAAGGCTCTTGAACATATGCGTGTTCGTAATATCATTTTTTATAACAAAACATGAACAGATCTTTATTAACAGACATTCCCCCCATTCTGTAACTCATAACGACATCGTTAGGTACCGACAATCGTTAAGTAACATATTTTGACCAATCAGTACATAGAAATGCTTTGTATTTAAGCACTGATTAGTCAAAATATGTCTCCTAACGAATATCGGTATCCGACGATGTTGTTACGAGTTACAGAATAGGGGAAATTGTAAAAAGTTATACAAAAATAAAGTAACAATAATAAAGTAAACATTTGTAAAAGTGTAAATAAAAGTGATTGTAAACTGATGTAAAGATGATGTTTTAAAATAATTATCCTCGCCAGTAGGTTCACGTTCAGAAAATCGTCGAGGATCTAACAACGAAACTGTGAAAAGGTTGGTTTCCTTATAAACGGTGAGCAAATAAAGAGCAGCTTAGAGTAGGCGGTGCAAAGAAAATGTATGTCTGTGATTAAAAAGTCAATAAATTTGACAGTCCATGAATGTATTACAGTTATTACACTAATTAATTCGGTTAGTCACAGATATTGCATCGCCTACTTTAATCTGATTTTTATTTGCTCTTTTTTTATATTATGACGTGGTCCAGATCTATCGGCTTCAGTGTATATGGGATGTTTCTCACATTTCTCTGGTAAAGGCGATACCAAGAAGGGCAAGGTGATCGCCGGAAGAATTGTGTTTCATGATGTTTCGTCAGCTACGGCGTTCTTTATCCTTTGGCTTCATGACTCTGCTAAACTTGATGAGACTTGCTGTCAGTGTTGTCGTGGAAACCTTCTCGGGGCATTTCTTTCTTCTCCTCGCAACGACGCGACGGCCTCCGACGATGTCGGTAGGTGATGGAGTACGTGGGAGCATCTTAGGTTTATTGTGTACCTGTGTGTGCCTCTCTTCTCTCCTATTACAGCTGGCTTCGGAGTTGTTGTCGATGGACCTGAGGAATATGAGTATTGCTTGCCCTCAATAGGAGGTGTGTGTAGGTAGTTCTGACAATAAATTGCATGGAAGAGTATACAGGCTGTCCCAAAACCCTCGTTTGAGACTGAAACAGTATATAGAGAGGCGCAAAACAAACAACTTTTTTCAATACTTTTTTTTTTCCAAAAGTCAATAAAATACTGAAAAGTCATCTCCTAAAACCACCCTTTAAAAAGGAGGGAGTTAGGTGCCTTATACCTGAATTAAAAATGTTAGTTTCATAACTTTAAGGATCCAGAAGATATTGCCAAAAGAACAATATTTTCCAACCCTCTGTCAGAGCTTATAATCCTTTATTATTGACTTGGGAAAAAAAGTATTGAAAAAAGTTGTTTCTTTTGCGCCTCTCTATATACTGTTTCAGTCTCAAACGAGGGTTTTGGGACACCCGGTATGTATTGCTCCTGACAATTAAGGCACGGGAGGCTTTAGATGTGCTTCCGACAATAGTTTGCACAAAAGAGTGTCTGTATTGCTCCTGACAAGTAATGCACGGGAGATTTTGGATGTACTTGCGACAATGATTTGCACGGAAGGGTTGTGTGTATTGCTCCGGATAATTAATGCACGAGAAGCTTTAGATGAGTGTTCTCGACACTTGAGTACACAGGATGAACTGGTGTGGTGGTAAGTGTTCCCGATACTTGAGTGCACAGGATCAACTGAAGCTAAAGCGGTCTGTGTTCTCGCTTTTATAGGGCTTTTTCATAGCGGGAGTAATGTAATTCTGCTTCATTGGTCTAAGGGTGTAAACGAATCACCGATGATCAGAGCTCAGAGCTGTATCTTATTCGTCGGGGGCGGTCTTTTTGTGTTGTTTTGTCTTGTTGTCTTAGCGACCAAATTTGAGAATGCGATCTTATTTGCGGGCCAATCACGATCGAATGCAGTTTTGCTTTAATTTATCAAGGGGCGGCTAAATTGTTTATTTGCGACGATCGTCATCGTTGCTTTGTTACGCAGGTGATGCTTCGCCCGAATTTGTTTATCTGACATTGCCTGACGTTGTCAATTTGACATTGTTCGATGTCTGTCATTTTGACGTTTCTGACAACTATCATTATAGACAAAATCTTTTAAGCGGACACTAAATCGCGCACTATAAAACTTTACGTTTCACCGTCGTTCGACAGCTTCGTCAGAAGTGGAAAATATGTTGTCAAAATAAACAAGGTTGTCAACGGAAACTGAAAAAGTAACTTGATTTCTTTTTTAATTTTTATTTTTTAATCTAAAAATAATTTGAACATTATAAATGTAAAAAAATTGACAGATCTATATTCTATTTAAGGAATCGAGAAAACTACAAAATGTATCGTTTAAATTTGCAAAATCAGTACGTTTATTAATAGAATTCGACGACATTTTTATTTTACACATTTCTATAAAACGTCTTTTGAAAATACTAGACTCGTAATATAAAATATTAGTAACAGATTTTTCTAACTTATTAATAATTAATAATAATAATAAAATTAGTAATAATATTGCTAAATCTCTTAAAGTACAGCATCCCACATTTCCTAAATTATACTGCATTCCAAAAATTCACAAACCTAACACACCTCTTCGGCCAATAGTTTCTACTATAGGTTCTTCTCTATATTTCTTATCAAAATTTGTTTCAAAAATTCTTACTCAAGTTACTAGTAAATCAGAATACTTTATAAAAAATTCTTATGAACTTGTAGATAAATTGAAAAACATAGATATACCAAATAACTGTATTATAATTTCCTTAGATGTTGTTTCTTTGTTTACTAACATTCCAAAAGAGTTAGCTTTAAAAAGCATTAATGATAGGTGGATAGAAATTAAAGATTTTACAGACATTTCCAAAGAAAATTTTTTAGAAATTGTTACTTTATGTTTTGAAACATCTTATTTCGCTTTCAATGATAAATTTTATAAACAGATTTTCGGTACAGCAATGGGTTCTCCTTTATCGCCTGCTTTAGCTGAAATTGTCATGCAGGAACTAGAAAAAAGTGTCATTAACTCATTACCTTTCAATTTAACTTTATATTTTCGTTACGTCGATGATATTTTATTGATTTTGCCTTCAGATAAAGTAGACTTTGTTTTAAGTAGATTTAGCTCTTTTCATAATAGTTTACAATTTACAGTAGAAAAAGAAATTAACAATTCACTAAGTTTTCTAGATGTAAATATCATCAGACGTAATAACAAATTAATAACAAATTGTTTTCATAAACCTACGTGGTCAGGTAGATATATTAATTTTCATTCGTATACTTCTAAAAACTATAAAATTGCAACAATTATTTCTTTAACAGATCGAGCTGTTTTACTTTCTGATAAACTTTTCATTTACGATAATTTAAATTTAATAAAAAAGACTCTTGTTCAAAATTCTTATCCAATAAATCTTATAGAATCAGTAATAAAGAATCGTATTAAATATTTACAAAATTCAAAAATCCACAATAACAATAAACAAACTTCAAACAAAAAATACATATCATTACCTTACATTGAACCACTATATTTAAACACATATTCAAAAAACACAATTTAATTTTAGCTAGCAAATCTGTAAATAATTTAAATAGTATTTTCTCAAATTTAAAAACCAAAACACCAAAACTAAAACAACCTAACGTAGTTTATGAAATTAAATGTTTAAATTGTAATTCATGTTATATTGGAGAAACAAGCCAAAATTTAAAAAAACGTCTAGACCAACATAAATATCATATCCAAAAAAATAATCAAAATCATTCAATGCTTGTAGAACATTCATTAGAAAATGACCATAATTTTGATTTTGAAAATACTAATATTTTATATTACGAGTCTAATATTTTCAAAAGACGTTTTATAGAAATGTGTAAAATAAAAATGTCGTCGAATTCTATTAATAAACGTACTGATTTTGCAAATTTAAACGATATACATTTTGTAGTTATCTCGATTCCTTAAATAGAATATAGATAAGTGTTATAGTGTGCGATTTAGTGTCCGCTTAAAAGATTTTGTGATACAAATTTCATCGGACAAGAACCAACTGTAAAATATCATTATAGACGTTTTCGAAAATTCGCTCCGAGTAGAAATGTGAGAGAGAACATTTAGAGACTTAGTGCTCGTAAGAGTGAGAAAAATGGCGCTCCGATCGAATTAACGAAATCGCTTTTTGACGTTTCTGAATTTGACATTTCTGACAGCTGTCACTTTGACGTTTCAAATCAGGATCTAAAAGATGCTGTTATTTTTTATTTTTTCCATTAAACAAAGCATACGTTTGTCGAGAAAATGTTTTTTTTTTTTAATTTTTTCGTTATCTGTGAAAATAAATATTACATGTGTTATATCATTGTAAAGAGAAAAAAAGAGCGCATTCAATTGTTCCAAATCTTACTTGACGGTCCATAAGAAAAACTGAAGTTGGGAGTGAAAACTCGAAAACTGAAAGTGAAAACAAAAATTTAAAAGCACATTTAAATTATGCATGAGAAAGTGCCTTAAGAAAGTATAAATAACAAAAACATATAGATTACAATAAAGAAGTTATTGCAAAAAAAACCAAATTTGAAAATTTTGGTTTTTTGGCTATAACTCCTGAACCATATGGAATTTTTGAAGATTCAAAATAGTTTGTGACTGCTCTAATGCTTAGGAATAATTCGTTCTATTTAACAGAATTTGTATCTCTTATAATAAGCGAAATCCCCATGCTGGAAAAGTTTATCTGGGACATATAGTTTAGGTGCTCTAGTCTTTGTGACTAAAGGAAAAGTACAGTGTAAGTACTACCCAACCGATTTTATGCTGGCAGACCTACTTACCAAACCACTACAGGCACAAAGACTAAAGAAGTTGCGTGAAAAATGCAATCTTGTGTGAATGAGGAGGAGTGTTGGAAGTTGGAAGTAGCATTCACAGATTCATGAATTTATTTCAGTTTTTATGCTTGCTGTGAAAAACAAGTTGTATTTACAGATATAAAGAAAAAATAAATATTGCTGTCAGATTAATTTATTATTAATTCATAATTTCTCCTAAAACGTTGGAATTACTGAAATAAAGTCAACAACAAGGCGGCCGTGCGTGCTCTCAAAACACAATGAAAGTTTTCAAAATTTTGTTGCAAGTCGGTTTTGATTGCAGTGGATCCTCGAGCATCCTCTGTACAGCTGTATCGGCCCTATTTGTTCAGTAGAAATGAACTTGCACGGTTTTGAAAAGCAACATGGCCAGTTGAAATTTAAAAAAGAAGAGTTCAGAAGAAAAAAATCAAAATAGTACACTAAAGTTTCTTTCTGACAAGATATTTATGACTTTCTATGCTCCTTTTCTCTTTGCTCTTGTCTATGCTGTGCGCTTATCTTGTAATTGAGTCGTAAAAGTGTTTTACATTGTGTAAACTCTAGTCGCATTGTCTTCTAATAGGTACTATGGGCCCTACATCAGTCTGGAATACTTGACATAATTCTGTACCTAAGTAATTCAATGAGGGAACAGGCGTACTATATGCACGTCCTAGAATTACTGTCGTATATGTTTAGGGAGCAGTCGGCATCTGATTTGGCACAAGCTGCGTTACAGCGGAGCCAGACAGAAAAATTACGAGATGAAGCGGAACTCCTTGCTATTAGACACAAAGAATGTAATCATAAGCAGCAGAAAGTGAAAATGTATAACGGAGCGAGGTAATTATAACAAGTCATGTAATATTTTGAACGAGACATTTGACTAATATAAAAATGATTAATTGCAACATCTTTCTTGAACAAGTTTTAATAACAGTCGTTATTCTTTACCTAGTTAACTTCGCCATTCCGCGGAAAAAAATGAAATTCAAAAGAAATAATATTCCATCTATGTATTAGTTCAATGTCATGATTTACAATATTGAAATTGACTCCCAAATTCAATTTTGCAATGTGAAGTTACTTTTTTTGCTTCAGATACTGTGTGTAATAATATCCATTTAGGTTACTGATTAAATAATTGACAAGAACAACTCTGTTTAAAATTTTAATCTGTATCAAACTCGATTTTTCGATCACGGTTTAACTTTAATCTTCAGTTTATTCGCATTGATCCTATAACCCGGTATCAGTTTAACTTTAATTTTTAGTTTATTCCTTTTTCGCATTAATTCACGCGTTCTTCTCCATTAGACGTGAATGCAAGTGTGGCCGAAGGATTATAAGTAAAGTCTCGAAATTATAGGTCCGTTTGTCCGGCCAGTTGTATATTACTCACTGCTCGCGCTGATGCGTTGTATATTTCAATTGGCCGACTGACCAATATCCAGTGCCGTTTTATACAGGTATAACAAAGTTTTACGTTTTTTTTTTTTTTTGAAATTATATTGTATCGTCAAAAGTACAGCGAATAACAAAACAAAATGTGACAAAGTTGACCAAAATATTCTCGCTGTATCGGAAAAATAGTGCTTGTAGCGTCGTAGTTCGATCAGTGCCATGCGCATATCGAAGCGCATAATAATAATTCACCTCAAAGTTCTACCCATAAATACAACAAAAAAAAAAATCCCAACTATACCCTTCAACATTACTAAACCTATACATTCGGACCTATTTGTTGGAGACTTTAATTATAAAATAAGTATTACAAATCTTAACGTTAAACTAAATTGACAATTTATCAAATAAGTTGCAGTAATCTCAGACAAATGTTTTCATTTCTGCGAAGTTAATTAAATACCACTATTAAATTTTTGTAAACTAAATTTAAAAATTATTTAGTTAAAATTAAGAATCTAATTTTGTGACTAAAATCGAAGAGATTTTTTTCCTGAATCGACTGTATGTATATTTTTGTAGAAATTTCGATTGTTACTTGTATTGAGCGGTGAGTTAAAATAACTCGTGCAATGACGTCTCATTTGCAGTGGACATGTGGTGATACACGTGATGTATCGCATAGAATAACTGCTAAAACACATTTGATGCTGCAAAATCATTCCATTTTGGCTAGCTGCGAATTAGTCGTTTGCCTGAATTATTTATTAAACAAAAAAGGCAGTATGTGTAGTAAAATAAATGTAACCGTTCTATATGTTTCATCCGATCTGAAAGTTTCCCTCTCATGAATAAATTTACAGGCATTCGCGGTTTGGAGGAACGTTCGTTGTGCAATCGATGAAATCAGTTAGTGAAAATGAACTGATTTATCATAAGCCGTTGAATAAACTGGATGCACTCGATTTCGATGTGCACAAAAAAAAGCCGAAGACGCCCAAAAATCGACTACCAGTAAAAAGCGAGGTGAAGGAACGTCGTTCAGCGTACAGTATTAAATTATTCTTGAAGGAATTTTGCATCGAATTTTTGAACGGCGCGTATAATACCCTTATGTATCATGTCAAGGGTAATTTGGCACAAGCCAAGGCACAGGCTCACGACGAATCTTATTATCTATGGACCCTCCGATTTTTTATGGAATTTAATAGATGTTACAAGTTTGAAGTTAAGTTAATCAGGTAAGTTATGACTTTTTTGATACTTTTAATCCTTGCTTTAAGTTAACTGCTGCCTAATAGAACTTAACTTCGTATTTCTGGTTTGTATTACTTTATTAAAGCAAACACTCAATGTTGTTAAAAAAAAATTCATGATAAAACTCTAATTTGCGTTTGTTTTTATTGAACATTCTATGTGGAGTTTTTTTTTTGTTAAGAATGTTTTTCTAATTAAATTAAAATTAAATTTTGTCTTAATTAAAAGGTTACGTTTTGAAACTTTGTTACAGTGAAACGTTGTCAGTACAAACATTTCACTTTGTGCAACAACAGATGGAAAATTATTTTGATATGTTATCAACCGACAAGAAGAAAATACGCCTGTGGTCTAAGAGATTACACTTAGCTCTGTTGGCGTACAGAGAACTTTTGCTGACCATATACGCAATGGATAAATCTCCAGATGGGACAGTAAGAGATTCGGCACATGTAATAAAAAGCAACATATTTTACGTACTTGAATATCGCGAATTCATTCTGACCCTTCTGGTGACTTTCGACGAGCTGAAGATGTCTCAGGCATATTTGAATGACCTTATTGAAACCCAACACATATTTCTAAAGATGCTGCAAAGTTATTGCGGAAGAGATGGCGAGATCATCGTTGAAAAGAAGCCTAAAGCTAAAAGAAAGAAAAGGGAACGTAAGTTGTGACGCCCGCTAAATGTTATTTTGTTAGCATACCATTAATCATTTTGATTTCTATAGGCAAAAAACTTGGAGAATTTTCAAGCGATGCTACTTCTGAAAACATGTCAACTTGCGGTTTTGTAAACATATTTAAAAACCAAGACGTGACAAATGATTTTAGTGCTTCAAATGCTTTCTTTACAAATTTTATTGCTGTCTCGATTTCTTTTTATTGTAGAAATTTACGGTAAACAGTAAAGCTTTTAATCGCTAATAAGTTATTTTTTAGAAAAGTTTGCCGGATGTAATTCTCGAATTGCTTCTTCCCATATCGTATTAAGTTTTTGGATCGAAATTAACGCTCACTTCTATTTATTTTCCCGCTTAAAGCGAACTTGTAATTCTCGAATGAATTATTTCAGCTGCGGAATGTAACTCCAGTTTAATAAATTAAATTCGTAATTTATATTTCATAGCGAGAGGGACTGCCAAACCAGCCGTTGAAATGAATCTGGAGCTTCAGTGGGATGAGGTCGCTCCCCAACTGTCCGCTGTACTCGAGGGTCAGACCGACATCTCAACTGATGTGGTACCCTTTGATGCAACATCCGACGTTCCTATCGATGACCAGAAGTGAGTAGCTTTCAATATATGATACAATTATATATGTATTTACTTTTGTGCGATATTAGATTCATCAATTTTGATAGCGGTCATTAATCATTAAATTTAAGAAAACAAAGACAATGATAATTCGATATTGGAGTTACGTATTACATCGTTAAATTTTAATAAAATTAAAGATGTTAAGAATAAATTTCTTTGTAGTTTATATGTATTATAACAAGCGGTCAATATAAAAATGAATTAGGGTGGGCGTTGGAATTTAAATGCATGTCTTGGATAACGTCATATTGATACTAATTGTCAATCAATTGTAACACAAATAACGCGTCGGAAATGTTCTTTAACGTTAATCACACAGTTATTCATAGAGTTCAAACGTGTCCTGATGCAGCAGGCAGAGGTCATTTTACGCATCCGCTTTAATTTTTTTAAAATAAAACTGTTTTCTTGCTTTGTAGAAACGTCAAAGTGACCGAAGGAACGTCCGATGAACTAAATGCATGCATGCCTGTTTAGTTGCATCGCCAACTCTAATTCATTTTTCATTTGATCATTTCTTATTATAACTCCCGATAAATATTGAGACAACTATGAATATGGCACATGTTTTTTTATAACTCTGGTAACTAACATTAATGAATTTGTTTTATGCTTGAGAAAGTTATGTATAGGCATCATTTGAAATAAATTATGAACCTGTATATTAAATTTTACGTTATTTCTAAAAAGACCGAAAGTCACATTAATGTGCTAATATTTTATCTTTAAAATGCAGCACATATTTTGCCATTTTTACGAGCAACATTATCTGATTATATTTATTTAAATGACAACCTCAAAATAGCGGCATTATCATAATAAACGAATAAAAAGAGCATTAGTTGACTGTGAGGATATATGTAGCCATAAAACTGTCAGAAAATATTTTTTGCAGATCAGAAGCTATGAAAAGCGTCCAACGAAAGCTGAGGCAGAACGAGTTCGAAGCCGCTATAGGGCTACTAAGGGCAGCGAGGTGAGTTATTTCTTTGTTTTCTTGTGTTTGCTCGCGCAGTGTTGTTGCAAAAATTCTAACAAACACTTGCTTCTTTTTTTCACACCTACTGGTTCTCGTTAAAACTTATTTCACGCCTTGTTGTTACGACGTGCGTATTTTAACGATCGTTGT
This sequence comes from Dorcus hopei, assembly GCA_033060865.1. Taxonomy (NCBI): domain Eukaryota; kingdom Metazoa; phylum Arthropoda; class Insecta; order Coleoptera; family Lucanidae; genus Dorcus; species Dorcus hopei. The sequence goes on along the minus strand of CM065423.1, from coordinate 6,852,059 downwards.
TTTTTTTAATTTTCGTTTTACATAGCTGCTACGTCAAGTGGAAACATATATTATATAAGTGAAATGATTGATAGAAGAATAATTAATTCTTGTTGTAACTACTATGATTTATCACATAATGACAGTTTGATCTAATTTGTTGAAGTAAACCATTATATTTTGGCAAGGCTTAACTTTATTCTCTTTTTTAATTTTAATTTCTAGATTTAATTGAACGCCGTAATACGTCTGCGAATCTGGCTTTTATAACTGTATTGAAAATTCCCTAAACGATTAATAACAAAGGAAACACTGACGTTGTCGCTGAATAGGTAGTTTAAGGGCCATTCAATTGCAGGCGTCACATTAACGTTAGTCGAACAAGTCATATGCAAACACCATGTAAACCGTTGGTTTCATCTATACGGGCGTTTTCAACGCTTTGTGTATGGGCATTAGGAAAGCACCACGCTGTGTCCTAGCTATATAGATACTAGGGATGACATACCCGAATGAACTACCCGGGTACCCGTTTCGTGCTCAGGTAATCATATGAGCTCGGGTATCCCTCCAAAACTAAAGTCCGGATCTGACGCGGGTACCCGTATAAAGTCGATTACCCGTGTAAGTTTGGAAATTTCAACTTAAACGGATACACGAATCTTACATAAGTGTCCTAATGTTAAAAATAATTAAGTTCTTATCGTGTAATATCAGATAGATATATGTTTTTCCGAAACTCTGCGCTGACAATTTACACGGGTAATAACGAGTATTCGTTTATGATACTCGAGTAATAATTGCACGGGTAGTACTCGATGTCTTCCTTAGTTTCCTACTTCTACCCGGGTAATAACGGATAAAAAAAATGATACCCGGGTAACAATTATAAATTATACGAGTAGTATTCGGGTACCCGATGTCTTCCCTACCAGATACTCTGTGTGCAGTGCGGGACACCGCAGAATGGCAAAAGTATTAAACCACGAAAATTGTTCTATGGTCTTAAACTATGGGAGACTAGCGAAAATGACTCGTATTGCATTTTTATGATCTTACCTAGTTTTACGACGGGTCGGCTTAATTACGCGAATTTTCCATATTCGTTGCAGTTGTAGTGTTAACGATTCCCAATATAATAAGTTTCTTGAATTTATTTTTACGTTAAAGATAAATACTAAAATACATTAATAATTGAATAATTTCAATCGGGATTAGAACCTATGTTTTTAAATACTGAACAAATTTTTGCGCTCTATGCTATACACATATGTATACTCGTAATACAATCCTGAAGTGTTTTCTTTTTTTTTTTAAACGAATTTTATTTATTTGAAAATCTTGTTTTTTATTAACAATTAATTCTTGCATATAGTGTCTGTTTGATTAGTGATAATTGAATCATTTCTTAAGGTCCGTTTCATGCTCATGCAATTTGCATTGTGCACAGTGGCGTAAATAACGCCCCCGCGACCCCCGCCGCGCGGTTGGGGGCAGACTTCCTAAGGGCGCATCAACAAGAGGAAGAAAAAAGTGAATCTAGATCATTCTAGGCCCAACATTTCCAGTTGCGGGGGGGCGTAGCGTATCATAGTTACGCCTCTGTTGTGCATGCAAATTTGCACAAGGAAGTCCTTGCGAAAACGTAATTTTTTTATTTGCACAAGCCGTAAAGTTGACCGTGAAAATAGATCATCAATTCAGTTCTTATTTATGTAAATTTACATGCGCAAATGCATGCACAAATCCTTTCTGTTTGATTACGTACTACGTATTACCTAAGTAAGTTAAAATGCTAAAAATAAAACAGATTCTGATATTTTTCATCGATTACGATCCAGTAAACATCAATTCAAAGATCATATCACATTGAAATGAACCAATGACGTTATTAGATACTTTTTTTAATAATAAAATGTCATTATAAAAAAATAATTCCAATTAAAAATTAAGTTTAACTGTGGTTTACAACTAAACTACGTATTTAATCGCAATTAAATTCTTGTAAAATGCAATTGATGGTAATTGTAATTAAATTTAATTGTAATTAAGCATTATTCAATTAATTTTTTAATAAATTAATTGAATTTTTAATTAATTAAATATTAAAGATAAAGTTAGTGTTAATAATTATAATTAATATGAAAATAAATTTCAAATAAACACTAACAGATATTGGCAGAAAAATTTGAGCCGCAATCCAGATTCGAACTCGAGTGTTCTGATTACATGCCAGCTGCTTTGCCAAGGAAGCTATTGCTGCCCAGAGTTGGAGCGACGCACTATGGGGCCAAAAGCACTTTCGCGTCTCAAAAATCTGTAACTCTTTTATTTACTGACTTACGTTAATGAAATTTGGTACATAGATTAAGAAGACTATAGGCTTTATGGCTGTGATGTGATTTTTTTAAAATTTTTATTTACTTCTTTATTATACACTGCGTTCGTAAAGTATGGAATAAATTCATTTTCTACGAAATAAACGATTTTTATGTAAAATCCTGAAACAGGTCGATTTTTAATTAAAAAATGACACTATTTTAGCGGAATTTTGCATCTCCCCCTCCAACCCCCTCCGAGTGACAGTTGCCTTTTTAAATGGAATGGGGGGTCATGTGATACCTCATTTGAAAGAGCTTTTCATTCTCTGTTCAGTAGTATAAGAATTTTTTTTTAATTCCTATTTTTTCTAAAAAGAATAATACATTTTAAAATAAACACACAAAATTTTAAAATGGATTATTTGGATGACGTTTTCCCCAATAGATGGATTGGTCGAAGAGGGACAATTGAGTAGCAGGCTAGATCTCCTGATCTAACATCTCTCGATTTCTTTTTATGGGGATTTCTAAAAAATTAAAGTCTCCAGAACTAGTCTTGAAGAACTAAAAGACAGAATAAGAAATGAACTACGAGGAATCAGTCCGGAAATAATCGACAATGTTTTGCATGAGTTTGAATTTCGTCTTGGTTATTGTCAAGAGGTAGGAGGAGGACATTTTGAACAGTTTCTTTGATATTGGTGTTATTACTTTTACTTCTACGTTGATTACATACATTAGTATCTACAGTTTCTATTCGTTTTCATAAAGAATTTAAAAAAAATTGGAATTAATCAAATTACCCTGGAAATGAAATGTTTTAGATGAACGTCAGCAACGTTTGTACTATTGTCATTAATCATACGGTTCCCAGTTCGAACATTTCATTTAAATTATTTCATTTTAAAATTTTATGTGTTGATTTTAAAATGTATTATTCTTTTTAGAAAAAATAAGAATTTAAAAAAATTCTTCTACTACTGAATAGAGAATGAAAAGCTCTTCCAAATGAGGTATCACATGACCACCCATTCCATTTAAAAATTTTAAAGTGGCAACTGTCACTCGGAGGGGGTTGGAGGGGGAGATATAAAATTCCACTAAAATAGTGTCATTTTTTAATTAAAAATCGACCTGTTTCAGGATTTTACATAAAAATCGTTTATTTCGTAGAAAATGAATTTATTCCATACTTTACGAACGCAGTGTATATGTTGTAACACCGAAAAGTGAAGATTGCTTAAGGTAAAGTGCCCTTATTCTAAAAGATGCATAAAAATGTCATAAGAAAATATTGTTTAGAATTAAAAGTTATAATCAAATACAAAATTAGAGCGATTAATTTGAAGGTTGAGAAATTTAGAGTTCGATGCGAATCAAATAGCGGCTACTCTGAAGCTCATTTTAATGAACGATTACGTATATAAGACACAATCAACGTGTAAAGTATTATACATCATTGGAAAGGGCAGATCTTCTAGTTTCAAAATAACTATATAAACATGTAAATTGCTTACTGCTTTGTTTAATAAAAAAAAACATAAACATAGGTATGTTTAATTTGTCATTTTAAAATTTTGCTTAAAGATTTAACTGTCATCGGGATTTGCCGGTGTGGAGTTATTGGTAGGGTATAATAGCGAAAGTAGTCCTCTAAATGATAGCGAAAATAACTTTTGCACATATTTGCACCTAACGTCAAAAAACAGGTTGAAAGATGGTGACCTACGTTTAGTGTAAGTAAATTAATTACTCTAATTTTGTATTTGACTATAACTTTTAATTCTAAACAACATTTTCTCATGACATTTTTATGTATCTTTTCAAATAAGGGCACTTTACCTTAAGCGATCTTTACTTTTCGGTGTTACAACATATATAATAAAGAAGCAAATAAAAATTTTAAAAAAATCACATCACAGCCATAAAGCCTATAGTTTGCTTAATCTAGGTACCAAATTTCATTAACGTAAGTCAGTAAATAAAAGAGTTACAGATTTTTGAGACGCGAAAGTGCTTTTGGCCCCATAGTGCGACGCCTAAAATAATTAGAATCAGATAGTAAATATACCAGGTGTCCAACTCTATGTGTTCACCCTTCTAGAAAGTTTATTTCTTACCATTTACTTGAAATTTGGAAAGAATAAATTAAACAAAAAAATGAATTTTTCAACATACTGTTGAGCATGATGGGACTTCCGGTTTCGTCGGATGTGATGTCAAATTTCTTATTTTAAATGGAACACCCTATATATTTTTACACATTTGGAATCTGCAGATTATTACTAATCCGAATATGTATCTTGTAATTCTAATTTTGGTTTTCATGACAACAAGAACAAAACTTTTGTTTTTCAATTTAGAAAGCTATTAATTAAAGTGTGAAGTATTTGGTGTCAGTGTATGTACTCAGAAAAAAAATTATGTTGAACTAGGCTAAAAAGCACACGAGGTTCCAAAATGAGTTATGACCCACTGAAAATTTGAAATGCTGTAAAAATGTTAAAAATCAAAATACAGTCAAATCAGTGATTTTCTAGAATGACTTGATCGCATTAGAACGAAAATACACGATTCATAGCTTTCTAGATTGAAAAACAAAAAGTTTTTTTTTTCGTTGTCATGGAAACCAAAATTACCTAATGATACATATTCCGACCAGCAATGATCTGCATATTCGAAATATGTAAAAATACATAGGGTGTTCAGGGACGCACCGATACAGTGTGCAATGTGTGCGACGCACACAGGCGCCAGGATAGTAAAGGCGCAATTTTTTGTAATTTCTGCTTTTTGTTTAATAAACTCATAATAAAGATATTTCGTATTTCATTTTTACTCACTGATACGTTTTCATAAAGTGCTTTTTTATTGGGGAAAGGGGTATACAGGCTATTTCAGTGAAGATGCACCAAACTCGGTATGTTGGTAGATATCGTGAAAAGAAATAAAAGTTTCCTATAATATTTTTTTTTAAATGAATAAGTTTTGAGATAATCGAAGGGAAAGGAGAATCGTATATTTTTAAAACGTACAATAGATGAGAACGGTCCGAATTCTTAACCTGCCTTAACGTTCGGTTTTTTACTTTATTACCCCATAAACTGACGCGCCTCAGATGATATGATGAAACACATTTAGTTCGTTCACTCCGTTCTGACTTCTGGTTAACGTTGACGAGTAATTAGTTGGTGTAGTTTATACTTTTCATTTTTAAGTTTATTATGTAAGTGTGTGTGTGGGTGTGTTGGTGGTGCGATGGGCGATTACACATTTCGAGAATACGCAGATTATTCGAACACATGTTGTAAGGTAATTGCCGTTTTTGAAATTCGCCCGCTTCCGAATTTGTTCCTTTCTCATGTGCTCAAGTTCAGTCTGATAGGCAAATAATTTAGCAGACCGGCGCGGCGGAAGCAACAATTCTAGTTACTAATTTTCCCAATTTATTAATTGTACATAATTGTAGTAATTGTTTGATACAGGTACAAATAAACGTTACAAGCGTTAATTATCGTACATTATTAAGACTCGGCAAATTTGATGTAATTACGGTTTGCATAAATGGATAAATGTTAGTACGACGAAAGTGTTCGCCTTTAACACGTCTTGCGGTCAAGGCCAAACTTAAAAGCCCCACATAAATTTTTTCGTTTACGATAGATATTTACTGTCTTCTTGCAGGCGCGTGCCATTCATAAAACAATTTAAATCGCTCGTCTTGTTTCACGGCGGCAGAAATTTAAATCGCTACGGTATTTATAAAAACATCGGCTCCAAATTATGCAAATTTCAAGTTGCACCGATTAAAAAATTTTATTAAGATATTTTGTTTGAAATAATGTCAGAAACGTGTCCCTCAAGTTTGGTGCATCTTCAATGAAACACCCTGTATAGAGGCGCCAACTGAAGTTTTGCACACTACCGGTGCGCTTCTGAGGGTGTTTCATTTAAAATAAGAAAGTTGACATCACTTCCGGCGAAACCGGAGGTCCTACCGTGATTGATAGGATATCATAAAATTCACGTTTTTGTTTAATTTATCCTTTCCAAGTTTCAGTTTTGTTTCAATGGGCGAAGCAATAGCAATATTTCGGCTGCAGGTAGAAAGTAAATGAACCCGCCGCAGAAACACGTGCCGTTGTCGTTAAGGATGAACATTTTGTAGGTGTGTTTCAATAAAGTTCAGTTTCGCACCGTTTTATTGCTTTACGGTCAATTACTTTTGCCAAGCAGGGTACATATGTATGTGCGGTGAATGTGTTTGTCCAATGTATCGTATCTGTAGCAACAGTAAGATCTATAAATCTTTAACTCAGTTATTAAAATATGGAATTTTGAAGTTCTGTGGAAGTGGTATTATCTTGTAGTGGCTTACACTTCTAAGACCAGTCCGAAATGCAAACTTCCTCAGGCAGCTAGGTCCGGATGTAATAAAATTAACAGCGGCAAGATAGTCCGGCGAAAGTGTGAACGCCCGAGTTTTTCTCCGAAGAGAGGTAACATCGAGGGTCAAAAACTACCCCGGCCGGATTCGAGAGGACAGTTCGCCGGCAGTGGTCCCACGCAACGACCGTGCGTAATCGGACTCATACGAATTATTGTTATTATTATCTAAAATAAATAGTTGATTCGAGTTGCTTTCAATTGTCACCCTATCACACCAAAATCTTAGAGACAAGAAAACATATCATACTGAGAACTTCAAAATTCCACCTTTTAATAATTGACTTACAGACTTACAGATCTTACGGTGCTACAGATATGAGCAGAATCGCTTCATAATCGTACAGTGGTGTTTTGTAAATTCGCGATTCAACAATAAATATGACTTTGAAAAGTATGTATCATTAGCTGTTTCTAATTTTGTCCATTAGCGACGCTAACGTTGGCTGCGCTGCTCAAACTATATACCAAGGATTTCCCGGCGTCGACGTTTTCACTGCATTCTTATCTTGTACCGTGTATGAAATTCTGTGAAATTATATTTGATTTGGAAGAATTTATACGCCCAATAGAACTGCGACCAACTATTTACAATTTGCAATCGAAGCAGTTCTGTAATAATATTAAAAGAAAATTTATCTGGATACCATTGTTGGTCCTGTATTGCCTAGAAGGATTATTAGAAGATGAAGCACTTATGTTATGCTTTTCAAACATTACACGAAACTGTCTGAAATACGATTAGCCAATATTGGGTGAGTTCCCCAACGTCTTTTTCTTCGCTCCTGATGCACATAACACATAACATTCTTGTAAAAAAATAATTGCTGTGACATATCCTATTTGCACGACATCCATTTGGATTCAGAATCAAACAATTGCGTCTTTAACGCTCGTATATCTTGATTCGCGTTTTCAAGGCATTTCCACTGCCTCTAAACGCGATGTTTTTAACGCCTAGTATAGATTACATGAAACAAGCAAGCAACCAGTTTTAGGCGTTACTGACGCGTTTTAAACGCTCACATAGAATGGCCCTATACTTGCGATTTTTCGAGCGGATTTGGAGTGAGTTGCTCCAATAGCAAGCAAAAGCGTGATAGTCTGATTAGAGGGATGCAGTCCACGCACTTCACTAATACTTGCAAATAAAAATTGAGTAAATTTAGTTTTATGAAATGTAAAAACTTACAAGGTTGAAATGGAGTATGAGTTTCCTGAAATCGCACATAACTAAACATTAAACAAATTAAGTTTTCAATAACTAATTACCTTAATCGCTCTCGACCAAACTATTTATTACGAAAACAAAACACTTTTTTATGACAGTAATACATATGTATTGACCATGATCCTAACAAGCTGCATGCATGGCAATTTACAGTAATAAAGGCATTAAAAATTTTCGGCTACGTGCAGACTTTGGTGCGGTGTTATTTTAAACAATTTATCGTATCAAGATTTCAGAAGAAAAAGTTAAATATTAAATATGCAGAAAGAATTTATCAACTCAGGTTGTTATACTTCCTGTACGGTGGAAAACTTTTTCATATTGCTAATTATGTTTGGAATAACTTCTTACGATTAAAAAAAAAAGTTGTCAAGAATTAATCAAAACTTTCACTTCGCTGTTTCGAGCTGCAGTCGTGCCATTAACGACACCAGTCGGCTAAACGAATTCCAGAAGTAGGTCGTGGAACAAGTTCTCGTTGTTTTCGTATTTCCTGCGGATAAACAGGACCGACTACCAGGTCCCGGCGAACTTTCGAATTACGCAATGAGCTCTGAGTCCTTAATAAGTCAAAATAAGCTTAAGCTGGGTAAACATAACTTAACCGCAGCTTATTTCTTGTTGTTGTAATTACCTCACCCGAAGGTAAAACTTTGAGAGTTTGTGACTATGCCTCTAAACGCTCCTTGCTCTGCAGTTAATTTTAGTGGACAAGGTATTTTGGAAATCATGTGAATATTTAATCACATCTAACTGCATCGCGTGTTAATCTTTTTAACATGTCGTGCTCATACGTGGGAAAAATAAGTTTGAAACACACGAAATATTTCTCAAAATAGTGCATTTTTCTATACGCCAGGACTTAAATATTTAGTTATTAATAAATTCAGATTCCCGTATTTAGGCAGCCGTACAAAAAGCTCGAAATGAAATTCGGATAATTTTTTAGCTATCGTTATTGTGTACGAGGATGTATTTTTATGTTATCTGCGTAGCCATAAAACAAAAAAAACGACGAATTATTAAAAACTAGCTGTGACATTTAAAAGTACGTGTGCTAAGTAGTGTTTCATTTGTGCTGTTTATAGAAATTTAGAAAGGTTTATTTGTTAATAAAATGAGTGAAATAACATCGCAGTGTCATAAAGTTCTGAAAAAAGACGGCAATGATCCAAGAATTATTTATAAAAGAATGGTTGCTGCGTATGGAGAAGGTACACCATCTTATAAACAAGTTAAATTTTGGTTTAAACTCTTTAGATGGGATAGGTAAATAATCAATTAACGATGACTAAAGTCCGGACGACTCATGGAATTTCGAACTGAAGTCGAAAATTTGATACAGCAAGATCGACGTATGAAGGTGTCTGTTCTTGCTAATGAAGTCTGTATATCTCTACAAGTAGACACTTCATTATATACCATGTAAATACAAACAGTATGTTCGTGTAACTGTGATTTTACTTACATGATATAAGTACATACGTATAATAAACAATGTTGTAGGTAAAAAAAAATAATAAGGCCGTATGCACCAAACACTTAAACTGAGCTTAAATTTTAGTGACGTTTATAATTATAAAAAAACTTCTCAGGCAAGCCATGAAAATATTTGATGCAATGTAATTTTAATACACGGTCTGTAAACTATAAGTAAACTATAACGGTTGCCTCATCCGTCCTGTAACCAACAGCAACACAACGTCACCGATAGACCTTCCTCGCCATTTCCATGGTTACTAAAGTTAAAGTTATAAGTTGCCTGGTAAATTTCAGTCAGTGATAATAATAAATACGGTAAAATGTCACTCACGATCAGATGGGCAATTTAAATCTATTCACGGCCCTTTTTTGTATAAATAATCGATGTTAGATTGATTTTTGCATTATTGTCACATCAATATTAACGATGTACGATGAAAATCTTTTTGTGTTTACTATTAGTACAAGTTCAGATTGCACACCGGATTCCAGGAATTTTCTCTAACTGTCAGAAGATTTGTATTAAAACGAATTTTTAAACCATATTACTATTTATTTTTTATTAATGAGAGTAAAGACTAGTCTACAATTGTCCGGGACTGAGAACGTAAACAGTAAAGATAACGATAAAATATTGTCAATTATGACTAGTTGCATCAAACATTTATGCTCAACTTAACTTTATGCGTCACTTTAGACTTAAAATATGACTTACACAATGTTGGGTAATCTCAAATTTAAGCTCAGCTTAAGAGTTTGGTACAACTGACCATTCAAATGCTTCACCTTCAACAGGTATAATTTTTAGTGTTATTTTCCTTTTGACAACTGATCAAAACTGCATTTAACTTCAACAAGCAGGCTTTGAGTGGTCTATAGCTGACGTCACAAACTGCCGACATGAGGTAACCGTTATAATTTACGGACCGTGATTTTAATGGAGTAAAAGAAAGTCATAGCCTGCCTGAGAAGTTTTTTATTTGAAAGCCTGATATTAAGTGAGGCTTAAAGTTAATCTGAGTTTATTTGTTCGATGCATATGGCCATAAGTGTAAGAAAATTTTCCATGACATTTTGAGTATGAAGAAGGTGTTTGCACAGTGAATTTCCAGATTGCTTACATCTAAGCAAAAACTGGTCAAAAAAGAAATTTCTCAAGAAAGTTGACCGCGTTTGGAAAGCGAGAGAAATTTTCCTTTCTCGAGTTATCACTTGGGTATATTACTGAGACTCTTCGACTGAACAAAAATCGATGCAATGGGTTCATAAAGGCTCTCCATCACCAAAGAAAGCCAAAATCAGGGTTCCCACTCACCAGGAAAACCAGGAAAACCGGGAAAAGTCAGGGAATTTGTACGTTTTAATACAAAAGTCAGTGAAATTAATTGAGGACCTGGAAATTTGACTTTTTGATACTTAAAAATCAAATTATTTTATTGTGTGAAATATTTATTTTTGCATTTAACAAAATGAAAATAATTTTTTCTGGCGCCTGCCTTCTCTCCGTATAACATTTTTAAAATCCCCGACGAAGCCCGTGCAGCGCTCTCCATCACGTTAGAGCTAATGCGTCTTGCTTTCAGGGTTGTCAGATGCCGCGATTTATCATAAATTGGGCTACTCATATTCTTTATTTGCGATGACTTTTTCAATGTTGCGATGGGCGACAATTTTGGGCTATCTCAGATTTTGAATTGCGAATATTGGGCTGCAGACTTTTTCGCAGAACGCTAAATGATTAATAAAATGAAATGATTCTCTTTCGTATTTTATTAAGTTGCCATTGGTGTTTTTCACAGCGGTGCGTTGGCTAATTTCAGTTGTCAATATGCAACCGTTCAAGAATTTACGCCCTGACTAAAAGAGCACCCTCTAGGTAATATTCTTTCTCTCTCATGTAAGTTTGTTGCAAATTTTTTTCTCTTACTAAAGGCATGTTCCAAAAGTTTAATTCCAAAGAAGTGTATGGCTGTAGATCCCAAAGATGAAGAAATTCTGAAGGAAGTTACAGTATTATTGCAATAAAAATTTCCTTCGTTAGGTTTCAAAAATATTTTACTTTTGTTGGTTATTTTTAAGTTTTTTTTTTTTTAATTATAAAATAAATATGTACGTGGATGTTACGTAATGTCAGAATTTTGTTAATAAAATTATTTTTTATAATGGTAAAATTTTCCGTTTTTTGGAAATAACTCTAAAACGGTTTGATTTAGGTATAGGAACATGTAATACCACCTTGTGCCAAATTTGATCACCAATTTGATTACGCAACGAAAAATCTGGCATTCCATTTGAAAAAATCGATCTTTTTACATTTTTAACTCTTGATGAAAAGTATAAATTTAAGAATTATTCTCAGGCAAAGATGTTTATTTTAAATAATACCTACGATAAAGGGATCTTTAAACTACAAACTTAATTAGATTTCAATTTTCTATCTCGTTTCAAATAAGAGTTACAGCCCATTTTGAAAACGTCTACCACCTGCCATGATTTCGGAAAATAATTTTTATCTCAAAAACTGTAATAGATAGACATGGTATGGTTTCAATAAAAAAGATTTAAAATTTTGATTCCCATCTAAAAGTGCAAAAATAAATAGGGTGTTCCATTTAAAATAACAAAGTAGATGGCGACTTCCGGTATAATCGGAAGTGCTAGACATCTGAAAATATTTTAGTTGAAGAGAACGCAATCACTTGTATCTAATTCTAAATGTTCAAGTTTCTATTTTGGCCAGAACCCCATAAACTTCTAACGAAAGGTCTCGCTGGGACAGCCTGTATGTACAGTGAGCCTCTAAAGTATGGAATAAAATTCGTAATTTCTTTATTTTTGACCTTTCGAAAAAACGCTCGGACAGGTAAATTTTGTTTTTAAAAAGCACACATTTTTAAGTGAAAATCAATTTTTGACAGTCATTTGTTTTCGAGTAATGACGTCATCGACATTTTTCTTAAATAGCAACCCCCATTTTTTTCTCTTGATTCTGATAGCTCATTGAATTCTCTATCCAACCACATCAAAACTTTATTATGTTTTATGGGAAAATTTTTGAGAAAAAAATTATTATTAGATATTACTACAGATTATTTTGTTTCGAGTGATTAAAAGGTTATATTTGAGGAGGTGATCTTCAAAACGCAGTATTGAACAAAAGTTTGAAAAAAAGTTAGAGATGATGGTGCGTTCGCAAAACAAAACTGAATCTAATGAACTAGGTTGGAAATCTCAAATTACATTTTTCGGAGGCCAAACAGGTACGTTTGTTTTGGTTTGAATCTTAATGTTTTTCAAACTGCAGTTTTTGTGTTGTGAATTTTTCATTTTTTGCAGAAGGCACATATGTAAATGTGGTTTTTCTAATGAGATTATTATTGACAGAGAAACTAAATACTATGCAGCCTCAAAGAAAGAGATCCTTACTTCACACCGAACGGTTTTCCGTCATTATATTGATCAAACAGTTTTGGTAAATACTGCGTTTTGAAGATCACCTTCTCATTTAAAGGAACACTTAAAATTTGAAGAATTACTGGAAAAGTCAGGGAAAAGCTGGAAAAGTCAGGGAATTTTTTGGTGAAAATAAAATGGGAACCCTACAATTTTCTGGAAAAAGAAACTGATGGCAACACTTTTCTTATTGAATATTTGCCGAGGGTGTTTAAGATAATTGGAGAGGTCTATGGAAAAACAATTGACAATACGCCCACATTCTTATTTCCAAAAAAACTGCTGCACGACAATTGTCGAGTTCGTAAACCAAATAATATCCAGTACATAATGACTGTGGGTTCATTAATTACTCCATAATTGAAAATTAATTTAATTGTGCTGTGATATATTGACTTTTGTATTTAATTTTAGAGAAGTTTGGCCAGAAAACGATTGTTTCGGAACGAACAATATGGCACCCGAAGAGGAATTTTTGGCTCTGAGAGACATTTTCTTCGCAGATTTAGGCGGTAAGTGAAATCTAAGTAATGCATGGATCATTTTCTTTGCAAACAGAAATTTTCAATTCTGTTACTCGTATTGTGTAGATGTAAACCGTGTCAAATAAATGTGGGATGCTTCAGTTTCGTCCAAGTTGCAATAATTCACAGTCGAAAAACTGCAACTGCGGCTAAATCGAAGCGTGTTCAAATATTAAGCGAACAATAGTTGAAAAGTTGAAACGGTTCGGCAAAGTCCGATGTCGAACAATGCTCGCTAATGCTGGATATTGAAAGTTTGATAACGGAGTCTAAAAGCTCGCGGATGGAAAGTTTGCATAATCCATAAAGCTTCGAGTACGCCTTGCATCCTCGCAGGGCGCTTTGCCTTGTATCTGTATATTTAAGCACTTGGAACAAAATCCGCCCGCCGCAATAAATCAAGTGTTTATTGTGTGGTCTTTTTTTCCGTCGTATTTTAGGGGTTCTGTTATTACTGGGCCTATTTTTATTACGCACGGACCGTGGTTCATCTAATTTGTTGCACTACCCCGCAATGATGTTTTATGATTGTATGATTACTTGTTTTTACGACATTACTTTCCCACAAAAGAATTCTACAAATAATTTAATGAGCCTGTAGTATTAGGTCCGCCACAAAATTTTGTCATATTTTAAATTAAAAATACATATAAATTTTGAAAAGAAAAATCAATTTTACCACCATTTTATACTGCAGTTTTTCAGTTTTCAAGTGTGGTAACATTTCCAATATTTTAGCTATTCTCAGTCCAATATCTTTTTACCCCTTTGTTATTAATACAGAATATCCATAAAATATCGTACATAAAGTGTGCTAACATTACTTATTGAATTAGATGCACAAATATGGTATTAAAATACTTTTCCGTTCTTCTGTAGTGGTTTCGTAAAATTTGATTTGGGGGCAATGTTTTTTTAAGAAATATTAATTAATGTATAAATATACATACACAAGCGGGCAACTGGTTAGGTACACACTCAAAAGTGTGCAATTCTCGAAGTACTAGAAATGTTTCAACATAATTTTTAAATAATGGATATATGAGACAAAATAATTTGTTTCGTTAGGTATACAGTGATCTCGTAGTGAGACTTTAGGCTTATTCGGGTTCTCGTCAGGACAGTTCAGAACCGTCCTAGAACCGTCAGGAGCATAGGCACAACAAAGAAATATGCTTTTTTTTAGGCACAACAAAGAAATATGCGTTGTTTTTTTCCTGACGGTTCTGAGCCTGTCCTCGCAGGAACCCGAACAAGCCTTTTATGTACACTGAGAAGAATGATTTATAGGTGTGTAATAGGTAAATTGGGAGAGCACCAATGCATCGCAAAGGTATTTTTTTGCTTCCATAGACAGACACGCTAGTAACATGGAGCGTCTTCGCACGGTGTAACGTAAGAATGTCACGTACTTAGATAAGATTAAGAGTTCATGTTAGAAATAAGGGCAGTTCTATTGTAACCTTCATGTAGCACGCAACGCTTTGTAATTTCGGCAATAAATGATTTTTAAAAATAATCATTAGCTTCCGATCAATAAATTTGGCGCAGTCAGTAGGATTTGTTCTACGAATTTCGAAAGTGATTTTTGTGAATTCGGTGTATTTCAATACTTCAAGAACGACGAATCCGGAGATCGAGAAGCAGAAGCAAGAGGACCGAGTATTGGAGAAAATATAGGCAGGCTACGGCACTTGTTGAGCAAAGTGGGTCACTATATTCGCTATATCCAATATTCCAACGATCCGAAAAGCGAAGACAACTTGCCAACCGAGAAGGCAAAGTAAGTGCTATCTTGATATTACAATACGACTCACCCTGACTATTGAAGTCAAATAATTCATTAATTGAATTCATATCTACATCGATATCCCCCTTTCCTTGAACAGTAACAATCCTGTTATTACCTTTTTAATTGGTAAAACCAAAAGAAACAAACTGGAGTCTAATTCAAGCAGTTAGAAATTTGAAATAAACACAAACACAACAAACGCAAACATGGTAGAAATAAATTATAGTTTACTTAGAATGGAGTTAGAGTCGATTCCTACATTCGACGGAGAAATTAGCAGTATAAATTTATTTATAACAGCGGGCGATAAATTTGTACGAAATACAGTGCGAATAGCGACGTAAAAGATTTAATATTTCAAACAATTTTAAGTAAGCTTAGAGATGAGGGCTAAAAGTATTAATATGTTCTCGTAATGAATTAAATACTTGGGCTTTAGTAAAGAGGCAATTTATAGTTACTTTGGCGATAAAGATTTCGCTCAGTTAGCGCAAGAATTTGCTTAATACCAAAATGTTACAAAGAGAGGACCCATTGTCATTTGGCAACAGATAACAAGATTAATTATCACAAAAAATGACAAAACTTTCACAGACCGACATAGATCACAAAATTCAACGATCAAAAATTTATTCACAGACAGCATTAGAAGTTTATTTATTGAATCTTCCGAAGATATTCAAGTTCATGTCAAACCTTTACAACCAGAAACCTTAGAAGCTATGGGTTATGTCCAAGATGCAGTGAATTTTAAGAATCAGATCAAATGCCATAAAAGGAATTAAAACGTTTAATCCTCCCAAGATCAAAAACATTTTCAAACTGTCAAATACATTTCCCCAAAATTATCAACAAATTATTTTCCTTGCAAAACTATCAATATCCTATCCAAAGTCAATCATTCATGCCAAAAAATGAATACTCCAACACCATATCAAAATAATACTTTCCCTAGAGGACCCATATCAAAATTTCCTAAGCCAATTCAAAGCCAACAAAGAAGTTTTACAAATAAGCAAGTATTTGGTTCACAAAGAAATGTGTGGCAACCAGGACAAAATAAAAGCGATGCCAAAACCGACTCCGATGTCTGGAATATCTACAGCAGTCGCGAAACCCAGTAATTTTAGACAAGACAATTTCTTCAAGAGAACAGCTCATCCGAACGTGATCATTGGAAGAACTACATAACTAATGAAATTCAGGAAAATCTACAACCAATTTATAACGAAAATGGTTTGTGGTACGCTCCGATGCATGTGCCAAATATGCCGGAACAAATGTATGAAAACGAGAAGAATGTCGAGGAGTTTCAAACCGACGAGGAGGAAGAAAATTTTACTATACCTGCCTCACCGGAGAACTCAATCGATTAGCGCTGAATGAATTACCATACATTAAAATTAAGAATCCACCTAAAGTTGCCCTTATTGATACCGGAAGTACTATATCTATGATAGATCCGAAATTGTGAAACGTATTATCCTAATAGCATTCATAATGATAATTTGGAAATTAGAACAGCTAAAAGGTAACATTCAATTGATAAATTTGCGTTAATTCCTTGTTTTTGCTGAATTACAGTCTATTGGATATTTAAAAATGATTATGTTCAAGTTTCATAATTTCTATAATGGAATAATAGGGTTAGAAGATTTAAAATCCATGCAATTTAATATAGATTTGGCTAAAGGTGTATTATTCAAGAGAAAAGTGTATGAAATACCAATAAATTATAAAAGGTAAATAATATCAAAATGCCAGGTAAATCGAAAATGTTAAAAAGTATTTGTAAATTATGTGGAAGGCGATGTAATTATTAATTCCGTGTCTCATAATAAATTTTTATTCCTAATATTATTACAACAGTAACAAAAGGCGAAGCATTAATAGAAATACAAAATTGGTCAGATAAAGAAAAATCATTTAATATCGAAACTCTGTCAGCCATCCCTTTAGAAAATTATCATATATATCAATACCGAGTAAACGATACAGACGCAATAGATAAATTGAATGGAATGCTTAGAATCAATCACTTAAATACAGAAGAGAAATCAAAAATTTTGAAATTGTGTAAACATTACGTAGACTTATTCAAAAAACCAGAAGATAAATTAACATTTAATAGCGATGTAAAACACCAAATTAAAACAAGGATAATGAACCTATTTTTCAAAGAGCTAGGCGTTTTTCCTCATTCCGTTAAACAACAAATAAAAACATATTGATAAATTATTAGAGGATGAAATAATTAGACCAAGTCAAAGTCCTTGGGGGCTCTCCTGTAAATTTAGTTGAAAAGAAATTAGATGCTAGTGGTAAAAGGAAAACTCGATTAGTCATTGATTATGGGACAATAAATGAAAAAGACAATTGACGACCGATATCAATCCCAAATATAGAAGATATACTAGATAAACTAGGTAGAATGTCAATATTTTACTACCCTCGATTTAGCCTCCGGCTATCACCAAATTCAAATGCACCCAGTCAATTCTAAAACAGCTTTTAATACGGAATTTGGGCATCACGAATTTCTTCGAATGCCATTCGGTTTAAAAAGTAGTCCTGCTACGTTTCAACGTGTAATGGACGACATATTAAGAGATATATTGCATAAATTCTGTCTGGTATATTTAGACGACATAATTATATTTTCACCATCATTGAACGACACATAAAACATCTAAAAGCAGTTTTCGATAGATTAAGAAATGCGAATTTAAAATTACAGTTAGATAAATGTGAATTTCTGCGTAAAGAAACAGAATATTTAGGTCACGTTATTACACCCACCGGTATAAAACCAAATCCAAAAAGATTCAAGCAATTATAAATTTTCCTATTCCAACTACACAAGAGAAATTAAATCGTTTTTAGGCTTGTTAGGCTATTATAGAAAATTTATCAATAATTTTGCCAAAATTACTAAACCTCTTACAAAATGTTTACGGAAAGGTGAAACCGTGAAACATACACCAAGAATTTATAGATGCTTTTGAAAATTGTAAAATTTTGTTATGCAATGATCCTGTATTAAAATATCAGATTTTTCTAAACAATTCGAATTAACTACCGATGCATCGAATTTCGCTATAGGCGCAATATTATCCCAGAAAGCCATCCTATAGCATATGCTTCTAGAACTTTAAACCCAGCCGAAACAAATTATTCGACCATAGAAAAAGAAATGCTTGCAATAGTTTGGGCATGCAAACATTTTCGTCCTTATTTATATGGTACAAAATTTATTATTAAAACCGATCATAAACCATTACAATGGTTATTTTTCGATCAAGGATCCAAATTCTCGTTTAACTAGATGGCGGTTAAAATTAAGTGAATACGATTACGAAATTCAGTACAAAAAGGAAAAACTAACGAAACTGATCCTTTATCAAGAATAAAAATGACTGAAAATTATGTTAATACAATTAATGCAAACGACGCGGAATCACTAATAGTTAATAATGATGATCAATCATTGCCCAGATTCGATGTGGAGGAATTAGATGAAATTATAAATTCGTTGACCCAAGCAGAAAATTCAAATCAAATAAATCAAGAAACTAGTACAAGTAATACTATTCATTCAGTTAACGGAGATACAGAATTTCAATACCTTATTCGGAGAAAATTCTAAATTTAGCTGATCATCAAATCATTCTAGATGCAACATGAAATTTGACAACACCGATTATGTAACGCGATCAAAAATATTTGGCAAAACGCGAATATGTGTAACATTACCACTAACAGCAGAGTGGGAAAATATTATTGTTAAAACTTTAAAGGAATGTCTAACAACTGAAGAAAAACGTAATTTACTTTAAACACAAGAATATCGAGCGAGAGAGATTATTCAAATGTTACAGGAATCGTTTGTTAATCTAAAAATAGAAATAGTAAATAAAATCGTACAAGATGTAGAAAACGATGAAGATCAGTTGAAAAAATTAAATATTATCATGAAGGTAAAACATCACACAGAGGCATAAATGAAGTTTACCAATCATTAAAACAGAAATTATTATTGGCCAAACTTAGAAAGAGCTGTTACTACCTACATAAATAATTGTGAAATCTGTCAGTTAGCAAAATATGACAGAATGCCCCAAAGCAACCAATCTCACATGTATACCCCAAAAGACCTTTTGAGCAATTACATATTGATTTATTGTTCATGAATAACCGAATAATTCTAACTATAGTGGATCATTTTTCTAAATATGGTCAAAAGCATATTTAATAACTGATAAAAATGCAACCACTATTATAAACTGGAATAATTAAGTTTAGTAGTCATCATGGCTTATGTCAAACATTTATCGCAGATTCAGGAAAAGAATTTGATAACGTCTTATTAAAAAGAATTTTGCAAACTGCACAAAATTAAACTACATTTAACGTCTGTCGGAAATTCTAAATCCAATGGAATAGTGAGCGTTTTCACAATACTTTAAACAGAATCAATAAGATGTGAATTACTAGATAATCAAAATACGCTAGAAAACCAATTAGTGAACGCTGTGTTAGCATATAATAACAGTCTTCACTCTGTAGTACTAAATTCACTCCTTTTGAAGTTATTAATGGTCACAGTGAATCTAATTTACCTTTCGATATGAACGAAGAAAAGTTAACGCAACAATTTATTAAAGACAGAGCCGAAGAAATAAAAATTATAAATAATCAAATTTTTAATAAATTAGAAAATACGAAAAGAACGAACCTGTAATAAAATAAATGCTGATAGAAAAGAAATAGAAAATGTGTGATAGGTCAACAAATTTACGTCAAAAAGAAATTTCGAAACAAATTAAAACCTAAATTTAGTAAAGAACAAGTGAAAAGAAATTGCTGATAAAACAATTCGGACACAAAAGAATACTAAACTGTCTAAAGATGTAATTAAAAAAAAAACGCAAATTCACAAAGATTCTTTGTTACAGGATGAAATTAATTCGGATCATTCTGATGGCAATAGCGATCAAGCTAATGACCGACCAACTACAAGTAAAACAAATTGAAAATTATATATTACCTTACAATTTAGGACAAAAGTAGAATAGTACAAGGTTATCACTATTTCGTTTACAAGATTGAAGCGCATAAATTATTTCACCATGTAGATCAGTTGAAACAGCAAATTAAATTAATAAATGCAACTTATATGAAGAGAATAAATACGCATGATAAAACGGAATATGAACACATAGATAGAATTAAAGTACCGATAAATATTCCAAACCAAAAGAGGATCAATCGATTTCCAGTTTAATTGAGCAAACAACAAGTAACATTTATCAAACCGAATTAAAACTCCAAAATCTATTCCCGGAATATATAAGAAGCAAACGATCACCATTTGACATTGTCGGCTACGTGAGAAACAATTATTTGGATTAATGGACAACGAAGAGAAACAACGAATTGACAAAGCTTTGGAAATCATCTGTAAAAATCAAGATAATCTGCACAAACAGCAAAGGTGGAGCCTATCAATACTAAAATCGATATCCACTAAAATGTCCAGCACCTTTACAGAATTGAAAGATAATCAATTGAAATTAAATATTAGAATCGATAATTTATCAAGGAAAATAGAAAAGCTTGAATTTTATCAAATGATACAAAATTATAACGAACAAATTATTCAACATAATAACATGATATTTAATATATTAACGAAAATAGAAGATGCAATTGTATTCTCGAGCATAGGGAAACTGCACCCGACAGCTATATCAATAAGCGATGTGAAGGAGATGATTTACCAATTAAAATCATATACAATCCTTATCAACTGTTGACGTTTAAAAATACCTTCAACTATTATCATTATTTTACTATCAGAATTATATAGACGACAAGGAAGTAATGTTTAAAATATCAGTGCCCATATTATTTACACCTACATATAGGTTTTACCAAATTCATTTCTATCCCATACAAAAATTATATAATTCCACTTGCAAAGTCGTATTTGTTGGTGTCCAGATAGTACGTATGCCTTAAGAACGAGCACTTGTCCAAAATTGGAAAATATTTATATTTGTGAAAGCGAACCAGTACCGAAAGATGAAAATTGTGTACTAAATTTAATGAAGAATGTCGACAGCAATTGCGAGAAAATCCACGTCCACCTGGAAGATACGCTAGTGCAACAAATTGGACCAGGAGACCTATTGGTTTATACGCCGAGTGTTATTAGTGCGCCATATAAGTGTGGTGAAACCGGAATTTTTAGAAATTAGGGACAATGCGTTAATTAGATTAAAAGTTAATTGCGATATTCAAATTAACAGAGAAAAATTTAATTATGAAGAAATGTTGCTCAAAGGAGAAGTATTTCATTTGCCTAAATTATACTTAAATGTAACTAATGCGGAAGAACCGAAACCTATTAAATTAAAGAAAATTAATTTAAGAGATTATGATAACATCAAGAAGTAGAAAATGCTAAAGTTCCACAATTGCATAAGATTCACGAAAATCATCCTTATGGAAATTCAATTGCAATTATTGTTATCATAATCGCTTTGCTCTTTGTTATTATAATTAAAAAAAATTGTAATTGTAATTGTAAAAAGGTTAACGAAAGAGTAAATTTGGAAAATGCAACGAATGCTCTTTCCGATGACCGTCAAGATCCATTCTAGGCGTGGAGGAGTAACATGGAGCGTCTTCGCACGGTGTAACGTAAGAATGTCACGTACTTAGATAAGATTAAGAGTTCATGTTAGAAATAAGGGCAGTTCTATTGTAACCTTCATGTAGCACGCAACGCTTTGTAATTTCGGCAATAAATGATTTTTAAAAATAATCATTAGCTTCCGATCAATAAATTTCGCTCTTAAAGGATATAACTTTTTCAAGAATGTATAAGCACGTTTTATATAATTAGTAATTTGATCAGAGTAACGAAAAGTGTTATCCAGAGTTAAACCTAAGCTTTTAGCTTTGGATACAATAGGTACTTCCACATTATTAATTTGAATTTTTAATATTTCATTATGGTTTATTATTTTAACAATACGTATAATGTAGAATGATAATTTTACAGTCTTAAACTTTTCATTGGGCTAAGAATCATGATTAATTTAGAGTAAGATGGATCTTATAACATGACAGCATTATACTTTTACATTATACTTTTATTTTATCGATAGGAGTGATGTTTTATCAAAATCGCAAAATTCCGTTTTTCTCAGTCTAAAATCATATCGAATTGAAAGGAGCAACAGGTACGGGTACACTACAAACAACTCAGCAGTTGACATTAAAACATGAAAACATTGAAACAAATTTATTTAATAACATGTATTGCTACCATTACATGTAATTACAGATAACCTGCCTGGTAACGATTCATATAAACTTGTAACATCACCCAGGATTTCAGCCCATACCTTTTAAAGCACCCTATTACTCCAAATGAAAATATATCTTATAATAGAAGTTATTGTAGTAAATGAGAAACGTCCACTTTGAAAAAAATCTTAGGGCCTTTAAAAATCTCTCGATATTGCCAATGTGCAGTGTAAATTATTATCTAGTTTAGATATGTACCTTGTTAGTGCACATGATTAGGTCTATGTGAAAAAATCATCAATTATAAGTATTCGGAAAGAATTAAAGATTTAACGCAGTTTCAAATTTAAGGTAATGTTTTTAATTATATAGGTCTGTGGTTTATAGACTTCGTTTTGCCGGCGGGGTATCAGACCTGAAAGGAGCTCCTGAAATATGCAGGGATCGATAAGCGGAGTCAAGTCAAATATCTCGGGCTCTATCTCGCTGCATATAAAGCACGAGTGCAGAAAATAACTACGCGGCGGCTCGTTAATAATGAACGCATTCAATTTTCGCAAATTTTGGGGTGCGATTATGTCCGGGGTGCCCGGTTGAAATCGTGGAAGCGGCAAATATAAGAGAGAGGTATATTAGATCAGGTACACTCGATAACAGAGTGCCAGTGGCGAGGGAATACACAGACTTTGCGCACTGTTACCGCAACGGAGAAGGCCTTCCGGCCTTAGCCTGTGAGTTGGGGGAGGCTCGTGTAAACACGTGGAAATTTACATTATTCTTGCGTTGACTAAAATCTTATCTAATAAAACAACAAAATTGCCATCAAAAAGGCATAAAAGAAAATGAAATTGTGATGCTTTTAATTAAGGTTTTTTTATAATTAAATTATGTTTGTCTGACGTATGCATATACATTCTATAACATGTAAATTTCGTAATTTTACTAAATAGAGAGATATTATGATTTGTTGCCATGAAATATTAATTAACGAATATGTATTTACCCGGACACCATTAAAGCGTTTTAGAGATCCATCTTTGGTTTTATCAGACTCACAGTTTCTTCAAGATAGCAGAATAAATAGTAAAGCCATTACCTATCTTTTACATATCGTTGTGATATCAACCTGAAAAGGAAAAGAAAAGGTTTAAGAAAAACAGATAAACAGAGTAGGAACGAGTAACTTCCCTGTGGAAGTGATTCAGGCAATTACAACAATTTCATGTTATTTCGGTCGTGGTTACACCACATATTAGAGCGGCAAGCGACGTGCAAAATCAAGTTGCTGATTCATTTGTTTTTCCGTATAAATACCGATGCAAAGCGCGTCTGCGACACTTTTTAGTTCGAATTTAAACGCGAAACTCTTTGTACTTTATGCTTCGACTTGAACGAACAACTATGTGCCTCTACATTAAAACGAGTGTGAACATTGAAAAGAAATTAAAGTGAACAAAGGCAATTGGATTCGTCAGTTATTTAATTACTTATCACCAGAGACTCGCAGATTTAATTCTGTTTTCATTGGTATGACATGACTAGGGGTATCGCGATTACCTACGTTTAATTGATATCTTGGATTGATCTGTGAAAAGTTATTTGATAATAAATTTCAACAGCAACGGAAATATTTCAAATGAAGATGAATGATAATAATAGTTATCATGAATACATTAATAGTGAAATCGAGTTTTAAGAAATAAAATGGCAAAATAAATTAAATAACGAAAAGAGACTAGACAAAATGTCATTATGTGAATTACGGCGAACATCATATACTCTAGGAACGAAAAAAAAATTAAAAAATTTCTAAAGAACGATTTTCGAAATTATCAACAATATTTGGTGTCATTCAGCAAATGAATAACATAGTTTGTTACGTTAACTTTAAGTTTAATTTTGCTGATACTTAGTTTTTATTTTTATTAATAATTTTTTAACCGGCTTCCTGGTTTTGCTAATTTAGATTCATTCGTTGCGGTGGGAATACTTTTGGCCTCTATATTTGGTTTTGGTACCACAGTGCAGTCTCATATTTCCCAGGATTTGTCAATCAGTTCTCTAAGTAGTTTTCTCTGAAATTATTATTAACAAAACATTTCCGGAGTGTTTGATTTCTGCATTCTATTTACGCAGATGCGGGCAGAATCAATGATCTGAGGTCACGCGTGTCTCAGGGGTCCTCTCGCGGTGAATGTTCCTCTCGTCTTCAGACAAGACGTGCGCATGCTGCGAAATTTATCGGCGGGATACCGGGATCGTTTCGCTCTGCATCAGCGTCACCGGGAAACTCCGGTTTTCTCGCCGATTATTAATTTATTTTATGGCTTCTGTAGTTCGGCATTAGCGCTTAGACCTCACGAAAGTATCGGAACGTGACAATAACGCTTTTATCTTTGCCAATTATGTTCAAAACGGCATTTCGCATTTATTAAATTCCGCCCCACATTACGGATTCTATTTATCGGAGATGTAGCGCTTCGCCGCAAGATTGAATTCTACTATTTCGTTAGCGTTATACGTTTAGCTATAATGAACGTCGTTGAATTGAGTGCTTGCTCATTAGCAATTTAAATAATTCGCCTTTCTCTACGACCTTAGTATTTGATCTTCACGTAAAGTTTTATACAACCTAATTTTCTGTATTCGTTTTATTAAAGAATCTTAATCTATACATACATTTTTATATTCCTCTTTGAAGAGAAATTTTTATCCCAAAATACCTGTACTTAACATGAATAAATAATGTCAAATGTTTTATTAATTTTACCTAAAATCACAAAATTATATTCAAAAAAGTCTTATGCTATCTTACGTTAATTTGATTTCAGTTTAAAAGCCCCTTCAAATGACTTAAAGTAACAAAATTAATCACTAAATTCAGGTTTGAAGCATTCATGGCGGATTTCACAAACGTTACTTAAATTTAATCATCCGTTAAAAGTAAACGTTGCCATGGTTACATGTGTTGAAGGTATAGGAATGATTATTCTTAATCGATGATTAAAGTTAAGTGACGTTTGTGAAATCCAGCGTCAAAGTGTTTAATTATGAACTGTAATGCTAGATTTCACAAACGTCACTTAAATTTAATCATCAATTAAGAATAATCATTCCCATACCTTCAGCACATGTAACTATAGCAACGTTTACTCTTAACGGATGATTAAATTTAAGTAACGTTTGTGAAATCATTGAAATTTAGAATTACTACGTTTATATTAACAAACTGTACATTCAAATGATTAATTTATGTTACGTTAAGTGATTATGGAAGGGGTATAATACTATTGCTTTTTTTTTGTTTCTTAAGTAAAGTAACATTAATCGCAGTAGCATTAATCGTGAGTAGTATACAAGGTGTTCTTCAAGTTCGTGTAAAAGAATTGATGGCGTATTTGGTAAGAGATATTCTCACGAATGCACCAAAATTAAAACGAAAAAAAAAAAATCAAAAAATTCATACCGACATCCGGCAATTCCTTGTGAAATGTTTAGAACCGCTAGACGCAACGGACGGTGACCTTCACCCACAATAAGTGTTCGAACTCCCCCCCCCTGCGCGAGACGTAAACATACCGATTAAAGTGCCGTGTAACTTACCTGCCCACACGTGCATGTTGTAAAAATTAAACATACCATCCCTTGTAAACATTGATTCGTCGGTGAAGAGAATGTTGTTGACAAAGTTCGAATTGTCCGTCTGATCCCGAAGTAACCGCCGACAAAATCGCATGCGTTGGAGTAATTGTTCCTCACGAATAATTCGCCAAACAATAAACTGCACAACTGACACAAAAGATCTGCTATTTGGCAAAGGGCGATCTCGGTTACGCTGGCTGTGCATACAAACGTCTTGCAGCCAACGCATTTTGACCACATTCGCCGTAAATTAAAATCATGTCCACAATAACACTATTGGAAAATTCGGCCATATTTTCAACACTGTTATCTGGGACGAAGTGCCGTTGAGAACTGAGTAACTGACCCACTTTAACAGCCGATGCTGACACACCAGCATACTTCTCCGATTACGTAATTACGTAATAAAAATAAACCAGGGACTATCAAACTGTTTCATCGCTCGCCGAAAACATGTATTATCTCTAATATTTATTAATCAATTGTTATACAAAAACTGCTTCATTCTATCACTTTTAATATCAACTTTCACTGGTTTCAGTTTTTGCATGAAGTTAAAAAACAGCCTGTATAGCAAAGGCTATTAAAATGTTTGTGTTCAAGTTTGAACCTTTTTTTTAATTTAATTGAATTATTTAATTTTTCTTATATTATACCAGGTGACTGGCAAAAACACGAAAAGGAACGATATCCAAGAGTCTGAGGAAAATGTTAAAAAAATTCTAAGTATCTACATACTTTAGTTTTCAAGAAATGATTAATCAAAAAATATACCCGAAACGACGAAACTCCTTGGTTAAAAAAGAGCAGCAGATGAACAAGATAAATACAGTCATAAAAGTGTTTTATAGTTTTATGATTGTTACAACGTCGGACGTGAACGTAACCTTTAAACAGCTAATATAAGAGCTCCGAATTATTGACGAATGCATGCAAATCACCTGAAATAAATTATTCAGTACAGATTGTATAAAATAAGGATAACACTGTGGACACATGCTTTGACAAGTAAACAAATAAAGCACTACAACACGAAAACAATTCAAATCTCCGTGTTAAGAATTCCTAGTACTGTTCTTTATTTTTAATTATAAATAAAGTTTATTCCCAAAAGCGACGTGTCCGTCATAAACATTTCAGCTTATTTTTACGTCTCAAGAATTAAAGGGACACGTAAGTGTTACCCTCCCTTTAATCGGTCGGGGTTCTTTTTATAGCTTCCACTGGTCTGCATTAGTCATTTTTTTCTCGTAATTGTTATCTAGTAGCTGGGACTAGTATTTATAAAAGTCGGCAAAAAGTCCAGCTGTAGAATGCAGGACTTTTAACCGTTGCGTCGCACTATGGGGCCAAAAGCACTTTCGCGTCTCAAAAATCTGTAACTCTTTTATTTACTGACTTACGTTAATGAAATCTGGTACATAGATTAAGAAAACTATAGGCTTTATGGACGTGATGTGACTTTTTAAAATTTTTTATTTACTTCTTTATTATAAATGTTGTAACACCGAAAAGTGAAGATTGCTTAAGAGTAAAGTGCCCTTATTTTAAAAGATACATAAAAATGTCATAAAAAAAGACGTTTAGAATTAAAAGTTATAGTCAAGTCAAATACAAAATTAGAACGATTAGTTTGAAGGTTGAGAAATTTAGAGTTCGATGATGCGAATCAATAGCGGCTACTCTGAAGCTCATTTTAAATGAACGATTACGTACTATCGCTGACACTATAAACAGAACGATTGAAAATTTGCTTGGCACTAATGCCTCTTACGACCTAGCGAAATTGAGCCTTATAGCACATTTTATTGCATTACCTGCCGGTGCAGGGGTAAACATCTGGAGTATTCTCTTCTGGTTTGCTCATTTGAAATTAAAATAAGCAAATCAGTTGTTTTCCTATATTAGAATCCTGTTAGAATTAATTTTCTGATGTTAATATTATAATTATTCGTTTTAAATAATACAGTCATTTTCAATTAATTTATTAATATTTCATAAATATATAAGAATTCGTTTATATTCAGTCAGTAATGAAATGGACAAATTATGTTAGCCAGCATAATACTATAAGCTTAAACATTTCGGAGCTAATTTTAAGAATTTAAATAATTAAAACCAATGTTATAATGATTAGTAAGCCAGTGACTATACTATTTTCCAGTTAAATATATACTTAGAAATAATATTTATAGTTAGTTTCTGAAACGGCACTCCATTTTGATTTATTTAATGCATATTAAGCATTTTGCAAAAATTAGGATAGCCTGTAAGTATTATGTGGAGATGAAAACAAATTTTTATCCAGTAAAACTATATTTGTTTAAAGAATTTACAGACGTTTTGTCAAAATGAATAAAGCTAAATTAAAATATTAAGCTACTAAATTTTGAAAGTCTTTGCGAAGATACTGTAGGTAATATTAATTAATCTCAGTTATACAAATATTTAAAAAACAGCAACAAGCAGAACAGACAAAAAAACTAGTAAACAATTGTTAAATACAAATGATTATTATTGTAAAATTTATTAAACATCAATAACAATAATCAGTAAAACATGGAAAAGAAATAACTATCCACTTATCCAACATTTAGTTGAGATTTTGAAATTTTGTTCATACTGACAAATGTTTTACTCCATTAAAAATGGAGTTGCTGGTTCTTGGCGACGCACTTCCAGTGGAAAATAAAACTTCTTATCGTTATAATAATAATAATAATGTTTATTTGATCTGCTGAATAAAAACAAGTAATTCCAGAGACATGTTCAGTAGTTTCATACGTTAAGCTGTGGAATATAATTTTAATTTCTAATTTCAATATTGTTCTTTTGTTTAGAAAGAAAACATTTCAAAATAACTTTCTTTATATAACATATAATACAATTCGTTTTACATAAATACTTGAAAATATTAATATTTAGTATAGTATCCTCCATTTGTAATGACTTCCTCTAATCGCCTCGACATAGAACCGACTAAATGTAGGCATAAATTTCCCAACCCCAATTGATTCCAAATGCTGCCATTTATATGTTCTTGTAAAAATTTCCTATTCCTTAAATTTGCATTTCCGTCATCCCATTGTCGAATAACATTTGCCCACAAATTTTCAATGGGTTTAAATCCGGAGATTTAGCAGGCCAGGGAATCACATCAATTTCTGGATGTTCTTTCAAACCATTCTTGAACAACTCTGCCAGTATGAATGGCCGAATTATCCTGGACAAATGCAATACCTCTATCGTTAGCATACGCCAAAGGTAATAAATGCTGTTCAAGAATGTTTGTATATTGCCGGGATGTTAATCTTCCATTAATTGGGACTAATTCGCCAGGACCATGCGTTGACATCCAGCCCCAATAAGCGACTGACACTCTACCACTTCTCTTTGTCTTATTGACATATGGTGTAGCATATCGTATTTACTGGACGATAAACTAGTTTTGAACATTTTCATCCGACCTAAACACTTTCTCGTCAGAAAACACCTACATTTCTCCCAGTTTCTGTACAGATTTTGAATTGCAAAATTGACTCTTTCTTCGGCATGGCGCGGTGAAATCTATAACTTTAGCTGATTTGCGGTTTCGTAACCTCCATTGGCAAGTCTTCTTATAACGGTCCTCGTCGAACAAGCAATTCCCGTTGTGTCTAGAACTTGCCGACTGGAAAGAAAAGGACTATTTCTTATTGTATTTAAGATTTGTTCATCCTCATTGGCTGTAGTTTTCTTATTTAGACCAAGTGGTCTTCGTTTCCTCTCTACGAGACCTTCGTTTCTGTAACGTAGTATTCATCGGTGAATGGTAGATTTCTGAAATAATTAATTACAATATTTGAAATATATGAATAAATAATGAAACTCTATTGTGTAAATTATGATTTCCTTACACTTGAAAAAAAAAAAGAATTATTAAAGAATTAGGAGCTAGTTTTATAATCGAATTTAAAGGAGACTTTAAATTTAAAATCTCTTTCAAGCGTAAAAACAGCTGCAAAATTCATTTGTTCACACATCTGAATGTGACTTTCATTTTAAAATTCTCGTTTAAATTCCATTATAAAACTGGCCCTTAGAAAGTGTTTCTAAATTTCCAAAAGCTAATAATTTTGAAAATTCAAAGTTTCTTTTCAATTTCTGCATTTTTTCCAGTCGTAAAAAATAGCAAGTAGTAAAATTCATATATTTATTAACAGAATTCAGTGACATCTTGACTATTTTGCACACAACATAAAATATTAGTATTTTATTTGAGAATTCTTAAAAACTAAATCACCGAAATTAAAGCAACCTAACGTGGTTTATGAAATCAGATGTTTAAATTTTAATACAGGTCACATAGAAAAAATTTAAACCAATATAAATATTGTGTTCAAAAAAGTAATGAAAATCATTAACATTCGTTAGAAAATAATTATAATTTTGATTTTGAAAATACATACTAATTATATTATATATATGTTACAGTGCAGCACCGCGGTATATATATATTATATTGTGAATAATATTTTCAAAAGACGTTTTATAGAAATGCGCAAAAAATTCAGATATGACTGAATTTTGTTAATAAATATACTGATTTTGCTAATCAATATTTAATAAAACTTATTTAAAAAGTATTAAAATAAATTAATTATTTAACATAATTTTTAGATATAAAGAGTTCATTTTACCTTTTTAGGTTCCCTTGATAACTTTATTTCTTTATTTTGACTCCGACGAAGCTTATCAACTGATAGTGAATTTTAAGTGTCCGTTAAAAAGAATTTATTACACAATAATGATAATAATAATAGAATACGTTGAAATAAATAAATTGATTCTTACCGATTTATGAATCAACCTCGCTTATTTCACTATACGATTTGCCACTTTGCCACATTCCTATAATTTTTCCTTTTTCTGCGATGGTGCACTGTGGACCTAACTGATGCCGCTCCATTTTCAAAATACAATCGAACGCAATTAGTATAGAAATGAAGAAACAAAAAATTCTTCTACCAATTTATATTGTTTCATTTAAAAGTAGGGATAAATCCTATTCACTTACCCTCATAATTCATTATAGTGGCAAAACCCAGAACATAATTTCTGGGAATATTTTTAATTCGGTTTCACTTATTTCTTTAAACGATTTCCAAAAATATAAACAGATTTAGTATTATTTACAGTATAAGCAGACCCAATCTTTCTCAGAAAAAAAAAAAATAAAGTAAGCACTATATAAGGAATTCTCACATATATGTATGCTAATTTTAGTGTAACAAAAGAATTTGATCGTAGTTTACTTATCCGAGAAAAAATAATAGTACAAAGTAATGACATCAAATTTATTATAAAAAATAAATCCTAGAAATATTTATTTAGAAAAAAAGAATTGTTGAAACCGAAATTATTTGTGTTTGACTGAATATGCAGAAATAAAAGATACGAACATGAGACCCCAAATTTATATTTGCTAATTCAATATTCAATTTTAATACCCGTTTCCTAAAGCGTATTTTTCCTGTCCAAGATTTATACCTGGCATCCTAGATTAACAAATTTTATGACCTGAGCGTAAGGCTCACATCATGCCGGTGCAATAAGGTCGAGTTTCGCACAGTTTTATTGCTTCTCGTTCTGTTTATAGTGTCAGCGATAGTACATAAGACACAATCAACGTGTAAAGTATTATACATCATTGGAAAGGGCACATCTTCTAGTTTTAAATTTGCCATGGAAAATTTTAATAACTGATCAGCGGTTAACGGAACCAAAAATAATATTGCAGTTAGGTGTACTTTTGCACAAAAACTTACTTCGTTCTTTATCTTCACTAGAATTGATACAAAATCGTTGTGAGTGACGTAAAAGTCTTACTGAAAACTACTCCAAAAACTTATTTTTTCAATAATTTTCCATAGAATGCCTACCACAATAACATGGCTAACAGGTTAAACCATCTAGTTCACTGTTATTCACAGTTTGCGCTGCTACAAGCGCTTATCACCATTTACGGCTTTCATCAAAGTAACTATCACAGAAACTATCATCGTGTAAATAATTTTACAGTCACTTTCACTCTTTTCATGTAGATCACATCCACTTTCGCGATAGTACTTCATGAGAGTACTATCACGAAAGTGGGTGTGATAGTTCCTACATGCGAGTTAAGTATTTCTCAAAGTGGGCGATAACGCCCCCTTGTGGGCGCTAGAGGCCTATAGGGGGGCGGTAAAGGGCACAGATAAGTTGGGGGAAACAAGATAAGACTCATATATGGCAGGCTATAATTTAACTAAAGTTATTAATTAAAGTAATGATTTTAAAATTTTAGGGGGCGCTAGAAAATAATTGATTCTCAAAGTGGGCGGTAGACGAAATTAGTTTGAGAACCTATGATCTACACGGAAAGAATGACGGTGACTGTCAAACGAGCCTTAATATTTTATGTTCTTCAGACTTGTTAGTTTTTATGAAGATTAAATACAGTGACTGGCAGAATGTTGGACACAGGACACATATGGGAAATATTTTTATTATTAATTTCTCAAAAAAATTTATTCTTTATAAATGCACCTGCCTCTTGTCATATACCGAGGGAATCAAAATATTTTAAGTCGACATAAGATTACCTCGATTTCAAATATTTTGATCTCCTCGGTATATGACAGGAGGTATTCAAATTTTGATAAGTGCATTTTGAGTTTAGGAAGATGCAGGAACTTTCACAAACAATAATTTTTTATGAGAAATTAATAATTAAAAAGTCCATCCAGGAAATCAAAATATTTTAAATCGACATAAGAGTAAAGTAACTTTATTTTTCAAGATACTCGAAAATATTATTTGGAATAGTTATTAAGAATTATTCTGAGATCTTAAATATGAGAACATAACTGTCTAGGATGAAAAAAATGTGAAAAAGTGAAATTTTTATGGTATGAAAGTTATTGATCATAATTTCTAGTTGGTAGATGAGCGAAAAACAAATGCCAGAGTATATTCATATCACACTTCAAGAAACGACCAGTTCTGTACATTAAAAGTTTTATGATACACACGTTGATACGAGAAAAATTGAAAAATATGTAAAATTTCTTTCTTCATCGTAGGCGGCTATGATTTCATATTTGAGATGTCATAACAACTCTGAATAACTTTTCCAAATATTTCCGCGTATTTTGAAAAATAAAGGTACTTTATTCTTATGTCGACTTCAAATATTTTGATTCCCTCGGTATTTGACAAGAGGTATTCAAATTTTGATATGTACATTTTGAATTTGGGAAGATGCTTTCATGAACAATAAATTTTTGTGAGAAATCAATAATAAAAAAGTTTGTCCGCTCTGGCCGCCATCTCGTGCGTGATAGCTCATAGGGCAGCAGTATTCGTTGCTATTTGCTATTCACGACACAATTTTTAAGTCAGAAATTACTCGTGCTGCGCGCTGCGGCGCGATTAATTGACATCATTCCCATTTATCCAACTTTCTGCCGGTCACTATATTTTTCTTCACGTTATATTTTTTAGCAGTTTTCTCTGAAATATGAAGTATTATTCTGTCGTATTTCTTATTTATTTCCAATTTCTTTTTACAAATTTTAATACTCCCTTATGTTTTTATTTTCGTTAGGCATATGTAAGTCCAGAGTTTTATTTGTTATCCAGTTCCTTTCCATACATTCTATTTTTATTTTAACAGATTCTTTGTCTCAAAAAACTATTGTCTCTGTTCTATAGAACTATTCTCCCATAATAGCTATTTTGGGCGTGAAGGAGGCGATTTTGGCCCGCGGCGGAATTATAAGCCCGAGGCCCGAAGGGCCGAGGGATTATAAGACGCAAAGGGCTAAAATCGTCGTTCACGCCCGAAATGCAAACAAGATTTCTTGTAAAATCGTTTAAATCCACCTTAAAGCTTTGAAAAAATAAATGGCTCGATTCGTTCTCAAAAATCAAGTTACGTCGTTGGTTGCCAATGTGATGCAAATAAACATGTTGGTTTCTTAGGTTTTAGGGCGCAAAAGACACTATTTACGCCCGCAAATTGTTGTATAAATGATTTCATTTTGATACGATTTTACAAAAAGTTTATTTTTTTGAATTTTCAGATTGTGAATCTTCCTTTGCAAGTAAAAATGTTTTCCAAGTTTAAAATTTAGTACTTCATTGCAAGCTCAATACCCTTATAATACCTTTTAATTTTTATATGTCCAAAATGGCTGAACATAAATGAGAGTTAATATTTTACAAAATTCACCAGAGGTTTACAAAACTAATATTAATGAAATCGTAAATACACACGAAAGCTTCGAATTATGCGAGAACGTTGCTTGTTCGTTCAGTCAAGCGGCGTAATTGAAAATGAAAGTCTGTTTGTGTGGGATCCATTCAATCTCGAATGACCCCTTTATTTTGAATTAATAATGGTTAATTTAGCCACTTGTTCTAAATTGAAAAACATTTGAATACGTGGATGTAAATTTACTCCAGTCAACGAAGGGGTTGTAGAGGACATGGAGGGGGGGAGAATTTTTCTCTTCAGGAATGTGTTGGGGGTAGTTAGGAGGTAAACATACTAAAAGTCCCCACCCCTACCCCTGCCGCTTCAGGGTGGAGGGGGAGGAGAAGCTCCCTTTTTTCGGTTTTTCGCTTATAACTCGGAAACTGTGCGTCGTACGAAAAAGTATTCATTACAAAATTAAAGATAATTAAATTTCCTACAAAAATGTCTATTCATTTTCTTCCTATGTGTTATGGTTTCCGAGATATTCGCCAGCGAAAATCGATAATTTTCGAAGAGCTTAATGCTCTACAACTTTCTTTTTGACGACTAATCTGTAAAACAAAAGGCTGAGGAATTAGAAGGACAAGATTGAGGAAAAACGAATTAAAGAAGATTAAATTTCCTACAAAAATGTCTATATTCATTTTCTTCCTATGTGTTATAGTTTCCGAGATATTCGCCACCGAAAATCGATAATTTTTGAAAAACCTTTTTTTCCTCACGTTTTTCGTCAATCTTGTTCTTCTAATTCCTCAGCCTAATCGGTAAAACAAGAGTCCGTTTGTCAATATTCATTTTCTTCCTACGTGTTATAGTTTCCGAGATATTCGCCAGAAAATCGATAATTTTCGAAAAGCTTTTTTTTGCCTCACGTTTTTCGTCAATCTTGTCCTTCTAATTCCTCAGCCTTTTAGTTTACAGATTAGTCGTCTAAAAGAAAGTTGTAGAGCATTAAGTTTTTTGAAAATTATCGATTTTCGCTGGCGAATATCTCTGAAACCATAACACATAGGAAGAAAATGAATAGACATTTTTGTAGGAAATTTAATTATCTTTAATTTTGTAATGAATACTTTTTTCGTACGACGCACAGTTTCCGAGTTATAAGCGAAAAACCGAAAAAAGGAGCTTGGCCTCCCCTTCCACCCCTGAAGCGGGAGGGGTAGGGGTGGAGACTTTTAGTATGTTTACCTCCTAACTACCCCCAATACATTCCTGAAGAGAAAAATTCTCCCCCCCCTCCATGTCCTCTACAACTCCCATTTGGGCATTCATTGACTGGACTAATTGTGAAACTTTTTGTTTTTGAGCTGTTCATTTGGCCCAATAAAGTACATTGCTCAAAAAAATTTACGGGTAGGTATTTCATAAAATGATAACAAATTTTTAAAAAATTATTTAATACAATTTTTCAGTTTCAGTATTTTAGTTTTACAAATTACAAAAAAAATGATTTAACACAATTTTTCATTTTGAAAAATTCCTCGAAAAGAAGCCTCAAGTCTATAAACTATAGGTTAAGTTTCCAAATCTATTTATTAATCATTCATCACAGTAACAAAGCTTAACTAAAGTTGACTAGTTGACATGTTTCGGAACAAATTCCATTATCAAAACTACTTAAGTCGAATTCGCAAACGATTTTTCAGTTTCAGCATTTTAGTTTTCATTATTCTTAAGCAAGTATCTCAACACATTATTGTGTTTTAAACTTGCTTGGATAAGTGATCTCGTAACGGATACTATTTTTTATTATCAATTATGTGGAATATCTGTTAATTGTTCTGAGCAGTGTATAATTTTCAATATTCTTTTTCTTTCTATGTGTCTTCAGAAAACTAATTATTTTGTATTTGAAATGTTATACACACAAAAATTCATGCAATTCTTTTCCGTCACAATATTAACGTTTTGTCAAGAAATGCATGTGAACTAAAAACATTTATGATCGTGTTGTGTGGCCTTAAAACACCCTTGAAACATCTGCATGTTCTTTTATTTATTGAGTTTTGTAAAAAGTAGTACCGTGGAAATGGAAAACTCACGTGAAGTCAGTACTTTGATGACTGAGCGTGCCATAGTAGTTAATTGACAGCAAGTATGAGCGCTCGTTCCAATTATTATTTATTAAAATACTTCTGTCTTGAATTTTTCATGGCATATGATTGTTTTGATGACTTATCCCCATTTCGTAACATTTTAGAATTATACACATTAGGCCCGGTTTTCAATATCAAGTTAAACTGTAACTTTCGGTTTGTTTCCATAGCGACAATTGTGTTCTTATGGGAGTAAACTGAAGGTTAAAGTTAACATGCGATTGAAAAACCGGGTCTTAGTACGGTTTGTATTCGTCGATAGTGAAAAACAACGCTTTTTAATTTTTGGAGGATAACTCTATTTAGTATTTTCAAATATAAAGAAGCGCAACAAAAGTCAAGTTGATTTGATAATATTCCGTGCCTCAAAAAGTTGTAGTTCCGTAAATGCGAAAGACACCAGGCAAAAAAACTTCCGGCGACCGTAACTTTCTCTTGAAATAATTTGTGGAATAAATAATGTACGTCGGGGAGGCGAAATGTGGGAGATGAATCTTTATCTCATTATCTCCCACATTTTGTCGCCCTTTTTTAATTTAATTTAAAATAAAGTGCGGGTGGTATCTTACGAATTTGTGAGGATTTTAACATAACTATAACAGATGGGTTACATATGTCGAAAAGAAATAATTTTATTGAAAATTGTTTTTTCTACAACCGTGTCTAAAGTAGATAATTAAAAAAATTTAACTTTTAAGTTTAAATTGTTTCTGTGTAAACGCACGTGGAAGATTATACAAATTATTCTACTATATATTTATAATTAGTAAAATTAATTCTTTTGACGGCTAATTAAGAATAAAATACTACTTCATCTCGGCTCTTTCATCCAACTGAATAGATGTAGATTGCGAATGCTTTGATTTAGAGCCACAGCTTAATAAAAAATGTTTACTTTTCAGAGATCTATCGGAAGGTGAAATAAAAATTTGTACATTCCATTTAAAAGAGTATAAGTTTTCTGGATAACTCACTTATGGAACATGCTGTGTATGTGAAAATAATTTACTAGTATAGAACTCATTATAGTCGATAACTTTTATACAAGATACTTTCTTTTATAATCTATAGTTAAGGAGCTATTGAAGAAATCTATACCAATGTTGCACACTGCAAAATATTTTTTTTTCTATTTTGCGTTGGCAATAGAGCTATTAACGCACCGAAACGAGTGCTTTAATAGAAAATTTGAGTGCATTAATGACATTGGTGAATTAATTTGTTTAATGTTGGTAGTTGGTAGTACCAAGTAAGAAATAAACTTCAAATGTCAAACGATATCAAGAACTTTTATTTAATTTAAACATCACCACCATGAAATGTGCAATTATTATAAACGTGGGATGTGTCTTTAGAATTTATACCAATGCCTGGTATGTTCTGATTTGATACAATAATTTTGTGGAGTGCATTACTACCTTCAACAGTGGTTTTATTATGCGAGGCAGCGAGGCGCAATCAGACTATGATCCAGTGGAACAGCAGGGCAGGTTAGTTTGCTGAAATCCATAATGTTGAGCATTTGTATTTTTTACTTTGCATTTAAAATTGAATTTCCCATTGGCTACTTAAATGATGTTAAATAAATGTCACCAACCACCGCAAAATTCCCTAAATTTTAAAACATCGCTTTTTTCTTTAAAAAGGGGCAAAATAGAAAAAATAGTATAAAATACTTGTTACAGAAGGCTTTTCAAGCGCTCGTCCGTTCCATCACTCGCCGCAAGCAGCTCGTGATGGAATTTCGGACTCGTGCTTGAAAGACTGCCTTCTGTAACTTGTGTTTTAATGTACTATTCTATAACCGAACTGATTTCACATTTTTTTATCAACTGCTTTGTTTATGTTGGTAATTACATTATTTCTGGTTTTTTACTTTATTTTAATCTACATTTAGGTTATAAAATGCTTTGAAAACATTAACGAAACAGTTAAAAATAGGCAACCCATTTTACATTTTACTTTTTACGCAGTAGGGTTTATAAAAACTTTTTTTCCACTACTAGTACTATAGCCTGTCATTTTGACATGTGTTAGGTTGCTGTGAAAAACAATTTCTCGCCCTGAGGTAAATAATTTTTTTATTATTTACCACGGTAAATAAAGAACGTCAATTGTTACGTACGCTTTCAGGTACAAATCTTTTAATTTTTCAGGCAATAGATTGTTTGCCACTTGTCCGGCAATTTCCCGCATTTCAGGCGGCGTACAATTTAAATCGCCGTACATTGTTTACCGTACTTACTTTATTTAATTGACGATTTGGCAAAAAGATAGACGTAATGTTTGTGACAAATTAAAAAATTTGAATCAACTGTCATATCGGTAATACAGAAAACTGTAAACTTTTCGTAATTTGTAATAAATATTTGTTCAAATTAAAATTATCATTTGCACTAGTAGTGGAAAAAATAGTATATACACCACGGTAGAGAAGTCTTATAACCCTCGGTCCTTTACATCCCTCGGCCCTAAGGGCCTCGGCATGTAATCATCTCCTCGGGTTATAACACTAGACTTCTCTACCTAAGTGTATAATATACTATTATGCATTGGTTTTCAAAAAGTGACACTTTACAAACTAAAATTAACCTTTTTATACTTTGCGTTCACAATGAGCTTATTGTGACACGGGAGCTCATTGTAAAACTGTTTTTGCTGAAATTTTAGTCAATTTTTAATTGAAAACCTTTAATAGAATTTACAAAATAATTCATTATTTGTTTCTTATTTAACAGAATACCCACAATAAAGCTGGACAAAAAAAATTAATAACTTGTCAATTTGATTTTTGTTTAAAACGAAAGGTTGTCAGTGTTGCCACGCATTACAAGTAAAATTCCCCATATATTAAGGAAATCCAATTTTTTACGGTATTTTTCATATTTTTGTTCAATAAGTG
This sequence comes from Dorcus hopei, assembly GCA_033060865.1. NCBI lineage: Eukaryota > Metazoa > Arthropoda > Insecta > Coleoptera > Lucanidae > Dorcus > Dorcus hopei. The sequence continues at coordinate 6,812,590 of CM065423.1, read as the reverse complement.
ACGCTTCGCTCGTCGTACCCCAACCCCACTAGTGTTACAATAAGCCTTCTTGTGAAACTTGTAAAATAATATACTATTCAAAATTTAAATGGGACGCCCTACACATTTTGAAACATTTGAATAGCTAAAATCAAATCAAAATGTATTTCTAACGTATGTAAAATGTATTAGTCTAAAGCTTATGGTTTTCGACTTTTCGAGATATCTGCACTCACATTTACAACTTCTAATAAGAACAATATTTCCAGAAAATAAACAAAAAGGAAAGGGCAAAATCATAATTCTAGACGAAATAATAGATTTATAAATAATCTGATTACATAAAACCAACTACTTGCTAAAATACAAGCAAAATCCTTCAAAATATAATTTTAACCCTACGAAGATATTTACACATATTTTTTATTCATAGCAATTTTATTTATTGAGTCTTCAGTCGTTAATTGGAGTCTAAATACAAATTATAGCACACATCATTACAATAAATAATTTAAGGTTCTAAAAGACTTGCAACTTAATAGACTTAAGGCCCATAGAAGTGGCCCTATAAACATATATTTCGTTCAGGTATTAACTCGCATATCGATGATAATGAATCAATGCACTTGCTGTTGTCACTAACCTTTAGTATTACTTATTTTTTTAATTTAAAATTCAACCAAATACGACTTAATTAAAAAAAAAATGAGACAAGCATTTGCAAAAATCAGCCAGGAAACTAGCAGATATTCAAGACACCAATTAAAATGTCAATATTTCGTTTAGATTTAATAGATAAATGTAATGGTAACCTTTTCATTTTGTTTATTTTCTTGAAGTAACAGAAGTTGTAACTGTAAGTGCAGATATCTCGAAAATATAAGCTTTAGAAAATACATTTTACGTTTGTTAGAAATAGAATTTGACGAGCTATTCAAATATGCCGTCCCACTTAAAATTTTTGAGGAAATTTAACTTATAAGTTTCAATAATTGTTCGTGAGCAAACTCGCCTGGAAAATGTTATATTACCTATCGAGGTTATTCTACTCCATATTTATAATTAGTTAGGCACAGTAAAAATAATTTTTTTCACCGGTAATTATGAATAAAATACTTCTACTTTTCAGCTCTTTCATCCAATTGAATAGTTGTAGATTGCGAATGCTTTGATTTAGTTTCTTAATAAAATATTTATTTTTAAGAGATCTAGATGTAAAATTTGTACATCCCATTTAAAAAAGTATAAGTTTTGTGGATAACTCATTTATGGAACATGCTGTGTATGTGAAAATAATTGACTAACATAGAACTCATTATAATCGATAACTATAATACTTTCCTTTATAATCAATAGTTAAGAAGCTATTGAAGAAATCCATGCCAATGATACACGCTCTATAACAGCACTTGTGTAAGTTATTTATTTATTTAGAACGGCTAAAACGCGTCGGCTGACATTACTTGCGAATACCTTTAAAGACACTTTTCGTTCGAGGTAAATACAAAATTTTATTTCATACTGGACTCTTACCTGTTAAATTAGTATGAAAATAAATTTTGAGATTTATTTTGCACAAATAATGATTAAAGTGCGCGATGAGCAACTTCCATAGCAATGCATTGCAATGGAATTGTTTACAAACGACAAGCGAATTAGAGTCACGTCACGTTTTGCTTTATTATGACGATTTTTAAAATTAAATTTTAAAGATTTATTTTTTGTACTATAAATGGTCCGAAAAACGTCACTTTAGAAACCAGTATGAAATAAATAAAATTTTGTTTTTATCTCGAACGAAAAGTGTCGAAGGTATTCGCAAGCAATTTCAGCCTCGACTGAAATACCTCGGCTGCAAACACCTCGCTCATACTTTAGAGCTCAACTTTTCGGTCTAGGTAAATAAATAACTATAATGAAGAAAACTCGATCAAAACTAACCTCACTTATATTAACAATATGTTTAACCTTCTCTTCAACTACCGATTGTCGTTTAAACTTAGAAACTGTTGTCACAGCATAAACAGCATGGAAACTGTTTGTCGGCACCTTTGATCTGGCGGGACAAGATTTTTTGACCTTGGCGCGCCATTTTGCGGATGGATACACCAGTACCGCAATAAAAATATTTTTGATAATCGAATTATTTAGGTTATTTTGATAATCGGATGACAGATTATTTTTAATTTGAATAATCTGATCTCGACTTGAAAGCCTAGAGTTTAAGTTTACCCCAGCATGCATAATCGAAAGCACCTATTATGCTGCTAATTACACGTGACACAACTGATCGTATTCCTGCAATTTAAGGGCGCATTCGACATAATGCTCGATGTACGCAATGAGCACAAGTGTGAAGGAGAGCGACTGCGTTTCAGTGCATGTAAGAGTGAGAAAAAGAAACACTCCGTGCGTCCAGTCGAATATAGGTTAGACAGATTATCCATCCGGAATATGGCGGCTCAGTTTGGGCGAGAAATTTTCCCGCCAAGGAGAGTGAATCTGCTGTATGTATTTATGCTGTGCTGTTGTCGGCAGATATAAAACGTGAAAATCTTAAAATCTGAAGTTTACTGCCAAACTGCAATATAAACTAATGATATAATACCGGCCCTAAGTCTAATGGCCATTTGCACTAAGCATTTAAGCTCAACTTAACTTTAAGGGTCACTTAGAATATGACTTACACAATGTTGTGTAACCTAAAAATATCATATTATAAACACCACTTAAATTTAAGCTCAGCTTAAGATTTTGGTACAAATGGTCATAAATGCATCAGGTATCACGAACAATGGCGACCGTGTATAGGAACATTGACGTGCAAAATTAAAAGTTTTGCCCTGCTTTTTTAGGCTGATTTTACTGTAATTAGCCTATTTTACCGTAGTTTTGTGGGGGAAGATAAGCTATCAGGAAAATTCCTTTGGAATCCCAAAAAATCGCAGCCATCACTTTGCCAGCCGATGGTTGAACTTTAAATTTCTTTGGTGTTGGAGAATGGTTGTGCTTCCATTACGTTAATTCTTGTTTACTCTCAGGGTCAAATCATGGCTCCACGTTTCGTCCCCTGTCACAATTTCCTCAAAAAAGTTCTCTTCTTTTCCTTCACAGGCAGCCAAAAGTTGCTGCGAACTTTCAACTCTCCGTTATTTATCGAAGGAAGCGAACATTCGGGGCATCTATTTTGCGCTCACTTTTGACATCCCCAGTTCTTTATGAATTAAGTGGGAAATTCTTTCCCCTCTAACGTTTAAAATCTCAGCTATTTGATGAATCCTAATTTGTCTGTCTTATTTTTTTTTTTTTTTGTGGAGGTCCTGTCTGAGGTCCTAAGTCAAAGACTTGTCAGAACCTCAGGAGCGGGAGTGTATTTGAGTGTGTGTAAAGTGTTCCATGGCTTTGTTACTTCCAACCTTCTCGCCGTTTAAGGGGAAGCAGTGTCGAATTTTATCCCCAACACTGAAGGGTGCCTGAAGTCGATACCGACCACCCCCGAGAAATATCCCGAGTGCGGTTCGAACCGACGACAATGCGATTGCAAGGCCGGTCCCTTACCACTTGGACCGTTCAGGCGTTAAGAATTTAGAATTAATTTCTCGGTTTTTTTTAATGTTTTCTGGAGTTGTGACCGTGTTCGGGCGTCCACTGCGAGGGTCGTCTCCAAAAGACTTTTGGAGACGACCCCATTGAAAATGTTTGGACCAAAATTTTACAGTTTTACCAGATTGAGAAGCTTTATTGTAAACCGCAGACATCCTATCATGTATTTGCTTGGAGTTTTCCCTTCTTTTGCGAGAAACTTTATTACTGTTCGTTGTTCAATTTTGTCCATTATCGTAATTTACCACGCATCACTAGTTTTAAAAAATTGTAACTTCAACAGTAATAAAGCTATATACGAGAGAGACTTGGCACAAAATCTTTCAACACTGCAAATTATAAAAAAAAATTGTGTTCGATTTCATTTCCTCCTTCATAGTCGGGTACCTTAGATATCAAATGGTCCTCGTAGCACCTCAAATGGAGAGAAACTACAATTTTGCTTAATTACTGTTTTAATTCCAGCATTTAATAAGGCATATATTAATTTGCAACCTCCATAGGTGATCCTAATTGCAAGTTCTGATTCTTGAAAAATATGTAAACATTCGCTACCGTCTGCCACAGCAGCATTATCCATTGCAATTAGATAGCGTACAACAATTTTCAAGCACTTTTCGGTGTAATGTCTTATACCTTTACTACTTCTACCTGATTTGTATCATCATTAAGAGGATTCACATTTACTTCAAAACCTGCAGAATTATTGTATATAAATGTTAAAAATTATTTTTGATACTCCTAGCTCGCTTTTACGCGTTAGCCAATGGTCTTATTTTGCGGAATCGGTACAACCCAACCGTAAGCGTATTTATGTCTATATTTTCGCATTAAATTTTAGGGGATTTGCATACCAGAATATATTTAAAAAAATTTAATTTATCGCTGGACAAACTTTAGCTCCTCTGTCACTTATCTTGTTTTCATCGAATACGACTGGTATGCATATATTTATATTAAGATTTTTTTTGGCGAGTGATCGGTTACAATAGCGCTGGTTAGCAGTAGTGACGATTATGTGGGAACGGTTAGTAAGAGTCGTCAAAACGAAATAGTTACGGAATAACGCAAAGCCTACTAGAAATTACAGATATCTTAAATACTGAAATAAATAGTCTTAAATAAATAAAAAGTTGAGTCTGTGGTCGAGGTTAAAGCTAAGTACACACTGGAGGAACAATCGGAATCTTTTAGTTTCTGTTCCATGTTCCTTGAAAAAGTTACCGGTAGTTTCCGAAAGTTTCCTTAAGTTTCTTTATGTTTCTGTTTCCAGTAACAAAAGTTACTGTTTGTTGTGAGTTTCCATTCGGCGCGGTAAATATCAAAGGAAAATAGGAAACAAGCAACAACATGCAGGAACAAAAAAGGAAGTTCCTTCAGTATGTACACCTTGTTACCAGTTTTGGTAACGGCTTGTAGCAATCAACACCATATTGTGCTTAAACTTTTAAAGAATCATTTGCTTTAAAATATCTAGCAAAGTAAGGATCGATACTACTTAAGGAATATTTTATGTTGAATTGGAGAAACATATAAAATTTTTAAGATGACCATCTGTTAATAAATCATCCCTTGTAAAACATTTATAAGTGATAAGCCGCCACAATCAACTCGCTCTTAGAGTCTTGGACGCACTCAAACTCTTCGTTTTCGTTAGTTTTTTTAATAGCTAATAACAATATAAGCTGCAGAAGCGAGAAGTACGTCTTCTTCAGTCACGATTCTCAACAATATTAACTTGTTTCTGGTGTGTGTGTACAGATTATTACGTGCAACAGTGCAACAGAAACAAAATTCAGATGTTTCTCTATTTTGCTACCTTTAGTGTGGACAAAATGTTTCCATAAGTTGACGAAATCTAAAAACTTTTTGAAACATTTAGCAACAACCATCAACAAAAAGTTCCTGTGTGTTCCTCCAGTATGTACTCAGCTTAACGCGCACTGACAAATACAACAGTTGACAAAAGGAAAAAACTAATTGAATAAGAGAGAGATAGCAATGTTCCACAACTCTCTGACCCGGTTAGGAAAATAGTAACCGGAGTAACGTATGTGACGTCACTTCAACAATTCCCAGTAACTCACAAAAAAGGAGTGGTTACTTATTTCATCTTACCACACTTAACCGGTTACTCGCCAAAAAAAAATCTCATAGACAACGCGTTTGTAAAAGATATATTAAAATATTGTGGATTTATGTAGGTGCAGTCGTGGCCAATAAAATCGTTGCTAACCTCGCCCTTATAGACATATCGGACGATCAACTGAATTTTCCCTCGTAGTTGATCATGACTTGTATGTCGTAAGATAAACACATAAGTTATCGGTATATGTGTGCGGTGATATTGTAAGTTTTAGCACAGAAATTTAATTTAAGATGGCGTTTACAGTAGTCCACAAAGCTTTCATGATGGAAAGTTACTTTCGAAACGGACGGAAAATAGATGGTGTTTGAACAATTCAATTCATGATTGCATGGCAGCACTAATCTCAGGCAACAAGTTTTGCTTTCAAAGCTCATTAGAGATAAAGTTATTGCCGCTAAGAATTATGTGTCCTTCGAATCGTAAGATAGAGCTGAACATCTTTACGTAACAATTTGTAGCTCGTTCCCACAGAAAGCTCAATCTGTAGTGATAATTGGCGGATAGATGTGTGAGAAGCATTTTTTATTATGTCTTACAGTTTCGATAACCTCGAGGTTGACCTGCTGTTTTTCTTCGGAAAAGACCTCCAGTTTCACGAACCAATGCAGGTTGTCTTTGAATATTTTGTTTCACAAAATCTTTTAAGCGGACACTAAATCGCGCACTATACACTTTACGTTTCACCGTCGTTCTGACGAAGCTGTCGAACGACGGTGAAACGTAAAGTGTATAGTGCGTGATTTAGTGTCCGCTTAAAAGATTTTGTGATACAAATTTCATCGGACAAGAACCAACCGTAAATATGAATATTTTGTTGTCAATAATAACATCGGGAAATTCAACTCTAAACTCTTTCAAACAGTTTCGTACTCAGTATACCCATGCTCCATCGATTTTTGAACTATTATGAAAATAACTTTGAATCAGAAATGTTTTCTGCTCTAATGTAAACACCATTTTGTAATGCAATAAATGTAAAGTAAATGAGTCATGAAAATAACTTATTTTTGTATAAAATCAACAAACAACGCAAACAAACACGAAAACACTTACTCGACTTAGTTGACAGGACGAATGAGACTGGAGACAATTCTGTTCGCGGCGAGCTTAAGCTACGTCATGCCTTTGCGAAAACAAAATATTTCCGTGGCTAATGCTACCGGAATATTAAATGAACACATTATAACGCGTGATCAATATGTTTTCTAATCAAGTGACCTATGGAAAGAAAATTGTATGTCTTTGATTAATTCATTTTTTCAAGTGTCATTTCAATTATTTATATCTGTCAGTGTCAGCAAGTTTAATTTATTAACAGAAATCTTTGTTCATAAGATTATTGCACTGTGAACAGTTAAATAACAATCAGGTAATCCTAGCGCTTGTGTTTACAGGAGAACGGCGCACATTTTGCGCGCCTCCTATAAACCAGTTTTTCGTTGTATACATTTGACGTCGTTATCTTTATAAACGTAACATTTATTCCAATACATTTTATTGCACTAAATTTAATTAATTCAAAAATATAGCAATTTAACTCATGCATCGAACGTAACCTTAAAACTTGTCGAGCTGCGACTGCATATACAGGTGATTCGTGAGGAACCCTCCATATTTAAATAATGTGTTTAGGAGACCACAACAAACAGAAAAAGTCTAGTAAACATATGGTCAAATGTCAACCCTTACTGAGGTATTGTTCAAAATTGTATTTAATCAATTGAAAACATAAAAAAAAAACATCTTTACAACAGAAATTACGTGTAACTGTCACATTTATTTTAGCGTTCATTAGTTAAAACAATTATTTTCTAGTTAAATTCTCTTAAAATATTGCTAACCCAGCGAAAACATGTACGTTTATTCAACGTTAATTTCACGTTGTTATGGTGGAAATAACGTTATTCGTTGAAAAATGCAACGTTGTTTTTTGGTTGAATTAGCAACCATAATTATATCACGTTTGTATGACGTGTTTTTTAACGATCAGTTTAATATGGACGTAATTATAACGTGAAATAAATACGTAACAATTTTGTCTTTTTACGACGTGATTTATACTATGAGTAAATGCGATGTATCTACCGTACGTTGATTACCACATCATTTCAACGTTAATTCAACATCTACTATTCTACGTAATAAATGAGAAAAAAATTAACGAAACTAATACGTTAGATAAGTCATAATTTACAACTAAATTTTTAACCCACGATTTATAACGTTATTTTAACGTATACCGAATAAATATGCCTTACAAAACGTGATGTTGACGTTAGAAAACACTTAATTTTACAGTGATTGTCTATCGTGTTTCACACCTTTGAATTCTAATTTTACTACAAATCTATGAAATATGAGGTTCTTCTCCATGCTTGGCAGCTTTGAAATGAAACGAAACAGGTATGAAAAGTACTGCTAATTTGGACATACGAGTCAACCATAACCCCTTTTTAAGTTGACGTAATCTGTCAAATTTTTTTAAGTTAGTTTGAATTTGATGACCAAAATCTGTGATTAAAAATACTAAAAAACGCAATAGTCAATCAATTATACATACATATTGTCACGAATACTCATTGGGGACAGCTGTATACAGAGTGGAAAGTTTAACTGGAATAAATTCTGTAACTTAGAAGATTACGATTTGTAAAAAAATTCTTGGAACAGGTCAATTTTTATTTTTAATGGCGCATATTACAAAGGGACTTTTTTAACTTTTCAATTATTTGGAGGGGTGAAACGACCCCTAACTATGTTTTTTTTAATGGAAGGATATGTTGAAAAAATTGCGAATACAGCTACGTTTTATTTTTTTATTTTTCTTTAGCAATAAAAGGTAAAAAACAAAAAAAAGAATTTTTTTACTAAATTTTAATGCCAAAAATTCAGGAACTCCATTTTTTATTATTTGATAAGAAGAAATAAGCATTCCATATGGTATCGTATTGTTGCGTGCAGCCAATAGATGGTGCTGCCAATGCGCTAAATTTTTAATTGTACGTAATTACCTCACTGAAGTTTTTCCCAATAGGTGGATAGGAAGAAGATGACCGATTCAGTGGCCAACAAGATCTCCAGATCTCACCCCTTTAGACTTTTTTATGGGGGTATTTAAAAAGTAAAGTTTATGTGACTAAACCAAACGACATAGCAGAACTTCAGAACTTCAAATTCTGCATGAAATTAGGAGAGTAACACCGGAAATGTTACAAACTGTTAGGGATGGAGTTTTTAATCGATTAGGGTATTGTCAAGTGAGAGGTGGCGAGCATTTTGAACATCTGATGCGTTAAAATCGTTCTAGTCAAAAATTTATTTTTTATTTTTTCGCCTTTTACTGTTTAAGAAAAATTAAAAAATAAAAACGTAGCTGTATTCCCAATTTAACAAGCTTTAAGAAAAAAATTACTTAACATACCCTTCCATTAAAAAAAAAATAGTTAGGGGTTGTTTCATCCTTCCAAATAATTGAAAAGTTCAAGAAATCCATTTATAATATGCGCCATAAAAATAAAAATTGACCTGTTCCAAGAATTTTGCTACAAATGGCAATTTACTAAGTTACAGAATTTATTCCAGTTAAACTTTCCACTCCACTGCGATGTTTATGAGCAGCATGTAATTTTTTTTTAATTTTCATAAAGAAATAATTTTGTAAATAATAAAGTAAATTGAGAGTACTGTATTAAATGTGTTTTGTCGAATATTTTATGTTAGTGTAAATATTTTTAGAAATAGGCGATTTAGAATTACATGTTTATTATAAATAAATAATTTAGAATTTTTGAAATGTATATACAAAGAAAATAAGCTTAGGATTGTAATAATTAGAAAAATTGATTTAATGATGTTATGATAATATGGATGTTAGAAGGAAACTGTAGGTAGTAAAGAGTTCGGAAATTGAACGAGTGAGGGCGGCGCGTAGCTATTGTAAGTTAAAGTCCCCGGTTCTGCCTCCTTCCGCTTTACGAATCAGTCACGGAAGCGATACGGAACTGGGATCTCCAAATGACTTAGCGGTCTAGTCTAGCCGACTTGGAAAGTCGTGTCACTCGGCGGCGTGGGTTCGAATTACACCATTAGCCATGTATGTTTGTTCAGTCTAATGATTTAGACCCAGCTTTAATACACGTCGTAATTGTCTGATTCAACGTTACACGTGGACATTGCCGCGACATTTTTTCGTTGTTTCAACGTAACCATAACACACGAATTCAACGTTTGTTACATGTCATTCCACAACGTTTTTTATACGTATGTATGCACTGGGATTTAACGTAGAAATACCGTGGACAAAGACGTTTAAAGGAAGTTGATTCGAGCGTTGTTAAAACGTATTAATAACACACGAATTCAACGTTGATTAATTGTTATTCTACAACGTTTCTTACACGTGGACAGAGACGTTTAAAAGAAATTGATTGCCGTGACATTTTTTCGTTGTTTCAACGTAACAATACCACACGAATTCAATGTTTGGTTACATGTTATTTTACAACGTTTTTTACACGTACGTGTTTTCGCTGGGAAATTTAGTGAAAACGTAATTTCTGTTGTAAAGATGTTTTTTATGTTTTCAATTGATTAAATACAATTTTGAACAATACCTCAGTAAGGGTTGACATTTGACCATATGTTTACTAGACTTTTTCTGTTTGTTGTGGTCTCCTAAACACATCACATTATTTAAATATAGAGGGTTCCTCACGAATCACCCGGTATGTATGCTCTTGACGCGTGCTTTCTTTTTAAGTGGGAAATGTGAACTTGGGATTTGATACCCAAATTTATAAAAAAGAAACATTTAGGGTGGATTTACAAAAAGCAAATCAAATATTTAATTGCGAATTAAACTAATTACGATTAAATTGCCATAAGAATTACATTCCGAAATATCAAATTAACAGTGTCATTAAAATTTGATTGCAATTAAAGTTTCTGTAAACTGGGCCGTAATACAGACTGGCCCAACGAAAACAGTCAGACTGAATATCTTCCAAGAAAATTTTTGTTTAAAAAAACGCAAAAACAGGTCGATTTATAATACAAGGGGGACACTTTTCTATCCTATACCCAACTGTCATGCGTCATCCCCCTCCCTTCCAGCTCTCTAACCAATAGAATTTAAATAGGGAATGTACCATGAGTGGCATATCATTGAAAAGGTAATTTTATAGAGAATTCAGTAATGTGAATATGAATACCTGAGAATTTGATTTTAGCGCCCTCTTTCGGAGAAAAAATTGTTACATAATCCAAAGTGTGACAAGTCATATGAAAGCTAATTTTAATAGTAACTCAGTGCGTGAATTGAAATTACATAAAGATATTGAAAACTGATTAAAATAACTAAAAATAGGGTTCGTAACAGATTTGGTATCCTTGTTTTTAGTTATTTTAGTTAGTTTTCAATGTATTTACATAATTTCAATTCGCGCATTGAGTTACTATTAAAATTAGCTTTCATATGAGTTGTCACACTTTGGATTATGTAACAATTTTTTCCCCGAAAGAGGGCGCTAAAATCAAATTCTCGGATATTCATTTCACATTACTGAATTCTCTATAAAATTACCTTTTCAATGATATGCCACACATGGTACATTTCCTATTTAAATTCTATTGGCTAGAGAGCTGGAAGGGAGAGGGATGACGTATGACACTTGTGTATAGGATAGAAAAGTGTCGCCCTTGGATTATAAATCGACCTGTTTTTGCGTTTTTTCAAACAAAAATTTTCTTGGAAGATATTCAGCCTGACTGTTTTCGTTGGGCCACTCTGTATATAAAAACAGCAGTTAAATTCTGTATAGGAATGCAATATAAATGGCATTTGAAATAATGAACTAATCAAAGACACACGATTTTATTTCCATAGGTCACTTGATTAGAAAAGATATTGATCACTTCGCATTCAGTCTCTCATTTTATTATCTCACTATATTAGAATAAGATGCCTGTAAGTTGACAGCAAGGAGTAATAAAATAAAATTTAAAAGTCAGTTTAGAAATCAGTTTGATTGAGTTTAGGTAATAGAATCAGCTTTGACATGTTGAAATGTTCACTGACAATTCAAATAAATTCGTACTTATCCAATTGAACAGTGAAATCTTGTGCTGAAATGAACTACAATCTCGACCAACTCCTGCCTCATCATTCGATTCATCGCATAACTTCACATTTTGTGTATTTTTAATATATTTTTGATTATCTAAAATGAGTTTAACTGTTAACTGCAAGGAAACAGCAACTCGTGGAGTGACGCGTCATCCAGTAGGCCGTCTATTTGTGTAAATGCATTACATGGGCCTACTGAGTGACGTTGTGGTGACGTTGAAAGTTACCAGGCAACCTTGTCTCATTAGTAACCTTGGCTAGGTGTCAATACATTATTTAGGCAATAGATTTTACACATGAACATGGCCTACTCATTCGAAAACGATTTTTTTTAATTACTTCGTTATTTTGAAAGTAAATAAAAAAAAATTGTGTCGCTGTAAAGAGAAGAGAAATCTCTATCGAATGGATTACAAAAATTACTACGTTGCTGTTTAAAAAATTACGATTGTACAAATATTTTGACAACTAACAGCACAATTGCTTTTTTGTTTAGAAATTCTAAATAAGTATGATAATCATTGAATCTTTGCTAGTTTAACAGAATTTCTGTCTTTAAAAAGGAAAAGTTAGCAATGGAGAGCAAGTTCAAATTGAACACCCGATATGCAGATATTCGCGGTGATTGGCCTATTAGAAAATATTGGAAACTACGCCTTACAGATCGTTGAAAATTTTTACATTAGAATATTAGGTAGATGACGAACTATTTAAATAATAAAAAAATCATCAACTTTCTTATTTGAAATGGAACACCCCGTATATTATTATATTTTTGGATTCCCTGTTCATTTCTATATCTTTTGTATTCACATACATCTGAGCTAAAAAGTATTGTTTTGACAATATTCAATTTTTTCTAAAAATTTTGACGATTACAGAGAATTGTACTTTTCACTGTTTGATCACAAAGATAAAGTCATACTTTTCTGATACAAAATCAATCGTATATTTTACATAGTGCTTACAGAGGATCCACAGAAGTTGATAGTTTTCAACAATGAATAAATGTATCACAAATTGTTTGAAACGTTTCAAAGAATTTGTGATACAATTTTCATCGGACAATAATCTGCTTTAACAATGAATAACTTGATTTTTTTTTAATACAACCACTAACTCTTTTCTGCGTCATCTGGGGCAAATTATAATTTTGTTTAAACAATATTACGTTTATCTTTAATGGTTTTCAAGATATTTAGGCATAAACTATTTCTTGTTAAATACTGACATTATAAAGACTTTCTTGCGCATCCAACTGCTCAAATGCATTTCTAATTCTTCATTCCAGATTTTCCCTACTATTTACATGGATCTGGTATACTTTATCTTTTATTTTACCCCAAGGATAAAAATCAACTGGAGTCAGGTCGGGTGATCTAGGACAGGGATGACGAACCCATGACCCGCGGGTCACGGAATATTTATAGTGACCCTTGTAGATACTTATAAATTGTGTCCTGCGTGTAAGTACATATAATATGTTAGAATCAGAGAAGAAAAATGATGTACTTTTTAATGACTAAATACATGACTCGCGGTCCATTACTACAAAATTTTTAACTTAAATTTGACCCATTGGTAAAAAAAGGTTCGCCATCCCTGATCCCAATATTCACCGCATACTATCCAGTATCTAACGATACTCAAACATTTCATCCAGCGATCGATTATTACCAGGTACAAATTTTCAACGATCTATAAGGCATAGTTTCCAATATAATTTAATAGGCCACTCACCGTGAATATCCCTGTATACAGGCTGTTACAAATTCAAATCTCACCATTGAGATCTCGAAAACGGTAAGAGATACGAAGTCGGTTAAATTAGGGCAAAGTCGCATATTTTGGTGCTGAACAATAATCCATTTTGAAAAACCTTCTACAATTTGTAGTTTTCGAAATATTTCCAAAAAACCAAAAAACGTAATTTTCTTTTCTATTTTTTTCTGAAGTTATTATAGGGATCACAACAAAATTAATACATACTACAGGCACATTTTGAGCTCTTTACGGTGATATCATTAGATTTTACTTAGAAAGTTTCGTCTCGTACTGACAATCATCAACTTAATTTTTTTGTTATGGCCGCCACATTGGATTTTAACACCATTAAAATACATCTATTTTTTTATGCTTTTCCGTATATCACACATCTCTATTTAATAAAGTAAACTAGCTCTAATTGTAAGAAATTGTTGAAAATAACACTATATAAAAAATGTGTTATACTGTGAAGAAAACTCGCATTATTTCTTGTAAATTTAAGAATTGATTAGTATTAGTATTATATTAATAACAATTCAGTAACAACGAACGAAATTTACTTCTAACAATTTCCTCACAGCAGACCAAATTTTTCAACAATTTCTTGCATTTAGAGCTATTTTCCTTTATTAAATAGAAATGTGTGATATATGGAAAAGCATCAGAAAAATAGATCTATTTAATGGTATTAAAATCCAATGTAGCGGCCATAAGAAAAAATGAAGTTGATGATGGTCATAGCGAGACAAAACGTTGTAAGTCTAATGATATGATCGTAAAGAGCTTAAAAAAGTGCCTGTAGAATGTATTAATTTTGTTGTGATCCCTACAGTAATAACTTCAGAAAAAAATAAAAAAGCAAATTAGGTTTTTCGGTTTTTTGGAAATATTCAAAAACTATGTGTATTGGTAGAGTAAAAATATACAGGGTGTTCCATTTAAAAGAATTAAGTTTTGGTGATTTGAAGTTACCTTAAACAAACGCTATCTGCCGAACACACTGTAAGATTTTAGGATACTTTTTCTAAACATCAACGCATTACTTAAAGGTTCCACTTTGAAATAGCTTAGATTAGGTCTTCCATATTTTTGTGAAATGAAAAATATGAGTTTGAAAATGAAAGAGTGCTAAAGCACAAAAATTTATAATATTAAAAATGTTTCAAAAACGGTTGCATTTAGGTAATAGGGATATCTTATAATTTTCTATTCAAAATTACTTGTAAATTTGCAAGAAAAAGTGTATGATTCCATTTAAAATAGTGAAGTTGACAGCGACTTCCAATACAACTGGAAGTTCAAATATTTTTCATTAAAAAGTGCACTGGGAAAGTACAAATTTTCAGAGAAAAATAGTGATTGCAAGTACCTAAACTTCTAATGAGCGGGTTCCGTGAATCACGGTGTATAGCATAAAAACCTCATTCTAAAAGAATTTGTACAGAAAGGATATAGTTGTTGAGTACATTTTTATTTCGACAATCTATAACGACCTTTATTTGTTAGAACACTAGAGAAATGTATAGCTTTAATAAAATTAAATATTTTGCATTTTCTCCAATTTTTGTTAAATTCGTTGGCAAATTGTTTAGAAATTATAGATTTTAGGCACTAAAAATTCTAAGTCATTTTTATAGTAAAAGTATAGAAAGTGTGTCACTTTAGAATAATTGAAGACTGACGTCACACCATTTTACAATATCGTAGCATTGATATTCACTGCAACTTTTCTTAAGAGTCTTTTGTTTTATCTATAGTGAAAAGAAAATTGTTTAAAAAATGAAACCGCGCAGCATCTTGAACTTACTTTGCATAAATATCTGTTGAATTTTGTTTGTAAACAATTTTTATTTTTTTCCTTGCGGGTTTGATAAGTAATATGTTACTAAGAAAATTTTGTTTATTCGGAAAAGTAAAATTGATTTTCATATTTCTATATTTCCAACCTTACTTCTATCACAATACATAGAACATTTGCCAAATAGATATAAATATATGACATATATGTACAAGTAGTAGCAAAACTTACATTATTTTTGGGGGCGGGCTCTCTTTTCATTAATTTAACTTGTACGCGCAAACCCCGCCTATGAAAAATATTTCAACTATCTTACAATTTATAAGTACAAAAAGATCAGTCATACAAAATCTTACACATTTATCACAAGCACGTGTCTGGGAGTTAAGTAATTGTATCATAGAGGACAGTTCGGTCATCGTCCCCGTTTCGCAGATGTCACCAAAGCTCTGTAACGCCCGAAATGCTGCTCACTTCGATTTCGGAAAGTCGTCTCGAATTTCGCTTTTTTCTAAACCTCCTTGTTAGCATCGCCAACACTGCAGTGGTTGCTAGGATTCCTATTACCAGTATCAGCATGCCCGGGTGAGCGAGTTCCATTTTGTTGTTGTCTCCGTATAAGGACATTTGAGCGGTGGGAATAGTTACGTTGATGTCGATGATTTCGTTAGCATAGTATGTGGAGTGTTCCTGCAAATTCTCGGTATACGTTTTCAGGTCGTTATCTGAATCGGTGGTGTTCCTCTTTTTGTGTTTTATAAAAGAACTTTCAGTGTTTCCACTTAAATCACTGGATAATGCTTTTAAATTTTTGTTTGGACTTTCGGTGACTACTTCATATATTTCACTTTGAAACTTTTCTATATCTGTCGTTATCAAAGTTGACACGTACGGTTTCATTATTTGATTTGTACCGTTCAGCTGTGCCTTGAATAATTTGTCACCTCTGTCGCCAGCTTCTATTTGGGTTATTCCTGATTCGGTAATAGATTCATTACTACCTGTTAAAATGTCCGATTCTGTGTCTTGCAAGTCAATTAAAGGTGTTCCCCATAAATCTGGAGGCGACGCGCACGTTATTTCACGATATTCGGGTTCATCCTGCTTGCGCATCCAAAATCCTAACCATTGAAGATCCGTACAATTTATAGAATTTTCCCGCAAATGTAATACCCGTAGTTGTTGAAGAAAGTGCAGCAAATCCGATCGGATATTTTCCAGACCTGTATTAGACAAATTCAATTCTTGTAATTCCCTAGCGGCGGCTAAGGCAGCTGTATCTGCTAGTAACTGATGAGCAAGACCGGGGCTGTTTGATAAGTCCAAAATTATAAGGTGCTCAGGGGCGGTTAGTGGAAATGCAACTTCTTTAACCTGTGGCACTACTGCCAGACCTGATAATCTCAACACTTGTAACCGCACTGGTCCAGAAAGGATTCCAGCTGGCAATGTCAGAATCGGATTTTTTGATAAATCAAGAGTTACCAATGATCCAAGCTGACCGAAAGCACTCGCTTCTACAGAATGAATTTTGTTGTTATTCAAGAGCAGCACTTCTATTTGCCTAAGATCTTGAAAATCATTCAATTGTATTTGCTCTATTTCGTTATTTTCCAAGTGCAACACTCTCAGTTTCTCGGGTAAACTGCGTGGAATAGATTTTAATTTGTTATCGCTTAAATACAAAACAGAAAGTGAATCTAAACGCCCTAGGGCATCATCTTCTATGTATTCCAAGTTGTTAGATATAAAATCGAGTAATTGTAATAACGGATATGAATCTAAGTCACCACAATTCACGGATCTAATAGAATTTCCTGCCAAGCGCAGCGTACGAATCGAATGGGTTAATGCTGCCGGTACCTGCTTGAGTCCTGTGCGTGAAGCATCTACAGTTTGTAGTTTTCTACCAGTACCAACCAATAAGGTAGGCTTACGAGAAAGCCCTAAACCAGGATTACCGGCGAGCAAGAGTCGTGCTAAACTAGGCAGCTCCAAGCTACCAGGAAGCACTCGCGCGAGTCTGTTCCACGATACATCCAACTGTTGTAAATGTAAAAGACTGCTGAAACATGCTTCATTTAACACTTCTAATCTATTGCTGCTTAAGTTCAAGTGCTGAAGATTAACTACCGGAACTAATACTTTGTCGTTTAAAACTGTTAAATTATTATCAGATAAGTCAAGACACTTTAAATTAGATAATCCTGTGAATACTTTGGGAAAAAGGACTTCTATTGCATTGGCACTTAAATTTAACACTTCCAGTGACGATAAAGTCCTGAAGGGATTCAATCTTATCACTTCAATGTTATTGGATGACAAATCCAGAACTTTTAAACTCGTTACATTCACTGTTGGCATTAAGCTAATGCGACATTGAATAAATTTTAATGTTCTGAGGTGGTCGGCGTCGAAATGAATATCCGTCACATTTAAAAGGTCACATTTAGAAATCTGCAAGTTAGTTAAATACGGCAAAGAGTAAAAGTTCTTGTCAAGTTCTTCGAAAAAATCGCACAATCCTAAATGCACATCCACTAACTGTAAGTTATACGTATGTTTAGGTAAATATTGTGTGATATTATCGCCTGTATTACAAATGACGGACGCAAACAGTTTTCCAGGTTGGAGTTCGTAACGCGAAAATTCAGAACAACTACATGAACCGGGACAATTGCTTGCCCGAACCGTTGATACCATAACAAGAAAAGTTATATAAAGCAACGTCATCGTACATATTTTACACTAACATCACCGAGCCACTCGCTCTATTTAATTCTTTATACATAGTGATGTATTTCGCGGGGGTTGTAACACGACTGTGAAGCTCGGATCGCAGCTGCCCGCTGACGTTCACCCTGCGCGATGTGATGCGCCACTGTTCCCTAAACCCTACGATATTTTCCTTAAAGCTTTGTTTGCATATCAACAAATTTAAGATCCGTTTCAAAAATGAATATGCTTTTGCTTGAAAATCGTTGACTTTAAATGCCATAAATAAAAGTTTCGTTTAAATGTTTTTTGGCTTAAAGTAGCCTCTTCGTATTTTAGAAACATACATAGTAGGCAGTAAAATAACACGGGATAGATGTACAAACAAAACATCGATTTAAGAGTTTTTCATAACTTCCAACTATTAATTATTTCCTCGATTACTGAGACACTCATCGCCGGACTGTGCCGACACACCACGCCATTCCGTTCATCTTTAAATGGCAGTTCGTAAGCTCTACGGTAACGTTTTACATGTTATATGAAGAAGAATCATTAAAATGATTGATCACAGTTTAAAAACTGAAGTAACTTGGTACAGTGACATACATAACTAAGTAAAAAACTGCCGGTTAGTTTTGAATTTTCCATGGAAAATGCCATTTATCCAAGGTTGCATGTGTCTAAATATTTTTAGATTGTGCACCTAACCGATATGTATGTTAGTGCCTTCACAAATTTTAAAAATGTTCAATAATAACGCCACAACCCTCCACCCACGCCCTGTTGGCCCATTATGTATAATTCGAAATCCAGTCAGTCAAAACCAACCGCTCCACAGTGGTTCCGTGTAAAAATTGATAAAGAAGGTTATCAATGTTTTATAAAAATGAATTATCTAACAATTGCTGAAGTGTTTATTTTTTAATTTTTATCTGGGAATATCAATAATCTACAAGTGTGCATAATTTTTTGCTATTTAATCACAATTTTAATGAACATTTTGCTTCTCCACTACAGAGTGGCCCAACGAAAACAGTCAGACTGAATATCTTCTAAGAAAATTTTTGTTTGAAGAAACGCAAAAACAGGTCGATTTGTAATCCAAGGGGGACACTTTTCTATCCTATACACAAGTGTCATACATCATCCCTTTCCCTTCCAGCTCTCTAGCCAATAGAATTTAAATAGGAAATGTACCATGTGTGGCATATCATCGAAAAGGTAATTTTATAGAGAATTCAGTAATGTGAAATTAATATCCGAGTATTTGATTTTAGCGCCCTCTTTCGGGGAAAAAATTGTTACATAATCCAAAGTGTGACAACTCATATGAAAGCTAATTTTAATAGTAACTCAATGCGCGAATTGAAATTATGTAAAGATATTGAAAATTAACTAAAATAACTGAAAACAAGGATACCAAATCTGTTACGAACCCTATTTTTAGTTATTTTAATCAGTTTTCAATATCTTTACGTAATTTCAATTCACGCATTGAGTTACTATTAAAATTAGCTTTCATGAGTTGTCACACTTTGGATTATGTAACAATTTTTTCTCCGAAAGAGGGCGCTAAAATCAAATTCTCAGGTATTCATATTCACATTACTGAATTCTCTATAAAATTACCTTTTCAATGATATGCCACTCATGGTACATTCCCTATTTAAATTCTATTGGTTAGAGAGCTAGAAGGGAGGGGGATGACGCATGACAGTTGGGTATAGGATAGAAAAGTGTCCCCCTTGTATTATAAATCGACCTGTTTTTGCGTTTTTTCAAACAAAAATTTTCTTGGAAGATATTCAGTCTGACTATTTTCGTTGGGCCAGTCTGAACGTATTTTGCTCTCCGTCCAAATCATTATTTTTTTATTACTAAGAGCACATAGAAGTTTTTATTTCGCTGTAGAAGCACCTACTGTAGTATCTACTTCAAAGCCTCAGATTCATTTTAATAGTAAATACTACTGCAGCGTAATATTTACTACGTGCTGTAGTATAAACTTTGCTTTCGTAGTATATGCTTCAGAGCTGCAGTAGGTATTTATGTAATAGAAGATTCTTCAAAGAATATAATAATTTGAGAAATATTAGCATCTACTTCGTTTTATGCATACCACTCAGTAAAACGATGAACCGATAAACCGATCGAGTTACTATGCAGCGCGTACGACACAGGCAGGAAATAATTCAAATACAAAAAAAGTTGCAAAAAGTAGCAGCTAAAACTTGTAATTTCTAATTCTACAGAATATAAGCTATTTATTGCTATAAAATTCATCACGGGATTTGAGGGGGAATTATGTTAAAAGTTTAACTAAACTAGAAAAATCGCCGAAAAGAAGCGTGTTGAATGAGAGTCATTTATCATAAATCAATGAAAGATCTAATATATTTTTTAATGTAAAATGTAAGTACATACTTTGTACTTTGAAATCCGTAGTAACAAAACTTTACACAATTAACAGTTTTCCTGGTATTTTTAATAAACAGCACCGTTCCTCAAAATTCACTTAAATATGTAGTAATGATTACTCGGTTGTACTTACTTTGGATGACAAAATCAATGTTATTAAAAAGTCTTTATTGCTGGAAATTTATGCCATTGTAAAGTTGGATTGTTGCTTAATCAATAATGAGCAAACCAATTAACCGATACTGAAATGATTTTTTTCATTTTTGTCATACCCTGGAACCACTTTGCACTCCAGTAAATACAGCTCACTCTACGCAAGCATCTTGCAGCATATAGTTAGATACGTTGTAGTACAGAGCGGTACGTCTAATTTAATTTTCACTAACTGGACTTCGAATTACACTTATGGTACCTATATGTATGAGGGCGTATTTTTGTGTTATCTAGCTTGAAGAAGTGTAAAGTAAATTCCTAGGATTACAGTAAGGGAAAGTACTTGGGTAACTTGATTGAAGTTGTTTTCAATTAACCCCAGCTGTTACAAGGGTAGAAGAATTAACTAAAGAAGAAACTGCCATGAAAAAACCGCGTCTCACATTAATAACCCTTTATTTTTCTATGTTACTCCCTTCAACACATATAGAGTTATTCCATCTTTTTTTTCAATTGTCTTATACCCTCAGAAAAACGTGCCTTCGGCAACTCTGCAATATGATGTTCAACAGTTTCTTTAACTGCGACATCACCCAGCGAAAACACGTACGTGTAAAAAACGTTGTAAAATAACATGTAACCAAACGTTGAATTCGTGTGGTATTGTTACGTTGAAACAACGAAAAAATGTCGCGGCAATCAATTTCTTTTAAACGTCTCTGTCCACGTGTAAAAAACGTTGTAGAATAACAATTAATCAACGTTGAATTCGTGTGTTATTGATACGTTTTAACAACGCTCAAATCAAGTTCTTTTAAACGTCCTTGTCCACGGTATTTCAAAGTTAAATCCCAGTGCACACATACGTATAAAAAACGTTGTAGAATGTGAACATGTAACAAACGTTGAATTCGTGTGTTATGGTTACGTTGAAACAACGAAAAAATGTCGCGGCAATGTCCACGTGTAACGTTGAATCAGACAATTACGACGTGTATTAAAGCTGGGTCTAAATCATTAGACTGAACAAACATACATGGCTAATGGTGGAATTCGAACCCACGCCGCCGAGTGACACGACTTTCCAAATCGGCTAGACTAGACCGCTAAGCCATTTGGAGACCCCAGTTCCGTATCACTTCCGTGACTGATTCGTAAAGCGGACCGAGGCAGTGCTAATAAAGCCGAACCGGAGACTTTAACTTCCAATAGCTACGCGCCGCCCTCACTCGTTCAATTTCCGAACTCCTTACTACCTACAGTTTCCTTCCAACATCCATATTGTCATAACATCATTAAATCAATTTTTCTAATTATTACAATCCTAAGCTTATTTTCTTTGTATATACATTTCAAAAATTCTAAATAATTTATTTATAATAAACATGTAATTCTAAATCGCCTATTTCTAAATATTTACAAATATTTACACTAACTTAAAATATTCGACAAAACACATTTAATACAGTACTATCAATTTACTTTATTATTTACAAAATTATTTCTTTATGAAAATTTAAAGAAAATTACATGCTGCTCATAAACACCGCTCGGTCCCCAATCGACTGTCCCGCGCAATTAATCCATTATCTGTAGTTCAGCAAAGTGACCCCGTTAACAATTATACAGAGTGGAAAGTTTAACTGGAATAAATTCTGTAACTTAGAAAATTGCCATTTGTAGCAAAATTCTTGGAGCAGGTCAATTTTTATTTTTATGGCGCATATTATAAAAGGATTTCTTTAACTTTTCAATTATTTGGAGGGATGAAACAACCCCTAAGTATTTTTTTTTAATGGAAGGGTATGTTGAGTAATTTTTTTTACAGCTACGTTTTTATTTTTTAATTTTTCTTAAACAGTAAAAAAATTCTTTTTTTAAATTTTTTACCTTTTACTGCTAAAGAAAAATAAAAAAATAAAACGTAGCTGTATTCCCAATTTTTTCAACATATCCTTCCATTAAAAAAACATAGTTAGGGGTCGTTTCACCCCCCAAATAATTGAAAAGTTAAAAAAAATCCCTTTGTAATATGCGCCATTAATAATAAAAATTGACCTGTTCCAAGAATTTTTTTACAAATCGTAATTTTCTTTAGTATTTTTAATCACAGATTTTGGGCATCAAATTCAAACTAACTTAAAAAAAATTGACAAATTACGTCAACTTAAAAAGAGGTTATGGTTGACTCGTATGTGCAAATCAGCAGTATTTTTCATACCTGGTTCGTTTCATTTCAAAGCTGCCAAATATGGAGAAGAACCTCACATTTCAGAGATTTTTAGTAAAATTAGAATTCAAAGGTGTGAAACACGATAGAAAATCACTGTAAAATTAAGTGTTTTCTAACGTCAACATCACGTTTTGTAGCGCATATTTATTCGGTATACGTTAAAATAACGTTATAAAACGTGAGTTAAAAATTTAGTTGTAAATTATGATTTATCTAACGTATTAGTTTCGTTAATTTTTTTCTTATTTATTACGTAGAATAGTAGATGTTGAATTAACGTTGAAAAGATATGGTAATCAACGTACGGTAGATACATTGCATTTATTCATAGTATAAATCACGTCTTAAAAAGACAAAATTATTACATATTTATTTCACGTTATAATTACGTCCATATTTAACTGATCGTTAAAAAACACGTTATACAAACGTGGTATAATTATGGTTGCTAATTCAACCAAAAAACAACGTTGCATTTTTCAACGAATAACGTTATTTCCACCGTCACAACGTGAAATTAACGTTGAATAAACGTACATGTTTTCGCTGGGCAGATGCAAAGCGGTTTTCCTGTTTACCATTATTTTCTGGCCTTGAGGTTGTTCAGTAAGCCAAAACTAACACACAATAAACAATCTCGTTGAAATCTTGATTAATGTCCGAAATACAACATTAGGATTTTGGCAATTTCGAAAAACGCTATTTTGTAACTATATAAAAATCACTCGGTATATCTAACAGGGCTAAATAGGTTTTCAGCCAAGCACAAATGATTTCTACAAAAACATTTTTGAAAAATCAAAAATAAAAATTTTTCTCATTTGATGCCGTTTTTTAGTGGTTACTGTTTATAATTGCCTTTAAGTTTATGTAGCCTGGTGTGAGTTATATCTGACAAATGCTTAAAATAAGTTGAGGTAGTTGTTAGATGCATAAAGCACTTAAGAAGTAAGAACAGATTTCTATACATATTATCGAAGAAAAACATTCTTCAGTTTTTAGTTTTACATTGAATGTACGTTATTTTCTGTTGTTTTATTTTTCACCTAAAACTGTTTACTGAATATATGTATGTAAAATGTCGTATAACGTTTATATTGAATTCGTGGTGCAAGCATTGCTATGAATTTTACGATTGAACACAGATATTCTGTGAAAAATTTTCCTACGTAGTTACAGGTGATTCATCTTATAAAGTATTCTGGTATGCTACTAAGTAACGGTTGTTGAGTCCGGTGGATGATATATGGTTGTATAAAAATATTTATGCTCGTAATAGTTTACATGACGCTTCTTTTGTTCATAGTTCAAATGAAATGGTCTACTTTTAATTATATTTTTTCCATTTATATAAAATTTTAGTGCCAATATATGTTTCTTTCAAATAATGTGTTTAAAGGCGAAACTGCAATTATCAGCAAAAATAAAGTATATTTTTCTTTATTGAATTTTTAATGTAATAATAATAGTTATTGGTGCCAGTCCATTTGAACAAATGAAAAGTCGATGTATACGGACTGATTGAAATTCGAGGGTCAACATGAGGATCCGCTTATTATAAGAGATAGACCATCGGTTAAATGGAGGCAATGTTGCCGAATTTCATGCTGATTAATAATCTATTAAGAAATATCTCGAACGGTTTCTTCACATTCGGAGAAAAACTAAAAATTGCGACTTTTGAAAATCGACCGTAACTTCTTTATTTATGATTTTTTCCAAAATTTGTGAAAATATTTCTGAAGCAACTTTTTTCGCTTGATTGAATGCCGAACATAGTCTACTTCTGGAGTGTTTCTTTTTTGTATTTCTAGAGCCAACTTCATTTTTTGTTATGGACGCTATTTTGGTTGTTTAGACCAGTGGTCTCAAACTCAAATTGCATACGGGCCGAATGCGCGATCTGCAAGCAGCTGACGGGTCGGAAACTTATATTTTCCTCCTTGTCTCTCTGACTAAAATCGATGGCCCTCTGGAATAACGGCACAACTCAAAAACTGCTCTTTTTGAGCTATGCACGTATTTTACTCCTTTTGCAAGTATATTTTATGTGACAAAACGTCATATCGTTATTTACATACTGAACCACTACGCAGCACACAAGTAATTGCTTCCCTGAAAATTTAAGTTTTGAGTTGTGCCATTATTCCAGAGGGCCATCGAATTATGAGGCTTTTTCTTTCGGTTAAATTTTACAGAATCACTTACTAATGGCCATTTGCACCAACCACTTAACCCGAGCTTAAATTTAAGTGGTATTTATATTGTGAAATTTCAGGTTACACGACATTGAGTAAGTCACATTCTAAGGGCCGGTATTATAGCATGAGTTTAAACTGGCAGTTTAATCTAAAGGTAAAACTTTAGATCAGTATAATATTTTCAGACTAATGAGTGTGAAATTAAACACAAATTAGACAATAAAATGAAAAAAACTCGATCAAATTAACCTCACTTATATTAACAGTAAGTTTAAACTTCTCTTCAACCACCGATTGACGTTTAAACTTAGTCATCGGCAGGTATAAAACGGGAATATCTTAAAATCTGAAGTTTAACTGTCAAACTGCAGTTTAAACTAATGCTATAATACCGGCCCTAGGGCTGGGTTTCTCAGTCCTAGTTTAACCTTAAACTCCTGTTTATTTCCGTAGGAACAATTGTTTTTATAATTGCTACCATGGGAATAAACAAGAGTTTAAAGTTAAACTAGGACTGAGAAACCAGCCTAAGTGACGCTTAAATTTAAGCTGAGCTTATTTGTTCGGTGCAAACCATGGTAAATATTTATAATTGAAATGTATTCGCGGGCCGTGTAAAATTGTTTCGGAGGCCGGATGCGGCCGCCAATCTGAGACTACTGGTTTAGACTGTTGGATAGCACATTTCCTTCTGAATTCATTGGTATGCCGCTTTTTGTTTTAATTTTCAAAAAGAAATTTTGGAAAACTGGAATTAGATTAAGTGCACACATCAGTTCATCATAGTTTAGGTTCAATTGTTGCTGTGAAGCCAAGGAAACGTATACCTTTGTTTAATTGATCTATAATCAGTAGCTTCATAGCCAAGTTGGTTGGGTCCGCTGTCAACGAGCTTGATGCTTGACCAGGGAACTATAGGTGTGGGTTTGGAATTCCTTCCTGGTGCATATGGTTTCTTTGTGAGAAATAGAGCACGTATGTGTGGGATTGTATTTCAGATTCATACCGACTCCTTCGAACTGGATTTTCTGTTTTTCCCTAATTTGTAAGGCGAATGCCGAAGGAGAACAATATATAGTAAGTCTGTCGCAGCTGCAGCAGCCAATACTAGAATAACAGTGTAACACCTCCCCGACAAGTTCATAGAGAGCTTGGGGCTTGTATAGTGCCCAGATAAAGTGCTCAGCAGTATTTAGAAACATTTAACCGATTCTCTATCTCTTATAACAAGCAAGATACCTATGCTGTCCTTCGAATTTCAATCAGCCTGTAAAACAATGAAGGAACATTGAACACAGAAATTCACGTACATTGCAAAAGACGAAATACGTTGACAACTTGAGGTATAAGTTATACGCTCGGAAGTATACTATAAGGCTTATCGGCGATTATTCTTATTACTTTCCGTTGAAGCCCGAAAATTCTTGTTGTAGATGTGACCTCAAATATGTGGACCATAAGCAAGATTTCAAACAAGCCATGATATACAGTAAGTGTCGCGCGCCTATAGTCACATCGCTAATGTTCTTTTACGTGAGGGAGGAAGGAGTACCGCAGTTCGGAGTGTAGCTTCAGTGTGATGAGAGGTTTACTATTGAATATAGGGCTTCACACATAAAATTCGCTAAATGACTAAGATCGAGATTAATGCGATATACGAGCCCCGTCAACTATAGGTTCGGACACTACGGTTTTAGTTATTTCTTGGGTAAAATGTATTATAGCTATTGAAAGCAAATTTATTTATTATTAAATAAGAAATGTCATCGTATATCTTTATCTTTACATAATTTTATTCTTCTCTGGACTGTTTGCAAAACATTCTTTAGTAACCTTGTTATCCTGGCTATCCTTTGCTTAACATCGTCCATGTCATACATAGTTGGTAATAAGACAAAATAGTTTTTAAAAACCAATAATTATTACTCCAACGAGCTCCGTCAACTGTAGGGTCGGACATTACGGTTTTACTTATTTCTTGAGTAAAATGTATTATAGCTACTGAAACCAAATTTAGTTTCCTTTTTAATAATTTTTCTGTTGTATCGTACTTATATGATGTATACTTTCAATAGCATGTTAAAACATCTTTTCATTTTATTAAGAACTTGGTCAGTTACGTTGCAAAAAAACAAAAAGTTAAAATGTCCGAACCTATAGTTGACGGGGCTCGTAGTTCAGGTGTCTGACCATAGGGTAATAACACTTTCTGTATACCAAAGAATGTTTTTACGTGTTATTTTATGACATAGATAAGGGATGTTAATCTCTTTGCATGAAAAGATCTTGTGTTTTAGAATCGTTTGAACTTAATTTGTTTGAAAGCACGGAAAATAAGCTTCCAAGGCGAAAATTGCTAGTGAGTTTTACTACTTCTCTTAACCTCTACTATCATTCCCTAAAGTCTGGCGGATAAAAATATTAGGAGATTCTGAAAGTTCAGATTTTTTGTTATTAATGTTTATCTGTCGATAAAATATGACTTAAGTAACAATAGTAGATTGGAGAATAAGTTATGAATTTTCAATTTACCGAGAAGAATTTGATGGTCTACACAGTCAAAGGCATTACTGAGATCACTGAAGACAGGGCTTAGATAAAGTGTATGTTGTATGTTGCTCTTTAAGTATAATGTAAAATCGATTAATGCGGATCTGCCAGGTCTGAAGAAAAATATTGTGAATAACATAATAAGTGATTGAATTCAAAGCACGTGAGTAATTTAGCATTCAGGATTACTTTAAAGATTTTACTCAGAATGATGATATAGTGATATAGTATGATACTATAATTAACAATGACGGAAGGAGGACTTTTTTTTATAAATTGGAACTATACGTGAGATTTTGAACATTTTAATAACCCGATTTAACAACTTAGTTAAAGCTATTGCAAGGGTGTGCAAAAGATATTCAAAAGAAATTCACGTGGTACTATTAAAGAGAGTATTTAATTGTTAATAAGTAATACAAGTTTCCAACATAGAATAGTTAATGTTTTTAATGTTCTACGTTTCATTATGATTTCTTATTTACTATCAAACATAACACAAATTGTTATGAGGCAATATTTACGATTTCATGATAAGACAGCTCGTGAAGTAAAATCCCTCCCTTACTTGGACTACATAGATCACTTTTTATTTCTATTAACGCTGTGCACCATTTTTATAAATTTATTTTATTATTGCATGATGTGAAATCCAAACTGCAATTCACGTGGAAAAAAAAACAATAGTCATATCTCCAAAAAGTCTATTAAAACGAATTTAACTTGATTGCGTTGGATCGCAATCAAATTTTATTTCTAAAAACAAAATTTTGTTTTGATGTTTAGTATTCATTAAAAGTTTTTTTCATCACCATACTTGTTCCAAGCTTTCAAAGCTTGTCGGGGAGGCGTGTTGGCTAGTTAGTCGTATTGCCGTTTGCGGCTGCGAACGTCTTACAGTTGTTATTTCTCCTTCCGCATTCATCTTACGAATTAGGGAAACACAGAAAACCCAGTTCGAAGGAGCCGATGTGAATCCGAAATTCCGAACACAATCCTATCTCATATAGAACCATAGGTACGGCGGTTTCCGGTGGATAAAACCGCGCGTGTCTATTATTAGCCTTAAGTGCCAGTCCATTTGAGAGTAAATTTTGACAAGTAGCTATCGATACGAGGGTAGTTTTTTATGTTATCTTCCTAGCTATAAAAACAACATGCTATCGGGACAATTTTCTTAAGTCAATTATCTGTGACATTTTATAGTGTCATCTTGAAGTTTGGTTCCAATCGCTTACGAATTGCCATTTTTATGTCAGTTTAAAGAAGTGAACATGAGTGATTTGAAACTTGAACACAGAAGCGTCATAAAATTTCTGTCGAAAGAAGGCAGTGACCCGAAAAATATTCATGAGAGAATAGTGACGGTGTAGGGAGAAAACAGCCCATCCTATTTCCAAGTCAAATATTGGTGCGAACGGTTCAAATAAGGCAAGGAATCCATTCATTATGACCCAAAGTGTGGAAGAACTTTGGAAGCACAAACTAAAGAAATCATCGACAAAGTTGAAGATTTGGTGTTGACTGACCGCCTAGTAAAACTTTCAGTTATTGCTAGAGAAATAGAAATATCAGAAACGAGTGTTTTTAAAATTCTACACGAAAATTTTGGAATGAGGAATGAGCAAAGTCATGGATTCCCAAGCTGCTCAATCTCGAACAAAAACTTTGCAGACTACAAATTTGCGAGGAGAATTTGACTGCTTTATCCCAAGATGAAGACTTCTTCTATAGAATTGTAACTTGAGATGAAACCTGGGTACACCACTGGGATCCTCCCACGAAATAAGAGTCCATGCAATGGGTTCATAAGGGCTCTCCTCCACCCAAGAAGGCAAAGACGCAATTTTCTTAATTGAGTACAATAGGGACTACAATAATGGGGAATGTCTCCAAGGACACAATTAAGAACTTGAAAGCGGCTATTCACGAAAAAAGACCCCACAGTCAGAAAATTCTGCTTCTGCACGACAATTGCAGAGTGCATAAAGCACAAATTGTTCAAGCAGTAGTCAATGAATGCGGCTTTGAGGAATTACATCCACCTTACAGTCCCGACCTTACCTCCTGTGACTTTTTATCTCTTTTCAAAACTCAAAAAACACTTGAGAGGGCGTCGCTTTGAATCCATTGATGACTTGAAAAACGCTATGAAGTCTTATTTTACAAAATTACCAAAAGAATTTTTTTAAAGGCATAGCGTTATTAGAAAAACGCTGGAATAAGTGTGTTGGAGTTAATGGTTCTTACGTTGAAAGATAAAATTTTGTTTGTTCTCTAACTCGTTGTTTTCATAGCTAGGTAGATAACATAAAAACTCCCCTCGTAGTACTCTAAGAGATGTGTCCATTGATGATGAACACGTCTGAGAGTACTATCAACAGCATCTCGAGAACTACTCGTCAATATTTACTCTCAAATGCACTAGCACCTTAATAGAACCGTTGAGACATAATCGTGTCTGAACTAGGGCTAAAGACACGCTTGCAATTTTCATGGATAACTGCGAGTTTAATTCGATTAGAAACACGCTATCGCTACCTACTGTTTTGTAGTTCTGACGAATTACACATGGTCAAGGAAACTATGAAAAAATTAAGTACGACCTATTTTGAAAATATTCAACAATATCAGTGCGTGCAGTTTCTATATTCCATATATCCAATATAAAATTAACCCTTAATACATGAGCACAACGAAGCACGACGCCATAAATCATCAGCACTACAAGTAAAAGCTAGGGTGAAACGCATGAAAAATTATGAGAGCACTTCGAAGGAAGAGCGTGATTTATGCAGGGCAAGAATTCTTGAAGGAAAAGTTGGAGGAAGTTCATCCTCTCAAAGAAGTAACACAAATGGAAGAAACTGGCTACCTGACTAAACACGTTTCGGTGCCTGTGACTGTTTGACTCGATTATATTAAAAATAATACATTTCGTTTCGAAATGTAAAATATATATTACACGGAGAGTATTCCACTCCTCGTGAGGGGATTCTCTTTGTCATTTTGTTTCATACGAATTCAGAGGGGAGTTCACGCTGAAAGTTCGTGTAAACCTTATGTTACAGGAGAAATAATGCAATTGTTAGACATAAACTTATTCAATCTTTCTTACACATGAAATTCGTTCTTTGTTTGTATCTTGAAGCTGATAAAAAAATTAATTGACAATTGAATAATTTATTTGTTTTTCTTTCAATAACAAAAGTTCTTTGTTTTTTACCCAGGAGAGTAAAGAATGTGCTATAGAATAAACCAAAGAAGGAAATTTCATTTACATCGCAAATGATAAATCACAATTTTCAGGTAATCGTCGTCACATCTGCAAAATAAATTTAAAGCCTACATAAAGTAAGCCCATATAACTAGGCCATAGATTTACAACAAAAACTTTACTAATAATTACATTAGGCGTATTCGTTTTACTTAAATCAAGTGAGATTTAAGTAAGCCAGACAGTTTCTACAATGGATTCTGTATAAATAAGTACAGAAACTTGTATAGCTTGCTTACTTTTGCTCAGTTAAATGTGTAAAACGAATACGCCTATTGCTTCAAGCGTAAGATCCATGTTTATGAAAATAGCATTATCACATTTTTGAAGGAATTTATCTACCTACATATATGTTGATGCATATGTACTCTTGATATAATAATCCACGAATTTTAATTTTTAACGGGGGCATTATCTTTGTTATTATTTGCCTATAATTTACTATGCTGCTTTAAAATGAAGCAATGAAAATTTTTCATTAGTACTATAATCGAATAGGTAATGAAAAAATAATTCATATAGGAACGGAATTCAATTTCACATTGTTCGCAGTCTGCAGTAATTCTGCATCTGGCCATATTTGTTGGTGATAATATTAATAGATGTTGTACGAATACGGGAGCAATAGCAGACTTTTATGGCCAATAATCGTAGTTTAATAAACAGATATGAGTTCTCGTATCGACATTTACCAGAATTAACACGGCCATTTATGATACCGAGTCATTGCATTATGTCCGTTTGTGTGTTTCGCTTGCTTGTAGAACTTGATGTTTTATCTGCTGTTTCAGATAAAGTATATAGTTTAAATTCTTGTATTTTATTAGGAATAAATTTAAAAAAATGCATTTTTATAAAAAATAAACTTCCTGCCAAAAACACCGAATCATTTAGAAGTATTAAAATTGCAGGGCTGAAAAGTCTGAGAGTGTTGCATTTTGTAAATGCCTACGATTGTCAGAAGATAGCGTTTTATCCACTTGTTCGTCTTTGATGGAGTAGAATTGTAATTCAGGTGTAGATATCCTGCCCTAATGCCCGATTTCTTCATCGCCTTATCTTGGTTAAATGGTATGGAACTATTGGAAAAAAGTTGAAATAAGTGTATAAGAGCTAAATTCTGAAACATGACTCGTACTCAACCCACACTCAAATTGACAATTTGATGTTCATCGCATGTATTGTCAACCAAATGTCAATTTGGAGATAATTTTTGTAATTTGAAAAGTCAGAAAAGTCGCTACAATTGCTGTCGCCAAACTAATCAAATAAAGTTTCGGATGCTTTAATGAGCTACTTTATGAAACCCAAATAATGTTAAAACACCAAAACAGAGAAATGAATTTTTAGAAACATTAATATCCATTATATGAAAAACATTGCAATTTTACAAATTTAGACAAAATATTATTCAAAATTTAAATTTTACATTCGCAAGATGACACTTATACAAGATCCGGCAGAGACTTCGCGTTATGACAATGATTAGAGTAACGTGGTATTGCATTAAAAGCCACGTGGTTCCAGCAGGGTGGAAC
The DNA here is from genome assembly GCA_033060865.1 of Dorcus hopei. NCBI lineage: Eukaryota > Metazoa > Arthropoda > Insecta > Coleoptera > Lucanidae > Dorcus > Dorcus hopei. The sequence goes on along the minus strand of CM065423.1, from coordinate 6,780,082 downwards.
AACTGCTCACACTGCAAGGGCTTCAATGAATGAATTAGGAGAGAAGTTTGGTGCCCGAGTGATCTAACACCGAGGGGACGTTCAATGGCCCCCAAGATCGCCCGACCTCAACGCTTGCGATCTCAAGAGTTAGGGTACAGCGGATTTGAAGCGGAATATTAGGACAGAAGGGGCGGACAATCTCTCCGGAAGTTCTGCAGCGAGTAATGCGAAGTCTCTCGATATGGCTCGAAGAATATACTGACAATGACGGACACCATCAGAAAAATACAATTTTCAAAAAGTAATTGATGTAAGTAAAATGCTTTGAAATATATTGTACTTAGGAAATAAAATAAATGTATGTAATGTAGTGTGGTCTTAAATTCAATTTGAAAAATGTCAAGTTTTCTTGCCGGACCTGGTGTAACAAGAAAATTAATGGTTAACAGTTTCCATATCTGTCTAACATGTGTCCAACAATTACTAAACTAACGGGTGTCCAACAAAAATTGTAGTCCTGTAATTACTTCGCAAATAGATTCTTGTTTACGTATTTAATGTTTTATTGTAATTTGAAACAATAATTAGTTAAAAATAGCGGCCCAGGACTACAATAATTGTTGGACCGTTAGTTTCGTGTGACCACTAACTCACTACACTAAGGCCCAGTTATGCAACTCCAACATTTCCAACTTCAAACGAAAGAAACACTTAAAAAAAATTGTAGAAATAATCGTTGTTATGGGTTTAAGCTTCGGCTTAAATTTAAACTGGCATCGTACCTACAGTCACGAGCAATAAATTTTGGTCGTCATTGCTGTCAAAGATTTGTACCTAACTTGTATTTTATTAAAAATAAGGAAGTTGATATCTTAATTTTGAATATTGAGAATAATTTCTTAAAAAATTTAATTTATTTTCAATGCTTTTTTGGTAAAAGAAAGGATATTTATCTGAAATATTTAATTTCTGAAATTAAAACTGTCGATGTCGTTTGCATTGACAGTGATAATCAAAATTAATGCTCGCGATTGTACAACTCTGCCTAAGGTACAGTTTTTCAATTAAAGTTTAACTTTAAGCTTCACTTTTTTTTACCGTAGTATTAGTAACAATTGAAAGGACGAGATAAGCTAAGATGAAGTAGCACAATTCTAGTTCAACATTAAGCCAAAGCTTAAATCCTTAATAACAATTGTTGAAATGATCATCGTTATGGGCTTAAGCTTCAACTTAAATTTAAACTTACATTGTATAAGTCGGCCTAAGGTGTAGTTCTCATTAAAATTCAACTTTAAGATTAACTTTGGTCCCATAGTGACAATTGTAAGGACAAGTTAAGCTAAGGGTCAGTTATACAATTCCAGTTCAACGTTAGTCAATGCTGAAACCCTTAGCAATAACAAATTATTGTTGAATTATTCGTTGTAATAAATAGGTTCAGCTTAAATTGTATAATTGTGCCTTAAACTCAATTTATTTTATTGAATGCAATTTGAAATCTGTTGTTACATTATCTAGAAGATCAGAAATTCGAAAAATATCGAGACTTAGAATTCTGTGTAAACCTTAAGCTTTCAATCGTTAAACCAATTTTAAAGAAGGGAAAAGAAGACGACATATCTAATTAAAGACCTTTAAATCTATTATCATCCTTCTCAAAATTTTTTGAACTAGTCATGTACCGAAGAATAAGTGACTTTTTCTCAGCCTGTGGACTTTGGAGCCCCAGTAAGCACGGTTTTCTTAAGGGACGATGTGTACAAACAGCCATATTTGACTTTACAACCACAATTCTGAATTACTAGGAAAATCGTCAACTTGCGTGTGGAATATTCTTAGATCTTGCTAAGGCCTTCGACACTCTAGACCACGAGATTTTACTATCTAAATTACAACACCACGGTATCCGAGGTATAGGATATGACTGGTTACAATCTTATCTTTGCAATCGATATCAAAAAGTTGTTCTTGAGAATGATGATGAGATAAAAGAATCTTCTATAATTCAAATCGCTACTGGAATTAGTGGAGTTCCACAAGGAAGTATACTAGGGCCCTTACTCTTCATGAATGACCTCTCTTGTATGAAAGACAAAGAACACAGTAATATTTTGAATTATGTGAATGATACTTGCATCCTTATCAAAGGAGAAACCTTTTCCGAAATAATTGAAAATGGGGAGAAGAGTACAGCAAAAATCAGCGAATGGTTTTTAAAAAATAAATTAATTCTTAACGACGATAAAACTAGTTGTGTGCCATTTAAAACTATAAACTTCTGCGAAACACCAAATTCAATAACACTTAATTCCAACAAAATAAAATTAGAAAAAAGTGTACAGTATTTGGGAATGTTGTGCATAGACGAACATCTGACTAGGCTAAGTAGTAAACTCAGTAAAATTTGTTTTGCTTTAAGAACGTTAAGTCAATGCATTAGCAAAGTAGCGTTGAAAACAGTGTACTACGCAAATTTTTATGCACAAATCCAGTATCGAATTATGTTTTGGAGTAGTAGCAGTAACATAAGCAGTATTTTTGCTTTACAGAAAAAAGCCATTCGAATTATGTATAACATGTCATGTCGCGAATCATGTAGTGGAGTTTTTAAATCTAACGGTCTTCTCACAGTATTTGGTGCATATTGTATTATTTATAAATATTTATTGTTCTTAATCAAAAATAGAAAAAAGTTTTTACAATTTGAAAATAAGCAAGTAAATAAATATCATACAAGAAATATTGATACTTATAAACATATATCCATTACGTAGATTAAGCAGATTCGAAAACGGTGCATTATATTCATGTATAAAAATATTTAATAAGTTACCTAATGATGTGAAGAAACTAAGCAATACAAATAAATTTAAAAAGTTATGTTTCAAACTACTTGTAGAAATTGAACCTTATAGTATGTCTGAATATTTCATGTCATAAAATTTTGTTTTGCGTATTTATAAACTATAATTGTTAGAATAATTTAAGTTCTTCCTCTTTTGTATACTTACCTGTAACGCTTTTCAAACCTATATTCTTGCCATAGAACAGTTGTTTTGAAATAAACGCTATTATTTTTATTATTATTAAATACCCTATGTTATTAGAATCTTTTACAAGTTACGTTTTCTGTTCCGTTATAATTCCATATATTCCATAATAAATCTTAGTTGCAGTGAATCAAGACGGCTGACTACAAAAATGTTCGGACATCGTAAGTTCCGCATGAATCATTATGGTAGTTTGTCCTGGATAGCCATTATCTTGTTGGGGGAGCCTAATCCCTTTCTCTTATCATTTATCTTACCTTCTGAAAATCTTCAGCTGACAAGGATTTTTCAATCTGTCGTCAAATATCCGACCGACCTATTTTTACAGACCTTTCATCTCAGGCTACAAATATACATATTTTAGTTTTGCTGTCGGGCGAATACTTTTAATACAAATTTTATTAAAAAAAACGCTCCCTTGAGATACTAAATTCTGAATAAATATACATAAAAATGTAACGTATTCCACTTCACCGGCGAAATATGTAGACGTGCGCAGTATTTATAGCTTCAAGATGAATCCGTAAATTATGCTGGGGTCATAAATAAACGTTAGACAGGAATGTGATACACAAGCAAAGGTGAACAAATAAAGCGTTACTATGTGACACAGAAATTGTATACACTTTGCAATTTAGTTACCGCAATTTTAAATATCTTTATCAGATTGAACGGTAAAATTAATAAATAATTAATTGATGTTATGATAAGTTTAAATTTAAGCCAAGGTTAGAATATGACATACATTATGTGACTTTAAATTTAAGCCAAGGTTAGAATATGACATACATTATGTGACTACGGTGTATGTCATAATGTGTGTCACAAATTGTATTGACGAACGGCACTATTCAAACCAATTTTTACATGTAACTATTGCATCTAGGTGCATCACTCGTTAGGATTGAAAAAGCAACGTATTTATACAAATACCTATTTGTAAAGTAAAACTTACGATTTATTACTTGGCTTGAGAGTATTGATGAGTTTCTTACGGAAAAAATCAATGACGTGCGTAAAAAGATCCATTTAACAAACTTTATGTATAATCCATTCATGATCTATTTACCATCGTAGTATGCCGTTATTTTAAGTTAGTAGGTTGGCTATCGTAGTAAAATTAGACAGATTATTTGATGTCAATTTAACATACGCCAAATTGTGACAATTTTAGGTAGATCAACGAAACAGATTTGAAAAGTAATACAGCCAAAATTAAAAGTGAAGGGAAACGATTTACAATGTATGTATGTGAATTTGGACGTAAATACACCTCGTGATGAAAAGAAAATATCACATCCAACATTGCCTAATTTGGAGTAACCTTAAAATCTAAGTAGACATGACATTCATTGTCAAAATTTAGTTACATACATGAGTACCACATTCTCACTAGACTTTCACGGCATACTACGATGATAAATAGATAAGGAATGGATTATGGTTGCTCTGTAATTGTACGCATTTTAATATTCATTAATTTAATAAATTTGACGCTATCTATAATTTTATAATTCTATCATTTTTGCAAAAACATAATGGTGCTTAGTATTTCTGTGAATAATATGTAGTTTCTCTCTATATTTATTTAATTGCATAAGTTTTACATAAAGTGTATAGGGACGTCATTAACGTCAAAACTGTATTTCAGTTTCCAACCAACGTAGGCTATTATGTACACTGCGGTTTAGTTTTGCGAGTCCTTCTCGTATCCTAGATTTCGAGTGTTGGACGTATTTTATGGGTTTTCCGTTCACATAAATCCCGAAATATAAGTGAGTCTTATTTAATTAAACATTCTACTGTAAAATCGTTTCAATTCAACAGTTGAAATTGGGTAAGTCGCGTTGCTCTGATTTGCTATGTTACTTTCTGTTTTACTGCGAAGCTTTAGGGAAGCTTTCAACTTGGAAACTACTTGTGCTAGATTTAGCGCCTGACTCTCAGAGACTACATCGTGCTTTTCTGCGATGTATTAGGACTTCGATTGCCTCCTAGTTATTTGATGTTATTGTCAAACTTACTTTTCACGTTGCATTTAATCCGAAAAACATTCTTACCTATATGGTATCCTTGTTTCCCGAAGTAAGTTTTCCAAAAGGCATTTAAACTTATCGGTTTTATACAAAAGTATATAAAGGCTCTTGTTCGGAGTTCCAAATGAAGTTTTGTTTTTAGTCCGAACAATCTTGAATGTGGTGAACTTCTGAATATCAACAGTTTAAACTCGTTCATTTGAGAATAGTGACGGCGAATGAAATTTTGTGGCTAATCGTTTCAACTTACACACCGTGTCCACGGATCGGGTTTACTATAAGAAAAACCTTTTTATTTTACACTTTTAGAAAAAAAAATCATTCTTTATAAAAGAGTTTGCTTGTTCATAAAATTTCAAAAACGTTATAGAAAATATTAAACTTCCACTAATAACAATAAAATACGGCAATGCTCAAAAATTCCGTTAGTAAAATCACGTAAACTGGTTAACGGCCGGTACTACCAACGTTTTAAGGAGACCTTAAATTTAATTCAAGCAATATCAATTACTGTAAATGTAATGTGGCTGATATTCACCCCAATTCTGTAACTCATAACAATATTGCTAAGTTAACAATATTGTTAAGTGAGATATTTTGACCAATCAGGGCTTAGATACAACGGATTTCTATGTACTGATTGGTCAAAATATCTCACTTAACAATATTGTTAACTTAGCAATGTTGTTATGAGTTACAGAATTGGGGTAATTATGTAGAATATGATCATATAAAATAAACTCTCTTCAAAAATTAAGTATTGAATTTTTTATTTAATTTTTTAAATTTTAAGAGAGACATTTTAATTAAAAAAATACTTTTGTGAATTAAAACGTGATGAGACATCGAATTCATAATACTGCCTAGCTGAAGTGATTTTAATAGAACTTTGATCTTTGCCATATTTTGTAACTTTTTCTTTATTATTTATTATTTTCTGTAATATTTCTTCGGTTTTTAGGTCAAGAAAAAACTTATAAAGAATGACTTTTTCTCGAAAAGGGAAAAATAAAAAAGGTTTTTCTATAGTGAACCCGATCCGTGGCCACGATGTATATTATTGGCTAGTCATTCTATATAAATCAGAACATTAGACACTGCACTTACTACATATGAGGAATTAAAGAAGCTTAACTTATCTGTAAAACATCCATTTAGACATACTGTGCGATCCAATACTTTTTAGATAAGGAGAGGTTATGAAATGAAATCATAGTCTAAAAGCCGTTTTACACGGTAACATATACGGTACAAGATTTCTTAATAAAGAAATTTGTGACCGTATAATACTCAAATTTGACAGATGTTACCAAATCTATGATCACAGTTTAAAAAAAAAATGTACAATAAGGGTCGTTTTCATAATAGAACTAAAGGAGACTTACTCAGGTGGGGTCCTGTAAACCCCACGGAGTATATTTTCGCCTGATATTTTTACAATTAATAAACTTTAAACGCATGCACTTTATAGTATTTTCCTAAAACTATAGATTATTATTCATGTTTGCCGCGTTCAATTTAACATAATGTGATATAACCGATCGCGTAACTTCTGTCAAATCTGTTAGTTCTTTAAACAGCTAGCGCCCCTTCACACACTCTTATAGTTAAAAAAAGACATTAAAAAATAAAATACCCAATTATAGAAACAAAGATATGCCGTACTCTCGCGGCATTTGAAATTGGTCGTTATCATATTAAAGAGTTTTAACAAGTCCTTATGTATTCAATTAAAAGATTTAGGAGATGTATTTTAATTTAACGTATCAATTTTGAAAGATGGTTAATTGGTTAATTGTTTCAATTAAGCTAAGACTGTGATTTTATTTTTCATAGCCTCCCCTTATCTAAAAAATATTGGATCGCACAGTATAAACAAACACAGGTTTTCAGAGAATTCAGAACAGTAGTATTAGCTTCAACAGATTCGCATAATTACTAGGAGGCGTATTTTTAGGCCTTTAAAGCATCAGAAAAAGCTAAAAACAGGCCAGAGAAACATTTCTGAGTTTTTCTGCCCTGTTTTACATACGAATAGTTGCAATTGTTCAAAATAAGTTACCTAACCTACTAAATATAGTATTTCCAGCGATAGAAAGACAGATTTTAAATTTCACGCCAATCTAGAAAAGTCAATATTACTAACACACATGCTGCGTTCGAAAATTATACGTCGGATGTATCTGGAGCGTATGATCTCATCTTTCTCACTCACGATTTTTAATCTATTTTGTATCTCGCTCATCCGTTTAAAAAAATTTTGTGTTTATATTATTTGCATGACAACAGGCGATCTTTTCACATCCTACTTAAATGTGGGATGTGAAAAATCGCCTGGTTTCATGAAAATACTATAAATATAAGATTTTTTTAAACGGATGAGCGAGATACAAAATACTTTAAAAATCGTGATGGAGAAAGATGAGATCATACGCTCCAGATACATCTGACGTATAATTTTCGAACGCAGCATTTTGTCCAAATTGTCAATCATTGCTGCTTTTAAGTCGGCTATTCGGAAAGCAACTCGCACCTTGTATTTCTACGCCATGAAATGCATGTAGATATGCAATGTTTTGGCTGATTGAAATTTACAATCTGTCTTGCTATCGCTGGAAATACTTATAGCAGAATTTTATTGCCTAAAATATTAATAACAAAACTATAAAAATAGTTCTCAAAAAGAATAGGCAGCATAAATATTTTTTGAAATTTTTCAATTTGAAATGATGATTTAGGTAAATTTATTTTTTTATAAGTGAAAATTGAAGTTGTAATTCATAAAGGAAATTTGAATTTATTAAATTCCCGCCAACATGTACATTTGAATCATGTGACGTCACTGTTCATTAGTCGTCAAGTCGTAAGTTGATTACAAGTATCATTGCCATCTTAATACTAGTCCAGGCCTTTAGGCAGCAAATGTTTTCAGCTGTGACCTCACGGTAAAGGGGTAACTGTCAAGCACATAAATTTATTTCACTTAAAAATTTCAAGATTATTTAATAAAAATGTAAGTTTTCTTTAATTTATATTACTTTTCTTAACACTACCCGTCTGTAGTTTACACATATCGCTGCGTTAATGTTAAGAAAATGTGTTTATATGAGTTTTAAAAATAAGGTTAAGCGTTAAAAATTTCCGAGGAAAATTATTACAAATCTGTGTGATACTTTCCATCGGGCAAAAGACACTTTATTGAAGCAATGATTCTGCTTTGTATTGGTATTAATTTGTCCAAATATAAACCCTTCTCATTATTTTCACGGAACCATTCCATCATCATAATGCTTGGCTCCAACTACTTAAACCAACGAGCTTTACGTTGTTTTGCTGATTTTCGCTTTAAAACGCTTTAACAATAAGTTTAGTGATGTTTTATAATATAATTTGAACAATATGAGACCGTATAAGACTTTAAAATTCAAATATCTGTCAATTCTGGTAGTGATTTTGAATTCGGTTAATTATTAATCTTCTACGATTTCGTTCTGTGGCAAAAACTATTAAATAGACTTACCCCATTCTTTACGGGACAATTTTATTTACTTTTTCTTTACAAACACTGATAAAAATGATAAAATAACGCATTTTGAGAAACGTCAAAACCCCTTTATCGTGACGTCACAATTTCTGCCTATAGGCCTGGACTAAATGTCAAGATGGCAATGCAAGTATGCACACATAAAATGTAATAAAATTAGTAGTAAAACAGCTCATCATTATTGTGTTGTGCCATAATGTAAAAATATCTTTATTAAAGCGCCGAATAAATTTTTTATAAAGGTACCAAAAAATTTAGAGAAAACTGCGGTTATATGTAAATGTGACATTTCTTCTTGACATTTAAAAATGTAGTTATATTTTTGTGAGGATCATTTTAATGTAAGTATTTAAAATGTATCCCAATATGTCCATATAAACAATATAAAAAGAACAAACATAGAAACATTGACAATAAACTACATACAACATCAAGTGAAATATTTCTTGAACAGTAACGTCACAACCAATGAGAAGCCGTACGAAATCACGTGATTTATATTTGAATAATTTTAGATTTTAATTATTAATTTAGGAGAATAATAAGTAATAACAACGTCAAGATTAGGTGTTGCTTAATGTGTTATTATTTATAGTTTCTATTACATAGGTTTAATTTCTTTTGTACACCCTATTGTTTAGGTAATAACATTCTCATTTAGGTTAGGCGAAGGAAGATTTGATTTTATGAAACCAATTAATGGACTTAATGACTAAATGTACTTAAAAATTATAAAACAAGCATTTCGAAATTAATTACAATCAGTTCAGGTAGACGGAAATCCGAAAATTTGGAAAAATTATGTCCAAGTAAACAAGCTCGCGACAAAAAGCGTGGGTCAAGCCGCTCCGTTATTCCAAACACCTGCAGGGTTGCATTTACAAAATATAGCTCCGAGAGTGTCTTGGGCGTGTGATTGTATCTTCTCACTCATAATTTTTCACATATTTTGTGTCTTGCTCATCTATTTCAAAACATCTTTTGTTTACATTATTTCCTTGACAACGGACGCACTTCTCACGCCCTACTTTTAAGTAGGGGGCTTAAAGTGCGTCCGTTGTCATCGAAATAATATAAACACAAGTCGGCTTGAAACAGATGAGCGAGACGCAAAATATGTTAAAAATCGCGAGTGAGATAGATCCGATTACTCACCCAAGATGCTCTCAGAAGTATAGTTTATGAACACAACCCTACGGTCGGGCTGCGCCACATATTAGAGCAGGACAGGGATGGAAAATGGAACCGTAACCGTAACCGGTTTCGTGCATCTAAGCGGAAAAGGGTCGATCCAAGGAACCGAATTCAAGATAGTTTTCAATTTCTATCATTTTGACAATATTATTTTGACAAATCAAATAAAAATACCCCAATTAAAAGCAATTCAGAAGGCAATAATTCACACGCGATTGCAAGACGGAATCAGTATTTGAGCAATTGCAACTGAATTAACTGTTAATATTGTTAATCACAAAGAATATTTAGTTCTTTGGAATTGAATGAGATGGATGAGATTTTATAGGTTGACAAATAGTTGACAAACACTCAAACTCAACTTTTTTTGAAAATGGAAGTGTCGATTTCACTCCGCTGTAGTCGATTTTTATGATTACGATGGTGGTACATAATGATTTTTACAATGTTGTTATCAATCAATGGCCCTCACCTACAGCGTTTGAACCAGCTAAAGAATTTTAACTATTATAGTTACTACTACTTTACTATTTTTATTACTTTTTTAATTTTTATATTTGACTTGTTTTTATAACATTTTTAATGTGAGACTTGACTGCTAATAATAAAAGAGCTTTTGCAATGAAACAAGTGTTCATAATTAATATCAAACCTATATTCATTTTGAAAATGAGTCATCTCCCGAATCTAAAAAAAATTTGGGTCTCCTGTGTGTGCAAAAATCATTGTTTAAGCATTTCTGTATCAGGTTTCTTCCCTTGTTAAGATTTAAAAAATTGCTGCAATTTGGATTGGAGTAGACCCGTTTTCATAATGACCGATTCATAATGGAATCCCGAGTTATTTATTTACTTATTACAATTCAAATCAATTTAAAATAAATACATATTAAATTACTTCATAAAAAATAATTTATTTAAAAAAAAGTAGTAATTAGGGTTGACTGTCGCGTCGTGCAAACACTCTAGATCCTGGTTATTTTAACAACAATTTTTGATGCCCTTCGTAGTAGCAAACGAATAACACAGCAAAATAATGCATTTATGATTAAGTAAATTTGTAAGAATAACATCCACTGAACTTTGAACTTTATATGAGAGTGTGACTGGGGGCGTTTCGATTGAATTAATTTTTTTTTTTGCGTCGGTGGATCATTACAAATATTGGATGTGCGATTTAATGATCTAGGATATTCTAATATGACACGAGTTTAATCTCTGTTAGCGGTTATATACAGATTGGTGCTGCTCGCTGGGTGTCTACTTTTAATGAACAAGATGCTACGACAAGGCATACGCGAGAGCGATCTATCACGGCCGCCATTAATCATTCGACATTCGCAGAGGAATAAGACGAATGTAATGGATTTAACACCGCTATCTCCTGCCGATACGCGATGATGAGATGAGATACAGCCTACATTTACTGCAAGGCAGCGAATCACTCTCGCATGCGATTGATACGAAGACATTCTCCGCTTCCTTCTATATTCGCTAAGTAATTTTTTACGGCATAATTCGACACGAAATTCCCTGACACTTTATTTTCGAAGAAGTATTTTTAGAAAAGCTCTAGAGATAAAACTGGATGAAAAACGGTTGGCGTAGTAAATCTCACGAATTTGTTTACGTGTATTCAATCTACGTAAACAAAAAGCTCATTTTCTGACAATTTTCCCACACACACGCACACACTATATTTATGTTGTAATACGATTTATTCGCGAGTTTTCTGCAAAATAAACAATGTATCCAAGACATGCAAGAAAATTGTACTGAGATTTGGTTATGGAAACCGCGTTACAATGGTTCCGTGAAATTGGCTCCTACAATAACAACTTATTAATTTAGGAATTGGTAATTACTTATGATCAAGAGACGATAATTTGTAAGATCATTATTTAAGAAAAACACAAGGTAAATATTTCGGTGCTAACTTCCCGAGCGCCTCCAACTATTTATTACGTATTTGAGACCAAACAAAATAAAACATCGAAAATAACGTTGAACATAAATTCACAATAGATGTTGAAAATGGCCTCCGTCTTCTTCGAAACATTTTCTAACTCTTCTGCGACATCCATTAATAACATTTTGCAAGATGTGGGAAGAATTGTTTATTTCATAACACTTTTCGATGATTCTTTGGGTAAGTTCCTGTAAATCATTAACGGGCGTTTTAAAAATGGAATTTTTCAAATAGGGCCAAACAAAGAAATCCAAAGGAGTTAGATCGCAAGATCGCGGAAGCCCTATGTTGGCCATATTTCTGCTAATTATCCGATCTCCAAAAAACTCTTGAAGGAAATTTAAAGTATCTCCAGCAGCATGGGCCGTTACACCATCCTGTTGGAAATATCCAAATTGCAACTCGTCATCATGCAGTTGATTAATAAATGGATGCAAAATCTCTTCCCGATATCTAAGTGCTGTTAGTGTGCCACTAAAAATATTGGACCTATCAATCTTCTCCGACTTAAACCTATCCAAATACCAATTTTTTGTGGATGCAGTGGGGCTTCAATGAAAATATGATGGTTTTCTGTACTCCAGATCCTCATATTTCGGGAATTAATATATCCTGTTAAATGGAACCAGGCCTCATCGGAAAAGAAAGTTTTGTCCAACAAATCGTCATTGTCAATATTGTTTAAAAACCAATGACAGTATCTTCGCCTTGGTTCAAAATCTACTGGAAGCAATTCATGCACGGCAGTCAAATGATAAGGGAACATTTGCAAGTCCTTTCTAAGGGGATCATTCTAATCGGATTTGCAACCTAGCAACGGTGGTACCTCCTTAGCAACTGGTAAGAAGCTTCAATCTCGGCAATGTTCGGTGGTAACAAGATACAAGGTTGTGCAGTCTCGATAATGGTCGGAAGTAGGATCATACCAAGTTGTAACTTGCAACCCCGATTAGAATGACCCCTTTAGAATAGTTCTGCAGATCCCGTCAGAAAGATCAACTTGTTGTGACAGGTGGCGGATGGAAGTGCGAGGAGCATCAGGAGCATATTTGTCTCACATTTTCAACTACCTCATCAGTTCTCTTACTTTGGCCTACCTGATACCTGTTTTCTAGCCACACTACCAGTTTCTCTGAATAATCTTATAGAGTACTGAAGTTGATTAACAAATTTGTAGTACAGAAATACAGTTTCTGGAAATTTTTCCTGAAATTCTGCAATACAATCAGGAATAGAATAGGTCCAATCGCCATAGATTTTTTGAGCGTTTCGAAAGTAGGATTCAACCATAAAAGTTTTTTCTTCCAATGTGAAAACCATTGTAAAATCAAATCAATAAAACATTTTTGTTTACTTGTCTGTTTAGGGTACGAATCAAGTAAGGAACATACGTGAACATGCGAAAAAATTAGAGCAACACACTAGATGTGCAGCTAACATGAACCTACGTCCACTTTTTGCGTAGCCTACCCAAGGCCGTTTTTTTTTAAGGGACGCTTGTTATAACTTATGTCTAGCAGCTATCTGCGCCACTTGTTCTGATTAAGTAAGGATTCTCTTTATAAGAATGTTAAGGTTAGATTTGCATTATACCTACTTAATATTCCAGATAAGGGATAAGGAGAGTATTATCATGTACAGCTATATTCAAATTCTGCACAGCATCAAATTTAAATCTTAACGCCGTTCTACACTACCCTACATTTCTTGTACAAGATTTGGTTCCACTTCTTAAACAAATTTATTTTTGCAGTAATTTATATTAAAATTTAAATAACTCGTGTCTAAATAAAAACCTGGTCAAGTAGGCTACATTTAGTCATTCTGCTATGTAAATGCAATGGATAAATTCTCGTTCACAACCCACTTGACCAGGTTTTTATTTAGACGCTCGTTAGAACTAAAAACTATCTGGAAAAATAAAATATCTTCAAATTATAACTGCGGCCCAAAAATTTCTTATTCAGAATTTTTTGTTGTAGAAATCGAATCAAATCTTGTACAAGAAATAGGCTAGTTTAAAACGGTCTTAACATTTGCGTAGTTTTTAACTTTAGCCTACACTCTAACATTTTCCCTTCCAAAACAGCAACATTTTTGGGTATGGGTTTTCAAAAGTATCATGTAAAAGTCCTAGATCTTCAGTTTGCTTTCTGCAATTGTGGAACTTAATCGTGAAACTTAATCGTACGCACAATTTCACAGGTAAAAGTTACTTTGTGCTTATTATTTGTTGTCTAATGCCCAATTGCACCAACTTTTTAAGCAGAGCTTAAATTTAAGTGGTGTTTAGACTATGACATTATTGATAGATTTAACAAAATGTTAGTCACATTCTAATTGATACTTAAGTTGAAGTTTAAATGTCAATCAGAATGTATTTGACATTACACTGACCATACATAAATGTCACATTCTAAACATAACTTAAATTTAAGCTCTGCTTAAAAAGTTGGTGCAACCGGGCATAAGGCACAATCTCAATTTGAAATCCTACAAATATTCACATTTTCTGTACTTATTTACCGCTTTTCTAGTTCCTCCATTATAACATTTTTTAATTCCATTTTCGTTCTTAATTTCTAGAACAACCGTACAAGTGGTACAACGACAGCTCTCGAGCATGCATTAACTAACGAGTTAATCTTATCGAATTTTTCTTCTCATAGCGTACGATTTCAGTATAGAGAATAACTTTTGTTGTTAACTAACCAGTTCCATATTTAATGTCTACGTTAATAAATTCAGAATGAGATCCTAAGTTTATAAGAAAATATGTATATTAATATAGAAAAAAAATTTAATCCTCACAGAACAAATGTGAGAGTATTTCTGTTATGGCAACTGGCAACAAAACAGTGAAGTTTGTAGTTGAAAATTAAAGCTGCTAATGACGGCACCGCTTGAAAATTTCCGTAAACTGCTATTATGTTTATTTACAAAAAAAAAAAAAACAGCATAAAACAAAAGTATGAAACCGCTACGATAATAGTGGAGCCGTTTATGTGTGAAAATAGGTCTTCGGGTGCGATCCGGGCTCTAAATTGGCTCTAGCGGCAAGTGCTCCTAATTGCAATGCATTGAATATTAGGTCGTATATGGTTGTGTTGCATGCCTTTTGAATTGTCAGTTCATTAACATTAAATGAGATTGTAACGTTAATGCTTGTCCTAGTGCGAAAATGTTAAAAACTCATACGGATGACGAAAATTAAAATAATAAAAATAATAATAATAATAAACATTTAGTTAGTCATAAATAATTCCTTGTTTCAGTTGAACCATATTACCCATATTAGCAAAACAACTAACCATAAAAAGCGGAAAGGGTGTCAGTGTGATGATTATTAATTTATTAATACGGGATCAAAGTAAATTACACGAATAGTGGAAACTAGTGGAAGCCTTGACAACATTAGCTGCTATTTTACATATCAATATACAGGGTGTCGCTAAATTCCGTGCACATGGCTTAACCACAGATTCCTGGGCTCAATATAAGATGATTTAGCTCAACTTATCTATATCCAAAAGTGCTTCGTTAAGTCGGTATACTGCTTCAAAGTTGTTGAAAAAAAAAGTTAATTTTTCTTATAACAAAAGAAGGCTTGAATTAATTTGGATGAAATTTGATACGATGATCAATAGTAAGGTAAGCCACATTTTCAGATGGTTTGAGTAATTTACATTGGGTCGCTAGTGTGAGAAACAGGGTTGCCATAGTACAGATATTGCAGTAACTCTCTTGAGGTTAGGAAGGCAACATCAATTTTTAGAATGAAGCATCCATTAGGAAACTTTTTTAAATCTTTGTAATTTTTGATATTTCTTACGATTTAGTCACAAAATAGAAAAATCTAAGAGGTTGCAGCGTTTCTTATTGAAAACAGGTATACTATAATAGGCTGTACAGAAAAACAAATACCTCCTATGTACATGCATAAATTTTTTTTTTTTTCAGATAGAGGCATTCGGTAGTGAACTTTTTTTCATCTTTGCAACTTTTGATACTTGTTACACTTTTGGTCACAAATTAGAAAAAGCATCCATTTGGAGTTTTCTATTTTTTGACTAAACTATACCAAAATTTGCAAAGACGCAAAAACGTTCACTAATGAATGACTCTTTCTGAAAATAAAATAGCTATTCATATAAAATGTATTCATATAAAATGTATTTGTTCTGCGTGTATGGGCTACTTTTTTCAATAAGAGGCGCTGCAGCCACTTAGATTTTTCTATTTTATGACTAAGCCGTAAGAAGTATCAAAAATTACAAAGACACAAAAAGGTTTCCTAATGAACCCTTCTTTCTAAAAACTTATTAGCTAAAATTATCTTCTTAACCTCAGAAAAGTTATTGCGAAATCTGTATTGTGGTAACCCTGTTTTTCACACTAGCTGTCTACTCCAAATTACTAAGATCATCTGAAAATGTGACTTACCTTCCCGTAGGTACTCATGCCAAATATCATAGAAATTGATTCAAGCGTTCTTTTGTTATAAGAATAATTAACTTTTTTTTCAACAACTTTGAAGCAGAATATTGACTTAATGAAGCAATTTCGGATATAGATAAATTGGGTTAAATAATCTTATTTTGAGCCCAGGAGTCTGTGGTTAAGCCATGTCCATGGAATTTCGCGACACGCTGTATAGGTCTTGCATAGTTTTTTTCTCAATTTATGAATTAAAATTGTACTGTAACAATGAATTAACAGGCATGATACTCATTCTTGGGGAAAATAGAGAAAGAGTTAAGCTTTAGGCTTTACAGTTTGGTCTTTGGTATTTTTGGTATGCCCGTTATTGCATTGTTAAAATATATTTTTAATTCATAAATTGAGAGAAAACTATGCAAGAATTGTGTATTGATATGCAAAATAGCAGCTAATGTTGTCAAGGCATATTTGATTTTAAAAAAAATTCGAATTTCTGAAGCAATGTAATTTTTTGACCTGAATATCTCGAAAACGGTTAATCTGACGAAAATGGAACTTAGTTCTTGTATAATTTTATTCGAACTTTTCAGTTTTTATTTTAGATTTCTCTAAAAAGTAACAATAAAAAAGTTATTTACTAAAACGATAACCTACAACCCTGGATCTACGTCACTGTTGAAGAATGTTCAATTTTGCTTAAGACGTATCCATCCTTGTATGTGCGGGTTTTTGTAAGCAGCTAGCACTTTCTAGAAACTTACTAATTTGAAACCATAGATCGTAGGTACTCTCATTTTTGTGGACCACAGAATTTACACTGAATTGTTTGGAAATCAAATTTGACACAATAATAATTGTCACTTTTAATGAAAATTTGATGAAAATCGAGGTGTGCTTGCCAAAAAAAAACACGGTAAACTTTCAAAAAATTTAGAAAAATGAGAAATTAAAAGAAACAAACGCTCATTTAAGGTCACATGTCAGACTAAGGTAACCATAGTGACAGCCAATTTTTGCTGCATCGTTGCACCTTACATCTAAAGTAATTTTGAAATGTAACGTTGATCGGGTTTTAGGACGTATCCAAAATTGATGAAATATCATTCAGCTGACAGTTTCGGTTTTATTTTACACCTTCATCAGAGCCTGTAAGTGTTACAATTAGGTTCAATTTAATTAAAAATAATTTGGAAAAATACCTCTGATATAAACAATTAAAGCAACAACCCATAACAGTTGGAGTTAATAAAACAGCAACTGAAAAAAGAAACCACGTCGCTCAGTCTAAGACTGGTAAATACAAAAATGTTTCACCTTACGGGTAAAATGGACGTTAAAACAAATTTGGACACAAATCTTCAGACAACAAAATGGCCGATTTTAACATAATAACTAATAAATTATTGATTAAAACACTTTAGAACAAAGTTAACAATGTGATTAAAACGTATGAGGAGAATGACAGAACAAACTTGTCCTTCTAATTCCTCAGCCTTTTGTTTTACAGATTAGTCGTCGAAAAGAAAGTTGTAGAGCATTAAGTTTTTCGAAAATTATCGATTTTCGCTGGCGAATATCTCGGAAACCATAACACATAGGAAGAAAATGAATAGACATTTTTGTAGGAAATTTAATTATCTTTAATTTTGTAATGAATACTTTTTTCGTACGACGCACAGTTTCCGAGTTATAAGCGAAAAACCGAAAAAAAGGAGCTTCTCCTCCCCCTCCACTCCTGAAGCGGCAGTGGTAGGGGTGGGGACTTTTAGTATGTTTACCTCCTAATTACCCCCAACACATTCCTGAAGAGAAAAATTCTCCCCCCCTCTATGTCCTCTACAACTCCCATTTGGGCATTCATTGACTGGACTATTAATTTTCTGTACAAAAGCGAAAGAATTTTTGATATTGAAAGAAAAGTTTTGATTTAAATTGGAAAATATTTTTGTAATAAACTTAGCAAGTTGAAAAGTAGGGGCACCAATGTAAGAAACAATGGGTCGGAGTGGATGATTTTGTTTGTGAATTTTGGGAAGCCCATAGATTTTTGGGGGGATAGCTGTATATGTGGTGAGCTGTTTTGCTGTACTGTTATCAATCAATTCCTCTTTCAGAAGATGTCTAACAATTTGGTTGTTCTTGGTTTGTAAACCAGAAGTAGGATCTTTGTTGACTAATTGGTACACATTGGTGTCCTGTAGTAATTAATTCATGCTTTCAACGTAGTCTTCTTTTGACATTAGTACACTAGCACCACCTTTATCAGCTTTGGTTAGTATGATATTAGAATGATTTTTAAGAAAGGATCTTGATTGGTTATACCACCTGTCAACTTCTGTGAGGGGCGGATGACTATTGTGTTGTAAGAAATTAGTTAAAATATTGGTACAAGTAGACCTGAGGGAATCTTTGTCAACATCCTCGGGCTGATTTTGAATGCAATGTTCAATATCTTTAATAATGGTTAAAGTGGGCACTTGACAATTAGGATTTAAGTTAAATTTTAGACCTAGTGATAATATGTGTTTGACATTATCAGGAATGGTTAAATTGGTTAAATTAACAAGCCACTTATCTGAAGGACTGATAGATGTTACATCTTTAGTGTTGGAAATTAAAATGTTAATCTTATTGATGTGTTTTTTCTTTACAATATTGAAATGTTTTTGGTAATTCTCAAAAGTAAAACGTTCAAATGACTGACATATGTGTAGGGGGATCATCTGTCTCAAATGAGCTCTAATCATACTTATATTAAATTGAAGCAATGAAATTTCATAATGAGTAACATTAATTTCTAAGTTTAAGATTGATCTTCTTTGGGAGTCGACAAGCTTGTTGACTTTATGTTCATAAGGATGTAGACTGATTTGGAGACTGTAGATCCCTTTTACTGATTGTGAGATGTGTTTAGGGAAAACATTTTTGTACCTACATTGCAGTAAGAAGTTCCTTCTATTCTCCTATTTGGCCAACTTAATCATCAGTGACATTCATTGTTTAAATTGTTTCTTGTAATCCAAACCATAATTAATTTCGATGTTTTGATAGAAACCCATTGTTAAATTATCCCGTGGAGAAATACGTAATAAGCAAAATGGCATCCTGGAGAATTGAATTTTGAAATGTAACGTTGATCGGGTTTTAGAACGTATTCAAAATTAATGAAATATCATTCAGCTGACAGTTTCGGTTTTATTTTACACCTTCATCAGAGCCTGTAAGTGTTACAATTAGGTTCAACCTAATTGTACAATTAGGTTCAATTGTTAAGGTTCAAACAGAATGCAACACCGTTTCGCGCCGTTATCTGTCAAATCAATATTATATTTCCACGCCGCTTTATCTGTGCATGTCTTTTGAAGTGACAGTTGGCGTCGTTACAACCATGTTACAACGGCGCGTAACGGCGTTGCATTCTGTTTGACCCTTTACAATTAGGTTCAACCTAATTGTAACACTTAGGGCCAATTGCTCAAACATCGTTCAACTCTGAACTTGGTTCTAACTTTACGGCAACATATGCCTTTACAAATGTTGTCATAGTAATAGAACTAAGTTCAGAGCTGAACCAGGGTTCAAATGTTCGAACAACTGGCCCTTACAGGCTCTGATGAAGGTGTAAAATAAAACCGAAACTGTCAGCTGAATGATATTTCATTAATTTTGTAGACGTCCTGAAACCCGACCAACGTTACATTTCAAAATTCAATTCTCCAGGGCGCCATTTTGCTTATTATCTAAAGTAATGTTAATATTTCCAAAGAGTTTTTGCTGCTTTATTACTTAATATTAATTATGTTTAATAACAAGGAAAATTTTGCATGCCTGTATGTACGGCTCTCATTAATAAAAACATAAAATTATATTATCTGATTAGTGCGAAATAACATCAAATTCGTATCTTTCAGGGCCTATATCTTCTTAAAGAAAGCTCATAGAAAAATTTTCTTTACATTTTTGAGAACAAGTAAATGGTTTTAAGAAGACCCAAGTGATGGTGCTGTACTTTTGAATCATACTTTATAGGTATATTCGTAGAAAAAATAGTAGTTAAAATTATTACAATAATTTATTAAGTTCAAGTTATTATTTATAATTCAGTTTAAACGAAAGGCTCTAATTTATTAAGTTTAAATTAGTGTTAAAAACGTCGCCGAAATTGTTATTCAGCTAATATTGTTTACACATTTTCTTTGGTTTCCTAGAATTCAGATTTTTCTACAATACTTTTTATTGAAATTATAAAATCAATGTTGCTCACATTGTGGAAATTGTATGTTGTACATATTACTTTTCTAACGCGATGGAACCAGATTTATTAGAATTTCGAATATATTCTGCATTAAATTTTATAGGGAGATATTGTGTGAGATTTTACTACTAAACATTGCAAATTATTGAGCATAGGGGTGCGAGGAACCCTTCCATAAAACCTAAGAAAACGAGTACGGTAAGGATGTGAGAGGGCTTAATTTACGATGCGTTTACTACGAGCGGTCAAGAAACTGTGAACTAGTCTTCTTACTCTCTTGTCTGTTTTTATAACTAGCAAAAAAAAAAACGATACTCGGCGAGTTTGTACGCGATTTTCCCTGTGTAGAAATTTAGAGTTTCCGAATTTATGATCGCCTACGGGAATGATTCTACTACATACGTATGCTTGTTTCCCGCCTAAGGCTATTTACATAAATTTATTTATATTTAACGTTTACATTTTATAATATTTTTTTATCACAGGTATTTTTTATTTCACTTCTACCGTAGCGTTATTTTAGTTCTATGAGGACAACCATAAAAAACGCCCATACATAAAATTGAACAATACATTACAAACATTTATTAGAATTAATTACTTGCTCCATCTCCACCATTTTCCTGGAATACCACTGTAAAGAAACAATCAGTTCTGCAATGATATAAATAATAATTGCTAATATTTGGGATACGGGTTAATGTATTATATTCATCTTAAAAAGGAAAAATATAACCCCGCCGAATTTTATCACCACCATTTTAAAACTGTTGGAAACATTATATTACTCTAAGGCCCGATCTTTCCACCTCCTAATAAAGTTCCCAATAACGTTATTTGGCAAATAACTTTAATTTTGTGAATGGTTTCCAAGGTGATTCGTAAAGTTATTCGTCGAATAAATTTATCAGGACGTGGAAAGATTGGGCCTAAATTAAACAAAAATTTTATTGAACATTTCAAGTAGCGACATCTTTTGATCGCTTTTTGACCTGACATTGCAGTAGGATTGACAAATTGAAGCTAGTTCGCCACATAATAAGTCATCCCATGCAAGGCGGCCATGCTTTCTGTCAAAGCATAATGAGAATTTTAAAAAAGTTTTGTGCAAATTGATCCCGATTACAGCGGATTCCCCGAACAGGCTCTGTACAGCTGTTTCAGGCCTAGTTGGGCGTTCGTCAGCAGAACCGTAGCTCGAGAACTCCACTGCAAACCAAACCGACTTGTCCAGGTTATTCGCCAATGCGATGTGAAAGTAATGAACATTTCAAGTAGCGACATCTTTTGATCGCTTTTTGACTGATTTGCACAAAACTTTTTTAAAATTCTCATTATGCTTTGACAGTAAGCATGGCCGCCTTGCATGAGATGACTTATTATGTGGCGAACCAGCTTCAATTTGTCAATCCTACTGCAATGTCAGGTCAAAAAGCGATCAAAAGATGTCGCTACTTGAAATGTTAATTACTTTCACATCGCATTGGCGAATAACCTGGACAAGTCGGTTTGGTTTGCAGTGGAGTTCTCGAGCTACGGTTCTGCTGACGAAGGCCCAACTAGGCCTGAAACAGCTGTACAGAGCCTGCTCGGGGAATCCGCTGTAATCGGGACCGATTTGCACAAAACTTTTTAAAAAATTTTATTATTTGCCTTTGTATAATTTTGTATATGTACAGTTATCGCCGAAAAAAACTGGTACAGCGTCGAAAATCTAATGACATGAATTTACAAATTTTAAGCTGTGTGCTTTGAACTTTCTTACTGTTCTAATCATTAAAATTTCTGTGAAATGTAATCGTATATTGTCAATTATTACAACAAAATTAATTAATTAATTAAATTAACTGCAGTAAAATAAATAAATAAACAAACTACAGTAAAATAAATACATAATTGGTAACAATAAACAGTAAGTTAGGCAAATAGCATTAATATTTTGTAATTTGACCATTATTTCTTATTACTTCCCGTAAACGATTTGGCATAGGAGTTATTAGCCGACCTATGTATTCAGGTGTTAAATTATTCCATGCTTCAACAATTCCTCGACTTAGCTCCTCTGCTGTTTGTGGTCGAAAATTTGCAGAATACAATTTCTTAGTTAAAAAGCCCCAAACATTTTCAGTTGGGTTAATATCCGGACTTCTGGCAGGCCAGGGTAAAGTTTCAATGCGATTTTCATTTAGCCATTCTGTAATAATTCTGGCTTTGTGGACGGGGCAGTTGTCGTGCAGAAACAAAAAATTGTTTCCATACACTTGTGTAACAGACGGAAGCATTGTATTTTGAAGCAATCTTCTGTAAATTTCTGCGGTAAATCTCTCCTCTATTACGCAGCAAATACCTGGACCACGTGCCCCAATCCATGCCCACAGATTAACTGAAAATCGTCCGCTTCGAATTGTTTTTTTGCACATGTCTTTCATTATGTCGGCAATTTGTTGGTCTATAAACTCTTATCCGACCGTTATAGCTCGACTGATAGGTTTTCTCATCAGAGAAAATGATATTGTTCCAAAATTCTGAGTTCATTTCTGCATATCTTGTTGCAAAATCTAATCTGCTTTGCTTATTCGTCTCAGTAAGAAAAACTTTTTTCGCAGCACAGCGATTCTTCAAATTTGAGACTTCAATTCGTTTTAATGTAGTTCTGTGTGAAGCCGGGAAATTTGTTACTTCTTTCGCTGTAAATGCAGTTGCAAACGGATTATTATCAAGAAAGTTTATTAAAGCAATATCTTCTTCACCAGTGGATGACTTAGGCCGACCAGACCCTTCCTTTCTTTGAACATTTCCGTTGCGTTCCCAAATTTTCTTTATTCTCACCACTGTCGTTTTACTAATATTAAAGTCCTCAGCAATAGCTCTCATTGACATTCCTCCCATCAGTCTTTCGACAGTTCTACCCTTTTCGAATTCATTTAAATGTCGTGGCATCTTTTTTTTACAAATTATAAGTAATTTAACAAAAATAGTTTATCAAAATGTCAAAACATGCCAAGTGACACTACTTTAAGTTTTGTTTCTATGATAATAAATCCAATTTAAGTTGCATTTACGAAGGGAAAAATTCGGTGTACCAGATTTTTTCGGCGTTAACTGTACATATGTAATATCTATATATGGGCGTTAATCAGCGCAATATTTTCGTGTTACATTTATAACACAGGAAAACTTGCACAACACTTAAACTATATCAGCGTAATTTTGCGGTATAAATTGCTTTATGTTGGGTGCATTTTAGATGTAAAGTAGCGCGCCTATAATTTTAGTGTGCACATTAACCTAATTAAAAAGTAATAAAATTCGAAACTAATTTCCGTAAGTTGTAGTTACTGTTTGCTAGGACTTCTTGGTATATGCAGATAGCAACTTGTAAGTTTTACAAGTCAGTGTAATTTATTCTGATTTTTATTTAAAATATATGCGACAGAGATAAAAGCATTGCACAGTATCATATAGGAGCAAAGATAATTATACGATAAATTACATGCAATTATTGTTCAGATGAACGTTATAGATTACGGGAAAAATATTTAAGAAAATTCTACGGTACATTTTATAATTAATTAAAAATTTACCCTAAAGACACGTTGCGGCGCTGCGTATGAATTACAACGTCACATCTTATAAATGCAGTAGTAAATAAGAGTATAAACTTTTATGATTATTATTTTATTGACTACTGGAATACACACAAAGCAACCTTGACACATATCTCTATTTCGTATTATTACATGTTTAATAGCTGGAATCGAAAGTCTAAGTTATATTTCTTTTACGCGATATAATTATTGGTAATTCGTATAATAACCGGAATTGCGTATGAAATAACGGCTAAAAAGTAACGAATTCGCAAATAATAGTGTAAAGCGAAAACACAAAATGAATTATACTTATTGCTGTCTTGTCGAAGCAGATGTTCAAAATTGAGACCATTATTATCCATACATGCTATAACCCGTCTTATCATTTTCTCTTGCACTCATTCAAAAACATGCGGACTATTTCGACTCACAACAGCAACATTGTAAATTTTGTCTGCGGAGGATTTAGTTGAACGGAATATACCAGCTGCTTCATCCACCCCCACAAAAAAATATCGCAAGGATTTAAATCTGGTGATCGCGGGGAGCAATGCACAGGCCTCTAAGGTCCGATCCATTTATTGGTGTAATGAGTATTTAACTAATCTGACATTCGGGCAAACCTAGTTCGTTATTCATGCAAACTTACAGCTGATTGTAAAAGCTTTCGCACCGATGTCGCACGGAAGCATAAAACAATAAAACTTTATTAGATACAGCTGCAGAATGAGCGAATTTTTACCGTCGCTAGGGCTATGCATACAATTTTTGATCATTTCCACAAAAAACGCGAACGCCAAATTTAAGGCGTAAATGCAAATAGGTTACAAATGATTTATGATTTCCCAGAGCTGTAAAAGGCTGTATAGTTTGACCGTGACACATAATACGTTTCGTTGGTAACTAGTTCATGATAAAAAAAAAACAATGCGTCATTATTGAAATGAAAATTATGAAGCTACGAAATTATGAAATTACGAAATTAATTAAAATCACTTGTGTTAAAACAAATTTTATTTACTCTATATTTGCGATGTTTCACGAACCGACAGTTTCATCTGTTAAAGAATCACATTCAAAGATATAGAAAGTAAAAATAATGCTTATCGTGAAACGAGGAACGAATTAATCCAGTGCATTCAAAAACACAGTATAGAGAGATGCAAACGCGTCTTAAATTTTGTGAATTTTTTTAATAGGTATGTGTCAATAATTTGTCGTTGATAATAACATAATTAGTTTCTCGTTGAACGCCGCACACAAAACGAAATTATAATAATTAACAATCCAAGCAGATTACGAATGTGTTTACTGATTGTTTTAAATTCTGGTTGTCATCACCATAAAATAATTAAAAAGTAAACACTTTCTTTGTTCTGATTAAAATGCAAAGGAACACGTAATATTGGGCCGTAAAAAGATGTAGAAATGTGTTATGTATTTGTATACAAAGATTAGGAAACTCTCAACAACTTTGTTTTTAATACAGAAATGACATTATAGAATTTCTATCTATTCTAATAACCTTGTTAATTACCGATCTCCATGGTCACTCAATCCATGAACTTTTTGATTTACTATGTATATAACACCTTCCCGTGCAAATAAAAAAATACTTATAGGAATTTTTTTTAAGTTTCGTTGTAAATATTATACTTGGGGTTAACTATCAGTTTTCTAGGACATTGATGAACACGAGTAGAACGTCGGACAGTTTCTAAATTATTATGTACCATGGAAATGGGTGACGAATGTTGATGTAACGAAGATGCTAAGTGGTCGGCATAATGTCTTCAAACATCTGAAGATGCAGAACTACGAACACAAGTTCTGAAGAAACTTGAAGCTATACAAGACCTTGTAAAAGAATGTCAACGCTATAAAACTTTGAAGGAGGATATAAAATTACTTGAACAAACTCCTGTAACAAATAAACAAATAGCTGGTATCTCGAAAACTTCCAAGCCTTACAAACATGCTAAAGGAAAACCCTTCTTGTAAGAAAAACCATCACCTCCATCACCCTGTTATTATTGTTCTGGCAATAATTGGAATAAAGAATGTCCTCGTAGAAGTACGGAAACATTAAAGAAACCTAAAAGAATAAACAAGAATTGGAAAACATACAACAGTAAAAAAGAAAATACAAGTGCTGCAAAAGCTATTGCGTGCAATGGTACCTACAATACACCACGTGAGTTTATTTTTGTTAATATAAATAAAAAGTCGGTTCAAATGCAACTCGACAATGGCTCAGATGTTACTATTCTTAACAAGAAGACTTGGAAGACCTTGGGAACACCATTACTGCAACCTACTGAGATAAAAGGGATAGCTGCAAATGGAACAGCAATAAAATTTCTTGGAACACTTCAGTGCAAAGTCAATTTAGACAAAATTTCTTTTGATGATAAAGCTTATGTCACTGAAAAAGGTAATAATGATTTAGGACGAGATTGGATGAAACAGTTTGGAATTAAATTGGTCTCTGAATGTTAACCCTAAACCTTTATCTTTTTATTCCAAGCCAACATCCGCTGCTGTTCACAGTTTACAAACAAACTGTTTTAACAAACTCAAAAATAAATATGCGGAATTTTTTAAGGAAACGTTAGGACACCACTGCAAAGTAATGAAAGCATATCTACGGTTACGTAAAAATGCAAAACCTGTTTACTGTCCTAAACGTCCTGTCGCTCTCGGAGCAGTAGACATTATCAGTCAAGAACTGGATCGACTGCTGGACTTAAATGTAATAACACCTGTTGATTATTCTTCATGGGCTGCTCCTATTGTCGTAATAAAGAAACCAGATGGAAAAGTACGCATGTGTGCAGATTTTTCAACTGGATTGAATGATGCACTTCTATTACACAGTCATCCTCTATCCCATCCGGACACATTGTTTGCAACACTCAATGGTGGCAACTATTTTTCAAAACTTGATTTAGCAGACGCATATCTTCAGGTAGAACTTGATGATGCTGCAAAACAAATGGTAGTCATCGATACGCACAGAGGTCTCTTCCGGTATAATCGCTTGTTTTTTGGTGTCAAATCAGCTCCAGGTATTTTCCAGCAACTAATGGCCGCAATGCTATCAGGAATACCTCAGGCAGTTGCTTACTTAGACGACATCATCATAGTTGGCAAAATTGAAGAAGATCACCGCCAAGCTCTTGAAAATGTATTGAAACGTATCCAAGATTACGGTTTTCATCTTAAATTATTAAAATGCCAATTTTTTGTGACATCCGTAAAATATTTAGGTCATATTATTGATGAAAATGGCCCACGTCCAGATCCAGGCAAAATCGCTGCAATAGTGAATATGCCTCGACCTCAAAACCTAATGGAACTTCGTTCATTTCTTGGTCTCTTGAATTATTATGGTCAATACGTCCAGGAAATACGTCAGCTACGTGCACCATTGGATGAACTGAAGCAAGGTGCTATTTTTAAATTAACAAGATTATTATTATTAAAAATAAAGTTGTTGAGAGTTCCCTAAACTTTGTATACACATACATAACAATTTTGTTTTGGCGACGAAATTCTTAATGGAACATACTCTTCAACATTTGCTGCAATAACAAAGTGATCACACTCAGGCGTTGATCGAATACATTAATGTCCGATTTCACCAAAACGGATTGACACTATCACTCGGATTAATTCTGAGTCATTTATAAGAAAGTAATAGGGTAAACTAGAGTTAAACCGACTGCTATTCTGAATCCGCGTTGGTAAAATCGAACATAAGCAATTGGAACGACGAGTTTCCACAGTGGATCCCCAAGAACAGTCACCTGTATTAACGGATCGTCTGATTTCTTCTATAAATTCAAGAATTAAAGAATTTAAAAATTGTTATGTGTATACAAAGATTAGGGAACTCTCAACAACTTTATTTTTAATACAGAAATGACATTATAGAATTTCTATCTATTCTAATTATCTTGTTTATTACCGATCTCCATGGTCATTCAATCCATTAACGTTTTGATTTACTATGTATATAACAAAATGTTTATGTCGGACATGTTGCTTGTGGACATAAACTTTATTTAGAGTACAATTTAAATTAAAATTTAAAAAAAATACTAGGAACTCTTAACACGGAGATTTGAAGTGTTTTCATGTTGTAGTGCTTTATTTGTTTATTTGTCAAAGCATGTGTTTTCATGTTGTAGTGCTTTATTTGTTTATTTGTCAAAGCACATGTTCAAAGCAATTTGTACTGGATAATTTACTAGAGATGATTTGCATGCATTTGTCAATAATTTCGGAGCTCGTATTTCAGCTGTTTAAGTCCGAGGACTTAACAATAATAAAACTATAAAACATGTTTATGACGTAATGTATTTCGTTCATCTACTACTCTTTCTTAACCAGGAATATATCGTCATTTTGGGTATAATTTTCAATTAATTATTTCTCGAAAACTAAAGTACGCAGAATTTTTTTAACATTTTTCCCAAACTCTCGGGTATCTTTTCGTGGTTTTTGTTCTGTCAAAACAACAACTGTTAATCAGTCACCCTGTAATATTTTTATTCAAAATAAATCATGTTTTAATTTTCCCTAATATGGGTATACATATGTGTACAGTACTTACATCAGATTGATATTAGAATAATATATTATTCTTGTATGAGGAGGAGAACTTAGCTTTCTAAAATATTTCCAAACGATCTTCTGTAACATTTAAAGGATTTAAACGCCGAGCTTCATGTAATAAACTATTACTTAGGGAAAAGCATGGTGTGAAATCGTCAGTGCGTTAGACGTAGTCCGTTAAATAATTAGGCAGATTGTGAGAACGTTTAGGACTCTGTGTAAGTTTTGGAAAGTTGGACAACATCCAAAAGCCCCTCGCCTCGGCGCCTAGCCTCAAATTTGTTCGGACGAACTTTGGATTATTAAGCCTTCTTATCTACGATGACCACCACTCGATTTAGTTTCCAGAATCTTTCTTACTGAACAAACATAAAAGTTTACGTAAGCAGTCGAGAAGCTCTTTGATATCTTACGCTTAGATTCGCAAACTTTCAGCTAAGACAACTCCAAGAACATATTGTTGATATCTTTTATTTTTCTATGTTTCATTTATGAATTTTATTATTGCGTTTCTTTGTGTTATTCAATATAAATACACAAAATTTACTAACTTAAGACATACTCTTTGTAAAAATAATAGTATTTATGCACTTATAATTCGCTTCTATTCTCGGATGTCAAATGTAATAAGTTAATGAATATACAGTGTGGAAGAAAGTAAGGAACAAATTCGATAAAAAATAAACTATTGAGTTTTAACAGAAATCCAAAAAGAGGTCAATTTTTGTTTTAAATTATACACTTTTTGACATTGAACTTAAATGTACAAGGCGATACATGCAAAATTTATAATGTCATTGACATTTTTTTTAAGCGAGAACCCGCATTTTTGTTGATATTTTAGTGGGTCATGTATCTGCCAAAATTGCCATGTAAAACTTTTTATCTCTTGCATAAGAAAATTTTTGAGAGAATTTATATTGAAATCCAAAAAAGAAACAACTTTTTGAGCATTTACTATTTTATTTTTGCATTTTGAGCAGTTATTATAATTTTCATTTAACAACATTGTTTTGAATTAGGTATTACATATTTTTCTACATTTAACCGATATCTTTTAATATTTCTGTTAAAATTGAAAAGTTCATTTTTTGAATTTCAGTATTAATTTTCTCAAAAATTTTCTTGTGCAAGAAGTAAAAATTCTTACTTGACAGTTTTGACAGATACATGACCTACTAAAATATCAACGAAAATATGTGGTTCTCATTTAAAAAAAAATCGATGATATTATAATTTTTGCATGTATCGTCCTGTAATATTTAAGTTTAATGTCAAAAAGTATACAGGCTGTTACAAATTCGAGACTCACCATTGGGATCTCGGAAACGGTAAGAGATACGAAGTCGGTTAAATTGGGGCAAAGTTGCGTATTTTGGTGCGGAATAATAAT
Source organism: Dorcus hopei (assembly GCA_033060865.1). NCBI lineage: Eukaryota > Metazoa > Arthropoda > Insecta > Coleoptera > Lucanidae > Dorcus > Dorcus hopei. Next base: position 6,750,007 of record CM065423.1, on the reverse strand, counting down.
CCGTTCTGAAAAATCTTCTACGATTTGTAGTTTTTGAAATATTTCCAAAAAACAAGAAAACGTAATTATCTTTTTTATTTTTTTTCTGAAGTTATTGTTGCAGGGATTATAACAAAATTAGTACATTCTACAGGCACTTTTTTAAGCTCTTTACTTAAAACGTTTCGTCTCGTTTTGACCATCATCAACTTCATTTTTTCTTATGGGCGCTACAACAGCTGGAAATGCAAGAAATTGTTGAAAATAACACTGCAAAAAAAAACATGGTATGCACAAAGCAGTGAAAACAAAAACCAAAAAAGTTTGATATACCTTCGGAACTTTATTTCGTTTATCACAAAAGCAGATTTTTGAAAATATTTTAGATATAAAAATGATTGATGTGAATCCAAGAAAGACGTAAATTTTTAAAACGTATTGTGCTAACAACAAAAATTAATAGATAGAGAAATTTACTTCCAACAATGACGATGACGCAGTATTTAATTAGTTTCCTAATTAAATTATACATTTTTATGATTAAAGCAAGACAGTATCACAGGAAATTATGTCTTTAAAAATCTCTCGGTCTTGTAAATTTAAAAATGTATTGTGCTAACAACCTAGAAAGATGCCATCTACACAGAACAATGTTATTAAGTTAGATAGAAACATTGCACTTTATTGATATTTTCATAAAACTCGAAGGACGTATCGAGATCGCCTTAATGATAATGAGAGTGAAGAATTTATTATTAGAAGAGGTAATTAATAGTTCTTTATAAAATGTATAAAATTATGAAATTACAAGAAAGAATGTCTCCTCGAGCAGTAATATCTTTTAAGATACGAGTTTTCTAAAGACATACATAATTTAATTTGATATTTTCTTGCTTTAATAATAATAATGTATAATTTAATTACAAATCTAATCAACTATTGTTTTGTAGCTATCTTTCTGGATGTTGTTGGAAGAAAATTTCGCTCGTTATTACTGAATTGTTGTTAAGACCACATTAAATTTTTTAATTTACGTCATTCTTGGATTCATAACATACATCTTTAGATCTAAAAATTTTACTAAAATCAGCTTTTGTGATATACGAAATAAAGCTCCGAAGGTATATCAAACTTTTTTGGTTTTTGTTTTCACTGCATACCATATTTTTCTTTGCAGTGTTATTTTCAACAGTTTCTTGCATTTCTTGCTGTTTCAAATTCTTAAATAGGTATGTGTGATACATGAAAAAGAAAAGATCTATTCAATGGTATTGAAACCCAGTGTAGCGCTCATAAGGAAAAATGAAGTTGATGATGGTCAGAACGAGACGAAACGTTTTAAGTAAAATCTAATGATATCATCGTAAAGAGCTTAGAAAAGTGCATGTAGAATGTATTAATTTTGTTATGATCCCTAAAATAATAACTTCAGAAAAAAATTTTAAAAAATTACGTTTTCTTGTTTTTTTGGAAATATTTCAAAAACTACAAATCGTAGAAGATTTTTCAGAACTTATTATTATTCTGCACCAAAATGCGCAACTTTGCCCCAATTTAACCGACTTCGTATCTCTTACCGTTTCCGAGATCCCAATGGTGAACCTCGAATTTGTAACAGCCTGTATAATAGGGTGGGTCATTTTTGTATGGAGAAAAACGAATATTGAGCTTTTGATTTTTAATAGCAAAATTATGTTGCCTTTACATGAAAACAGTGTAATGCTAGAATTTGAAGTAAATAGCACCTCATCTTCAGGTTGCGCTTTGGCTTGGAAATACGAATAACTTGAATGTATTCTGGTAGTCATATAACATAAATGTCTCAAGGAAAATAGGGTTTTTAGAATAAAATAATCATTTATTAATAATTAAAAAAATAATACAACAGAAAAATTAATGAAAATCATTCAATATTGAAATCTTTCTTGCTATCGAATTTAGGCATTGCTGTGAGATTCGAGTTTTAATTTTATCCACCTTCTCTTGCTCTTTTAATATACAGTTTTGAAGATAACTCTATTATTATTATTTCTTATTACTTATTACTTCTTTCCACACTGTAGTTGCACGTACTAGAAAACTAAAAATGTTATCTAGCGAAAAAGACTCATTTGCAGTTAATTTTATACTTGGCTTGAGTATAAGGAATTAACGAATGTCACCATATATTTCGTAAATGGTGCTCGTTCTTGTGCTATTCTTACCGCAAAAATATAGCCGCAATTATTTCCGTTGTTGTTTGGTAAGCCATAGTTATGATTCTGTTCTTAAGTTATCATATATCTAAAGATATAAGATGAAAATTTCATTTCCAAGATTACAGCAGAAAAGTCGACAAGACAATCGATTCACATCGTGTACTGGACTGTTTTTGCTGACACTGCCAAAAATTGATTGGACGCTTACACTAAAAACATGTCTAATGAAACTTGTTTTTTAATGTACAATGCAATTATTTTAAAATGTAACATATCCCTACGTTATTTTTTATATAATCACATCATTTCATTGTATATGTACGCAACCTACATAAAATAATTGGATTAGATGATTGCAGTGTACACACAATAAGAGTAAAATGCATTATTAGATACGTGTACAATGCATTGATATAATTATTTTAAAAGTGAACATAGGGATATGTTGCATTTTAAAATAATTGCAAGGTATGTACTATTACGTATAGTGAATTATGGCACATTTTAAACTAATGTTACTAACATAATCTTTTGAATGGACATCTATTCTTTGCTAGTTATAAGTTTCTACAGAATCTCTATGATAAACGACTGTATGGAATGAGGGCGATATGAGTCAATTAGGCCATGTAATTACGTCGATTGTTAGGCAATCGTATGCGTGAACGCGCCCTAGTGGCAATTAATTACAATTACGATCCATTCCATTATATGGACACAAATCTGACATATTTAGTTTTCATATGTAAGCCCATGTAGATATTTCCTCAATAAATTTGTTAGTATTAAAAACTAAGATAATTACTTCAAGGATGTCTTTATTCGTAAGGAGATAATATATATAAAAAAAAACTTTTAGATCAAGCAAAAATATATTTAATAGATATTAATATAAATTAAAAGCGGCTTCTTATATTTTTATTTTTTATGATAATCGAGTTCGCCTAATCAAAATTCAATTTTTTTTTATCCTCCAAAAAAGGATTAATATAAAACTTCCTTAATTCGTACCAGCGCCCCTTAATCGTACCTCCACAACTTCTCGTAAGCCGTAATGGTGATGTGTTAAGCGCTTGTAGCAGCCGAAACTGTGAATAACAGTGAATTACATGGTTTAATCTAGCCATGGTATTGTGGTAGGCACCAGAGTCTTGCACGAGTAAGTAAAAATGTATCCGATTAATAATCGCCGATTACCTTACGCGGCGATGAGAGTATATAATCGTAAATACAGCATCGTCGCATCGTAGGCATCGTGGCATCGTATCGCAGGCATCGTTACTCATCCAGGAAATCAAACAATATTTCTCGTACATTTTGTTATTTATAAGTTATTATTGTATTATATTATAAGTCGTTTATATTGTTTGAATTATTATAATTATTATGGAAATTAACAATTACACTACATTTTCTGGTTGAGTACACATTTAAACTGTCATAAACATATCTTTGTATGTTATTTATTAATTCTATGATCGAAATAAGATGTGTGGTTATGTTTTGAAAAAATTGTGAACACTGAAACTCAACAGGTTCAACCGTTTGTAATATGTGAAGCATGCAAAAACATATTTAAGTTTGGAAAAGGATGTAGCCCTTCAAATTTAAAAAAGCACCGATGCTACAAGCGCCAAAACGAAGAAAATTTAACAGATGTAAGAAACAAAAAATCTCTTGTTGCTGTGAGTAACCAACTGGCAAGCAACTCTGCTCCTGACGATGCCGATTACTAATCATAACGATGCCACGATGCCGATTACTATACTCGTCACGGACGTATACGATTAAACGTATTGCGATACGCATCGTTGTAATCGTCAATTAAGCGAAAGTTTAATGAAGCCCTACAAGGGAAGTAAACTCACTGATCATCAACGAATATATAACTACCGTTGTAGTAGGGCCAGAGGTGTCTCTGAAAATGCATTTGGAATTCTTGCTGCCAGATTCAGGATCTTTCATAAAGTTATTCACCTCTCCCCTACAAAAGTTCGAAAAATCGTTTTGGCATGCTGTTACCTACATAACTACATACGAAAGAAGCGGCTGAATAACTACATTCCCAAAGGATCCGTTGACATGGAACTTCCAGAGACGGGAGAAACAGTACCTGGCTCTTGGAGAAATGAGGGTTTTGTTGTATACCCATTAGATGTTAGCAGAAGCAAACATAGTTCATCCAAGGCTACATCTATCAGAGACAGCTATGTAGAATATTTTAATGGGATAGGGTCGGTTCCTTGGCAGTGTAAAGTGATAACAAAATATTAATGTTCATAAATGCAACAGATGCATAATAAAAGTTTTACAAATAAATGTTTTAATGGAATTTCAACTTACCTCATATTCCTCTTGAATGGTGTTAATTTAACCACTAGGTGTTTCTTGGTCCACAAGGAAGGTCATTGAGTCAAAGTACCACAATGTAGATTCATACACGTCCTCTGTTCCTGCCCCTGATTTCTTTGAATCTTTAATTTTCTTCAATTCCTCCCTAAAGTTGGTTCGGAGAGAATTGAATTTATTTTTAACATCTTTTGTTGTGGCATTGGGAAATTTTTCTTGGTACAGTTTAAGCAATTGTTCAATTATTGTCTCTGTCCATATACTCGTCTGATTTTATTTTCCATAAAATTGGCATGGACCGGTATAACTGACACGATAAAATTACAAAATAAGTACAGTCTGTACTTTAAATTAATAATTAATTACAGTAGAGCGTCGTTTATATAGATTAATGGTTGTCAGGGGTCATCCGTATAAACGAAAAGCTGGAAAAGGACTAACTTGAGCGATTAAAGTTACAACAAACGAAGGAACGTAATTTCTAAGTTTAAAATTTCTAAAATTATCTATAACCATCTTCCCTCCCTTCATGTAGAAAACAAAAAATTCACTCCTAAAAATATCCGGATGAAAGGCGTTCTACTGTATGTCCGAAGCTAGATTAAAGTCGGTTTTACACCTATCAATTTTTCCATCAATTTTAAGTACTTAAAATTGAGCTGAAATTGACAAACTTGTTTAAAAGCTTGAGAACAGTTTACACTTATCAATTTTCTCGTCAATTTAAGATCAGCCGTCAACCAATTTATAGATTTAAGAAAGATGTTATATTACAAATAAATAATAGAGCACGTGTTTGTACTTTGTTCGTAGTGGATGTTCAATTGTTCATGTTACGGCACAAATGGATTGAAGTTATATCAAATATCAAACATAAGTCACAACCTGCATTCGATTCGCAGCCGAAATCAATTCGTTTTTATCAGTATATCACTTATGCCCGATTGCACCAACTTTTTAAGCAGAGCTTAAATTTAAGTTATGTTTAGAATGTGACATTTACGAATTATCAATATGATATCAAATACATTCTGATTGACTTTTAAACTTCAACTTATGTATCAATTAGAATGTGACTAACATTTTGTTAAATCTATAAATAATGTCATAGTCTAAACACCACTTAAATTTAAGGTCTGTTTAAAAAGTTGGTGCAACCGGGCATTAGAAGTTATTTGGATCCGTTTCGTTACGTTTCGCTTATGGTGAATCCTGCACGAATTGAAATATTGACGGAAAAATAGAATATGTTAATAAATTAGCTTATTAAGCTGCATACTAAGCACTTAAATTTATAATCAAATTTGACAGGTGTAATACAACAATGTTAAGTTCTTGTTCAAGTACTTAAAATTGATGTGAAAAATTGATAAGTGTAAAACCAGCTTTACATTCAATTTCGTGCCAGCGCAAATTCGTAACACGAAAGTTTGACGTTTGCTTTCTTATGATACCATTTACATTGGCCTATGTACTTACATAAATGATATCATAATAAAGCACACGTCAAACTTTCGTGCTACGAATTCGCGCTGGCACGAAATTGAATGTAAATCTAGCTTTAATGTTTCTACACGGAGAGAATTACGTTGTAAAAGTAAATATAAATATAGTAATTTTTATAAAAATTTATATTACTATATGTGACAGCAAAATCATTTTATTAACTTAAAAACATATTTATATTAACTGTTATATATTTAAATTTATAAAAAGATATTCTAAAATGGCTAAAATATAAAATATAATATCGTTTAATATATTTATATTTTAACATTTATATCTACGCACAGATAAGAAGCTACGGGATTCACACGATCACCAACCTTTGCAGCTGCACCAAAAAAAAATAAGTACTCGATTTAAGAAAAAACGTATATTAAATTACAAATTTTATTAAAAAAAAATTGTGCAAATCGGTTTTGATTACAGCGGATTCCTCGAGCTTGCTCTGTATAGCTGTTTAAGGCCTCATTGGGCCTTCATCAACAGAACCGTAGCTCCAGAACTTCACCATAGAAAACATAAATATATTATGTTATGTTGTGTTGTCTATGAACTCCACTGCAAACCAAACCGATTTCTCCTAGGTTATATGCCATTGTGATGTGAAAGTAATGAACAATTTAAGTAGTGACATCTTTCGATCGCTTTTTGACCTACAAATTTTATGTTGTAAACATCATATCTGCAGGACGAACTCATAAATGTTACAAAATCATATGCTTAATGTAATATAATCGCATTGTCATTTCTTTTAAGAGAAAAATTTACTTGCTTTACTTAAACAATTTTGCTACTTTTAAAACAATTTATTTTATTATTAATGATACTTTTTTTACAACACGGTTTTTAATATACATTTTTCTCAGTGTAAATTTTCAAAAAATAAATGGGAGTATGTACCTCTATGCATCTTAATATAAAATTCCTCTCTTCTCTTTCCGTCGAGTTCAACTTCCGTTTTCTTCCTTTTTCATTTGTACTTTTACCACCAGCCATCTCAAAATATTTGATATCACTGTGTGATGACCCACTCCAGACCACGGCTTGCCAAAGATTGACATGATATTGCGCAATGTACGCAATAATATTGACCGTATAAGAGGGGCAGATACTTTCAGAAAACATAATCTACATAAAAGTATTCGAGATACAAGATATTCGATATCCAAGATACTTTGAAAAAAAAGATACTTTAAACAAATGCGGTTTCGGCGTTAAGCTTCTTTACATACTTTCGTATTAGCAATTTATTTTCGATTATTTTTCAAGATTATTAGATAATATTTCTAAGCAAGTTTTAAAAAAATAAGTTGCCCCGAAGCAACCCGCAGAAAATTGTCAACTCTCCCACCCTATCACATGACCGCCGATCGGGTATTTTAAATACTTTTTTCTACAATTGCGCAAGGAGCGTACACTCCGAACTCTCGCTCCAACGTGACATTAGCCCGCCATACACACAGCGTCATATGGAAGGTTTTGGTACGTGGCACACTAAGTACTCGTTCCAAATTCCCAGCGCGCCGAGTACGCTATTGCCCACAAACTACCAAAAATAAATTAAAATATTCAGATAATAAATTTGGACAGAATTTGCAGATTCTGACTGCGTATTCGGAGCGCTAAGATGTTCTCCCTAAACACACGAGCAAGTCTGCGTGCCTTATATGTCACGAACCAAGAGCGATGGATAAATCCTTATGTGTATGGCGGGCTATTCTGGAGCGGCACGCGAAAGCAGCAGTTTGGAGTGTCTGTGTAAACGGGGCTATTAATTTCAGTGCGCAAAACACACGTTTTTTTTTTTCAACGTTAAAAAAAAATTTCTGAAATTTCTAAAATTGACATTTCTAAAATTCTAAATACTGCGGTCTTGACTTCTTCGGCAAAATACTCGCAATCGCTTCATTAGCTACTGCTTCTACATCATATTCAGAATCACCGGAATCTTCCATGAGTCTGCTGGCGTCCATTTTCAGAGAATTTATAGAAAACACTTGGAAAGCGACACCAGACCATAGAACATAGACCATAGAATTTATTTTCAATTTTTATTTACATTAGTAACTACGGAAACCCGTGCAACGGTAACTTAAAAAAATAATTCTGCCGTTTTTTATGAATTCAATATTTTTTAATAATAAACTTGCTGTTTGAAGCTGTACAATTGTAGAAAAAAGTTGTTTATATTACGTACGCAAAGCCTGTTTTTGAGCTTTCGAATGTATTTCATCATTCTCAAGCTCAAAAAAGCTTTGCTTTGCGCACTTAATATAAAAATTACTATTTAGAGCCGTTTTCATAATAGAACTTTAAATTTAAAGTGACTTTAACCTACAAAAACACATTAGTTTTCCCATACTTAAAGTGACTTTAAATTAAAGTCTCCTTTAGTTCTATTATGGAAACGGCCCTTAGTATCTCAAATACTTTTCAGTATCTTGAGATACTTTTAATTTTAAGTATTTAAAATACTTTATTAAGATACAAGATACAAATACTTCTTAAAAGTATCTTTATTTCGTAGATAGTTTATAGTAGGAAGAAAGTATTTAAATACAAGATACTATCTTGTATTTGAAAAAGTATCTGTTATCTTTGTTCTTCAAGATAATCCCAACTCTGCTATCGGCTAATATTGAAATCTCTCTCGTATAAATGAGTTTGTGTATTTTATTTCTCATCTATCAATCATAAAAAACTAAATCAGGCGTGGTTTCCATAGCATCAAACACATTTTCTAGTGGGACGTAAAAAGTGCGCCCGTTGTCATGGTAATAATATAAACACAAGACTTCTTGAAACAGATGAGCGAGACGCAAAATAAGCAAATAATCGTGATTAAGAGAGATACGATTACACGCCCAAGGTGCACTCGAAGGTAAAAAGTGAGCAAATAAAAATCAGATGAGAGTAGGCGGTGCAAAGAAAATGCATATCTGTGATTAACTGAATTAATTAATGTAATACATTCATGGACTGTCAAATTTATTGACTTTTTATTTAATCACAGACATACATTTTCTTTGCACCGCCTGCTCTAATCTGATTTTTATTTGCTCACAGGTTATATTTTATGAACGCAACATGGTAATACTCTATGAAACATTTCGCATCACATCTTGAACATCGGGTAGTAGTTTTCATGTGATAGTGTTTACAGAGAAACAAACCTCTCTTGTGACATAACAAAATGATCCTGGAGACCAAACCGATACTCAAATTTTCGTCCTCGTCTACTTCTTCCTGTAGCAGTAGTATTGAATTCTTTTTATATTTTTGTAAAAGTGCAATAGCAATTTGTCTTTTAAAATGCAAATGATCCAGGTTACCTTTGTGGACTTTATAAATGTGCTATGCGTTATGAATTACTATATCAATATCTTGAGTAGTTAGAGGAAAATAAATATTTCTTTTCTTTTAATCAATTTATAATACAGTTGCATATTTTCAACACAACAATCCAGGCATGAATTCAATAATTATTTCATCGTCTAAAAACCGTTCAAATACTCATAAAGGATGTAATTTTGTAGTATTCTCTTTTACCGAAAAGGACTCAGCATCACTGACACAGATTTCCAAATTTTCAATTTATCACTCATACATATAATTTTTTAACTTATTTTTTTTGTACTTTTCAAAATCTTTACACGCAATTGTGATAACGGTATATTATCTTCTTCGTTTTCAGAATCAGAAATGTTCTTTGTATTTACTTCCGCAGGAGCTCGTAACTGACTAGAAGGAATATTATCGAATGTAACAATATTTTCGTCACCCGAAATCTCATCTGTAATGTCACTGATAACACTTTCCGGTGGCAAACAATATTACATCTGACACTGATTGTGTATAATTTTCGTCATATGAAAGAACCAAAGCTTCATTCAATGTTAGACCTCTTTAATAATAATAGACATATATTTTCCTACGTCCTAAATATTGGACGTTCATGTTTGCATGCACACAGTATTAGAATGCATTAGTTTTTTCAAAAACATTTAAAACGCTCTTTTCCTTCTAACAAGTACTTATGCAAAAAATGTGAAATAAAAATCAAGAATGAAAATATAATGATATAAATCTTACTTCGGAAAATTGATGTCCATCGGTTTCATTTTATATCGCACAAAAATTTCATTTTAATTTTCAATATATGTAGATATGTAACTAGATGTATGTATGATGTATGTAGAAATGTAACTTTTCAATATAGATATGTAACTAGAAAAACGTTTACAAACGATAAAGAAAACTTTGTGAAAACACATAAAATGAAAAAACAACGTTTGACTCTGATTTGACTATCTGTGAGACTTTTAAATGAGTGTCCTATATGTAGGACGACAGGCATATCTCTAATTTAACTGCAACAGCAACACCTGTACGAGAGCCTCTGGCTCCAAACAACATGACTTTAGTATTCGCTGAATTTAGCTGCAAGAAATGTTGATTTGAAATTTTGACTAAATTGTTAAGATCTTCATTTATCAGTGTGGATTCATTCTCAACTCGATGGCATTAAAAGCATAATACAACTGTGTGTCATGCATTTAATGATAATTGCAATATTTATTAATTTTAAGCAATCTAAACGTACAATATCTGATACTCCTATATGTCAATTTCTTAAGTTTCAAACAAGGCTGGTTCACAATTAACAATTCACCGCCAACCACGCCAACCACGAGGAGAAATTTTAAAAAGGCACGTTATAATTTTCAGTTATATTGTAATATTCTTTTATATTTATTATTTTAAGATCCATTGATAGATTAGTTAAAGCTGGTGCTGTTTTTTGGCAGTCGAATCTTAATTTCGTTAAGTAAATTACCATCGCGTCGTTTATAAAAAGTTTTTCTAATGTGTTTCTCAGGAAAACTAATTTTATACAATACGAAATGATAAAGTTTCTATTACCCTGATAACAGCATTATTTATATCGTGCGACTTAATATATCCTCCACTTTTACGGCAATATATTTCCATATCAGAAATCACCTAATATTGGCTCTGCCTGGTAATGGCCGTATCTCGTAATTACATACCTATGTTTGAAGCGGGAACATGATCTATGGTAATAACGATACCATTATCGAAAGGCGGAGGCTTATCACTACAATAATGACCAGAATCTCAATCGTCATTTGCTTAGATTATTATTATTATTTGCTTTTTATTATCTACGACGGGTGTAAGGGTTGTTGTTACTGCCAATATAACGAATGCAGTATTACTACATATTTGGCTTCACACTCAAAAATTATTGGAATTATTTTACTGTGTACGTTGTTTTATTGTGTGCCACCAGGTGTTTTTGTTTCACAGCAAAAACATTCACCTTGATTAAATAGCTATGTTCTGTAGAAATCGTAATGCGCTAACGCAAGATTACACTAGGAAATTCCTAAGATATTCGAAAGAATTGCGGTTATGGCTTAATAATATTGCGTTCCCCAATTTTGTACCGACTCCGACGCGACGGCATTAAATGTTAAGTCGACCAGACGCATGTTCTTTAATCTTATTTAAAATAGTTCTATATTTTTGATTCCATATAAAAAATATATGCCAACTTGCACTTGTACTTGCTTGAGACATTAATTGTTATATGTACGTGAATGAGCCTGTATATAAGGTAATGGTGAACCGTTCAAATTAAACAGCCTGTACGAGGGTAGAGTGAATAGATCTTGGTCTGACATGTAGATGGCTGTCAAAGTATCAAATAGCTAGAGTGCCTTAAAAGAAGAGTGTGGCCAACGTGAAGTCGATTTCTATTGGTCACGAGCGATTTTCGACCAAGGTTGGTAGCCATGTTTGTTCTAAATATGTTCCTGTGAGAGGTTTTTCAAAATTAACTTAAATTGTGACAATTTCTACAGTGCTAACTTGATTATTCAGGTGAGTACTTTTTGATACTATACGCGTTGTTGAGATTATTGTTAATTTTGGCAATTTTTAAACGGAAATATAGATCTGTCAATTTTTTAACATTTATAATGTTCAAATAATTTTTAGATTAAAAAAGAAAAAATCAAGTTACTTTCTCAGTTTCCGTTGACAACCTTGTTTATTTTGACAACATGTTTATATTTTTCACTTCTGACGAAGCTGTCGAACGACTGCGAAACGTTAAGTGTTTGTGCGCCATTTAGTGTCCGTTTAAAAGAGTTTGTGATACAATTTTCATCGGACAAGAACCAGCTTTAATTATGGAAATAATTACATAACCACAATCTTGACTTATACTAATAACTACATAAAAACTAAATAAAAATGTACTATAAATATACGTAAAAATAAAGCTGATATGTTTTTCTTTATTTAAATGCAGTGAAGGTAATCATCACTCCCAGAAATTAACATACAACCTTAAACGGATTGACCACTACTTAATTTTGAACTTGCCTCCTCAATAAACGTGGCGCCTGATGGCCACACTCTCTTTTAAAGGCACTCTACAAATAGCAAGGTTGGTAAAGCCGAATTGTGTAACAGGAGGTTACCTCGATGAAGAGGCGAAGATCACTTGTCGTATCGCATGGCAAAATGCATTGAGCATATTTTGAGCAGGATGATTAGCGTCCTGGAAGCTCAGAATCGGCCACAATCGATGATATCACTAAAGAAGTTTGCTGAATGGTCGCCGTATCAAAATGCGAAAGCAAGACATTGTAAAAATCTCAGATGAACGTGTAGCATACATTTTACGTAACATCAACATTTACATATGAAAAAGCTCTGGACTAGATAGACGCCGCGATTGCTAACGATCAATCAAAAACATCACAGATTGAACATTTCAGACTGGGTTTCTCAGTCCTAGTTTAACTTTAAACTTCTGTTTATTCCCATGGTAGCAATTATAAAAACAATTGTTCCTAAGGAAATATACAGGAGTTTAATGTTAAATTAGGACTGAGAAACCCAGCCTCAACTTTTGCACCAATTCATAACTTTTAATGAGACCTGGATCCACAACCAAGATAAAACAACACTCTAGTGTAGCTAGACAATGGGTAGAAGTCGGTTGAAGAGCTCCGGAGAAAGCAAAAACAATTCTATCGGTTGGGAAAGTAATTTCTATTGTTGTCTGAAATATACATGGCGTAATACTCGTAGACTATCTTCAGAAAGGGAAAACTATCATGGGGAATATTACACTGAAATCAAAGCCAACGGCCACATTTGGCAAAGAAAAAAGTGCTTTTTCATTACGACAATGCACCAGCTCATTTATCATTATGTTGCAGAAGTTAATGATGATGTATGACCCACGAATTCCTCCCACACGCCCTTTGCTTGCCGAACTTAGCCTCTAGTGACTTCTTCTTGCTCCCCAATTTGAAAAAATGGCTGGCTGGCTGGAAAGAGATTTGCCTCGAAAAACGAGGTAATTTCTGAAACTGATGCCTAATTTTGAGGACCCCCAGCAATCTCACTATAAGGAGAGTATAAAGAAGCTTGAGCACCGCTGAACTAAATATGCAGATTATGTTGAAAAATAAATACTTTGCAAATAAAACTGTGTTTTCCTGATCACACTATTCACATCATCTTCGTATTGTATGATTTTAGTGTAAAATACTTACTCTATTTTCTTTACTATGCACGAATAAGGTTTCAGTTGTCGCTGAGAGATTTTTGTTGCTTTGTGTTTTTTAAATTTCTGCTGAAATAGAGAAATTTAAAAACAAATTTCACGCATGTTAAAATAATTTACAGCAACGTCCCCGTAAAAATACAGATAGAAATTTACGCTTGGTAGGATTAAAAAGCGTTTTCCGATAATACTTGAACCGTACCAGTAAATCTATTTCCCTAATAGCAGTAGTAAAGCATGAACCGAAATGAATCCGTTAATTTCGTAAAGCCTAATTCGAATAGTCGCGATAGCTGTCCCGAGCAGTATCTAGCTTAATTAACGTCGCAAGCATTACTTGGAACGTAGAGTGAGCGTAAAGATGCGAGATAAGAACGTTGCACCCCGTATAAAAGGGTTAGTAGACTGGAGGTCCTGGTATACAGATAAGAGGTAATGAAACGGAACAATGTAGCGAACCCGGTCCTGTAATCTTGTAATCTACATCCCGGCACAGCAGTACACCCCGATGCAGAACATTGCCGCCCATTCAACCAGCTAATCAACGCACCTAGTTTTGATTACGCGACTAACTGAGCTTGCCAGGAATTTGCAACACCTCATCGCTGCCTACCTGAATGTAGAGAGCAATATACTATAATCGTTACTCCAGAGCAAACCTGTTGAATCATTTACTGGTGTTAGTATTACTTTATTTATACGCTTTGTAAAATATGTAGGTATACGACATGTTTCATTTAAAATTGAAAACGTGCAAACATATTTTGTTTGCTATTGTTTTAATTCATTTTTCTATTCTAGAGTATATTAGAGTGTATAGGCTGTTTCAAATTCGATCCTTATTCCTTACCATTGGAATCTCGCTAATTTGAAGAGATACAGTAAAGCTCCTCTGGATAAATAGAAACTGGCTCAATCCGGATTAGTGGGAAATCCGGATTGCTGGAACAATATTAGTGTAATTAAGCAACGGCGTAAATGGGGATGATTTATTATAGCACATATTGTACATATTTTCAGGGAAAACTAAACACTAAACCATTAAAAAATAATCATTACAAATACAGACTGTATGGAATAATCAAAATATCTCAAAAAAAAGATACCACAGAGTTAATATTTTACATCAAGATATTAGCAAATAAGATGAATCAGACCACAATACCAACATCACAGAATAATAAACGACCAGAAGATTAACTAAGGCGTGGTTTTGTCTGAAAATTTTTACTGCGCATGCGTGAGTTGGTCCGCAGATTTCAAAATTACGATCAGAGTACGTTCACAACCACACTTTTTGAGACGTCTTAAATAGAAATTATCAGTTATATAATATATCTATTCGCATTCCTGGACTTCTTTAACGACCGCTGCAGAAGTAATGCACACGTTATTATGGATAAAAACTGTTTGTAACATCAGAAGAAACGAACGCGTAAACTTGACGTCTTAGCATTTGCACTTGAATAAAGCATTACGCCATGCACGAAAACAGTGCCATCTTGTGTCTCTACGATGAACTAGGCTTAGTTATGAATGTAGTTTTCTTTTCGATTAATTGTTATAATAATTGAGAATATAATGGAAATTCTGTCCATTTACATTATAAATAACAAATAATTTTCTTCATGATTTAATAAATTCAAACTTATTCGAACAGCACAATGTTGTGAAATATACGAAAAACCAATGGTTAATTTTTCTTCCAAGTTGTCATTTTTTAATTCGCGCGGACCAGTCACCACTCTCCCACCATAATTCAAAGCTAAACAGCGGACACAAACATCAAAGGTGCCGACAGCCAGTTGTACTTCTGGTCGCTTATTATTCTGTGCCAACATTGTTGCCAATCATCTACTTTTTCAGAAAATGATACGGTATATTTAAATATCAATATTTTCCAGTTTAGTAACGAAACCTGTTGGCAAATTTGATACCAATGCAAAGAAAACATAGAATTCTATCGAAATGTGAAAAAATATACAGGGTGTTCCATTGAAAATAATAAAGTTGGTATCATTTTCTGAGAAAGTGGATGGTTGGCAACAATGTTGGTATTGTGGTCTGATCCGTCTTATTTGCTAATATCTTGATGTAAAATATCAATCTTATGGTTTGAGATATTTTGAATATTGACTTTTGACTCAGTCTGTATATTATTAAAAATCGAATATACCTACATAAATTTATAGAAAATAATCTGCAATTTTTGTATGGCGAAAGCGCCTTTATTTAACCTCCATTGCACGCTGCCGTAGCATTCTAAGAATAGTCAAACCATTTAATTCGACTCTATTTTCCTCTGCCCATTGTAATCAAGTACTGAAACTCCTAATAGCCTCTTCTTGTTTAACTTTCAACTCATCTCTGGCAACTTCGTCGGAGGTACTGTCGTCACTCCCCAATGGTAAATGGTCTTCATCTCCAACAATCCATTTACTAAATTCTGATTCTTTAGGTTAATGATTGTCAGCGTTAATATGCTGGAACATATTTCCGATTTCCGCAAATTCTTATAAATCTTCATCCACTGACAGCCATCTCTCTTTGAGAACCTACAATGGAATGTCATCATCTAAATCCCCTTCAGTTTGTAAATTTGTTGCGACATCAACAGGATCATCATCAAGTAAATAGCAAAGTATATTTTTCCAACATGTTTCTATTGCATCAAGCGACAGTTTGTCTTAGGAATTGGCAAGCGAAAACATGGCATCCTTCGAAGTGATGTTCTTAAAAGTCCTTGAAGTGTCATTTTCCTCCAAAGATAGAACGTGCACCAAAATGCTCTTTCGATAATACATTTGGGTTAAACGTATCGCATTTTGGTCCATGGGTTGAATAAGTTGAGTGCTACTGGGTGGCAGAAACATGGTTATAATTTGACAATCATTGCTCATTAGTTGCGTCTCCGATGCTTGGCTGGGGCATAGATTGTCGACTAATAAAATTGTTTTTCCATTGAGATTATTCTTTACTTAAAATTTCCTCACTTGTACAACAAACGAATAGGATAGTAGTCATCCAGGCGTTTTTTGTTGAGTAGTGTTCAACTGGAAGGTTAGTGCAATTCTTAAAAGCTCTGGATTTCTTGCTTTTCCAATGACCATCGTTTTTATTTTATGTGTACTGCCGCCATTTGTACAGGCAAGAAAAATCACTCTTTCGAAGTCATTTCTCTGGCATGCACCAATGTCCGATCAGGTAGTAGGTTTAGCTCATTCATTTTTTCGGTGAATTTTTGTACATGAATCACTAGACAGTTTCTCTCCAACCACTTTCAATTAACGAATGCCGCGCCTATTCCCTTACTTCCCCACCCTCTGCTTACTATAAATTTGTGACAGTTGCATGTTTTTCGCACTGTAATTGAAACCATTTATGCAATTCATTCTCCATTTCTGCATATTCTAGTTTTCGCAGAATTTTCCTACGCATCGATGTTGAGACACAACTTGCAATGTAACTTTAAATACAGGGAATTCCAAAATGCACTGACGGTTTTTGAGATGGAATAACTTTTTAATAGTTGAACTTAAAAAAAATACGAGCACATCTTAATCTACAACGCTGGGAGTTTTTTTTAAATAAAAATTGAATGGCGTACCTACTTGGACTCCTTTTGCTACACATTTTTCTAGTCGTAGCACAAAATCATTCATCACTGTGCCCAGCATCTGTTGCTGGGCACAGTGCTTCAATTTCGTTTGAGCTCTTGAAGACTACGGGGTGTATTAATGTATACACAAATTTTTAAAAATCGCCACCAAGGAAAGAACGTCTGGCGCTGTTAAGTCAGGGAACCGGGTTGGGAAACATATCACGCAGCATATTAACATTGATTAGGTAGTCGTTAGGCACCATCCTGCTGAAATCATTAATTGCCATCAAGTTCTTCATACCTTGGCTGGAAAAAAGAATTGATCATATGACAATATCTTTCTCATGTTACTGATACGGTACGTTCATGCTCTTCAATAAAAAAGGGCCAATAATTCCTGTGGCTGATAACACACAGAAGGAAGCCCACCTACGCCGTTCAATTTTTAAGTAAAGAAACTCCCAGCGTTGTAGATTAAGATGTTGTGTTTGTAATTTTTTAAGTTCAACTATTAAAAAGTGATTCCATCCCAAAAACCGTCAGTGCATTCTAGACTTCCCTGTACAAAAACGTATCATTATAAATTACCGTTTAATGGAAAAATAATAGTACGTACCCCATTATTTTTTCCTTATTCTTTTTATATCGGAAATTGTTGATGTACCGACACCATATTTCTCTGCTAGCGCTTTACCATTGATACCACTATTCAATTTTTGCAATATGTCCTATTTTTCGGCAATACTTAAAGTTTCGTATGGTCATTTTGGTGCCATGTTGATTCAAACTGATTCGAGGATTTTCCTTTATATTCCACACTTATTGTTAGTCGGGATTTCCTGTGCTATTCAGGTACGGTAACAAATATGTATGTAACGAAAACACACGACCTGCCAGCCGGATTAGGGGCTTCGTGGTCGGTCCGGATTAGAAGGCACATAAAATAAAATTTAGAATTTTTAATTTCCTACGGATTACAAGGACATCCGCTGGAGGTTCGGATTAGCGGTACTTTACTGTATATGGTAGATTTAAATTTGGCAAAGTTGCTAAATTTGATGACAAATAATAATCCCCATAGAAATAATTTCTGTATTAACTCTTATTCAAAGTATGTAACTGTATAAAATGAAAAGTTATCTTTTTCTTATTTTGCACCTATCTTCTTTATTTAAACAAATAGCAAAAAAATAAAAATACTTTTCAATCCTCTACACAGTGAAGTACAGTCGCGGCCCAAAAAAGGATAAACATTTTTTTTTGTCGTCAATTTTAGATATCAAAACTTTTGCTGCATGTTTGTAATTATGAGCTGATACTTACGGATGACAAACACTAATATTTATTGTTTGTCATCCGTAAGTATCAGCTCATATTTACAACCACGCATCAGCAAAATTAGCTGTGAATACCTATGTACCTAGTTACTTACAGCAGAAAGCATGGCGTTAAGCTCAAAGTTTTGGTATCTAAAATTGACGTAAAAAAAGTGTTGTTTGCAACGACTGTACATCATTTTTCTATAACATGTTTCGTCAAATTGATATATTATAATAACAATGTTCATCAAGTTCATTTTTTCTTATAGCAGGAAATACACGATCCCACATGTCTTAACACATGTACGTGCGTACATGTTCGCCGAACATCAACGTGCGTGTGTTGGCCCGAAAAACGCTTCGAACATGTACGCACATACAAAAAGTCCGTCGAACTTGTTTTCTGGTTTTCCTGAAAACAAGTGCGTGCGTTGATGTTTGCACGTACATGTTCGACCGTGTGGTTGCCAAACGCACATGTTTGCCACGTACTTATTCAATGCAGTACGTCGGCGTCGTGCATAAGCTTTTCCACAGCACCTCAAACAGCCAATTTATGATTTTTAATAAATAACTTTCCGGCAATGTGTGGTGGCAGATCCTGCAATTGGAACTATTAAACTGGGGATTTACTACAGCTTTATCACTTTCAGATAGCTGACGCCTATTATTAGGTGCACGCCACTGCCACCAAACATAACTCTTCGGACATCGTCTTAGTCGATAACTGGACTATGATGTCTTAAGACATGTTCGATCGTGTGTAGTATGGTACTATTTGACGTTGATGTTCGGCGAACATGTACGCGCGTACATGTGTTAAGACATGTTGGATCGTGTATTCCCTACTAATGACCAACATCTTGTCTAAACTGAATTACACGCCAAATAAGCATCTGTTAAAGATAAATAAATTTGTTAGTATTTTTACATATAAAATTCCATTCGTCGTGCATGAGAAAATTTATTCATATGATTATGTAATTCGTGCGGATCAAGTTATCGTAAATTCCAATCACTCCGCTGTCCTTTACAATTGCATCAGTGAACCGATTGATTTCCGCGAATGGAATTCAATACATAGACGACCTGCACTGCAATATTTTCAAAAATATGTAATGTATTATCCGTTCTAGATCTTTTTGCACTCTTGGCGGCCATGTTTTATTTCGTTAGGTTACGTGCATGTACTGGGTGTTTCATTGAAGATGTATCAAACTTGAGGGACACGTTTCTGACATTATTTCAAACAAAATTACTAATAAAATTTTTTAATCGAAGCAAGTTGAAATTTGCATAATTTGCAGTCGATGTTTTTTGAAATATTGTAGCGCGCGGAATCGATGTTTTAAATGTGTTTTGCCGAATCAGCTGGGGCGACATTCTAGAGGCAATAAACCGATTCGTATGAGAATGAGTAGCAATCCATTCGTTCTCATTTATAGTCCATCCTAAAAATATGCGACTTTGCTTTCCCTTCGATTTTCTCTAAATTTATTCATTACACAGAAAAATTTACAAAGAAACTTTTCTTTCTTTTCCCGACATCTACCCGCATACCAAGTTTCATGCACTTTTAAAGAAACAACCTGTATTTTAGGCTTCTTCGGGTTCTCGTCAGGACAGTCCAGAACCTCAGAAACCTGCACGCAACAAAAAAGCGTGCAGTTTTATTACTGTACGCATGTTCCTGCCGGTTCTAGATCTACCCTCGCGAGAACCTCGAATAAGCCTTTTGATAGAGGTCAAAATCTGACGTGAAAAAAATTATGAATGTTACATCAACTGTACTGACTGTGTTGCCAGTACGTATGGTTGTCGCCGAAAAAGTACAGAGTCGAAAATCTAGTGACATAAATTTCAAAATATAAGCTGTGTACTTTGGACTTAATAGTGTAGTCTTATTGATATTAAATTCTTCAGCCATCACTCTTATTGGCATTCCTCCCATCAACCTTTTCACAATTCTGCCCTTTGTGAATTTATTTAAATGCCGTAGCACATCTTTCTTTAATAAAGTATCAAAACGTCGAAACACGGTGGTAGTAAGTTTTCTAGTTGCTATGATACAAATGCGGAATTTTAGTTACATTTACAAAGGGAAAAATTTGGTGTACCAGTTTTTTTTTTGGCGATAACCGTAAAGTAGCGGATAATAAAATCCGGGCAAGAATTTGAAATGTCATGCATATCTCGACAAATTTGGTAAATCAGGCTTTTATTGAGGTTACATTTCTGTCAAAATAAATAAACAAAATTTGAATTAAACGTCAGAATTACTAGTGACATGCATTAAACGTCATAAATATTAAAGTAAGGTTTACATTGTGCAAATGACGTACCCGGATCAGGGTTGGAAAAAAACTGTTTTAAAAAAAAAAAAACATTTGTTTTATTTAATTTTAAACAGTTTTTTTTTGTTTAAAACATGTTTAAAATTGACTTGAAATTAATCATGTTTTAAACAAAAAAAAACTGTTTAAAATTAAATAAAACAAATGTATTTTTTAATTCCTTCAAATACTCTCACACCCTAAATACATAGTAAAAAGGAGAAAGTAGTTCTTAGTTGTATTGCGAAATGTTAAAAGTTTAAAAATATTTACAATAAAAATTCTAGAGACATTCATTTTGCAATTTATAGGATTGAAATAAAAGAAATAGAAAACAGTTGTGGGTTTTTAATTTTCATCTAAAAATGTTTTCTACATATGCAGTTTCTAATTTCAATTTCATTTTTTATTTCTTATTTACGTCCTTGAAAATTGTAACTAGTTTACCAACTTTTTCTACTTCTAATGATATTCTAACTGATATTTTAATTTAGAATATACAAAATTAAATGCACTAAATAGACGTTCTATGTTCTTTATGTAACGTTTCAAATACGTCCTCAATTTTTCAGGTTAAGCAAATCGAAAAATTGACCAAACAGCATATGTATTAAACTCTATATCTGTACCTTAGAGGTAAAGAATCGTATCTCCAGTTTTTGGTTAAATGCGTTTACATATTTCTTATCCGGTAGAACATGTTACTGCTACTGCTAGTTGTAATGTAAAACATGTTAGTTAAATTAGGTACTTAATAAAATAATCCAGAAGTTACATTGCTATTTTATTTCATTATTGTAAAAAAATACTGCATTTTAAAACTTTAAACTTCGTTTTCTCTAAATCTATGAAAATGGAGATACGATTCTTTACCTCTGAGGTACAGATATACAGGCTGTTTCAAATTCGACCCTCACCATTGGGATCTCGCTTATTTGAAGAGATAGACGGTAGGTTTAAATTTGGCAAAGTTGCTAAATTTTATGAGCATTAATAATCCGCAGAGAAATAACTTCTATGTTAACTCTTATTCGAAATAATTGTAAAAAAATCAAAAATTGTCATTTTCGTATTTTTCCTCTATCTTCTTTATTTGAAGAGGTATCAAAAAAATAAAAGTACTTTCTTAAGACACTTTTGAATTCTCTACACACTGATGAATACCATTTTGCTATAACACGTTTCGTCAAATTGATATCATCATCAAGTTCATTTTTTCTTATGGGCGCCATATTGAAATTTGGTCGCAAAATAATCTACTCTTCCTGCTGATTACGCCAATATAGCACATGTTATCAAAATTCTTTAGAATAAGGTCAAAATTAAAATTTATTTTTTTGAGACAAGAAAATTGGCAATTAATGGAAGCCTGGGTTTGGATTCAAATCAAAAACACTATAATCTGTCATATTAATACATACTTGTTGCTAACACATTAACATAATAACAATAGCATAATATTTAGAATTGAAGAAAACGTGATGTTACGTGCCTTGTATTCGTGCCACACACGAAAACAGCAAGTGAATTTTTATTTTGAACATTCGAAGAGCTGCAATAAGTTTAAGCAAACTAATGCAATTATGTACAAATTAAAGTGGAAATTGGTTTGAACATTTAATGTAAATATCTTATCTTGAGAGCCTCTATTTATTTATGTCATTATTATTTCTTCAATTTAGTTCTACATTTTGTTACTGTAAAGAGTAGGTACGTATTTTAGTAAATGATTCCTGCTCTTCAATATTTTTGTCTAATTGTAAAAGTATTATTCTAAGCTGTTTGTTCTCCGAGTAGGTTCGAAAGTACCTACAGTTCACTTGCTGTTTTGCTTTTTGTTATAGGAATAAAACACACGTAACACACATATTCTGTTTCTCTTATCTTATTGCTGTGCCGGTAATATTTATTAAACTAGTGCCTACATCAAAGAAACTGCTTTTAATTTGACTCCAAAGTTATCTTCTGTTAACCACAAAATTACCTTCTGTTAGCTACAACAATTCCTATATTATATCAAATATTCTTAGTTCTGACATTATTTTAAATAATTTTGATAACATGTACTATATTGCCGTAATATGTAGGAAGAGTAGATTCTTTTGGGACCAAATTTCATTATGACGCCCATAAGAAAAAATGAACTTGATGATGATACCAATTTGACGAAACGTGTTACAGTAAAATGGTATTCATCAGTATGTAGAGAATTCAAAAGTGTCTTAAGAAAGTACTTTTATTTTTTGATATCTCTTCAAATAAAGAAGATAGAGGAAAAATAAGAAAATGACAATTTTTAATTTTTTTCAATTATTTCGAATAAGAGTTAACATAGAAATTATTTCTCTGCGGATTATTAATGCTCATAAAATTTAGCAACTTTGCCAAATTTAAACCTACCGTCTATCTCTTCAAATAAGCGAGATCCCAATGGTGAGGGTCGAATTTGAAACAGCCTGTACAATTGCCAATAATAATAAGACAGTGGTCTTACAAAATATTTGAAATGAAATTAATATCGCTTTTAAAAGATGATGCATTCCATCCTACCGACGAATTTTCAGAATGTTTGAAACACAAGCATATTGTTTTTTCGTGTGGTCACTCTTCTACTTTCTCAATTAGTTATACTTATTTGTATATCTGACTTGTAAAACACTTGATTGTGTTATTGCAACAATAACATACAAAATACAAATATTCGAATTCATATTGTCATTTTCTAACTAAAACAGCGATGTAGAAATTTTCTATAGGCTGCCTAAATTTATTTATGTTAATATATTGGCAAACGTCATATTACGTTTCAAAACATAATTGAATGAATAATAAATAAATAAAAAGTAAATGATTCAAATACTAGAAAATATCGTAAATTTTCATATAAATACCATTTTCGAAAACAAATGTGTATTCATAAGTTTTCCTTTTTACTAGAACAGTTCAAGAATGGAATAATTTAAATGAAATAAATTTGGTAAATTTAATAGGAAATGTGGAAAGAAACTAAAAATTAAGATGTAACTTTCTAAAAGCAAATTTTATATATTGTTAATAATGTTATAGTTATTTATTTAGGGCCAGTTTACAGAAAATTTAATTGCAATCAAATTTTAATGACGTTGTTAATTTGACAGTTCGCAATGTAATTCTTATGGCAACTTAATCGTGATTAATTTAATTCGAAATTAAATATTTGATTTACTTTCTGTAAACCCACCCTTAGTGTATTAGTTTGATTATTAGATCACCAAGTATATTAATATACTGTATATCTAATTTACAATAATAAATAAATAATAAATGCTGACAGATGTTTTTCAATTTCTTATTCTGTACATAACTATTATCAGACTGATTATAACCAATCTAATGTAATAAAAAATAGATTTATCAAGAAACTATCGAGAGCTACAGCGCCAACGCCAAATTCAAATAGATCATTAAATTCAAATAGATCATTAAATTCAAATAGATCATTAAATTCAAATAGATCATTAAATAAGACAATTAATTTTTGATTATTAAATACATATTATATCAATAATACAAAACACTTACATCAGAAGTGTTTCTTCTACGCTTAAAACTACAAAAATGAATTTAAAACATCAATTTAAAAAAACATGTTTAAAACACTTTGTTTAAAACAAAGGGTTTGTTTTTAATTGGGAGTTTTAAACATGTTTTAAACACAATGTTTTAAACAGTTTGTTTTAAACTTTCCAACCCTGGGTTATTGATCGCTACTGTACCTGTAACTTAAACTTAACTGTTACTTAAATAAGCATTTGTGGAATACTGTCTTAATGAAAAAATTAATCAAAAGTTTGTTCGGGACAAAACTTTTCGCTTTCATGGACACCACAGTTGAACTGGCAACAGTGGAAGTTTTTCAAAACTATAACAAGAAAAAATAAAATGAACGTCAATCAAGTTTCTGACAAGTATATGTGTGATATAGCCGTCCTCCATTTACAACTTATTTGAACGCGAATCAATTCAAATTCACTTAAAAATCACTGATTGCATTCTATTTGCAGTTATTCATTTGGCAATCAGTGATGAGGAAGTGACTGAGTTTCCCCTCCCGCACCCCGTACTGATCAAGCTGGTTTTCTAAATTAGTTATCAGTTTCATGTGATTTCATACGTATGTTAATTTTAGTTCCAAAACATCATTCCTTTAAGAGTCTCTCTGTTCAGTTCAAAATCAAATTGATTTGATTTTGGGTGAAGTGAATGTAAATGGAGGACGGCTATTTTGTGATTCCAAGAAAAATGTCACCCTAACATGGACCACTATAGTTTGCTTTTAAACTAGGAGGAGTAACGTTTGTCAGTCTGTTGTAGGTAAATTGACACTGTAATACTAAATCAGAAATTAATTTGGCTTGCTTAAGAAACTTACAAATGTTACAGATGTTAATTTTTAGGTTTAAATAGAAGTCTTGAGTAAAACCGGCTGTCAAACAGCCAATAGTTTTGCGAGTTTTTGGCAGGTAAAATTCAAATTACTCCTAGGTACAGTCGCGGCCAAAAAAAAGTGGACACTTCTTTAAACGTCAATTTTATAATACTAAAACTTTTGCTGGCTGATTGTAATTATGAGTTGATACTTACGGATGACAAACAGTAATACTTATTGTTTATCATCCGTAAGTATTAGCTCATAATATTACAATCACCCAGAAAAGGTTTTAGTATTATAAAATTGACGTTTAAAAAAGTGTCTACTTTTTTTTGGCCGCGACTGTAGTTTAAAAACAAATTATAGAGTACAAAGAGATCGCAAATAGATTATATTAAAAATGATATGCAGTTAAGAGTTGCGCACAACTACAGTTATTATGAGTGCGCTTGCATTAATATGTAACCGATGCGATGGCGGCGAATCATTGTAATCAATGAAACGCGGCCACTCAAGTTTGTGTTGTTCAATGACATTGCTGTCGTATATATTCACGAATCCGCAGCATCATCGGTATTATTGCTAGGGCCATTGTAACTTAACGACGCTGTAAAGGTATCATGCATATCATTGTGTAATGCTCCGCTGTAATTTTATCGATCATCATATGCAAGTATGATTGTGTCAATTTATATGTCCGTTATCCAATGTATACAGGGTGCTGTAAAAATGGCAAAAGAACGCCATTCTGCACTATTCAGGGACACCCTCTGAGCATGGGAAAAATGTTAAAAAAATTCTACCTTACATTTATGTTTCTGTCAACTGATATTAAATAATACAAATTACAGTCAACGTAAATTCATAGATAACTAGATGCAATTACTTAATAATTAATAACTTGGTTGCCAGATCATTTTTATGATAATTTTTGTGTAAAATATGTACTATGTATGTATATGTCTTTCACTATAAAAATTGTTGAAACATTCAGAATTGGTAAATAATAAAAATTTCAAATTCCAATCTTATAACCTTCATATCTTTAAGGAATCACAAGATAGAATTTTTAACATTTTTCCCATACTTAGAGGGTGAATATTGCAGAATGGCGTTGTTTCGCCATTTTTACAGCACCCAGTAAACATCTACAGCGTGTAAATGAAATGTGGAGCAAAAAGTATAACACTCTGACCACTGACCCAAGAAAATGTGTTTGTACTGAAGATGGCAACGGTGCGCCCGAAATACTTATCTACAGATGTAAACTAATTGTGGTAAGAAATTTTTTTTTTAAATTTATTAGGAACAATTATAGTAAAGTATTAGAACTGAAATAACAGAATAAAAATAGCGACCAACCATCTTCTAATTTTGCGATTGCCAAACCCCTCTCGTCTTCGGAAAAAAGCACGTGATTTGGAATTGTGATGCTACAACTTTAGAATTACATTTAAAATCTGACGTTTAAAATGATTATTATTTTTGACAAGCCGTTAAAGACGTATTTACAGCGGGAAATTAAATCGTGCGAAATTTTAAGGCCGCGATAGTACAGCTGAAATCAAGAAAATCGGGAAATGAATTTTTTTCAGTTGTAAATTTGGTTGTAACGTGCCTTTTTTTAAATTTGTCCTCGTAGCTGGCCGTGAATTCTTAGTTGTGAAGCAGCCTTGCTTGAAACTGACGTATATAATAACCTCACTTTTCTTATTGAAGGAAATGTCATAAAGTTAAAAAATCTTTATTAATAAATTTTACTAAATATTCAAAGTAAAATCATAATAGGTGATGAAAATGTCCACCAATTTCATCGAAACAGGCTTGGATTCTACGTAAATCTCCTTTGCTGACGTTCAAGAGCATACGAGAATTATTGTTAATTCCCATCTTTTGACTGAACGTAGTTCTTGGCGATTCATGCACATGTTCCCTTATATTTTCAATAACTTCTTCAGTTCTTTTTGTGGGATATCCACTGTCCTATTAATGTAAAATAGAACCTGTCTCTCGAAAAAGCTTAACCACCATATTTTAAAGACGTGCGAAATTTACCATAAAGAAGCAAAAGATTCGGATATTTTTAAGAAAAGTCATGGAAGCAGTCCTGATTAGAGTAGTGCCACTTGCCTTCAATTTGACGACCATTTCGAAAATATTCGATTCTATCATAAAAGTTAATGCTCTGGCAAGAGAACCATTTCAGAACGTTTTCTTAACTTAATAAAATTGGGGTCATGTTATTTCATTTTTAAATGTCAAGTCAATTGAGGCTGGTTCATAATTAACAATTCACGGCCAACTGCGAGGAGAAATTTTAAAAAAGGCACGTTACTTATCAATTAATTATCTATTTGACAATATATACCTTTCAGAAAGATTTACGCTGGATTTCACAAACGTCACTTAACTTTAATCATCGATTAAGAATAATCATTCCTATACCTTCAACACATGTAACCATGGCAATGTTTACTTTTAACGGATGATTAAATTTAAGTAACGTTTGTGAAATCCGCCAGTAACCTATTTATTTATAAACTGACATAGAGTCAAATATGTAATTCTAACCTATTTCTAATAAAGTCAGTGGCTTCGTTCAGATGACGGAAAATATCATAAACGGTTTACGATATTTCATCTGAACGTTTACGCTCCAAGGATCGCAATGAAACATGTTTAAGTAGCGGACGCCATTTTTTGGAGCGATTCGATTTTACGCTACCCTAGCGAAAACGTGTTTAAAAACATGGCGTCTACAAAGTCTGATATGATTTATACAATAAACGCAGTGCAATAAGAAGTGTTTGGTGATAGAGAAGTTCATGAACGATTAAGCAGTTTATTATTTCTCATTTCGAGGTCGTTTATTTCTGCTCTGCAAATTTGGCATGAGTTCGCAGAGGTTTATTGCGCCTAAAATAATTATTGTTGGATTCATTTTTTTTAATTTAGCTCGAAATGCTTCTTAGACAAAACTTACACACTAGGCAGTAGAATATTTATATTTAATAAAACGGTCTATGCTACCGATCGTTCAACTGAAAACTGTATTTGCAGCATAAACTGTTTATGATTAATCATAAACTGTTTATGATTAATCATAAACTGTTTATGATATTTTTTTCATCCGAACGAAGCCAGTGAAAATATTGAAAATAATGTGCTTGACAAGAAATAATGAGTGATTAAACTTGTATTAAAATCTTAACGGATTTTCCATGATATTTGTGACAAATAAAAATAATTTAGATACGTAGAAGCCAAAGGTCACAAAAACCTAAACTTGTATTCTAAAATCGTAGACGCTTCGAGAAAAGTGGAAAAAATAAATAAAAGAACGTATTGTCATTCAATAACTTAATTTAATACTGATGCTTTTTTTCATCGAACTTCTACCGTAAATTTGAACGAATAGCATCATTTGTATTAATAGCAATTTGGTTATCATTAAAACTGTAACTCTTGCCTTATTGAAAATAACAATTACTTTTTGTGGAAAGTACGCTACAGGGCTTTATAAAGATAATTTGGTTTCTACGCCCAGGGACAGAAATAACCTTGGTCGTTAACGCTTCTCGGTAATAAGAGATTTCAAATTTAATTATAATTATAGTATTAGGAAAATGTTGTGCAGTCGTAGGTCGGTGAAGGAGAAGAAGAGCACAACGGAATTGCTGAAGATGCAAATGCGGTTTACGGACCATTGAAATCTGACGACGCGCCGTATCTTATAAAAACGTCTTCTTTTTTCCACATTTTATAAAAAAAAAGTCTTACATGATCAATGATCACCGTTATGCAAGGACTAGTGCATGAGTTGTAAACTAAAATAAAAGAGAATCAATATTTCTATGATCAGGTTTACCCTCCGGTCTTGGCCGGATTTTGAAAGCCTAGACTGGATTCTGCCCGGACTTTTTTTAGAGACTGAATTTTTCTTCATAACAATTATGCAACGTGTCACTATTATCGAACAAATAACTATAGTGTGTCTGTTTTAAGAATGCAGTACTGTATGGGCAGAGCATAGTGAGATCAATTTAACTGGGAAATTATAATTAATTAACAGATTAAATTAATATAACAGATACGAAATTGTCTGTCGGCACCACGGTGAAGATAATGCAGGTTTTCAGACGAACCCGGGCCATGCTCTGAGATCGCTATTTCGAGTCCGAGCAATGCGAGAAAAAGAACCGTATAGAGGAAAGAAAAGCAGAGGCCGTGCGCAACAACAAATTTTTTCTTATGTACGTTTATAAATTTTCGCTTTTCAGGTAATTTGCAGCAGTCTCGAGTTTAATACAATTTTATTTAAAACTGTGATTTCTTTCATCAGTCGGCAAACGTGTTACTCGAAATGATGCCCCGCCTACAGTACTTAAACTATTACCTACCTCTCTCGCACAATGACTCGTCGCGTTCGTGTGCCGGCACCGAAGCCATTGCCGGAGCGCCTCTATATCTTCCACCGTGGTCGGCACGTTTGATTTTATCAGTCTGACTTTTTTTACCTTCAGCCGTTTTGAAAAAGGTGTGCTAACTTCTTCGTGGTGAGACAACAACTATATTAAAATTTGTTGTATTTGTTGTTTGTTGTTGTTTGTTTTTGATTTATACTATTTTGTAAAAACTCATATGGTAAGATTTCTCGATGATCTGTCTTTAATAAATCTGTTTTGTGAGTACGTATTTATTATTTTGCGCACGCAAATGAGTACAAAAAAAATATGTATAATAAGCAGAACTATTACGAGTTGCGTATACATGCGAAAATTATTTTTATTAATGTTTAATGTAAGTGACATTAATCACTGTCACATTAATAACTGTCACAATTGATAGACAAAAAATAATAGTAGTTATAAGCTATTCCCGAACTTTTCAGACTCAGAGTAGGCCATGCTAGGCGACATTTTTGTTGGTACAGTAGCGGACAATAAAGTCCGGGCAAGAATTTGACAAGCGGTTAGTACTTAGACAAATTTGGTAAATCAGGCTTTCATTGAGGTTATATTTCTGTCAAAATTTATATTAAACGTCAGAATTACTAGTGACATTTTGTATAATATGTGTTAAACGTCAAAAATGTTAGAGTGAGCTTTACATTGTACAAATGATATGCCCGGATTTTATTGTCCGCTACTGTACCTCCAAGTGAATATGTTCCATTTTAATTTGATAGTTATGTTTTTGAAAACTGACGCCAAAAAACATTGATGATTTTGAGCATTTTGACTTAGTATTAAAAAGTCACAAGTAATTATTTCACTTTAAATGTTATTATTTTATTTTCTTCATGCCATCGTAGAGTATAAGAAGCAATATAGTCGCAGTATAGACGTTAAAGTGTCGCAAGTTTACGTTTGTCACGTTTTGAGTTCTATCAAAATAAATGTACTATCGCGGCCTTGAAATTTCGCACGATTCAATTTCCCGCTGTAAATATAGCTTTCTTTAACGGCTTGTCAAAAATAATTATTTTAAACGTCAGATTTCAAATGTAATAGTATCACAATTCCAAATCACGTGTTTTCTGAAGAAGACAATGGTTTTGCAATTTCAAAATTAGAAAGTAGTTGGTCGCTACTTTTATTCTGTTATTTCAGTTCTAATACTTTACTATCTTGCTGTTCTTAAAATATAACCAAACAATCTTACTTTTAGTTAAATGTCTTTAGTGTCAAAATTGAGGAAAGAGCCTGTCCTACAAAATTATAATTTAGAGAAATTCTGGCTACTTGTTAAAAATTCGTGCGAAATTTTAAGACCCGACACAGACAATACTAAAGCAGACCCACCACGCATATGAGTTAAAATGCACCTAGCAACATGGCCAGCTCCATTAACATTCACTGACGTGTATGTATGGCCGTTTCAATTCGCCTAAAATTCGGTTCCGAGAAAGCATGCCGTGGAGTATAGAGTTCCTGTATATAAGTTAGATAAGAGTTGGGTCATGTATGATGCAGGTTTTAATTGGTTGGAACCAGTTTCAAGGAGTATATGATTTTATATAATTTGACAATTTAGTTTTGACATTATGCTTAAGTATTTCGGCATTAAATTGTAAGAAAAGAACAAATCGAGGCTTTTCGTTTCATACATTTTCAAAAACATTCAAACATTTCAAAATTAAAAGGTATTTGGATAAGAAACGGTAAAATTTTGTAAGCATAATGGTGGATATGTCAACTGTGTATGTATATGTGACATTTTCAGGATGTAATGGTTGTCCAATTTAAACGAAGAATTCTTAAACAGGTCGTAACTCCAACACTATTTGCAGTGATACTGAAAATAATCTCCTCAAAGACTAAATTTTTGGAAATTTTTCATTTAAAGCTGTCAAATTTCATCAATTCCAAATTGTTGTAACTTGAAGAAGCACTTTATTTTTCAAAAGCTTTGATTGTGCTTTGATTATCTAATAATACATACATATCCATAACAACGGTTGATATAATTTTACTACAATTCTCCCGCGCTTATTAACTACTTATTTATTTATTTATTTTTAATTTAATTTTAACTTTTGCATGTATAATCGCGAAGGTAACTTGGTGCATGCCTGTGTCTATTGGATCGTCGTACAGGTATCTCTGGATCTTGAGAGTGTTCTGGTTCTGCTACTGGTTCTGCTACATCATTTCCTCTGAGTTCCTCGTTGATATTGGGTTGATTTATAGGAACACTGACCATGTCTCCCAAATCAGGCTCTTGCTTACCTTCATAGGTTTCTGGTGCAGGCGTTATAGTTTTGTCTTTTAATTTCTTTGACATTGGTAGTTGGATTCCGGACGATCGTAATTGATCAATATGACGTTTGAAAGTGTACCCGTCGTCGAGCTTGACCAAGTAGTGAAGACGTCCAAATTTTTTTATTATTGTCCCCAGTTTCCAGTGATTTTTATTATTGGCATAATAGCGCGCTTGTACGCATTCTCCCACGCTTAATTGACGCGCTGAGCGTGCTGGAACATTAGTTGATTGAAATTTGGTGGGTTTCAATGCATCAAGTTGAATATGAATGGGTCGTTGTAAATATTGTTCTGCAGGTGTTTTTCCGTTGTTCAGAGGCGTTGCTCTGTATCGAAAAAGAATTTCTCTTATCTTTTTGCGCATTGACAAAGGTTCGTTAATCATTGCTGCCAGTTTCCTTTTAAGTGTCTGTATGTTCCTCTCTGCTAACCCGTTTGTGGCAGGATGGCCTGGAGCAATAAATTTGGGGAAGATGCCTGCTTCTTTGCAAAATTGTTGAAACTCTTCACTGGTAAAGATCGTGGCGTTATCTGAAACCATTACTTCTGGAAAACCATGACAAGAAAACACGCCTTGTAGTAATTCGATAGTGGATGTTGATGATGGTGCTGAAGAGCATGGTTCTATTTCTGCCCATTTTGATTTTGCATCTATGATGACTAAGAAATAGTAACCTTGAAAAGGTCCCGCATAATCAATATGGATGCGTTGCCAATTACTCTCTGGTTCGTCCCAAGGGTGTAGAGGCGCCTTTGATGGACTATTTTTGATACTTGCACATGCGGAACATGAGCGAACAAGGCGTTCAATGTCCTTGTCGATCATTTTCCAATATACATAGCGGCGAGCAAGTTGCTTCATTTTTGAAATCCCGACATGCGTACGATGGAGTTCGTCCAATATCGAAGCCTGTAAAGTTGAAGGAATCACAATGCGTTGTCCTCTGTAAATTATGCCGTTGTCAGTGGAGAATTCTGATTCTGCTGTGCTGTTTTCCTGGAGTTCCTGTAGAATTTTTGAAAGATGTTGATCCTTGTGCGTTTCGTTTCGAATAGATTCGAACGTGATTTGTGGAGTATATATCTTGTTGATTGTTTCTTCATAGAGCAGATGAACTTCTTCGTTAATGATAGCATCAATGTGTAATGCTCTAGTTTCGTTTAATGGTGTTCGTGATAAACAATCTGCGTTCGTATTTTCGGAACCTTTCCTGAATACTACTTTGTAATCGAATCCTGATAGAAAAGCTGCGTATCGCTGTAATCGTGCTGACGTCATTCGAGGAAGTTTTGCATATTGATGGAAAATTCTTGATAATGGTTGATTGTCTGTGACAAGTTGAAAACGTCTTCCATATAAGTATTGAAAAAAACGGTCGGCCCCAAAGACAATTGCTACCGCTTCTCTGTCAAGCTGTGAATAATTCTGTTCTGCTTGGGTTAATGAACGAGATGCAAATGCAATTGGTCGCTCCTGGTCGTCGATGATGTGTGATAAAATAGCAGCAACACCGGTGGGACTTGCATCACATGCCAACTGAACAGGTAGTTCCGGATTAAATGGCATGAGCACTCTCTCATTCACGATTTCTTGTTTTAACCGCTTGAAAGCTACTTCACATTCTGTTGACCATTTGAAAATGACGTTATCCTTCAGTAGATGACGTAATGGAGCGGTGATTGTTGATGCATTTGGTATGAAGCGGGAGTAGAATGTTACCAATCCGAGAAATGTTTTTACTTCTCTCGATGATTTTGGCCTTGGGATTTCGATGACAGCTTTAATTTTCTCAGGCGATTTTAAAATTTTGTTGTATTCGATGACATATCCCAAAAATTCAATACGTTGTTGAAAAAACGAACACTTCCGACGATTCAATTGTAAGTCAAATTTTTGTAATTGCTTAAGGCAAGCAAACAAATTTACTTTACACTCCTCCTTTGTAGCTCCGTGTACGATGATGTCGTCAAAATATTTTTCTGTTTTCGGTATTTCTCTGAGGATTTGGTCGATGATTCTGTTGAATTCCGATGGTGCCGTTTTTATGCCAAAGGAAAGTCGATTCATGCGATAAGTTCCTCGATGTGTTGATATTGTTTGAATTTCGCTTGACTGTTCGTCAACCGGAATATGTAGATATGCTTTATACAAATCCAGTCGGCAAAAGTAACGAGAACCATGAAGGCTGTTGAGTATGTCTTCGATTTTCCGGATTGGGTAAGTCGCTCATTTACGCCAATTTTGTAATCGACGCACAATCGTACTCCTCCATCCGCTTTCGGTAGAACAACGAGGGGAGATCCCCAATCACTTGTTTCTGTTTTTGTAATAATTCCAGTCTTTTCGAGAGACTCCAGTTCTTTTTCGACTCGATTGAAAAGCGCATAAGGAATTTCTCTCTCCCGATGAAAAATTGGTTTCGCTTCCTTTCGAAGTTTCAGAGTTACCTTGAAGTTTGGAACACACCCTATCTTTTCTTCGAAAATGTTCGGATATGTTGTGATAATCTCGTCAATTTCGTTGATGCTGTGAATGGAACGTGATCTTGCTAATGTTAAATGTTTCTGTTGATCAATTTCGTCTAAGTTGATTTTCAATCGTCGAATCCAAACTCGGCCTAGAATTGCATCATATTCTTCCGGAACGATATATATATCATCTTGTATCGATTGTCCATTGTAATTGACTTGGGCTTTGATTTTTCCATCTGGAATAAACACATCTCGTGTGTATGATCGGAATCCTATGTTCGAGGGTTGTAATGAGGCATCAAAATGCAGTTTCGGAAATTTGTCGCGAGGTAAGAATGTATATCCTGAACCTGAGTCAATTTCGAACGTAACAGGCTTTCCTTCTATGTTAACTTGAATATGATACCGTTCGAGATCTGTTTCTGTAGGTTTGTTCTGGTAAATGTCGATGAGATGAAGAACGCCATATTCATTGACAGCTTCCTCGTTTTGAACATAATTGGTCGAGTTTTGCTTCGATTTTAATTTTCGGTCAAGTAACGATCGAATGCATACCTTAATAACGTGACCATTTTTCTGGCATCCGGAGCACTTGAGGTTCGATTTGTCTGACTGACAATCTCTTGCTCTATGGTTATTTCTACCGCATCTCAAGCATAACCCATCGATACCCAATTCTTTGTAGTCGATTTTTGATCTCCATTTACTTGAATTGAGTTGATTCCGTGAAGGGTTGTTTTGATAACGACTGAAGTTCTTCTGTTCATTTTGTCATTTTGTTCTTCCTCTTCGAGTTATTGTTTATCTTGTTGATATCCGGGCTCGAAGTTGTAAACGCTGTCTTTGCGCTAATTCCTGGGAATTGATTTTCGAAGTTTCAAGAGCGACAGCCTTTGATACAATTTCATTGAAGTTTCCTGGTT
Source organism: Dorcus hopei (assembly GCA_033060865.1). NCBI lineage: Eukaryota > Metazoa > Arthropoda > Insecta > Coleoptera > Lucanidae > Dorcus > Dorcus hopei. The sequence goes on along the minus strand of CM065423.1, from coordinate 6,714,543 downwards.
CGGATTGTAATAAATTTTCTCTGATCGCATTATCACGAATCCCCCGAATGAACTGTGCTCGGAGAAAAACATCTGCAATCGACGCTTTGCACTCGCAGTTTGAAATAAAATCACAATCGGTAATATCTGTTCTAAGTGTGGCTACAAAATCAGCGACTGATTGTTGTTCCTTCTGGTATTTTGATAAAAATTGATGTAGAGCCACAAGTATGTTCTTTTTCGGAGCAAGATGCTTCTCTAGAAGATTCATAAGTTCATCGTATATTTGTTCTCTAGGTGATTTCGGTGCTGAAAGTGCAGCAATCATGTTAAAATATTTTGCGCCAATCGAATTAAGACGTAGTTTGCCACAGTATTCTTTGTTATTAATTATGTTTTTCATTTCTAAGTAATTTTCGAAACGAGATTTATAATTACGGAATGATTCTTTAGCTGGATCAAAAATTTCAAAGCTAGATAAAAGTGCCGTGTTAACAGTCACTCCCGTTGGATTTCCATTCGTAGGTTGTTCGGTGTTAATTTTTGATTGTTGATTCAATATTTTCTCAAGCATTGTTTGTTGAAATTGCATGAACTGTGCGAATTGTTTTGTGTCCATCGTAGTTAATTATGTGGATGAAGAGTTAAAGGTTGATCTAGTAATATGGTTTTGATTCTGACAGATTACGTGAACGTCATACCAGATTCATTGAAATTCCATTCGTGTTTCTTGATTCAACGTTAGGCTTATCACCATTTATTTTCTCCTCTTCCTTTTCTTGGCAGTCGATAATTCCGTTCAATTTGGATACTTCTGTTCACCTCGTCGCCAATTTGTTGTAACTTGAAGAAGCACTTTATTTTTCAAAAGCTTTGATTGTGCTTTGATTATCTAATAATATGTGGCGACTATGACTTTATTATATATTATAAAGAGTCCAGTAGGTGGAGAAAACAAGTTTAGTTTTTGGTTGACACTTTAAAAATAAAAATGTAGTTTAATGTTTAATAAAAGTTCATATACAAATATAACTACAAATGGTGACCCCTGGTGAACGCGCACAATTAGCTGCTCTGCAACAACAAGTAGCCGCTCTAACTGCAATGGTAGAGAAACTGGCGAATGACCGAGGACGTAATTGGCAGCGTTCACGCTCGAGAAGCAAGAGTCAAGCACGCGAGAGAAGCAACCTTTGTTTCTATCATCAAAGATACAAAGAAAAAGCAAAGAAGTGCTTGTCACCATGCACTTTCTCCAGCAAATCGGAAAACTGAGAGCACCGCCGGCGCAGGAGGCAGCGTGCGACGGTCCATTTACTGCTCAACATCGCCTCTTTATCACAGACCCACGATCTGGTATTCGGTATCTCATTGATACAGGGGCTGAGATATCAGTTCTGCCCAAAAGTTACATACACAACTCCTCCATTCACCCAGGGAAAACAACATTATTCGCAGCTAATGGTACTGCCATACAAACTTATGGCGAAAAACTTCTTTGCCTTGATCTCAGATTGAGAAAACAATTCAAGTGGTTCTTCTTAGTAGCCGATGTTTCTCGACCAATCATAGGAGCCGATTTCATTAGCAGGTATCATTTATTAGTCGACCTTGCTAATAGAAAGCTTATCGACAAGCAGACCAACCTTACCACAATAGCATCAATGGAAGCATGCGACACGTTAGGTATCACCACCATTCTTCGGACGACAAGATACCACGACCTTCTGGCCAAGTACGCTGACATAACACGTCCAGCACTTCTAGCCAAATCATCTGGGACCACTGTACACTACATACAGACAACAGGACCTCCAGTATCGCAGAATTGTCGACGACTCCCTCCTGAGAAATTAAAAATCGCCAAGGCTGAATTCCAGTATATGCTAGAACAGGGAATTTGCAGACCGTCGAAGAGTCCATGGGCAAGTCCTTTGCATCTCGTACCCAAAAGACTCCTGGTGAGTGGCGTCCGTGCGGCGATTATCGTAAGCTAAACAGTGTAACAATACCCGATCGATACCCAATTCCGCACATCCAAGACTTTTCATTAAGGTTGCAGGGGAAAAGTGTATTCGGGACAATAGACCTTGTGCGTGCATACCATCAAATCCCCATAGCCGAGGAAGACATTCCCAAGACCGCGATCATTACTCCTTTCGGACTTTTGAGTTTAATGTGATGACGTTCGGCCTTCGAAATGCCGCCCAAACTTTTCAAAGACACTTGAATTCCGTGCTTTCAGGTCTGGACTTTTGTTTTTGTTATATAGACGATATTCTTATCGCATCTACTTCCCCAGAGGAACATTTAGAACACCTTGAACTGGTTTTCGAACGGTTGCGCGAGTTTGGAATCGTTGTGAATCCGGCAAAGTGTGTTTTCGGCGCCACTCAAGTAGACTATCTTGGACACCAAATTTCAGCAGAAGGTATAAAGCCGTTACCCAACAAAGTAGCTGTAATCACTGATTTTCCTAAGCCTACGAAAATAAAACAGTTGCGACGTTTTCTCGGAATGTTAAATTTTTATCGTAGGTTTGTTAAAAACTCAGCTGAGTTCCAAACACCGTTGAATGATTCTTTAAAAAATAGCAAAAAGAATGACAAAATAGTTTGGACTCCTGAGACAGACGCAGCATTTGCCCGGTGTAAAGAAAAATTAGCTAACTCAACCCTTTTGGCCCATCCCTATGACAACGCGCCACTACTTCTGACGACTGATGCTTCAGAGGTAGCCGTAGGTGCAGTGTTAGAACAAAAAGTTGACGGAATTTGGCAACCGTTAGCATTTTTCTCCAAGAAGTTGAACACCGCTCAAGCTAAATACAGCACGTATGACCGAGAGCTGCTAGCTATTTACGAGGCTATCAAGTACTTCCGCTACATGGTTGAGGGCAGGAATTTCAGCGTACGAACGGATCACAAGCCACTGACATACGCTTTCCTGCAGAAGACGGATAAAGCGTCACCTCGACAACTGCGTTACTTAGACTTCATAGGACAATTCACTACGACCGTCGTATTTGTACCCGGCGAAAGCAACGTTGTCGCCGACGCTTTGTCACGAATTGAAGAGATTTCGAATCCCACAGCGATTGAACCAGAGGAACTAGCAAAGGAACAGAAGAACGATCCCGAACTGAAGGAACTTCTGCAATCCATAAATACTTCTTTAATCCTCAGAAAGTTCACTCCAAACAATTCTGCAGTCACTATTGTGTGTGAAACCTCAACTGACACCATCCGTCCTTACGTCCCGAAAAGTCTGCGCCGAAGAATTTTCCTACTGTTCCATCAGTTATCACATCCTAGTGGTCGAGCAACCAGCCGAGCTATCAAACAAAAATTTGTTTGGCCATGCATGAGCAGGGACATCATTGAATGGTGTCGCAAGTGTATACCCTGCCAGAGATCAAAATTTCTCGTCATACTCACAGTCCTCTAAAGAATTTTAACATGACTGATTGCAGGTTTGAACATGTGCACATAGATATTATTGGCCCATTACCGCCCTCCCAGGGTAATCGGTATTGTTTGACGATGATAGACCGTTTCACTAGATGGCCAGAGGTAACGCCGATGGTGGACATGACGGCTGACACCGTAGCTAGAGCTTTTTACGCTACTTGGGTTTCTCGTTTTGGTTGCCCACATCGCCTCACCACCGACCAAGGAAGACAATTTGAAGCCTCTCTTACAACTGCCCTAACGAACCTCTTAGGGATCAAGCGATGTCGCACCACAGCATACAGACCGCAAGCGAATGGCCTCATCGAACGTTGTCATCGGACCATTAAGGCAACTATTATGTGCCACGAAGACAAAGAATGGACAAATCTTTTGCCCACAGTTCTTTTAGGGCTGCGCACCAGCTACAAGGAGGATCTCCAATGTTCAGCAGCAGAGCTCACGTATGGTACGCAACTGCGTATCCCTGGAGAATTTTTCTTCAATGGCGCGGTTCCCCCAGATGCTGCAACATTCGCAAGAGAACTGTGTCAACAGATGCGTGAGATTCGAGCAACACCTGCAGCTCGTCATGGTAACAAGCCTGTTTTCGTTCATCCTGCCTTGGAAACATGCACACATGTTTTCTTACGAGACGATGCAGTCCGACGACCATTACAACAACCTTATACTGGACCACATAAAGTTACTAAACGGGACGCCAAGACAATCACCATTTTCTTCAATGGAAGACAGTTAACCGTTTCCATCGATAGGGTCAAACCTGCATTTTTGGTGAAGGAACTGAACACATTTCCATCCTCAACACCTGTACAGCCGCCAGCACTCAGTAGCAACGAAAACTCTACTCAAATCAAGGAATCAGTGACACGTGTAAGGCGCAAGGTGAAACCACCAGTTCGTTTCCGTGACTACGAATCGTAGACACTAGAGGGGGAGTAACTGTGGCGACTATGACTTTATTATATATTATAAAGAGTCCAGTAGGTGGAGAAAACAAGTTTAGTTTTTGGTTGACACTTTAAAAATAAAAATGTAGTTTAATGTTTAATAAAAGTTCATATACAAATATAACTACAAATACATACATATCCATAACAACGGTTGATATAATTTTACTACACAAATTATCATAAAATTAAAGAAACGATTTAATAAACAGCTATTTAGGTCTTTTACATGCAATTTTCAGAATAATATTTTACAGTATAAACGTTAATCTTTGGAAAGGAATCAGTAAAACAAGCAGTGGTAAAAGCAATGCAATGTGAAACTTGACGTCAAAATTGTTTGAATTACCTTTTTAAATTATGATGTAATACTACATTACATGTTTCTTATATATCCTTCTTCAGTTATAAACTACAAATATATTTTCTTAAATAATACGATCAATCTATTTGTCATTAATAAATAAAGAATGACAGGAGAAAATTATTTAAAAAATCAAGTGGTTCTTGATATTGGGTCCACATGGCTCAACTCTTATCTAAACATTATACACTGCGTTCGTAAAGTATGGAATAAATTCATTTTCTACGAAATAAACGATTTTTATGTAAAATCCTGAAACAGGTCGATTTTAATTAAAAAAGGACACTATTTTAGCGGAATTTTGCATCTCCCACTCCAACCCCCTCCGAGTGACAGTTGCCCCTTTAAAATTTTTAAATGGAATGGGGGGGCATGTGATACCTCATTTGAAAGAGCTTTTCATTCTCTATTCAGTAGTATAAGAATTTTTTAGATTCTTATTTTTTTCTAAAAAGAATAATACATTTTAAAATCAACACACAAAATTTTAAAATGAAATAATTTAAATGAAATGTTCGAACTGGGAACCGTATGATTAATGACAATAGTACAAACGTTGCTGACGTTCATCTAAAACATTTTATTTTCAGGGTAATTTGATTAATTCCAATTTTTTTTAAATTCTTTATGAAAAAGAATAGAAACTGTAGATACTAATGTATGTAATCAACGTAGAAGTAAAAGTAATAACACAAAGAAACTGTTCAAAATGTCCTCCTCCTACCTCTTGACAATAACCAAGACGAAATTCAAACTCATGCAAAATATTGTCGATTATTTCCGGACTGATTCCTCGTAGTTCATTTCTTATTCTGTCTTTTAGTTCTTCAAGACTAGTTCTGGAGACTTTACTTTTTAGAAATCCCCATAAAAGGAAATCGAGAGATGTTAGATCAGGAGATCTAGCCTGCTACTCAATTGCCCCCCTTCGACCAATCCATCTATTGAGGAAAACGTCATCCAAATAATCCATTTTAAAAATTTGTGTGTTGATTTAAAATGTATTATTCTTTTTAGAAAAAATAGGAATTAAAAAAAATTCTTATACTACTGAATAGAGAATGAAAAGCCCTTTCAAATGAGGTATCACATGTCCCCCCATTCCATTTAAAAATTTTAAAGGGGCAACTGTCACTCGGAGGGGGTTGGAGGGAGAGATGCAAAATTCCGCTAAAATAGTGTCATTTTTTAATTAAAAATCGACCTGTTTCAGGATTTTACATAAAAATCGTTTATTTCGTAGAAAATGAATTTATTCCATACTTTACGAACGCAGTGTATAGGAACTCTAGTGGAGTACTCCCCTCAGCGCTCCCTGTTAAAGATACTACAAAACTACTGACAGTAACCATGGCCAGCTACATTAACATTCACTGACGTGTATGTATGGCCGTTTCAATTTGACTTTTAAATATTTGACGGGTACTCCACTCAGCGCCTCTTGTGAGTTTTCAAGTAATTGCAGTTGTCATTGCGTTACTATGAGTAGTTTTGTTGTATCTTCAATAGGGAGCGCTGAGGGGAGTACTCCAGGGCATGCTTTCTGGGAACCAAATTTTAGGCGAATTGAAACGGCCATACATTCACGTCAGTGAATGTTAATGGAGCTGGCCATGCAGTAACTTAATGACAACTGCAATTACTTAAAAATTCACAAGAGGCGCTGAGTGGAGTACCGTCAAAATTTTTAAAAGTCGAATTGAAACGGCCATACATACACGTCAGTGAATGTTAATGTAATTGACCATGCTAGCAACTAGGTAATTTCAAGCAACTAAACCAGGTGTCACTACGGTTTGTTGCATATACAATAAGCCAGGGGGGCCTACTCTTTTGCATTCGCATATATGCGAGTGAAAAAATGCATATATTGGCCCGATAATGTTGTAAAGTAACCCATTACTGTACAATTTTGAGGATATTAATATGATACGTTACTGTATGAAATACGAAAATAAAATATTACATTAAAATTAAATGTCAAAGTGACACGCCTTTCTCCAATGGCGACTTGTTTGAAATAACCAAATCGGCAAGTTTTTTGTCTGCTATTAATATTAATCTGTGACTAAGGGCCATATGCACCAAACACTTTAATCTAGCTTAAATTTGAGTGACGTTTATATTGTGACATTTGAAGTTTCATAATATAGCGTAAGTCACATTCTAAGTGACGCTTAAAGTTAAGCTGAGTCAATTCGTTCGGTGCATACGGCCATAATGACCAGACTGCGGAAGTTTAGGCATTTGCCTTTTCTGTTTATTAGACACTACTTTGATAGGACCTACTTATAAATAGTTTCACGTAGTTACTGTTCAAATGGTAAAGTTTTATAATGCCTATTTTTGCTTATTCATGCATAAATGCCTATTTCAGATAAAAATGACTATAATGTGCCTTTTTTACTAAAAATTCTCAGGATCAATTTTGAAGTTGCAGAAAATTAGAATAAAAATGATTAACGGTTAATCTAACCGTAATTGGAGTATAAAAATATTATGACTGCGACAATTTTTTAGAACCTTGCACATACATACTCTGTGGATACCCACCTGAAGAGAATTGCGGCTTTTTTGTTGAAAGTGCCGAAACAACTGACGGACATTGGTACATTTCTTTCTATAAATATTTTCTTTGATGTAAGCCGAACTGCATGGGCGCGTCGCCGTCGCCTCGGTCATTTGATTTTTAATATTTTTATTTAATCGGTCGGCTTTAATAAAAAAAATATATTTACAGTTGGTTCTTGTCCGATGAAATTTGTATCACAAAATCTTTTAAGCGAACACTAAATCGCGCACTATAACACTTTACGTTTCACCGTCGTTCGACAGCTTCGTCAGAAGTGAAAAATTTAGTGTCCGCTTAAAAGATTTTGTGATAAAAAAAATATAAGCCGAATGCCTCTTCTTTCACCCCTGAATTGTACATATTCCCACGCATGAAATTCATGCGTCATACTTATTATTTAATTCTGTAAACGATTCTAATTCCGCGGCCAGATATGCAGTTAATGTAACGCTTAACGTAATTTTTAACATCTAATTTGACATAAATCTGCGGTTGCATTTAAGTTTAATATCAAATTACTCGTTATAAATTTGTTTTCTTTTCCATATTATCATATTACAAATAAAAACTACACCAAACTAGTCAAATTAAAATTTGAAAATCACATTAAACGTAAATGTGGCCGGACCATAAACAAATAACTTTTCTGGTTAGAAGCTAGTATTAAGTGATAAAAGGATGAATTTAGAAATGATTTTAGTTATTATTTTGTGAATCAAATTACCAATAAATAAGAAACATTAAATATCATATCCAAAAAAATAATCAAAATCATTCAATGCTTGTAGAACATTCATTAGAAAATGACAATAATTTTGATTTTGAAAATACATACTAATATTTTATATTACAAGTCTAATATTTTCAAAAGACGTTTTATAGAAATGTGTAAAATAAAAATGTCGTCGAATTCTATTAACAAACGTACTGATTTTGCAAATTTTCAAAAGACGTTTTATAGAAAAATAAAAAAATAAAAATGTCGTCGAATTCTATTAACAAACGTACTAATTTTGCAAATTTAAACGATACATTTTGTAGTTTTCTCGATTCCTTAAAATAGAATATAGATCTGTCAATTTTTTAACATTTATAATGTTCAAATTATTTTTAGATTAATAAAAAAAAAAAACAAGTTACTTTTTCAGTTTCCGTTGACAACCTTGTTTATTTTGACAACATGTTTATATTTTTCACTTCTGACGAAGCTGTCGAACGACTGCGAAACGTTAAGTGTTTGTGCGCCATTTAGTGTCTGTTTAAAAGAGTTTGTGATACAATTTTCATCGGACAAGAACCAGCTTTAATTAAATTTAACGTTCTACTAGTATTATATGTATGTGCGCATATTAAAAATTCAAATTAATAAAATATGCTTATAATTTACTTGATTTTTTTATTGTAATCAATTCTATTGTATAATTATTTTAGAGACTATTTATACTTTATTTGTGCCTATTTTGCATATATATGAGCCTTTTTTAGGCGCCTAAAATTGAATTTTTTAGTGCCTAAACTTCCGCAGTCTACTAATGACTAATGAGTCGATTTTGGTCATATATGTAACATCTGTAATCCTATAACTCAATTATTAAAATATGGAATTTTCTGGAAGATATGATTTCTCCTATAGGTCTTTAGGATTACTCATGAATAGGGGTGCGCGATATCATATTTTCTATATCGGTTATCGATAACTTAAAATTATCGATAATATCGCTATAGTTGTTGGGAAGTAACGCCGTACTTGTAGAAATTTATACTTGGTAAGTTAAATAACGAGGATAAACGGCTGTGACCCGTTTATCCTCGTGTATTCCTCGTTACCAACTTTTACTTACCAACTTTTTAATATCGATAAATCGATAAATCGGTATAAAGAATCGTAGGATAGCTGACGAATATGACCGGCTGAGAAGGCCAATTTGATGTTAAGATTTGCCCATGTCTTCAAAATAAATGAATGAATAAATAAATAAATATTGGTAATATGTTGGTAGAAACCCATGTGGAAAATAACGCTTTGGGAAGTAACGCCGTACTTGTTAAGGTTAAGAATCGTAGGATACTTGACAATTCTTAATCTTAACAAGTACGGCGTTACTTCCCAAAGCGTTAATATCGGTATATCGATAAATTCTCGCTGCCCTAATTGCAGCTTGCAGCACAGTGTTAAGTTGTAGCATTTAATATTACCTGATCCAATTTGCTGTTGTAGAGGTAATAAATTCGTTATATTTTTAAGGCAAAGCTGGAACATATGTGTAATATCGATAATATCGACATATCGATAAATATCGATATGCAATATAGATTCATGGATATTCGAAATGAAAATATCATTATTCGATATTTATCGATATTATCGATAATAGAGACTCACGAGTAAGGCTGCGAAAATGTATCAATAAATATACAGGGTGTTTCAAAAGTCGCGACGAAAAATTAAAGGAGTTGTAGGGAATGGAATTTCAAACATTTTTTCTCATATAAACATGTGTCCGATTTCTACTCATTTAGTAGATACAGAACCTCAAAGTTGTTACATGTAAACTTTTATTAAGGTGAAACATTGAAAATTAACATTAAATAATTAAACTACTGTCAAATAGACACTTATGTAATGTAATCAAGTCATCGCCACCTAAGGCGGCTTTCACACCAAAGTAGCATGCTGCGTGGTTACTTGCATCTTTTGAGAAGTAGCGTGCCGCATCTTAGAATTTTGCTTTCACATTAAGGTAGCATAGTAAGCCTATGCGATTTGGTAAGCCTATGCGATTTGCGAATCGGCAGTATTATGATCAAGATGTCATCCGAAGATGAAGCTATGACGTTAATTGGAAGCTCCAAGATTTTTTAATTTTACTCTAAAAAGATTGAACTCTAAGAAATAAAGCATAATGTGTAAATTAAAATGTTTCAAAAATATTTTTAACTTCTTGATCTCACTTTATTGTTCACCAGTTCGAGCGAGGCTAGAAAACGCACCCTAGTGCGAGGGTACTCCTGCTGACGTCATAAGCCATATACGAGTATCCGCGAATGAAGCCCGATATATGTACTATTGACGTCAGATTGATTAAGAATTTTAAGAACTTTTATAGGGATTCCTTCTTTTAACTTTCGTGAAACAGTTTTTCCTTTCGCAGTCGGTCACGTTGCATTCTTCACTCAGATTGATCAGATCGGCATATAAAAAAATGACATTTACTTACAATATATTGTAGCTAATTTTTCACATACAGCACATCGGCTTTCGAATACATGTATCACATGAATATGTCTAAGTGGTGCTTTGTCCCCAAATGTAAACTTGCGGCCAAAAAAACTGACTCATTCTTTTTTTGTATTGTAAATTGTCTTTCGATCTGTCAAAGTACTAAATTATTGGAGCCGTCATATTGTGTCAATTAAATTGCTGCTTTGACATTTAGTCTAACCACGTATAACCTCCAAAACTGCAAGGCTGGTACACACTAAGTAAATGTAATGAAAACGTCATTAAATTTCAATGTGATGGGTCACTTTTTTTGGCCGCAAGTTTACAAGTACAAGTAAAAAAATAACTAACAATACCCACCGACTACATAGAAGAAAGTCCCGCTGTCAAGTGCTGACTGTGTTTTACATATGAGATCAAAAGCGCGCCAAATCTTTCGGGTTACTAACGGGCTTGTAACGTCACAACGCGTTTTTACAATTCAAATATAATTCGGAACTTTGAGAACCGTTTTTAAAAAAACTAAGACGCGTTTCAAAAAATTCTTTCACCTATATGAGTTTTAGATGCTTTTCTATAATTTTCACATAAAAATACACATATTTAATTTTTTTGGTGCTTCCAAATGCAGCGGTGGTTGTTAGGAGGAGAAAACGAAAGAGAATGTGTGATTGTTAAAGATCTCCATACTGTTTGTAGCACGTGTTTGAAATGATGAAAAAGCATCAAGAACCACAACATTGTAGTGCCTGATAGTTTGTCAAGAACCCTCGTTTATCTTTTATAAAAACGTGTCAGTATGAACCCTGAGAAGTAGCGTAGCAAAATGTAGAACTTGTCCTATGAGCTAAGTTGCACGTCGCAAGTGGCAGGTCGCATGAATTCTACGCTACACCGCACCGGTGTGAATATTATCAATTGTTTACGTAGGTTATAAAATTAATGGCATGCAGCATGCATTCAGGATGCAAGTAGCACGTAGCATGCTACTTTCGTGTGAAAGCCGCCTAAAAACTTCAAGCATATCCTTTTCTGGAGAGCATGAAAGGAAATAGTTTATACCGTCGGAATTCATACAGAGAACATCTTTTGGAAAGAATTAATTTAGCTTTCGCTGAAATCCAAAATGGAAATTTTCAATTTAATTACACCTACGAATTAGTTCGTCAATGTCAATCAAGCTTATCTTACAACTGGACGAAGTGTTTTTGAATATTTGCTTTAAACGACCCAAAAGGATCACAATCAGGTCATAGCAACCTACGTTAATAAAATTTACATGTAAGAAATTTGAGCCCTGTATCTAGTAAATGCATAGAAATCAAACACATAGGGAAAATGTTTGAAATTCCATTCCCTATAACCCCTTTCATTTTTCGTCGCGGCTTTTGAAACACCCTCTATATTATCAATAACGATATATTGATCAATTTTCGCAGCCCTACTCGTGAGTCTCTGCGATATTATCTTAGATACTTACAAGAAATTCACTTTCTAATAACTGAGTTACAAGCTTACAGATCTTACGGTCCTTACAGATATGAGCAGAATCGACCCAATTGTGTCGATTCTGCTCGTGTCTGTAGCAACCGTAATATCTGTAACCCTGTAACTCAATTATTAAAAACTTTAAAAATATTTTTTCTATTTATATTTCTATATTTAGTTCTTCAAGACTGTTTGGTTTAGTTTAGACTTTACTTTTTAGAAATCCCCATAAAAAGAAATCGAGAGGTGTTACATCAGGAGATCTAGCCGGCCACTCAATTGCCCCCGTTCGACCAATCCATCTATTGGGGAAAACGTCATCCAAATAATCCATTTTAAAATTTTGTATGTTGATTTTAAAATGTATCATTCTTTTTAGAAAAAATAGGAATTAAAAAAAATTCTTATACCGCGGAATAGAGAATGACAAGCCCTTTCAAATGAGGTATCACATGACCCCCCATTCCATTTAAAAATTTTAAAGAGGCAACTGTCACTCGGAGGGGGTTGGAGGAGGAGATACAAAATTCCGCTAAAATAGTGTCATTTTTTAATTAAAAATCGACCTGTTTCAGGATTTTACATAAAAATCGTTTATTTCGTAGAAAATGAATTTATTCCATACTTTAGGAACACAGTGTATAAAACTTTAAGAAAGAAATAATTGTTGCAATAGTTCAAACTTATTACACCTTTATGAATCACTCTATACAATGGACATTTATACTGCGTCGACACCGGATGAATGCATTTTTTAGGTGTTTTATTCTAACGTCTTCACTGAAAAATGCATTCATATTCATTTAGCAATAGTAGCGGTCTCGAATGTACGCAATTTAGAGTCACCTTTTCTGTATAATTTTGCAATATTTATTCATTATACTTTCAGGTTTTAAAGTTTAAAGTCCATTAGGCACACGGATAAAATAAAACGGATAGAATTTGCATAAACCCCACAATAAATGCTAGCAACCGTAACAATTAAAGTTCCAGACATGCAGCAGACACTTCAAACTCTTAACTTATAAATACGGCAATAAAATTCCACGGCAGATAAAAATAATTATTTCCAGCATAATTTATGGGCATAGATTACGAAGTTATATTAACACTTTTCCTCTGGTTTCAGAAAATTGGCCGGAAAAAAGGGGCGAGCAGAGTCAGCCAGAAGATGAATATGAAGAAGGTATTTTATCGTTTTTATTTCGGTTTAATACGCTTTTGTTTTCTTTATCTTTATGACTTTGATTTATTTTTGTTTCGCAGACGAGGAGGATGAAATTGCCAGTATGCAAATTTCTGAAAACAATTTGAAATTTCAGGATTTTACGAAAAGGTAATTAATTAGCTTTGTTATAAAATAAACATACGAGGGCTATTTGATATCTGAGATACCTCTGACTGTGAAAACGATGGAATAAAAATATACCATAAGTTTTTTTTAACTTTGAACATACAATGTAAATATTCCTATGTTCAGTTTAAAAAAAAACGAGTCAATGCATTGCAAGGGTATATCTGCTAACTATAATGAAACAAAACGAGTTTCAGTAAAATCAAGATTTGTTTTGTTAACAAAAACACTGTAATAAATGTTCGAAATGTTCTCCTTCACGTTTTAAACAATGTTCTAGGCAATTATCTTATATTTACAAAGATTTTCTTAAGATTTCGGGATTTAAATCATGACATTTCATAATTGACACTGACAGCACATTTATTTTGTTGAAGATTGCTTCAATATCCTGCAATGCATTGACATGTTTTTTTTTTTAACTGAACATGGGAATATTTATGTATGTTCAGAGATATAAAAAACTCACGGTATATTTTTATTTGTTTTTCAATGGGACCTCAATGCACCTTTTACATTTTGAAATTAAAGAAAATAAACCGCGAAAAAGATGTTTTCTTGTGCTTCAAAAAAAATTTCTACTTCCAACTGTAACTTTTCATCGTCCGAAAATCTTTGTCCGTGAAGTGTTTTCTTCAAATGGCGAAATAGAAAGTAATCGCTTGGAACCAAATGTGGACTGTAGAAAGTATAATTCTTGGAAGTAAAATCCTTCAGGGAATCACCAACAATGGCGGCCTCGTGCACACGAGCGTTGTCATGCAAAATCAAAAGTTTTTGCCCTGCTTTTTCAGGTCGATTTTGTTCGATAGACTCCTGCAGTTTTCTTAAAAGATTACTATAATAAGTCCCTTTTAGCTTAGTTTTGTGGAGAAGATAATTTATCAGCAAAATTCCTTTGGAATCCAACAAATCGTAGCAATCACTTTACCAGCCGATGGTTGAACTTTAAATTTGTTTGGTGTTGGAGAATGGTTGTTGTATACTTCTTGTTTACTCTTAGGGTCAAAGTGATGGATCCGCTTATCGTCCCCTGTCACAGTTTTCTCGATAAAGTTCTCTTCTTGTCCTTCAAAGGCAGCCAGAAATTGCCACGAACTTTCAACTTTCCGTTATTTATCGAAGGAAGTGAGCATTCGGGCACCTATCTTTTAAAATCTCAGCTATTTGATGAATCCTAATTTTTCGATTTTCAAAAATAAATTTCTCTATTTTTTGAATGTTTTCTGGTGTTGCGACAGAGTTCGGGCATCCGCTGCAAGGATCGTTTTCTAATAACTCCCTGCCTCATTTAAATTGTTTAGAGAGAAGATTTTTTTTTAGTACTTCATAGACATACTTTTAGCTCTTAGGGCCGTTTTCATAATAGAACCTTAAATTTAAAGTGACTTTAACCTATAAAAATACATTAGGGCCGTTTTCATAATAGAACTTTAAATTTAAAGCGACTTTAACCTATAAAATCATATTAGTTTTCCTATGCTTAAAGTGACTTTAAATTAAAGTCTCTTTTAGCACTATTATGAAAACGGCCCTTAGTTTTCCTATGCTTAAAGTGACTTTATATTAAAGTCTCCTTTAGCACTATTATGAAAGCGGCCCTTAGTATGAAATTGAAATTATCTAGTATGGATTGTATTTGATTTATATTACTGTTCATTTTAATTTAAACATAATTGCGTGGTATTTTTTCTTAAAACTCATTTTTAAACAATTCGCTAACCTAAGAAGCGCAAAGAAGAATTTGAGTACCTTTAGGTGTACACTATCTTTCGAGTAATAATGAATTAGTTTCTTGTCCCTTGAAAATTTGTGTTACAAATTTTAAAACCGTTCACTTTAACAAACAGAGAGTTTGCGCTGATCACTGTTTCTTTATTTTATAAATATACGTTACAAACATAAAGGACATAAATTGTGAAATTGTTTGCGCCCTTACATTAGGTTCGCGAATCAAATGTCAATATAAAATACGGTTAAGTTTTTGGTACTGATTTACTTGAATATTTATTATTAATTATGGACAAAATAGAATGTATTGTAGCTTTAAGTGCTGAAAAAAAATGCACATGAGACTAATGATTAAGAATGTCACTGTACGCAAGCGACACAAAAATAACCATCAACATTATAATGCTGTCGATTCTGATGGTTTCGTTGTTTTTAGTGTAAGAAAACAACCCTTCGAAAATAATTCCTTATAACTATGAGCATAGCATTTATAAGGCAAGAGTGGAGTGGCGCGAACTCTGTAATGTCAATATTTTTATCTTCCTTTGCCAAAGTAATAAAGCTATTGAATTGACAGTAAATGGCTTGAGTAGATCGGTTCCAGTGAACCTAACTACATAATACTAACATTATCATTTTATGTCCATCTCGAAATTGGTTACTGTAGCTACTACACTAATTCAATTCAAGGCAATAGGAAAATTAATTTTATGAACTAACCAAAGATATTCTTTTTTGCTTCCGCAACCACCATTTGTCAGAAAACTTTATGATCAAATTGTATCATTTAATTTTGTACGTTTCATTTAGATTAACGCACCCTAAAATCGTTCGTGCCTGTGGATTGGCATTGAAATACTTTGAAAAGAATTCGACATACACAAATCACTGTATCATCAAACTCTTGCATCGTATTGCATTCGACTGCAAAATGCATACCATGGTTTTTCAAGCATCAATCTTCAGAACTTTCCAGAACATTTATGAAGTTAAGGGCTTGCCTCAGTACAAGGTACATTAAAATAAATCGATAAAATTTATCTCGCTTTCTTATTTATGTATCGAACAAAATTGAACGAAACTTATGCTTGCAGGAATTGGTGAAGTTTTGTGATTACATAATACGACAGTTTTTTAAATTAGCCAATACAAATCCAAAAGTTTACATAGAAAGTTTATTTTGGAAGTCTGCTAAGGACGCTTATGATGTAGAAAATGGATACGGGGCGTATCAAGAAAAGTACATAATTCTATACTTATCAGATAACACTACGTTACTAAGTTTTGTTTTACAGATCAGAAGCTTCTATTAAGGCATGGACCGAATTGGAAGAGGATGAATTGCGAAGATTGTTTATGGAACATCAAAATAAACAAATTCACGAAGGTAGGAAATAACTAATCCAAAATGTTTTTTTTTTAATTTATGTTTTCAAAATTACCTAACTTACTACTAACAAAATTTAATACTGTACTTGTCTTTTATAAAATGGTATTTTCTGTTACAGATGTGGTAGACTGGATTATTAACAATTTGATCAACAACACCAGAACACGTAGAGGCGTTCTGAAAAAGCTAAAGGAAATGTATCTTTTGACCGATTACAAAAGACCTCGCAAGTCAGGCATTAACAGCAGTAATCCCAAGCAGTGGGGCGAGGACGAAGAGATGCAATTGAGAGAATTGTACGAGCAATTCAAAGACGCGTCTGGTGAGATTAAAACGTGAGCGAACGTACGATTCCTTTCTGTATGAACACAAATTTTAGATCCCCTCGACTGCATAATGGCTAGATTAAACGTGCATCGTCCCAAAAACAGGATCATCGAAAAATTGTTGGTAATGGGACTCGCACAGGATAGAAAAGAACTCAGAAAAAAGCGAATGAAAAAAGCACCTCGAAATTTCGGTAAGTAAACTCTGTATTATTAATTGACAAATGAAAACTTAAACGAACAAAATTTTATATTATACTGTGCTGTACCAGGTGTCCACCTTAATTACGCACCATAAGAATTTCAATGCAAATTTTTAAATTGTAAATTCCTGCTTTCTTATCGAATGTATTATACCCCGACCACCCAACGCACGGAGCAATAAAACTCCGTGATGTACACGTGATTGTCGTTTCTGTGAACCCGATTTACACTAGACTAACGGTGGGCAACCTCCGCCCAGCGGCCCAACTCTGGCCAGCGAAATAATTACTGCATACACGGTTTTCTTTCTGTTTGGTGTAAATACGTCTTTCCGTGTCCTTGCCACGAAGGTAACGGCTGATCCCTCCGTCGGTTCAGTGGCCCGAATATAACTGAGACTACTTTTAGTATGTTTTTCAAATACATACGCTTTCAGAATTAAAAAAAGAAAAAATTATACACGGTGACTCAAAATTATCTCCCGATATCTTCAGGGTGAATAAAACATCAGATTTTTTTTTCCAAAAGTGAATAATAATTGAGTTATAAACCGTGAAAGAAGGGTGGAAAATATTGTTTTTTGACAATTCTAGATCCTTTAAGCTATCATACTAATATTTTAAATTCAGGTATAAGAAGGCACCTAACTGCACATTTACAACGTATTTGAGTTCCCTCCTTTTTAAACGATAGTTTGAGGTGACGTTTCAGTATTTTATACCTAACTTTTTATGTTCACATATTTCATCAAAAATTTGTTATATATATATATATAGTCCATATCCCAATTACCTTTCGGTGTAGGGTTTGTTTATACATTCATGTATCACCTCGCACGAATTTTGCCCATCCTTTTCGTTCTTCTGCTAATGTTCTTGCTTCTTTAATTGTGCTCCCTTTCTCTTTCAGTATTTTTCCTATTGTGTCGTTCCAGTTTGCTTTAGGTCGCCCTCTACTTCTTTTATTCTGATTTCTTGCTTCCCAAACTCTTTTGACATTTCTATTTCCATCCATTCTTATCAGATGTCCCCACCAGCTAAGTTGCTTCATTTCGATGTATTTTAGAATCGGTTCAACCCCTAGTTCTTTCCTTATATTTTCATTTCGTATTCGGTCTCTCATGGAAATCCCTGCAGTTTTGCGAAGATATTTCATCTCTAGTGCTTGGACTTTACTTTTAGTCTTCCTCGTTAGGGTCCATGTTTCGCATCCGAATGTGAGGATTGGCCTGAATATGGTTTTAAACACAGTTATTTTTGTTTTTCTTGATACTTCTTTCTTGTTTATAAAGTTATTTTTCATTGCATGGTAAACTTTTAATGTTTTTTCTAATCTCTCGTCCGTATCCTTGTCTTGTGCACCATTTTCTTCTATTGTCACTCCCAGATATTGAAATTGTTTGACTTGTTCGATTTCCTGCCCTCCTAAATGTATTTTGGCTGGTTGATGCTGCCTTGATATTACCATGATTTTCGTCTTTTTCACATTTATTTTCATACCATATTTTTCCAACGTTTCGTTCCATATGTTCAGGTTATTTTGTATTGCTGCTTCGCTTCCTGCCATTAGGACTATCAAAAATTTGTGAAGACAATATTCTTAGGTCATTTGGCACTCAAAGGCTCTCTTGTTGCATTTCGATAAACCGAGCCGTTTTCGAGTAATTGAGGTTTAAAAGCTAGCATGCATTTTGTTACAATAAAATACCGAAAGTGACCCCCTCCAACTACCCCTTAAAAGGGGTATATATCTGAGTTTCAAATACTAGTTTTATAACTTAAAGGATTCAAAAGATGTTGCCAAAAAACAATACGTTTCACCCCTCTTTCGGAGGATTATAACTCCCTTATTATTCACGGTCCGTAAACTATAACGGTTACCTCATGTCGGCAGTTTATGACGTCAGCTATAGACCAGTCAAAGCCTGCTTGTTGAAGTTAAATGCAGTTTTGATCAGTTGTCAAAAGCAAAATGACACTAAAAATCATACCTGTTGAAGGTGAAGCATTTGAATGGTCAGTTGCACCAAACTCTTAAGCTGAGCTTAAATTTGAGATTACCCAACATTGTGTAAGTCATATTTTAAGTCTAAAGTGACGCATACAGTTAAGTTGAGCATAAATGTTTGATGCAATTAGTCATAATTGACAATATTTTATCGTTATCTTTACTGTTTACGTTGTCTCAGTCCCGGACAATTGTAGACTAGTCTTTACTCTCATTAATAAAAAATAAATAGTAATATGGTTTAAAAATTCGTTTTAATACAAATCTTCTGACAGTTAGAAAAAATTCCTGGAATCGGGTGTGCAACTTGTACTAATAGTAAACACAAAAAAATTTTCATCATACATCGTTAATATTGATGTGACAATAATGCAAAAATCAATCTAACATCGATTATTCGTATAAAAAAGGGCCGTGAATAGATTTAAATTGCCCATCTGATCGTGAGTGACATTTTACCGTATTTATTATCACTGACTGAAATTAAAAAAATTTATACGGTTGATAACAGAATAAGAAATCCTACCAAAAAAAGTAAATAAAAAATATAGGTTGTCATAAATAAAATTTGATGACGTCATATCTTTAAAAAAAATTATGGAAATATCTGAAAATAACTTCTTCATATGCGCTGTAATTTGATTCGTTACACCCCTTTCAGATTTTTACTCTATCACAAACATTAACGGAGTTATGAAGTTTATCCGCTATTTAATTTCCGCACTGTATATTGTTAATTCAAATTATATTTGTACGTTAGTGAGACGAATGCATATCTCGATTTATCTAATAATTCCAGTAAACGAATGTGAATGTAGAGGAGGGTCGTATAATGAGTGTATAACGGCCAGTCTCGAGCCTACCGGTCTTCCAATTATCCTAAAATAATTGGAGAACGCTGGTGGTTTCCAACTGGACTGGGGTGGCCCCACTACTACATGCACACCTTCCTCTAATTGATTGTGTTAGAATGCCGGTGCTTGCGAGGGGGTGACTTTTACGACCTCTGTGTTATTCATCACCACCGCATGTGCATTGACTAATGATTCTTCCCTGGGGCTAACCCTGCGACACGGTTTACCCTACGACAAAAAGAAAATATTAAATGTTACGCTTTTGCACATTTTCCTTGGAAAATTGAACATAGATTTTAAATTTTCGTTATTTATTAGTTATGACCGTATGCACCAAACACTTAAACTGAGCTTAAATTTTAGTGACGTTTATAATACCTATGACATTTAAAGTTTCACAACATTGTATAAAGCCCGGTATTTCAGTTTATTCCCACACAAACAATTGTAGTTATAATTGTTACTATAGAAATACATAAATTGACAATTAAAGTTAAACTGTGACTGATATACTGAACCCGGTTTTTCGATCACAGTTTAACTTTAATCTTCAGTTTAAACTTTATTTTGTAGAACAAATTTATTGCCCCTTACGTTTTATTATTCTTCAATTTCATGCTTTTATTGAAAATTATTTGTGAAGTCAATATTTGAGGCTAACAAATTTGAAATCATGCATGGACAACAGATCCTCTCGATTCAAAACATAACTTGTTTATTTCTTAACTTTCCGCATAATAGTTACCTGCGGTAAATTTTCTTAATTTCATTTTTAATTTTAAACTGATTATTATAAAAAGAAACTGTTTTTTTACTAATACCTTTTATTTGAAATATCAGAATAAAAATTTACAGCGCTATTTATAATGTATTTAATTAAAATACTTTTATGACATATATTTTAAAAATGTCTAGAAAAAGATGATGTGTCTAACAATTCGAGCACAATAAAACCGTCGAAATGGTCCTTATTACAGCAGTAAATTACACCGAGAATAGAAAAATATGTAATCCATTCATAAAAAGGCCATTTATCTCTACTTGTATGGTATGAACGTTTACACGCTAGGCTCGAAAGCATACATCTTTTTAGGTTCACAAACAAACGCACAATGCACGAGCAAAAGTGAAATTGCGTTTGCAGATGGGGACAAAAGATAAATGATTTTAGTGAAAGCAATCTTGGCTTGTCATTGAATTAATCAGGGTGGTTGGTGCTGTTTCTGACAATGCACTGCACAGCTCCATTGCGAGTTCCTTCCGACTATTACATTCCCCGTCGCTCGTGGATACGCGAGTTCCCCAGAAAAATAGGAAACACCCCCGTTCGTTTTTAAGTGGAGATAAATTACTCAACGCGATCACGAATACTTTATCTGCCATCTTACAGAAACTTTTGCTGTTTTAGTTCGAAATTTATTATGTTAAAATTGTACACCGTATCAAGCTGTGTTATTGAATTTCCATTTAGCCAGTCGTTGAGCATTACCGTTTCTAATAAATATGTCTCGCAGAAAAGATTCAATTTCAATCCTACCATTTATAACAGCTTGTCGGTTTTTACAAGATGAACGTGCTTCACTCGTTAATTTATGTCTCTTCGACAAAGGGTACCAGAAATTTTTCTTTCGTTCACCCTCATAAATTTTCTCCAAATAATTATGTCTTATAATTAATTTTATCTTTATCCTTATCTTACTGAACAGAGAACAAAGTCCCTATAGTATCTCAACTTTATCAGACTCATTATACTGGGTGAAGTTAATAGCTGTGCAAATATTTTATACACCTACGGTACAGATTAAAGGCATGCAAAATACTCGAACTTGGCGTGAGAAATGTTTATAGTTATTGAAAAAAGTAGGACAGTTGTTTTGTTCGAGTGCCACTGTTTTCGAATTAATTTCTTAACTTATTTTAGCATTTTCCTTTTTTTAATTCAAAAATAAAAAATCAATAGGCGTTTACGAACATTCACCCGGTTAATAACCGGGTTAGATGTGTGAGAGAGAACATTAAGAGATTTAGTGCATGTAGGAGTGAGAAATATAGAGTACGATGTATCCACCGGGTTAATTTTCGTAGTAAATGCCTAATGTAGCTGAAATGTCATTAAGAAAAAATTCCGTTAATGTCTGTCTATTGCAAATTTATAAAGAAAATTGTCGGTTATTATTAAGCAGTCATTAAAAATATCAATTATGTAGGTTATAACAAGTTCCACCCATTTTTCAATGGTATGAAGAAGTAATTTTTACAAGTGGTAATAAATTAATGTTCCAATAATTGGATGATCAGTAATCACAGTGACAAATTATTAATAACGTCAGCGTATATGGATTACATTCGTTCTATAATTTGTATCTATTTTCTTCAACTTTCCACAGTAAAATAAAATTGAGGAAAACGTGTTAGGATATTCTAGCAAGGTTCATCTTGTAGTAAATCATTTAATTTACGACTAAATACAAAAATTTACTTAAAATTTGTCCCATAATATACATTAACATGAGGTCTAATTTTTAGCATGTAAATCCCTATGGCCACACTTAAAAGAAATTCACTGTATAATTACATTTAGAATCAATCATGAAATAAAGACAGAATATCTATTCGCCGAATATCCTTTAACATTCTTCCATATCTACGTCACATTATTCTAAGAATAGTTTTTAAGAGGTCTTTCTCAATCGAAGGGTGTTTAACAAAATGTAAGTAAGCTGCATCTATTTATCAGCTCTAAGGAATTTTTTAGAGCGAATGTACCTACCTACTCAAAGCTAATGTGCCCCGAATACGAAATTTGTAGTTTAGACAGCTCTCCGTTAGAGGCGCTGTATTACAACGACGATATTTCCCGAAAATTTTGAAGCTGTTTTTCTCAGCTGTTATTAAATTCACAGAACTGATTTTTTTAAATATGTTGTAGAACATCATATCTAGGTCTCACATTATCGTTTTTCTCAAAATTTCCTATAGATAATTATCTCATGAATGCGTACTGAAAATTTGAGCTTATGCTTATAACTTACAATGGTTACTCAGAAAAATTTGTTTAAAAATTTGCACTTTGTAAAAGGCCTCATAATAAATTAAAAACAGTCAGTTTAAATTTAAAAAAATTTAATACGAGTTACAATTACTACTAAACTATTAAACAAACACTTAATGCTACATATCGAGACATTCAAAAAAACCCTCATCAAAGCAGGCTGAGGAAAAAAGACGTATATCAGGACGTATATCTTTCCTTAATTGTACTATCGCTGACACTATAAACAGAACGATTGAAAATTTGCTTGGCACTAATGCCTCTTACGACCTAGCAAAATTGAGCCTTATAGCACATTTTATTGCATTACCTGCCGGTGCAGGGGTAAACATCTGGAGTATTCTCTTCTGGTTTGCACATTTGAAATTAAAATAAGCAAATCAGTTGTTTTCCTATATTAGAATCCTGTTAGAATTAATTTTCTGATGTTAATATTATAATTATTCGTTTTAAATAATAAAGTCATTTTCAATTAATTTATTAATATTTCATAAATATATAAGAATTCGTTTATATTCAGTCAGTAATGAAATGGACAAATTATATTAGCCAGCATAATACTATAAGCTTAAACATTTCGGAGCTAATTTTAAGAATTTAAATAATTAAAACCAATGTTATAATGATTAGTAAGCCAGTGACTATACTATTTTCCAGTTAAATATATACTTAGAAATAATATTTATAGTTAGTTTCTGAAACGGCACTCCATTTTGATTTATTTAATGCATATTAAGCATTTTGCAAAAATTAGGATAGCCTGTAAGTATTATGTGGAGAAGAAAACAAATTTTTATCCAGTAAAACTATATTTGTTTAAAGAATTTACAGACGTTTTGTCAAAATGAATAAAGCTAAATTAAAATATTAAGCTACTAAATTTTGAAAGTCTTTGCGAAGATACTGTAGGTAATATTAATTAATCTCAGTTATACAAATATTTAAAAAACAGCAACAATCAGAACAGACAAAAAACTAGTAAACAATTGTTAAATACAAATGATTATTATTGTAAAATTTATTAAACATCAATAACAATAATCAGTAAAACATGGAAAAGAAATAACTATCCACTTATCCAACATTTAGTTGAGATTTTGAAATTTTGTTCATACTGACAAATTTTTTACTCCATTAAAAATGGAGTTGCTGGTTCTTGGCGATGCCCTTCCAGTGGAAAATCAAACTTCTTATCGTTATAATAATAATAATAATAATGTTTATTTGATCTGCTGAATAAAAACAAGTAATTCCAGAGACATGTTCAGTAGTTTCATACGTTAAGCTGTGGAATATAATTTTTAATTTCTAATTTCAATATTGTTCTTTTGTTTAGAAAGAAAAACATTTCAAAATAACTTTCTTTATATAACATATAATACAATTCGTTTTTACATAAATACTTGAAAATATTAATATTTAGTATAGTATCCTCCATTTGTAATGACTTCCTCTAATCGCCTCGACATAGAACCGACTAAATGTAGGCATAAATTTCCTAACCCCAATTGATTCCAAATGCCATTTATATGTTCTTGTAAAATTCCCTATTCCTTAAATTTGCATTTCCGTCATCCCATTGTCGAATAACATTTGCCCACAAATTTTCAATGGGGTTTAAATCCGGAGATTTAGCAGGCCAGGGAATCACATCAATTTCTGGATGTTCTTCAAACCATTCTTGAACAACTCTGCCAGTATGAATGGCCGAATTATCCTGGACAAATGCAATACCTCTATCATTAGCATACGCCAAAGGTAATAAATGCTGTTCAAGAATGTTTGTATATTGCCGGGATGTTAATCTTCCATTAATTGGGACTAATTCGCCAGGACCATGCGTTGACATCCAGCCCCAATAAGCGACTGACACTCTACCACTTCTCTTTGTCTTATTGACATATGGTGTAGCATATCGTGTATTTACTGGACGATAAACTAGTTTTTGAATATTTTCATCCGACCTAAACACTTTCTCGTCAGAAAACACTACATTTTCCCAGTTTCTGTACAGATTTTGAATTGCAAAATTGACTCTTTCTTCGGCATGGCGCGGTGTGAAATCTATAACTTTAGCTGATTTGCGGTTTCGTAACCCTCCATTGGCAAGTCTTCTTATAACGGTCCTCGTCGAACAAGCAATTCCCGTTGTGTCTAGAACTTGCCGACTGGAAAGAAAAGGACTATTTCTTATTGTATTTAAGATTTGTTCATCCTCATTGGCTGTAGTTTTCTTATTTAGACCAAGTGGTCTTCGTTTCCTCTCTACGAGACCTTCGTTTCTGTAACGTAGTATCCATCGGTGAATGGTAGATTTCTGAAATAATTAATTACAATATTTGAAATATATGAATAAATAATGAAACTCTATTGTGTAAATTATGATTTCCTTACACTTGAAAAAAAAAGAATTATTAAAGAATTAGAGCCAGTTTTATAATCGAATTTAAAGGAGACTTTAAATTTAAAATCTCTTTCAAGCGTAAAAACAGCTGCAAAAATTCATTTGTTCACACATCTGAATGTGACTTTCATTTTAAAATTCTCCTTTAAATTCCATTATAAAACTGGCCCTTAGAAAGTGTTTCTAAATTTCCAAAAGCTAATAATTTTGAAAATTCAAAGTTTCTTTTCAATTTCTGCATTTTTTCCAGTAGTAAAAAATAGCAAGTAGTAAAATTCATATATTTATTAACAGAATTCAGTGACATCTTAATTTTGCACACAACATAAAATATTAGTATTTTATTTGAGAATTCTTAAAAACTAAATCACCGAAATTAAAGCAACCTAACGTGGTTTATGAAATCAAATGTTTAAATTTTAATACAGGTCACATAGAAAAAATTTAAACCAATATAAATATTGTGTTCAAAAAAGTAATGAAAATCATTAACATTCGTTAGAAAATAATTATAATTTTGATTTTGAAAATACATACTAATTATATTATATATGTATACAGGGTGCAGCACCCGGTATATTCAGATATGACTGAATTTTGTTAATAAATATACTGATTTTGCTAATCAATATTTAATAAAACTTATTTAAAAAAGTATTAAAATAAATTAATTATTTAACATAATTTTTAGATATAAAGAGTTCATTTTACCTTTTTAGGTTCCCTTGATAACTTTATTTCTTTATTTTGACTCCCGACGAAGCTATCAACTGATAGTGAATTTTAAGTGTCCGTTAAAAGAATTTATTACACAATAATGATAATAATAATAGAATACGTTGAAATAAATAAATTGACTTACCGATTTATGAATCAACTCGCTTATTTCACTATACGATTTGCCACTTTGCCACATTCCTATAATTTTTCCTTTTTCTGCGATGGTGCACTGTGGACCTAACTGATGCCGCTCCATTTTCAAAACACAATCGAACGCAATTAGTATAGAAATGAAGAAACAAAAAATTCTTCTACCAATTTATATTGTTTCATTTAAAAGTAGGGATAAATCCTATTCACTTACCCTCATAATTCATTATAGTGGCAATATTTTTAATTCGGTTTCACTTATTTCTTTAAACGATTTCCAAAAATATAAACAGATTTAGTATTATTTACAGTATAAGCAGACCCAATCTTTCTCAGAAAAAAAAATAAAGTAAGCACTATATAAGGAATTCTCACATATACAGGCTGTTACAAATTCGAGGCTCACCATTGGGATCTCGGAAACGGTAAGAGATACGAAGTCGGTTAAATTGGGGCAAAGTTGCGTATTTTAGTGCTGAACAATAATCCGTTTTGAAATATCTTCTACGATTTTTAGTTCTTGAAATATTTCCAAAAAACCGAAAAACGTAATTTTCTTTTTTATTTTTTTCTGAAGTTATTATTACAGGGATCACAACAAAATGAATACATCCTACAGGCACTTTTTTGAGCTCTTTACGATGATATCATTAGATTTTACTTACAACGTTTCGTTTCGCTCTGACCATCATCAACTTCATTTTTTCTTATGGCCGCCATATTGGATTTTAATACCATTAAATAGATCTATTTTTTCTGATGTTTCTACATGTGTCATACATCCCTATTTAATAAAGTGAACTAACTATAAATGCAAGAAACTGTTGAAAATAACAGTGCAATGATATCGAGGGCGTCATATCAGAAGGGCGTAAGCGCCATTATAATCCTATGCTGATACGTCCTTCTGATATGACGCCCTCGATATGATTTGCTGGGAAGGCAAAAACAAAAAAGCTTTGATATGCCTTCGAAGTTTTATTTCGTAGGTACATTACGAAAGCTGAATTTAGTAAAATTTTCAGTTATAAAAATTACCGTTATAAATCAAGAAAGACGAAAATTTAAAAATTTATTATGTTAACAACAATAACTTAACATCAAACCAAATTTAATTCAAACAATATCCAGAAAAACGCTAAACACATAGAACATTGTTTAATAAATTAGATAGAAGCATTGCACTTTGTGGATCTTTTCATAAAACTCAAAAGAAGTATGGAAGTTGCCTTAATGATGAGAGGAGTGAAGAAATATTAGAATAATAATAATTTAAAACAAAACAAAACGTTCAGAGAAGATATTCGAAATATCCTCCGTTCTTTTCTATACATAAATTTATTCTTCGTCGAATGTTGTTAATAGCACGTTGAACGTCTCTTCTTCGTAGTGAATTAAAAGAAAGTAAAATTTTATTTCGTAGGTCGGCAATGTCGTTAATTGGTTCTGCATAAATTTTATTTTTTAAAACTCCCCACAAAAAGAAATCTACTGGAGAGAGGTCCGGTGACCTTGCAGGCCAACGAACTACTCCCCTATTCCCAATCCACTGATTTGGAAATTGTTCGTTCAAATAATCACAAACAGCCCTTGCATTGTGCGGTGGTGCACCATCATGTTGAAACCATAATTCTGGAAGTCTCCTTAAATTAATATCATCCAAATATTCTTCAAATGTAGTTCTAAGAAAATTTAGATAACGTTCGGAATTTAGATTTTCCTCATAAATAAATGGTCCAATAATTTGATCTCCCAAAATTCCTGCCCAAACATTTAACCCAAATCTGACTTGATTTCGAACTGGCCTGTTGATTCTTGGATTTTCAAGCGACCAGACGTGTTCGTTATTTCGATTGAATAAACCATGATTTGTAAATTTACTTTCATCCGACCAAATAATGTTGTTTAAAAAATTTTCATCCCTATTGAAGTGATTGCTAAGCCATTGACACCATTCTAATCGTCTTTCAGTATCCCCAGGAAGTAAAACGTGCGATACGTGTACTTTGTAGCATTTGTAATTGTGTTTTTTCAAGGCTCTCCAAACTTTAACATGATGTGTAGCATTTACAGTATCCGCAACTTGCCGGGTAGAATTGGATGGATTATTGTTAATCTAAAAGAACAAATTATAAAAGAAAATTGAAACAGATAAGGCAGTAGTTGATTAGATTTGTAATTAAATTATGTATTTTTATTATTAACTTTATTTCCTGTAATATCTAGTTTCATACATTTTATAAATAACTATTAATTACCTCTTCTAATATTTCTTCGTTCTCCTCATCATTAAGGCGATCTCCATACTTCCTTCGAGTTTTATGAAAAGATCCATGAAGTGCAATGTTTTTATCTAATTTACTAAAAGTTGTTCTATGTGGTTGGTGTCTTTCTGGGTATTGTTGGAAATAAATTTCGCTCGCTATTACTGAATTGCTATTGTTACCATAATAAATTCTTAACATGTCACGCTTTTCTTCGTTGGAAAAATTCATTGTGATAAGTTTAAACTAATTACAATCGAGTAGTAAACAACACAAGATAGTACGAAGATGTGTCAAAATGTATTTTCTTTTTTGTCTTCACGGCAAGCCATATTTTTCTTTGCACTGTTATTTTCAACAGTTTCTTGCATTTATAGTTAGTTCACTTTATTAAATAAGGATGTGTGATACATGTAGAAACATCAGAAAAAATAGATCTATTTAATGGTATTAAAATCCAATATGGCGGCCATAAGAAAAAATGAAGTTGATGATGGTCAGAGCGAAACGAAACGTTGTAAGTAAAATCTAATGATATCATCGTAAAGAGCTCAAGAAAGTGCCTGTAGGATGTATTCATTTTGTTGTGATCCCTGTAATAATAACTTCAGAAAAAAATAAGAAAGAAAATTACGTTTTTCGGTTTTTTGGAAATATTTCAAGAACTAAAAATCGTAGAAGATATTTCAAAACGGATTATTGTTCAGCACTAAAATACGCAACTTTGCCCCAATTTAACCGACTTCGTATCTCTTACCGTTTCCGAGATCCCAATGGTGAGCCTCGAATTTGTAACAGCCTGTATGTATGCTAATTTTAGTGTAACAAAAGAATTTGATCGTAGTTTACTTATCCGAGAAAAAATAATAGTACAAAGTAATGACATCAAATTTATTATAAAAAATAAATCCTAGAAATATTTATTTACAAAAAAGGAATTGTTGAAACCGAAATTATTTGTGTTTGACTGAATATGCAGAAATAAAAGATACGAACATGAGACCCCAAATTTATATTTACTAATTCAATATTCAATTTTAATACCCGTTTCCTAAAGCGTATTTTTCCTGTCCAAGATTTATACCTGGCATCCTAGATTAACACATTTTATGACCTGAGCGTAAGGCTCACATCATGCCGGTGCAATAAGGTCGAGTTTCGCACAGTTTTATTGCTTCTCGTTCTGTTTATAGTGTCAGCGATAGTACAAAGCAACTAAAATGTCAGGTATATTTTTCACCCTAAACTTCTCTAAACTCCTCGCATGCATACCTCATTAAATATACAAAATTTCCATTGATTTTACTACCATTTCAAAAATAAATTTCTACTGAAAGGCATTTTTTCTTCAGTAAACGTAAATTCCACGTTATCACGAAGTTTGACGTCTGTCATACAGTTTAGCTTCGATGTAACTCCAACGTCTATCTTTCTCGTTGATGAACTGCTTTGATGACGGTTTTTTTGAATGGCTTATTATAACTAATTTATATTCTTAAATATAATTTATGTCGAATTTATTTACAAGTCGTTAGCGTCGTTCGCGGAAAATTATCATTGTCCCCTCCATCCCCCGGCAGGGGGGTAACCCTGCTTACTAAAGCGTGGATCCAACGACTGCGGCCGTTGGTGACCATTGTGGACGTATGATAGAGTTCCTATGGGTGTGACGAGCCCACCGTCCTCAGTTGGCGCACCAGTGCCTGGGTTGCACGTAACCTAATCTGTAGGACTCGGCCGACTTGTTCGGTCGTGGCCGAACTTCCCACCAGTGAAGCAAACTGGTACCGTGGGGACCGGTTAGCCCGGAGGATACCCTCTCCTCCTCTGGAGTGGAGCGAACAGAGGGGACCTCCACCGGTCGACTGGGTTGGACTCACGGGGGTAGTGGTTGATGGCCCGCATGCTGGGTTAGGGATGATGTCCACCCCATCCCGACGTGTGAACTGCGGATCTCAGTTCCGGCACTAGCCTGGATAGCTAGTAGAGATTAGATAGGTCTCCCTTCACCAGAAGAGGCGAGGGGCGTGCAACCCCGAACCAGTCTGGTAGCAGGACGACACCTTATAGTGTCAGCCACCGAGAGGTGGGCTTCCCTGCGCGTTGATTGAGCGTATCTCAATCCGATGGCTCTGGTCGGGGCCCGAAACGGTTAAGGGCTAACTTGCTCAGGTACCGCTCGTAGCGTTAACAGGGTAGATAAGGGGCTCTCTGTCTGTCTGTCTGTCTGTCCCCTCCATCCGACAGTGCGAGCTTTATGTCTCGTGCAGTTATTCGCAAAGGCTTCTTAGACGTGCTGGAGCGTCTTCGAAGAACCCATGATGTGGACTCGCGTCGTCTGGGCGGTGACGTCACCTCGCCTCGCCATTCCGTCACAGTATTATACTTAGTATATCCGACGATTGTAAAATCGAGCCTTAGTTGTACCTACAATGCAGTGAATTAAATCATAAGAATTGATTATCACCAAAAAAAAATGGACTAATAAAAATACGTATTTGTAATAACTTGCGAGTTTTACAAACAGAGCTACCTATGTACTTAACAGCTGCTGTCAATAATTGTGATATTACTAAAAATGATAACCAAAGAATTTGCAATGGGACAAATGTGAGTAATGGAAGTTATTTTGCAAAGCAGTAAATATTCTGATGAGATTGCAAGTTAAATTCAGGTAATAAACTTTAAATAAATATATAATAATGAGGATAAATTATAAAATCTTTTAATAACTTTTGTTTTTTTAAATGAAATGTTATTTTTGTGTTGTCGTTGGATGAAAAAATTATTTTTCAATTGGCTATACACTTTCCTATACCAGTCATTGACGGTTGACGAGATAGTTTTCGAACAAGCAATAACTTGTAAAGAATAACATTTTTCTCTAAAATTGAAAATAAAAGTTTTTCCTCTTTTTCAGTCCGTCTGGGGACACACTGTATAAACTCTAAGTTTAGCAAAACCAAAACATTCATAAAAGGTATTCAAACCCTTGACCCTACATTTTAACGCATAAGAAACATTGTTTTCATAATTGTTAATATGGGAATAAACTGTTAAAATTAACTTGTGATTGAGAAACACGGCATTAACGGTAAACTATCTTAAATTTCTACATCAACTTGTTTTCTAGTTTTATTTTAATTAGTCAGCGGCTCTCAACGATATGAACAGAAGTTTTTGGACATTAAAAGAAAAAATTAAGTATATAACAACTTTTATGTTAATATTTTTTAGTTAATTTTTTAACTGGACATTGTTCAACTAACTCTTAAAAAAAGTTTGAATTTAAAACGTAATTTATTACTATAATTATTAATAACTGTATCACAAAATCTTTTAAGCAGTGTTTGGCGCTATTTAGTGTCCGTTTAAAAGATTTTGTGATACAATTTCTTCGGACAAGAACAAACTTTAAATATAATTAATAACAATTTTTTTGTTGCTTAGTAAATAATTAATTTAACTTTAACTTTACAGTTATTGAGTTTTTATTAAAAGCACAGTGAAAACTCGCTTATAACGAGCACCGGTTATAACGAGAACCCAGATGTAGCGAGGGAATTGAAAAGCTCATTTTCTCGTATTTATACGTATATTTTTCGTTTATAACGAGTACTTGCATATAACGAGCAGTAACTGTAGTCTCTTGAGCCCTCGTTATATCCGAGTTGTACTGTATATTAAAAAAATAATAATTGATTTCCCTAGCAACTTTTTTTTAGTCTCCTCCGTATGTTATAAAACACCCTGTATATTCCAAAGGGACATATTTAGGATAAAATTTCGAGTGAAGGTTCATTTGTAAAGAGTTTTCATTAGGAATAGGTGATATTATTAATAAAAGTGATTGCAAGCGACGCTCTGCGTATTAATTAAATACACAAACCAGGAAGGGTGGTTGTGTCAATACAGCAGCGGTTCTACAGAATAAGCTCGTGCTCGGAAATCGCATACGTTTCCCTGAGCACAGTGAGAAATTATCGTCGGAATAAACAAGGAATATACTTTGTTTACCTACCACTGATGAAAACGCATTCATTAAGTGATACGAGAGACCTGACCACATTAACAATGCATACACTTGGTTTCTTTTCAAACATTTGCTGGTTTCCGTACGCATACGTAATTGTGATTATTTTTTCATTAGGCTTCGTTGTTTTTGTTACACGATTGTAATTAACTGGCGTTATGAAAGAATAATGTTTATGCAACAAATTTCGATGGGAGCTCGCAATTTAAGCGCTATTTTTCATTGCTTTTAAAGAAAGTTTCTGCCTTTATTTACATATTTTACGTAGGTCACATTGGAAGCGACGCCGACGATAACGACTCTTCTGAAAGTGACTCTCAACGTGATTCGGTAAATATGAGGAATACTTTTCGAAATTCTACACGTGACAAGGGCGGTCAGGTTTCAAGACGCATGATTAAAAAATCACAGCACGCCAAGGACAAAACTTCAGTTCACGTTCAAGTTTCAGCTAAAGATCTTGCCCAACTTTTGATAGAAATTGTGGATTCAGGTAAGAAAACTTCAGTTTACGTGTCCTATACAAACGATAAAAACTTGGATACTTTCAGGAATGTCAGAAGCTTTAGAATGGCTCCGAGATAGTTTCTCAGACGCCCTCGACGATTGCGAAAGTGATTCCGACTCCGAAAGTAGTGGAATTCCTTTAGTACCTATTATGGAATCATCCGTCACGGCGATGGAAAATTTACACTTTCAAAAACTAATTAGGGCTTTAGGTCTTAAGGAACCGTCAGATGAACAAGTAAGAATTTCAATTAAATAAGCAATTATTAATGAGTCCTAAGAATTGGAATCAATTAAAAGTCTTAGAAGTGACTACTTATGTATTTATAAACAACAATAATAAGTATTTTTATGAATTCAGATTCGAATTCAGATTCGTCAATTATATCAAAATAACTTACTTGTTTCGACTTGCTGAGTAAAAATTACAAAATATTATTACACATTAATGAACAATAGTTTAGGTCGCGACCAAATTTTGACCTGAAACTGAGTGAGAGTTCCCAAATAGGGCCGAAACAGCTACCCAAAGGATACTCGAGGTTTCCATTGCAGTCAAAATCGAATAAGTATTTTGTACATTCTGAGACGATTGGTTTTTAAGCATATTTTGCTTATTAATGGTGAATTTAATATATGACAAAATATGTCTTACAAACAGGCGAATCATGTTTCTATGTACTTACTTTTGATTTATACAGTAGTTCAAATTATATTCATTTAATGTTACTTCTTTTGCTGGGAATTTGAGTTTTCGTCGTGTCACCACATCATTACTTGACAATAGGGACATTCAACAAACAAATCGATTGATTACAATTAGATTGAATCTACTTAAATTGATTCATGAAAACACTGAACGGTGGCGTGACCGGTATAACCCTATTTTCTAGAATATTTGGTATTTAACTTTTCAACGACAGCAATATCACAATATTGGCAGTGTAGTTAAGTTATTTCTCAAATAAATCACTGAAATAAACAATACACTGTTATAAACAACTCGCACATATGACACAAACCGCAACGCCATATTTAATCGCAGCTGAATCGTAAAATTTTTATGATGGACAATTTCACGATCGATGTTGAATCGATACAGATTCGTTGAACGCTAAACCGTATGCAATCATAAATCGATTGTCAATTGATTGCGCCCGATGAATGACCCTATTTTGATAAAGCAAAAAGTAATTTTATTTTGACAAATTTATACAGGGTGTCTCAAAACCTGTCTTTAATTAAAACTGTAAGTTCCTCATTATAAAAGAGATTGATTCCCCAAATATGAACGGTATAAAGCAATAAACTGCAATAAATTTTTTATTTACGTTTGCAAGAACTAAGTCAAGGTCTCAGACGCAGCGATCGTCATTGGCATTTTTTTTTATATCCGTGTTTCACCGACAATTACTGGAATAGCGAAATGCGTTTTTCGAAATAAAATGCATTTATGCGAAATAAAATGCATTTATGCGAAATAAAAAAAATGTACAGTACAGCACAAAATGCATATCGAACGTGTTGTCATACCTGTGCATTCATTATAACTTTAGAATTTGACTAAAGTTCATTTCTTGTTCTTGGCACTGATATTTGTAATTATTACAATAAATATTCAAAATATTGTCCTGCGGTAGTAACACATAATACGCCATAACAGAGCACTATGTCTACCAATTTCTCATTGGAATACACATGAGCCATATTTATTACTTATTTACACTTAAATTAAGTTATGTACTATCGCGGCCTTATAATTTCGCACGATTCAATTTCCCGCTGTAAATAAGGCTTTCTTTGACGGCTTGTCAAAAATAATCATTTTAAACGTCAGATTTCAAATATAATTCTAAAGTTGTAGCACCACAATGCCAAATCACGTGCCCTATGAAGGAGAGAAGGGTTTCGCAATCACCAAATTAGAAGATGGTTTGTCGCTACTTTTATCCTCTTATTTCAGTTGTAATACTTTACTATCTTGCTGTTCTTAAAATATAACCAAACAGTCTGACTTTTGGTTAAATGTTTTTGGTGTCAAAATTGGGGAACGAGTCTGTTCTACAAAACTATAATTTAGAGAAATTGTAGCTACTTGATAAAAAATCGTGCGAAATTTTAAGGCCCCGATAGTATATACACAGATATTAAACTAACACAAAGCAAACTACACACTACGTAAATTTGATAAATTCTTTCATTCTAACCTCCTCCCTAATGAAAGCATCTGAGAAAGTTATGACTTATGACAGCATGATAATAAAAACAAACAATAAACGAAAGAACGAACTTTATTTTATGACAGTGTAATTGTAACCAATAAATCGCCAAGACGAATGTAGGTAAACGTTTCTGAAAATTCAGAATTATTTTAAACCAGAATCAAATTTTCATCACGAAAACTAATTAAGTCACTCGTTTCTTGGATTTAATTAATATTTATCAACATTTTTAGTAGACATTTATTTTCTCATCAAAATGAAACAAATAAAACTGCAATGCATTATTGTGCTACGAATTCAGTTTGCTTTTAAATTTTACTTTAAATAAATAAGCATAAATAAAATAGTAATAAGTAATTGCAATAAGGAACGCCGCGTGAAGACGTTTTTATTTAGAATCCTGGCGAAATTTTTTTGCGAAGGACAAACATGACCTACCGCAACAGACACGTCTCGGTATTTATTCGTTTATGGCCACAAAAAACATCAATTCTGTGCAGCTGAGACATTTAAATCCATTTTAAATCGTCAACCAGCGTTACTAAAACAAATTCTTTGAAAACGAAAACTGATTTTTACCGGAGTTATTATTTACTTTTTCCCTATTGTTGTATAACAAATTTTGCTTCTTTTTTTAACTACTATCTGTGGTTTCAATTAAAGACAGAGGTTTAGAGACACGCAGTATACCTATTACGTACAGTTGCGGACAGAAAATTTCGGATGTCACTGTCAATACTGTCATTCCACTTGCGTAAAAGTTAAGAAATTCCTATATGTATACGACAGTATACGTCAGATGAGTGACAGTGACATCCGAATTTTCTGTCCGCAACTGTACCACGGTCCGTTTTAAAAATGTTTAGTGTACAATAATGTTGCTGTTCAGAAATATACTTATATAAACATGTTCGATTGAAAAGGTCATCAAGCCAAATTTAATTTTCTGTATGAAGAAAGTGCGATTGATTTTTTATTTGATAGACACTGTCATTTTGGTAACACTTTTTTCATTCCTAAAGGAACATCTTTTTAGGAGTATTTTAGTATTTTAGGATATGTAGTAGATGTGATTCAAGTTCGTGATTCAAGATCTTAATATACAGGGTGACTGACATTTGTTTCGCCAGAAAAAAGAAACGCCTATAAGAATAAACATTATAGATTAGAGAAAAAAAGTTTGAAAAACTCTACAGAACAGTTGTAAATTAATTAAAAATTTAATTCAAAGTCGAGCAAATTATTCAAAAGTCAAAAAAGTGCTTACAGTGAAACGGGGAGCGATTTACAACCAGTGCGCAAAAACACAAAATAGAGATTTGCGAAACGCGTCTTGTTAAGTAGGCTTTACCGATGGAATTTGTATTCCAGCAAGATGCAATTTTTTCGTGCGCATGTGCATTGGTAAACGTATGTGAACAATAATTGTTAATTAACCGCTATGAGTCCACTCAAATATGAGACACCATAAATATTTACATTCAGAAATTGGTACCTTTCATTGCAACTACTCAGAAATAGCTTAAAATGTAAAGCCGCGAGCAAATGTAATTTTTTGTGCAATATTCATTGCATTGCATTGCTTCCGTGTAAAGCCTGCTTTAAAGTTTTAAAAGATTTGTGTTAATTTGTCGTTGATAATAACGAATTTGTTTCTTACTGAATGCCGCACACAAAAATAAATTTTAATAATTAACAAACCAAACACAATACGAATATGTTTACTGATTAAAATGTTTTAAATTCTGGCTGTGATCCACCATAAAATAGTTGAATCGGTCATTTTGAAAATGGGTTAACTACAAATTTTTCATAAATCAATTTTTTGGTGGAATCTGATTCCCAGGACCAAGCCTCATTCATTCCACATTCCACGTGAAAAGAGTCGTATTCCATCCTCAAAAAGCAACCCTGGGTACCATGGACATAACATTAACATAAAAAAAACATAAAACATAAAAAAAATCTACGACATTACAAAGTTGTACCAATACATTCCAGATATACAGTGTGAGCATATGAAAACCAAACCCACGTGATCAGTTACGTATGCGTTTCTGGTTCCTAGCATTGACAACATTGAGCGAAATATTAAATATGGCTTCTTTATGTTCACCAGCGCGAGCGTGCAGGTGTATTTGTTGTAATAATAATAATAATAATAATAATAATAATATTTTATTAGTCTTGTAAGTCAATGCATGACATAAGACAGGTCAGTTCACAAAAAACGTAAACTATCATAGATAAAAATAAAAGTGTATGGTGAAAACACAGCTCATAAAACATTGTCACATTGAATACTTATCACATAGTAAGACATTAAAAATTTAACACGTTAAAAAGTTAGTCGACTGATCAAATTTAGCTTAAAAAATCTTGGACAGAGTAATAACAGTGCTCGATTAAAAGGCTTTTGAGGCGCATTTTGAAAACATGATGCCTTAGGGAATCTTTAATATTCTGCGGTAATCGGTTGAACATAGTTATACATGAATGGGAGAGTGACTTTTCAAAAAGAGCAGTGTTATGTAAGGCTATTCTAAGCTCCGTTCTTCGACGCGTGTCATAGTCATGGTGGATACCATTTTGATTAAACATGTGGTAGTTCTTGTAAACAAACATACAGCAGCTATAAATATATATACAAGGAAATGTCAAAATTCGTTTATCTTTAAATGTTAGTTTACAAGTTTCTCTACTCTTTAAGTTGAATATCAATCTAAGGATTCTTATTTGTAATACAAATACACGTCTAGAACCTATTGCTCTTCCCCAAAGAATAATATTGAGAATATTGCCTCTGATACCCAATTTGTCGATTTTTTGTAGTAAAAAGTTGACGTCGATGGTGTCGAAAGCCCGTGAAAGATCAAAAAACAAGGCTGGAACATATTTATTCTTGTCCAGTTCATCATAAATGAAGTCAACAAATTCAAATGTTGCAGTTTCTGTAGATCTGTTGCGATGTTGCCATGTTGCGATTTAGCAATGAGATTGTGTTTATTAAAAAAATTCATCAGTCTATTATAAATTAGCTTCTCAAAAATTTTTGAGAGACACTAAGGAGGGCGATGGGTCGAAAGTTTTCAGATTTGGTGCCATCGCCTTTTTTGAACACAGGAATCAATACTCCGAGCTTGAGAGAAGTTGGATAAATACCTGACGTTATTGATCGGTTAATCAGAAACACCAATGGTTTAATAATAGTATCGATTATGTGTTTCAATATTTTAGTAGATAAACCATCATAGCCCGCTGAGTTTTTGTTGGGTAAGTTTTTTATAATATCCATTAGTTCAACTTCCTCTACTGGAGGACAATACATACTAAAAGTTGAACTTTCGGAAGTGGTGCAATTATTAGACACATTATCTTTGAAATGGTTGTGGATGGTATCCTTGGCAACCGTCGAAAAATATTTGCCGAATTCATTAGCACCTCGTTCATTTACATGTACTCTGGTAGGGCCATCCAGTTTGTATAAAAGTTTAAAACTTTCGAAAATATCACGTAGCATTAGTTTATTGATGCATTTGCTTTGAATGTTGAAGTCTCCGCATAAAACCATCATGTCACAGACTTCATGCGTTTTAGAGAGAATATAAGAAAGGCCAGTGAAAAATTGTTCCGTATCACCCAAAGGAGGGCGATATATTGTTAAAATTGCAATTTTTTTATCGTAGAAAGATAATAATACTCCACAGCACTCTATATTAATTTCTATGCTGGCGTCATGGACGAAATCAAGTTATTTACAGTCGTAGTCGGCATTGCCGAAGATAAGCACTCCACCATGGAGACGAGTAGATCGGCAGTAGGAAGCGATAACTTTATAATGGGAAATATTCAATATGTCAAGACTTTCTCTAGGGACCCAGGTCTCAGATAAACAGAGGAAAGATGGTTTGTGCGATGCAAGTAGTATTTCAATTTCACTAAGCTTATTGGCGAGAGATTGCATATTCAGATGGATAATCTATAAATCAGCCATGTTAGAATCGTCGGTTAGTTTGGTGTTACTGTTGTAAAGATTTTGTGAAAAAAAGTATTTTTTCTTGTCAGAAATCGTCGCACGGCAACACCTACTGGCCAAAACTGGGGTTCCAGTACTGATGTAAGAAACTTAGGATCGAAGTCAACTTTAAATGAGGCATAGCTTGGATTTCGTGTTTTTAATTGTTCACAGGATAAGCTAGAGCTTATATCAGGCAGTGAATCTGCCATAAAATGAAGAATATCGTCACGGGTTGTATTGGAGTTTAGGCGAGTTAAATGAATACTGCTTTTTCTGATGGGTTTTGGTGCAGTTGATAAGGTGATCGCTCTGTTTTGGTTGTTGGTACCAATTATAACAGGATTGTTCATATTCTGTGTATTGGGAGCCCTTTTTTGAGTTGGTTTTGCATACGATCAAAAGAAGCGATGGTTTTGGTGGAATCGAAGTTGAGACTTGTGTCGTCATTCACAATATTATTCCTATTTGCGTTCATTTCAACTGAGTGATCTTTGTTTTTCTTAATGTCACTATTTATATTTATTCATTCATGCATGGTTTCTTTTATTTTACTACTATAGCTTGCTTTGTTTATGTCACTCCTATTTGGCTTTACGACTAGAGTCGACATTTTACATTCAATAACATCATGAGTATCTTTGTATTGAGGTGTTTTATTTAGATCAACTTCAGAGCGGTTATGAAAAGAACAATTGACACAGGAACCTCTCATTTTCTCTAGTTTGTGCATGTGGCCTTTTATTTCTAAAATTTCCTCTTTTAGACTCTTTATCATGTCATCCTTCATAGATAATAAAATGTTGTTGCTATTGTTGATGTCAATTAAATTGGTTAATTGGTACTTCATTTCAGTATTTACACTGGATGATTCGTCGAGTTTGCTTTGAAGTGAATTCACTTGTGATGTTAATGAAATCAGTGTACACAAAATTTCTTGAATTGATTTGGAGAAGTCAACCGTTGAGACATCATCTTGACTATGATGCATCACAGCGGGAGGTAGGTACTGTATAAGAGTGATGCTGTTTGGGCATTTGAGCTGATTGAGGAATGTTCTCTTGTATGTCTGGTAAATCAGAGTCGGGAACCATAAGGGAATTTCCACAAGAAGTATCCTTAGATCTCCATTTTGGACGTTTCATATGAAGTCCTTGTAAATTGTTTATTCCGCAACAGATTGTATGATAGGAGTTATTGCATGATGTAAGTACACTGAACCATCAATTTAGGTACCGAAATTTCTTTATAGCATTTACAGCAAATGTCCGCACTCATCATAGTGATTTTATTTCGGTTTAATTATAAGCGGTTTCCCTGGTCAATTTGTTTATTAACTAGACGAAAAATAGTCCGATTAAAAACTCGTTGTCATAAGAACAAGGTAAAACTGTGTGTTTACAAAGCTCTTTCACTATCGTATGAGAGAGTTTTTACTACTCACCACAGGTCTAATTGTGACCCGTGCATTACATGTAACGACACAGTTGTAATTAATAACGTGTAATTGTAATTAATAGCGCGAAACACAATCACGCTCATCGATATCGACCAGTCAACTTGTGTTTAGTAATTCTTCCTTTCCATTTAATACCTTATTTTAATTGTCACTGTCAATTTTAGATCAAGGTATTTCAAACCATAACAGCCGATTGCAAACAGCATAGCCAACCGTGCACGATGTGTTACGTATACGGACAGTCACGTGGCTTTGATTTTCATTTGCTCACACTGTACATTAAGATTTTTACGATGTTGTAATCAATGAATGGCGGCCCTCATTTACAGCGGATGAACCAGCTGAAGAATTTTAGCTATTATAGTTACTACTTTTTTAATTTTTATATTTGATTTGATTTGATTTTTAACGTGAGACTTAATAAATAAATAAGAACTTAAATAAGAAATAATAAAAGAACTTCTGAAATAAAACAATTAATATCAAACCCATGTTCATTTTGAAAACGAACCATCTCCCGAATCTAAAAAAAAAGTTTTGAGTCCCCTGTGTATGCAAAAATCATTGTTTCAGCATTTCTGTATCGTCCCCTGTTAAGGTAAAAAAATTGTTGCAATTTACACTGCACAATATCGACTTGGAACAGTTTTTTTTCATTTCCTGTAAAATTTGAAACATTAGAGTTGAACGGTTTTCAAAATGACCGATTCAGCTATTATGAAAGCACGCTTAAAATGCAAAAGAAAGGTAACGCGTAATATTGGGCCGTAAAATATGCCGATATGTTTATGACGGACACTTTGCTTGTGGGAATAAACTTTATTTACAATACAATTTAAAATAAAATTAAAGGAAAACACTAGGAATTCTTAACATGGAGATTTGTTTTGTGTTGTAGTGCTAGTTGTTATCTTGATTTAATACAATTTGTACGAAATAATTTACTTCAGGAGGTTTGCATGCATTTGTCAATAATTTCGAAGCTCGTATTTCAAGTGTTTAAGGTCAAGTTCACGTCCAACGCCGTAACAATGATAAAATTATAAAACACTTTATGACTCGTTCATCTGCTACTCTTTCTTAACCAGGGACGTATCGTCGCTTTTAGTATAATTTTTTATTATTTTTCGAAAACTAAACAATTGTCTGTCACCCGATAAGTGCCATAATTGACTATGAAAAGTAAATACAAAACAGTAAATAAACCCTGGTTTGAACCTGTTCAAGGTGGTACCCCCAGACCTTACGTTAAATTATAGAAAACATTACAGTCAACTTGATGACCTTTTCACTTGTTTACCTGTTGCATTCTTTTCAATTAGCGAGTTACATCAGTATTTTTATACAGGAGACATATTGGCGAATTCCCAGTTACATCTCTCAAGACACATTAAAACATCACTGCGATTTAATCACTAAAAGTCTAGAAGGGAACATCTCTACTGAAGGTCAAGCACAATCTGATCTTCAAAGCAAACCGGTCGAAGAAGAATCATCTGATGAAGACCAAGTTTTTAATCAAGTTCGTAGTATTTTGAATAAAAACGAAGATACGGGAACTAATTTACCTTCTACATCTAATAATGCTAAAATTTCTGTTAATAACGAAGAAGAAAATACATGTGTAGAACTACAAGTAGAGAGAAAGAAAATTTCGCCTATTGACGAAAGTAAGATTGAACAAGGCACAACCAGCGTTTCAGTTTTACAAACCAAGAAACGACACACTAAAACCTTATCAGAGCATGATGAAGAGAAGTCAAACAAGCGCAATTCGGACATAGAAAAGAGTGAGCCATCGATGGTTCTTGTTTCTCCTAAATTGAAAAAAAATCGGCGAATTATAGAATTCGACAGTGAAGATTCTGATGAACATACAAGAACCGTTAATGAGTATGATGGAGTAAAACGAAGCAGAGATTTATCAGATTCAGATTCCGATAAACCGAAGATGAAACGCAGCAAAGTGCTTGACAGTGATAGTGCAGATGAATAAGAAATAACTTATTTCTGATTTGATTTTATGTTTCTAGATGTTCAAGATTTTTTCTTCAATAAATAAACAATTTTTTTGAACCCACTACTTTCATAATGACATTTTACAATGGCAACAGTTAACTGCGAACGTACTAATAGCCCGCCATACACACAGCGTCTTATGGAAGGTTTTGGTACGTGGCACACTAAGTACTCGTTCCAAATTCCCAGCGCGCCGAGTACGCTATTGCCCACAAACTACCAAAAACAAATTAACATATTCAGATAATAAATTTGGACAGAATTTGCAGATTCTGACTGCGTATTCGGAGCGCTAAGATGTTCTCCCTAAACACACGAGCAAGTCTGCGTGCCTTATATGTCACGAACCAAGAGCGATGGATAAATCCTTATGTGTATGGCGGGCTATTCGCACACAATGTTTCAAAAAAGGCAAAAAGCATTGGCCTTTTTAGGCTTTCTAAAAACAATTTGACTTGATAATAAAATTTACTTTACAAAAAAAAACCTTTCTCGTTTGTGTGATCCAATATTTTTTAGATAATGGGAGGCTAC
The DNA here is from genome assembly GCA_033060865.1 of Dorcus hopei. Lineage (NCBI taxonomy): Eukaryota > Metazoa > Arthropoda > Insecta > Coleoptera > Lucanidae > Dorcus > Dorcus hopei. The sequence goes on along the minus strand of CM065423.1, from coordinate 6,671,252 downwards.
GAAAAATAAAAATAGAGTCTTAGGTGGTCTTAGCTTAATTGATACAATTAACCTGTTGACCATCTGTCAAAACTGATACGTGAAGATACATCTCCTAAATCTTTTAACTGAATACATAAGGATTTGTTAAAACTCTTTAATATGATAACGACTAATTTCAAATGCCGCGGGAGTGTTCGAGAGTGTTTAAACAACATACAGCGTTTTCGATTCGCATGCACCGGTTGCACTCAGTGTATTTGCATCTTCTCTTAACCTCATGTATGTAATAACACGAGATGAAGATACTCTGAGAAGCAAATGTCAGACTAAAAATTTTGAATCAAGCTAAGACTCTGATATCATTTTTCATATCCTCCCCTTATCTAAAAAAGGTAATCCTGCAGTTTAGGTCGCCAAATTTTACGCATGCGCAGAAGCGTTTTTACATAGTTGCTACGTTGTCGCATACCGGTTTATTTTATCCGTTGAATTAATCCTGCGTTTTCAGTTAATATGTTTTTATTTGTATACAGGGTTATCCACATGAAGAGTTCGTTAAAAGTTTTCAAGGTTGCAGTTCACGTAGATATTTGAAATTTAAAGAGCAAGGGTTTGCCGTAGAGATTTCTTTAAATAAAATAAAGTTGTCTTTGTATTACTTCCGGTTGTACCGGAATATCAACTCGCTTATTTTAAATGGAATGCCATATTTTTTATCACGTTTTTAAATTCTACATGTGAAAATATGTTAAATCGCAATACGTTTCCCTATCTCTAAAATGCATCATTTTTGATATTTTGAATTTTCTTAAAAATTTGGATTCTGCAATCTGATATTCAAATAATTATAACACAGCTATGATTGAAGCAATTTTTATTTGTAATAGCTGATATTGTAGTTGATAGCGACTTCCGGTACAACCGGAAGTGATACAAAGACAATTTTATTTAAAGAGATCTCTACGGAAAACCCTTGCTCCTTAAATTTCAAATATCTACGTGAACTGCAACCTTAAAAACTTTTAACGAACAGTTTATGTGGATAACATAGGCACAACTTGCTCTTAATATGAAAATAAAATTTTACTTAAATAACATATTGGTTACAAATGCTGATAGCTTGAAGTCATTTTAATTTTAACGTATGTATCCAATAAAAGAAATAGTGGCAAAAGCAATACATAGAAATCTTTTCAATTAATTAAACTTATTTTACAAAGTACAACTTAATTATTAAATAAATGAAATTTATATAAAAATTTAAAATTATTGAAACCAAAAATTTCACAAAACATTTTGTTTAAAATGTTGACTGTCAGAATTCTGTTTAGAATACAGTTCGACTGAGCTCGTTAAACTTTGATGGTTCGTTCAACTAAATGCATGCTTAATAATCTAGCATTGTTTGACAACCTGAAAACAATCCTCGACAACTTGAGTATCTACAAAAAAAAACTCTTAAGATTCTGTATTTCGTATTACATTACACTAGCACGATTGGAAGCATTAGGTTTGTACGTTTGTTCTGCACTTTTAACTCCTTTATTTTTCTCACTCCTACTGACATTATATATCTCACTTTCTCAGGAACGGTTGGTGCAAAATGTGTAGAAAAGTGCAGAACAAACGAACAGATCTATAGGCGCCATGCACATCTCTGCGTTCAGCGCCGCCTGGCGTGGTGATTTATGAATTAGTGATATGAAAATATTTCTTGAGACTCATTACATGGGAATAATATCACTCTTATGACAATTTACGATTGTAGTACATAATACTTGAACTTCCTGCTCCTGGTATTGAAATATATTCAAGTTCAAATGTACACTAATAATTTGAAACAACTCGTATTTTCTAATGCACAATATGGTCATTGGTGGCGCTGGCCTCGCATGTGCATGGTTCCTATTGATAAATCTTTTTTTGGTACACACACGCTCCACAAAATGGTCGCTTAGAGGACTATTTTCAGAACGAAAAACGTATCTTTAGCAACCTCAATCGTCATAGCAACACTTAGAATTCGCTAAAAATTTTTAGCGACCTAGTACTTAAAGCTGCCATAGCAACACTTTAGCGGATTTTTTTTGGAGCAAGTTTCAATGAAATAAATCAAGTAACTAGGGCAGAGGTGCCTTGGATGGGACACTTTTTTTAACCACTCATAAAATGTTTATTATTATGAATTTGCTAGCCACATGAAAAAAACATATTCATTAGAGGCATATGAATATAAAATTAATATAAAATATAAAATTATATATTATATAAATATATTAACTCGAGAATATCTAATTTTACTTAAGATGTAAGAAAACAGTAACATAAAGAAAATGTGATTTTGTCCCATTTAACCCTTGGTATGTCTTGAATGGGACAGTACCATGGGTTGAATGAGACACTTAGAAAACCAAGGCAATAAGTCACAAAACGCAATTATTTTTTGCAATAATACATTATACAATTATAAAATTCTACCAAATTTGATTTTATATGTTGAAAATCAATATCATATCTCAAAGTTGCATGTGCTCGAAGTGTTCCGTGATTCGTATGCGGTTGTTCTAGTTTCCTAATTATATTTCCTCTCTCAGTATCTGAATTGTCATCTTCAGGTGGGTAAAAGAATTTAATCATAAATAAATGCAAAACAAACGATTATGAAATAGGATTTCTTGAATAGGACACAGTCCTATTCTAGGCACTGAATTTTGTCCCACTCATAACACGCATAACATTTTATGAAAACAAATAAATTACAATTATTTACCTTAATAGCGCTGCTTCGGCAATCTAAATATGGTTTCAGTAAAGTCAAAGCCTAAATTGGCCAAAAGTCCACGCAGACTTATCTCAGACTTTTTAGTTAAACACGCTTTGAGTTGATTTCATATCATGTTACATTTCACATGCTCAAACTTGTCTACCAAATACCGTGAAAATTAAACCAGGGGATTACTCTACATTTATAGCACGTTAGCTGACATCTACATATCGTAGCACGAAATATTAATTACCACCCGTACTGAAGAAAACTGTTCCATTCAACACTTGTCCCATTCAAGGCATCACTCCCTAAAATTCAACTCGTTGCTAAGATTACCGATCATTGCCATGTCTGATGAGAAGGACAATTTAGACTTGCTAATTCGAAATTCGAGCAATTTAACATTAATGTTGGTGATTTGGCGAGCGTGTACCAAAAAATATTGTATGTACCACGTACGCAAAATGGTTTTAGGGGACTCATCTCATTAAGGACTTAATTACGATTCGTCCCCTAAAACCTTATTTTGCGTACTTGATACATAAACTACTATTAAAGTAATATTGTTTTTCACTATTTTTAGCATGTATTTATTAGAGTACTGAGAAACGCGAAAATAAACACAATACCATAACATAACCTTCTGAGACCAGACTAAGGCTCATTTTGCCAGTCACATAGTGTGATAAAGCTGGGTCTAAATCCTTGCACAGCACAAACAACCATGGCTAAATGGTAGGATTCGAACCTACGCCGCCAAGCGACACGACTTTACAAAGTCGGCTAGGCTGCCGCTAAGCCACCGGGCGACCCAACCAGTCGGTGACATATCCAATTATCACCAATTATTCAGGCGTCCCACCACACCTTAAATTATGTATCGCCAACTCAGGCAGTGTTGCCAACCTCTCGAGCTCAAATTGTGCTCCGAACACTAGAAAATCATGCTACTTTTCATAAAACTATGCTACGCTATTTTATTTCAAAGAAATAACAGTAAGAAAAAATTAATAAACATTTATGATTTCGCCAATCGCAGGTCATAGGCAGAACATCGGGCCTTGGATTCCTATCTGACCCTGATGCTAGTCCTTTTCAGCGGTCTTCGTCCCGCCTTGAAATTTGAAACAAATTTTTGTAACCGAGACAGTACAGTAAGTTGCTGTATTTGCTAAAAATGTTTATCAAAAAGTGCTCTTCAGGAAGAACTAAAAATTTATTTCCTACTAATTCAGTAGCTTAAGCTTGAACTTGAACACGATGACACGGCGACTGTGGTTAGGTTTGCTCTTTTAGGCCCGGTTTTTCAATCGTATGTTAACTTTAACCTTCAGTTTACTCCCATAAGAACACAATTGTCGCCATGGAAACAAACCGAAAGTTACAGTTTAACTTGATATTGAAAAGCCGGGCCTTAGCAGTTAATTTAGACTCGTAAATGCCAAAGGTCACAAAAACTACAACGTCGGGAAACGATGTATATTATTGAAGTTGTTATCACAAAAAGCTTGGAGCTGATGACATGTTTCGGTTAAAAATAAACCATTTTCAAATCTACAATAAATGAATTTGTGCTAAAAGGTGAAGAAATATTTAAATTTTGAAACAAACCTGTCTTAAAATCACGTTAACATGTGGCCATTTTTACTTAAACTGAATGACACGATGCAAGAACCTAAAAGCATGGCAGAACGAAAATCCCTAACTAGTACCAACTTAAGGTAAACAAATTTAATCACAATAAAAGCTGATGGCGCGTAAATTTAAATTTAAATACAATTTTGAGTAATTTTAAATAAAACAATAAAAATTACAGTAAAGGCTGAAGGCAAGATAGAACAAAATTTTTGAAAGGCTGAAGGCCGGTAAATATACAATACCACTTATGGGTAAAAATCGAATTAAGGTTTACCCAAAATACATAAAAACAATGTTCCCATCAGACCTGTAGTAAGTTACATCAACTCACCAGCCCATAAGTTGGCTTGCGTCTTAGATGATATCTTAAGAGATCACCTAACTTTGAATCATTCTTACACGGTACAAAATTCGGCCTGATTAGTTTCTAAACTAAATCTTTGCGAAATTTCCAAAAACGATATTCTTTTCTCTCTAGATGTTACTAATCTCTTTACGTCCATACCGGTCACTGAATGTCTGAGTTTGGTGGAAGAGCTGCTTATGAATTCTGATTTATCTGATGAAGATGTTCATTGTGTTGCTAAACTTTTGAATATTACTTTAAAACAAAACTTTTTTAAATTCAATAATAAATTTTATTCACAATTAGATGGTCTGTCCATGGATTGTAATTGAAGCCCCCTACTGGCTGATATTTTTATGAATAACTTAGAATCTAAATTTTTTAATTCTGGCCATCACCTGGCCCACAAAATAAAATTCTTTGCTCGGTATGTGGATGATATTTTGATTGTTCTGGAGGGTGATAGTAAAACAGCTAATGAGCTACTCAATCATTTTAACACCTTTCACAACAATATTAAGTTTACCTTAGAATTAAAAAAAGAAAACAGTATTAATTTTCTGGATGTTTCAATTAAAAGGTTTAATTCTTCTTTGTCTTTTAGTATTTATAGAAAATCTACCAATACTGATGCTACCATCAATTTTACGTCCAATCATTCTTACCAACACAAAATGTCAGCTTTTGCTGCCTTTTTTCTATAGAGCTTTTTCTATTCCGATGACGAGAGAGGACTTCATTGGGGAGATCAAGATTTTTTGCCAAATAGCTAGCAATAATGGTTTCCCTATTGAGGTTATCGCTCGATTATTTTATAAAATTCGTAACCATCTTATAAATAAAGCTGTTTTCCCCAATCTGACAGATGTTGTTTCAGAAAATAACTTTAAATACGTCTCTTTACCTTATTTGGGCACGGCTTCGGAAAAATTGAAGAAAATTCTTAGTACATTGGAAGGGGTGCAAGTATCATTTTCTAATGATTATAACCTTATCTCGATTCTGACGAATTCTAAAGATGAGATAGAACGTATGAACAAAAGTGGAGTTTACTCCATTACGTGCACCCAATCCAATTGTAATTCTATCTATATTAGGCAAACTGGCCGTAATTTAGCTACTCGTGTAAAAGAACATATCTCGTCTGCCAGACTGGGCAAAACAGACTCCAATTTTGCTTTACATTTAATTGATTCAGGACATTATCCAGACCCTAAATTTACTGTAAAATTACTTCATCAATTACCAAAAGGTTTAAAACTTAATATTGCCGAAACTCTAGAAATTTTCTTGTCTAAAAAAGATAACAATGTCACCCTCTTGAACGATCAGATTATTTTTCCTCATTTTAACTTTTTCGAATCTATAAATTGGATACATCCGTAGTTTCATGTCTTGGTTTTGGTGCTTTACTGTTGTCGGTTTCACTTCAAAATTGTTTAAAAAAAAAAAAAATTTGTACTTAATTTTCTAATTTAATCTCAACTTTATGCCATCTGCTTTTATTCGATTCTGTACCCTTAAGTGATATTGTTTACTATGGCCTTCAGCCTTTCAAAAATTGTTAACTATCTTGCCTTCAGCTTTAATGTTGTCTTTACGCCTTTTGCCTTAATTCGATTTTTACCCATAAGTGGTATTGTGTACTTACTGGCCTTCAGCCTTTCAAAAATTTTGTTCTATCTTGCCTTCAGCCTTTACTGTAATTTTTATTGTTTTATTTAAAATTACTCAAAATTGTATTAAAATTTAAATTTACGCGCCATCAGCTTTTATTGTAATTATATTTGTTTACCTTAAGTTGGTACTAGTTAGGAATTTTCGTTCTGCCATGCTTTTAGGTTCTTGCATTGTATGTCATTCAGTTTAAGTAAAAATGGCCACATGTTAACGTGATTTTAAGACAGGTTTGTTTCAAAATTTAAATATTTCTTCACCTTTTAGCACAAATTCATTTATTGTAGATTTGAAAATGGTTTATTTTTAACCGAAACATGTCATCAGCTCCAAGCTTTTTGTGATAACAACTTCAATAATATACATCGTTTCCCGACGTTGTAGTTTTTGTGACCTTTGGCATTTACGAGTCTAAATTATTTTTATTTGTCACAAACATCATGGAAAATCCGTTAAGATCTTTTAGCAGTTCCCGCGGTCCTGTGAATCTGTTGTGACATGGTAATAGGAAATCTAAAATCCGAAAAGCGGAGCGTCGGAAAGAAATAAAAAAAAATCTTAAAAAAATCTAAAATTATGCTACGTAATGCTGCTACGCTTGAAAGTATTGTGATATTTTAGCATAATAATGCTACGGTTGGCAACACTGAACTCGGAACAATTGATATTGGGCGCATTCAGCAGACCCGAAAGTGTGCAACAGTTGACCAAATTTCTGCTAAATGCGATCTCTCACTGCGGATCTACACGTTGGCCCATATACAGGCTGTTACAAATTCGAGGCTCACCATTGGGATCTCGGAAACGGTAAGAGATACGAAGTCGGTTAAATTGGGGCAAAGTTGCGTATTTTGGTGCTCAATAATAATCTGTTCTGAAAAATCTTCTACGATTTATAGTTTTTGAAATATTTCCAAAAAACCGAAAAACGAAATTTTCTTTTTTATTTTTTTCTGAAGTTATTATTGCAGGGATCTTAACAAAATTAATACATTCTCCAGGCACTTTTTTAAGCTCTTTACGATGATATTATTAGATTTTACTTAAAACGTTTCGTCTCGTTCTGATCATCATCAACTTCATTTTTTCTTATGGGCGCTACATTGGGTTTTAATACCATTGAATAGATCTATTTTTTCTGATGCTTTTCCATATATCACACATTCCTATTTAATAATTTGAAACAGCTGGAAATGCAAGAAATTGTTGAAAATAACACTGCAACGAAAAACATGGTATGCAATGAAAACAAAAACCAAAAAAAGTTTTCTTACACCTTCGGAGTATTATTTCGTTTATCATAAAAACAGATTTTTGAAAAAATTTTAGATATAAAAATGAAGGATGTGAATCCAAGAAAGACGTAGACTTTTAAAACGTATTGTGCTGACAGCAACAATTTAGTAATAGCAAGAGAAATTTACTTCCAACAATGACGATGACGCCTTACTTTCGTAATTACTTTCGATTACTTTCGTAATTAAATTATACATTTTTATGATTAAAGCAAGAAAGCATTACAAGAAATTATGTCTTTAAAAATCTCTCATTCTTGTAAATTGAAAAATGTATTGTGCTAACAACAATTTAGTAATAGCAAGATAAATTTGCTTCCAATAATACCCAGAAAGATGCCATCCACACAGAACAATATTATTAAGTTAGATAGAAACATTGCACTTTATGGATATTTTCATAAAACTCGAAGGACTTATCGAGATCGCCTTAATGATGATGATAATGAAGAATTATTAGAAGAGGTAATTCATAGTTATTTATAAAATGTTTAAAAATATGACACTACAAGAAAGAATGTTTCCTCGAGCAGTAACATCTTTTAAGATACGAGTTTTCTAAAGACATGCGCATAATTTAATTTGATATTTTCTAGCTTTTTAATAATAATAATAATGTATAATTTAATTACAAATCTAATCAACTATTGTTTTGTAGTTGTCTTTCTGGATATTGTTGGAAGGAAATTTCGCTCGTTATTATTGAATTGTTGTTGTTAAGACCACAATAAATTTTTAAATTTACGTCTTTCTTGGATTCATAACATTCATTTTTAGATCTAAAATTTTTTCAAAAATCTGTTTTTATGATAAACGAAATAATACTCCGAAGGTGTAAGAAAACTTTTTTTGGTTTTTGTTTTCATTGCATACCATGTTTTTCGTTGCAGTGTTATTTTCAACAATTTCTTGCATTTTCAGCTGTTTCAAATTATCAAATAGGGATGTGTGATATATGGAAAAGCATCAGAAAAAATAGATCTATTCAATGGTATTAAAACCCAATGTAGCGCCCATAAGAAAAAATGAAGTTGATGATGATCAGAACGAGACGAAACGTTTTAAGTAAAATCTAATAATATCATCGTAAAGAGCTTAAAAAAGTGCCTGGAGAATGTGTTAATTTTGTTAAGATCCCTGCAATAATAACTTCAGAAAAAAATAAAAAAGAAAATTTCGTTTTTCGGTTTTTTGGGAATATTTCAAAAACTACAAATCGTAGAAGATTTTCCAGAACGGATTATTACTGAGCACCAAAATACGCAACTTTGCCCCAATTTAACCGACTTCGTATCTCTTACCGTTTCCGAGATCCTAATGGTGAGCCTCGAATTTGTAACAGCCTGTATTTGCCGAAACATTTGTCCGAACATTTGCCCTATCATTTGCGTACAAGTATGCTATCCACACGGTGGTCAATAAATAATAATTTAATTTTCGGTTAAATGACGAACCATGATTATTCGACTTGAAAAGACTTTGTTTAAATGACAAGAATGACAAGTTTTCTTTTATTGTAAGTATTGGTTTTGTTGAAAATGTCACGCCTACTTCATTTGTAGGTAGTAGATGATTCATTCATTTTCAATCACTTTTTTCTCAATTTTTTTCCTATAAAACATAATAAATTTTTGTTGTGGTTGGATAGAGAATTCAATGAGCTATCAGAACCAAGAAAAAATTGGGGGTTGCTAGTTAAAAAACATGTCGCTGACGTCATTACTCGAAAACAAATGACCGTCAAAAATTGATTTTCATTTGAAAATGTGTGCTTTTTAAAAACAAAATTTACCTGTCCCAGCGTTTTTTAGAAATGTCAAAAATAAAGAAATTACGAATTTTATTCCATACTTTAGAGGCTCACTGTATAACCTCCAGCAAGCAACGGTTTGTATACTGTACCGAGTTGAGTAGTTATTTTATGCGACAAACACGCACAAACGTGTGGACGGCACAAGTGTGTTGATTGGCCAACGACCCTCGAATTCCTTTGATTTGTCGCTTTTTACCGACACCCAGGCGAACGCAGGCAAACTTGGCCCAGTCGAAGCCAATAAGTCAAAGCTAACGGCTACACGTTCGCGTTGGCCAAGGTTTGCCAGACTTCGCCCAGCGTGTGGATCCGGCCAACACCCAGGCGAACGCAGGCAAACTTGGCCCAGTCGAAGCCAATTAAGACAAAGTTAACGGCTACACGTTCGCGTTGGCTAAGGTTTGCCAGACTTCGCCCAGCGTGTGGATCCGGCATCACAAGTTGATGAGTTGGAGCGGTCGCCATTTTTTGTAGCGTAACTTCTTCGCTACCTGACTGGAACCAGTTTTGATGAGTGAACTTCAGTCAGCAGAAATTAGTGCTCAGTCTCAACTGTTGGAACGGGAACTGTTATGCCGGATCCACACGCTGGGCGAAGTCTGGCAAACCTTAGCCAACGCGAACGTGTAGCCGTTAACTTTGTCTTAATTGGCTTCGACTGGGCCAAGTTTGCCTGCGTTCGCCTGGGTGTCCGCCGGATCCACACGCTGGGCGAAGTCTGGCAAACCTTGGCCAACGCGAACGTGTAGCCGTTAGCTTTGTCTTATTGGTTTCGACTGGGCCAAGTTTGCCTGCGTTCGCCTGGGTGTCGGTAAAAAGCGACAAATCAAAGGAATTCGAGCGTCGTTGGCCAATCAACACACTTGTGCCGTCCACACGTTTGTGCGTGTTGTCGTATAAAATAACTACTCAACTCGGTACAGTATACAAACTGTTGCTTGCTACAGTGAGCCTCTAAAGTATCGAATAAAATTCGTAATTTCTTTATTTTTGACATTTCTAAAAAACGCTCGGACAGGTAAATTTTGCTTTTAAAAAGCACACATTTTCAAATGAAAATCAATTTTTGACAGTCATTTGTTTTCGAGTAATGACGTCAGCGACATGTTCTTTAAATAGCAATCCCCAATTTTTTTCTTGGTTCTGATAGCTCATTGAATTCTCTATTCAACCACATCAAAAATTTATTATGTTTTGAAAAAAATTGAGAAAAAAATTATTGAAAATGAATGAATCATCTACTACCTACAAATGAAGTAGCCGTGACATTTTCAACAAAACCAAAATGATACCTACAATAAAAAAAACTTGTCATTCTTGTCATTTAAACAAAGTCTTTTCAAGTCGAGTAATCATGGTTCGTCATTTAACCGAAAATTAAATTATTATTTATTGACCACTGTGTGGATAGCATATTTGTACGCAAATTATAGGGCAAATGTTCGGACAAATGTTTCGGCAAATATATGGGCCAACGTGTAGATCCGCAGTTACTGATATGTTATACTAAATCAGCCCATTGATCGCCCTGAATGTATGGTCCTTTGACTATACAGAATGTTTTCAATTAAGGTGGCAAAAATTATACCACATATAGAGGACATAAAAATATTGCGATTTAACCTAATTTATCTATATCCAAAAGTTTTTCGTTTCTGAGACACAATCTCCTAAAGGGACAACTTGGAAAGTACATTTTCTTAAATATCTCTGGAACGGTTTAATATAGAGGGTTGAAATTTGATATGTAAGACTACTGAAATACAAAGACGGATATGTCTTAGGCAAAATTGAATATTCACCAATGGCGTAGATCCAGGGTAGTAGATTATCATTTTAGTAAATAACTTTTATTGTCACTTTTTCGAAAAATCTGAAATAAAAACCGAAAAGTTCAAATAAAATTATACAAGAAATAAACTAAGTTTCATCTTCGTCAGATTAACCGTTTTCAGAGATAGATTAGAAAGATTACATTACTTCAGAAATCAATTTTTTTTAAATCAAATATGCCTTGACAACTTTAGCTGCTATTTTGCATATTAATACACAACTCTTGCATAGTTTTTTTATTAATTTATGATTTAAAACGAAACGAAAAACTTTTGGATATAGATAAATTAGGTTAATTCGCAATATTTTGATGTCCTCTATAGGCGCCATGCACATCTTTGCGTTCAGCGCCGCCTGGCGTGGTGATTTGTGAATTATTGATATGAAAATATTTCTTGAGACTCATTGCATGGGAATAATATCACTCTTATGACAATTTACGATTGTAGTACATAATACTCTGGTATTGAAATACATTACAATATTCAAGTTCAAATGTACACTAATAATTTGAAACAACTCGTATTTTCATACCACTAATGCACAATATGGTCATTGGTGGCGCTGGCTTCGCATGTGCATGGTTCCTATACGTGGTATAATTATTGCCATCTTAATTGATAACACCCTGTATACAGTGTGTCTGTAAATGTCAGGAACGGCTAGAGACAGGGTGACTCGGTGCCGAGAAAAACCGAATATTTCCGAAGTTTAAAAATCGTTCAGATACTAAAATTTAAAATGTAGGAGTATGTCCGTGTTTCTGTTAAACAGAATGGATTCAAAGACGTGTCCTATGTACATGTAATAAAACATTTTCTAAAGGATGTAACTTACATAGACACATGCGAGAAGTACATAATGATTTGTTGAAATAATTAGACTGCAGAATAAATTTATTTCATGTAAGACAATGTATCATACGTACGTTTTGGTTAATGCCTTTTGAAGTTTTGTAAATATCATTTTGCATAAATTGTTGTATTTGATCATTTACGCCAAACATTTTACTTTCATGGCCTCTCTTTATCTAAAATTTTTAAAATCATAAGGTACTTATACAGGCTGTTCAAACTTAAGTCGACACTGTTGCTAACTTTGTTATTATATAAGCTACGAATTCGGTTAAATTAGCAAACTAGTAGTACTTTTCACGCTGATTACGATGACGTAATCAAAAAAACAATTGAGCGTCGCGTTTGTGAAATAAAGTCAAAGAAACACTTTTTTTAAAAGGAACACCCTATACAGGCTGTTACAAATTCGAGGCTCACCATTGGGATCTCGGAAACGGTAAGAGATACGAAGTCGGTTAAATTGGGGCAAAGTTGCGTATTTTGGTGCTCAACAATAATCCGTTCTGAAAAATCTTCTACGATTTGTAGTTTTTGAAATATTCCCAAAAAACAAGAAAACGTAATTTTCTTTTTTATTTTTTTCCGAAGTTATTATTGCAAGGATCTTAACAAAATTAATACATTCTACAGGCACTTTTTTAAGCTCTTTACGATGATATCATTAGATTTTAGTTAAAACGTTTCGTCTCGTTCTGACCATCATCAACTTCATTTTTTCTTATGGGCGCTACATTGGGTTTTAATACCATTGGATAGATCTATTTTTTCTGATGCTTTTCCATATATCACACATCCCTATTTAATAATTTGAAACAGCTGGAAATGCAAGAAATTCTTGAAAATAAAACTGCAACGAAAAACATGGTATACAATGAAAACAAAAACCAAAAAAAGCGTGATATACCTTCGGGGTTTTATTTCGTTTATCACAAAAACAGATTTTTGAAAAATTTTTAGATATAAAAATGAAGGATGTGAATCCAAGAAAGACGTAGACTTTTAAAACGTATTGTGCTGACAGCAACAATTTAGTAATAGCAAGAGAAATTTACTTCCAACAATGACGATGACGCAGTATTTAACTACTTTCGTGATTAAATTATACATTTTTATGATTAAAGCAAGAAAGTATTACAAGAAATTATGTCTTTAAAAATCTCTCATTCTTGTAAATTTAAAAATGTATTCTGCTAACAATAATTTAGTAATAGCAAGATAAATTTACTTCCTATAATACCCAAAAAGATGCCATCCACACAGAACAATATTATTAAGTTAGATGGAAACATTACACTTTATGGATATTTTCATAAAACTCGAAGGACTTATCGAGATCGCCTTAATGATGATGAGAATGAAGAATTATTGGAAGAGGTAATTCATAGATATTTGTAAAATGTTTAAAATTACAGGAAATAATGTTTCCTCGAGCAGTAACATCTTTTAAGATACGAGTTTTCTAAAGACATGCGCATAATTTAATTTGATATTTTCTAGCTTTCTAATAATAATAATGTATAATTTAATTACAAATCTAATCAACTATTGTTTTGTAGTTGTCTTTCTGGATACTGTTGGAAGGAAATTTCGCTCGCTATTACTGAATTGTTGTTAAGACCAAACACATTTTTTAAATTTTCTTGGATACATGACATTCATTTTTAGATCTAAAAATTTTACTAAAATCAGCTTTTGTGATATATGAAATAAAACTCCGAAGGTATATCAAACTTTTGTGGTTTTTATTTTCACTGCATACCATGTTTTTCTTTGCAGTCTTATTTTCAAGAATTTCTTGCATTTCCAGCTTATTAAATAGGGATGTGTGATATATGGAAAAGCATCAGAAAAAATAGATCTATCCAATGGTATTAAAACCCAATGTAGCGCCCATAAGAAAAAATGAAGTTGATGATGGTCAGAACGAGACGAAACGTTTTAACTAAAATCTAATGATATCATCGTAAAGAGCTTAAAAAAGTGCCTGTAGAATGTATTAATTTTGTTAAGATCCCTGCAATAATAACTTCAGAAAAAAATAAAAAAGAAAATTACGTTTTCTTGTTTTTTGGAAATATTTCAAAAACTGCAAATCGTAGAAGATTTTTCTGAACGGATTATTATTCAGCACCAAAGTACGCAACTTTGCCCCAATTTAACCGACTTCGTATCTCTTACCGTTTCCGAGATCCCAATGGTGAGCCTCGAATTTGTAACAGCCTGTATATTATATTACGATTCGATAGAGAAAAGAATTCTGAATTAAAATTGTCCTTTGTCATTTTTTCGGAAATTAATAAATAAAGAAGATATTTTCATTTTTACAAAATCATCAAAGGTGTCTGTGCTTTGGAAACAAAACATTTGCAAATCGCCGTAATCAAATTTTTCTGTTGACAGACTATTTTTTTTTTGAAGTTTGTGGTTTATTTCTTACTAAAAAATTGTTTTATAGGCATCTCGAAAACTGAAAAAAATTATAACAATTTTTAAACATTTTTTATGGTTTGTTTCACGCTACTAGAAAAATGAACAAGAATTATGACAAGCGTGCGTATATCTTGTTGGTCGTCGGGGTTGCAGTGGAGTTCTTGAGCTACTGTTCTGCTGATGAGGCCCCAATTAGGGCCGAAATAGCTATACAGAATATGCTCGGGGGCCCCATTGCGATCCTGACGACTCGCATCCAACATTTACAAGAATTATGACAATTCTTGTAAATTCTTTCTAGACGCGGAGAAACCATTTTTAGCAAGAAATAAACGACAAACTTTAAAAACAATAGTCTGTCAACAGAATAAGCTGATTACGACGATTTGCAAATGTTTTGCTTCTAAAGCACAGGTACCTTTGATGATTTTGTGAAAATCAAAATATCTCCTTTATTTATTAATTTACGAAAAAATAACTAAGGACAATTTTAATTAAGAATTTTATTTTTTATGCATTGGTAAAATAATATACTGGGTGTTCCATTTAAAAAGAGTGTATTTTTGTCTTTCTCTCATAAACGTGACTTTCAATTATTTTGTTGACTACGTCATTGTAGTCAGCGTAAAAAGTACTACAAGTTTGCTAATTTAACCGACTTTGTAGCTTTTATAATAACGAAGTTAGTAATAGTGCCGACTTAAGTTTGAACAGCCTGTATACAGACTGATTGATTATAAAGGCCCCAAGCTGTAACTCATTTATTTTTATTCAAACACCCAATAAAGTATATATATTCTTAAATGGGACGTTGTACTCTAGAGAATGAAGTACAAAGTGGCCAAGAACCACTGTTTGAGTTGGCAGTGCAGAATTTTATTTTTAAATGGTACACCTGGAGTAATTTCCGGTTGTTGACGACTTGACACTGACAGCCGTCACTTTAAAAGCATCATTTGACATTTCAAGCTCAAATTAAAACGTTAGTTTCTATTCACATAACCTACAATCTGATCGCTGTTCAAATTATCTCAAATAAACAAAGGGCACTTTTCAGAATTAACCGGTTACTCCACCGGTAGACATTTTAAAATTCTAAAATCCACTGTAAAGCTATAATATGTTATTGTAGCTATAATAAGCATATAATAATAATACAGTTATAATAAGTTAATAACTTATTATAACTAAAATAATATATTATAGCTTTACAGTGGATTTTAGAATTTTAAAATGTCTACCGGTGGAGTAACCGGTTAATTCTGAAAAGTGCCCAAACAAAACATATATCCGGTTGCAGTGTTGCAAATAACCGAATAAAAAATGCTCTTAATTGTATTGCCAACTCAACCAGTTATTCCTGACCACTTAATATTTTTTTGTCTACGGCCGGGCGCAGACTGATCAAGCAAGAACGTCTTCAGACAAAACGTTTTTGTTTGAACTTGCCAAAACCTGTTTTTTACATGCATTAAATAGGTACCATCGCACACTGATGAAACAATACTTGCCAACAAAACACAACGCTGTTAAACAATTTGTTCCACAAAACGTTTTGCCTGAAGACGTTTTTGCTTGATCAGTCTGCGCCCGGCCTACACTGTATCCGAGTGATGACGTCATCGACAATTTTTTTAAATGGCAAGATAATATTTTTTTGCGAAATATGATAGAAAATTCTTTTTTTTCCTACACTAGTAGAAAATTCAATTTTACCGGCTCATCAGAGAGGAGAAAGCGAACGTTTCCACGGCTAGCCCGGCAAAATGAACATAAATGCCTAGCCGAGAAAATAATTTACGAGGCTTTACCACTAGGTGGCGCGACAATAATTTCTAGAATGCGCTCTCATCGACATCAAAAAATTAACAAACTTAGGGCCAGTTTACAGAAAATTTAATTGCAATCAAATTTTAATGACGTTGTTAATTTGACAGTTCGCAATGTAATTCTTATGGCAACTTAATCGTGATTAGTTTAATTCGAAATTAAATATTTGATTTACTTTCTGTAAACCCACCCTAAGTTTTTTTTTATTTAATTCCACTGGTATTTGGTTTTAAAAAGGATTAAAATTATCAAGAAAAAAAAACTCGGCAGCGGTGGGATTCGAACCCATGCCTCCGAAGAGACTGGTGTATTAAACTATCGGCTTGACCATTCGGCCATGCAAGTACACGTGACACTGTGTTTTAAAACATCTATAATAATTTTAATAGTAACTCAATTTTAATATTTTTACTTCGAGAAAAAGAACGTTTGTGTGATATTAACAAAATTAATTATAATGTTGTGTAGGAAAAAAAATAATATGTAAACCATGGCGGTAAAGCAATTTTCTAGGTCTCGAGAAGTGTGGCCAGGCTCGGCTTGCCGCCTCGCCTGTCCATATCTTCTCTCGACCTGGAAAGCAAGCACTTTACCGCCTCGGTCTACAATATACTATTCTCTTTTCAACCATATCAAACTTTTGTATCCTTACATAAGAAAATTTTCGAGAAAAGTTAAAAACATAACTTCCTTAGCTTAACTTTTAAAGCATGCTATTATTTAAAGCAGGCTATGAATAGAACAGAACATCAAAATAATTTTACTTAAATTTGTCATATTTTATTTAGTTTGACATTACCGGTATATTTTAGATACAATTTTTTACAAATTAAATAAAATATGACAAATTTCAGTAAAATTATTTTGATGTTCTTTTCTATTCATGGCCTGCTTTAAATATTAGCATGCTTTAATTAAAAGTTAAGCCAAGAAAGTTATGTTTTTAACTTTTCTCGAAAATTTTCTTATGTAAGGATACAAAAGTTTAATATGGTTGGAAAGAGAACAGAATTTTCTATCATATTTCGCAAAAAAATATTATCTTGCACATTAAAAAAATTGTCGATGACGTCATCACTCGTATACAGTGTAGACAAAAAAATATTGTTATACTTCATTTTCTAGAGAACAACGTCCCATTTAAGAATAAATACACTTTATTGGGTGTTTGAATAAAAATAAATGAGTTTGGGGCCTTTATAATCAATCAGTCTGTATGTAATCTAAATACCATGTATGTTCCTACCTATGTATACATATTTATGATCGAAATTATAATTTACGATGTTTATACAGTGTTCGCCACTGTTTAAACATGGCATCAAATGGGAAAAACTGTTATTTTTGATTTTTCGAAAAAGCTTTACGGTAATAATTTGTATTTGTCTGAAAACCTATTTAACCCCTATTTAACCTCTATTAGATATACCGAGTGATTTTTACTTAGCTAGAAAATAGCGTTTTTCGAAATTGCCAAAAATCCTAAAATTGTTATTTCTTGGAAATTAATCACGATTTTGAGACTTTTTTACTGTGTATTAGTTTTAGTTTATTGAACAATCTCAAGGCCAGAAAATAACGTATTTTTCTTTAACTTCCGCAAAAATTGAAATTTCAATTTTTGAACTTTTCCAAAATTGCACATATCAAAACTTAATTTTCAATTTTAAATAAGTTAAAGGAAAACAAAACGTTATTTTCTGGCCTTGAGATTGTTCAGTAAGCTAAAACTATTACACAGTAGAAAAATCTTGTTGGAATTTTGATTAATTTCCAAGAAATAACAATTTTAGGATTTTGGCAATTTCGAAAAACGCCATTTTCTAAGTAAGTAAAAATCACTTGGTATATCTAATAAGGGCTGAATAGGTTTTCAGACAAGCACAAATTATTGCCATAAAAAGTTTTTTCGAAAAATCAGAAATAAAAATTTTTCCCATTTGTTGCCGACTTTTTGGCGAACACTGTAGAAAATGCAAATTTATAGTGAAGATATGTTTGATGTATGGGATAAAATATATATTGCTATATGTACCACACTCTCGATATTTTACTTTGCACAATTTTCTTACCAAAATTTATAACAAATGAAAGAATAACATAATTTTTCCTTAATTTTGTTTTAAAAAAGTAAGCAATGCATGATTAAAAATACAAAATCCTAAACTATTGTTTTAAAGATACCGTTAAATTTTAACAATTTTTTATTTCTTTTGTAAAATTTGTCATTTTTTACAGTTTATGTACATTTTCGCAAGTCTTTAAAATTTGAAGTGTGTGAAATTTTCAGAATCAGGATTTTCTTTAGAATAATGTTGCAGGTATATATGTAAATACCTGGGTCGGCCTGACCACCACTGGCTATGCGTTTATCATGAGTAAATGAAGGATAGAATAGTAGAAAGCGCATGAATAAACAAAACAGCTACATCAATCGACGTTGCCGATTGATAACGCGGGCCACGATCCGGCCGCAGCATTCCTACCTTCGCACGCAACATTGTAATATCTCTATTTCATTTCCACGCAAGTTTCAATAAGTCTCTCCTTCATTTACTCACAATTAACCGTATACCTAGTCTTAGTCAGACCAACTGTGTATAACTACAACTTAAAACTTATTTGAGTTTTCTATTTTTTAATTTGACAATTAATGACAGTTCTGGATAATGTAAAAACCAGTATCATACATAGAAATTTATTTTTATATATAAATTTTCATGTATTGATATTGGCTCTTGCATTATCCAGAACTGTCATTAATTAATTGTCAAATTAAAAAATAGAAAACTCATATAAGTTTTAAATAAATTTTATTGTATAAATTTAAGTACTTTATTTATAATAAATTTAGCGACCGGTTTCGAGGTCGCTGAATTTATTATAAATAAATTGGAAAGTACATAATGTACTTAAATGTATACCTAATTATGGACAACACACATATTTAAATAAATTTGTTAATACTTACAACACACAATGTATACTTTTGCAAGAAAATATTTCTATTGTTCAGGCATATTTTCAATTAGGACAGAAAATAAATGGGGAATAACAATATTCCTTGACGAACTGTAAGTAATAACAGCAATATAGCATTGTGTATAATAGTATATTATACACCTAGGTAGAGAAGTCTAGTGTTATAACCCGAGGGTATGATTACATCCCGAGGCCCTTAGGGCCGAGGGATGTAAAGGACCGAGGGTTATAAGACTTCTCTACCGTGGTGTATATACTATTTTTTCCACTACTAGTGCAAATGATAATTTTAATTTGAACAAATATTTATTTCAAATTACGAAAGGTTTACAGTTTTCTGTATTACCGATATGACAGTTGATTTAAATTTTTTAATTTGTCACAAACATTACGTCGATCTTTTTGCCAAATCGTCAATTAAATAAAGTAAGTACGGTAAACGATGTACGGCGATTTAAATTGTACGCCGCCTGAAATGCGGGAAATTGCCGGACAAGTGGCAAACAATCTATTGCCTGAAAAATCAAAAGATTTGTACCTGAAAGCGTACGTAACAATTGATGTTCATTATTAACGGTAAATAATAAAATTATTTACCTCAGGTCGAGAAATTGTTTTTCACAGCAACCTAACACATGTCAAAATGACAGGCTATAGTACTAGTAGTGGAAAAAAGATTTTTTCGTATATTCAACAGGAAGGGTGTTATTGAAGAAACTTAGTTAAATGCCACACCCTGTATATAATTTGTATCTAGTCCTATTTTAGGGATAATTTGTAGCTTTTTTTACTACATTTTTTTTCTGTAATGAATAAAGTACGGAAATATTTTAACATCACGGATAAATAAAATATTTTAAATAAATACGTAAGCTGAGGAATTAAAATGTGCTTAATAATTAACTTGTAATTGGTTCTTATTTTGTATTTTAAAATCTGCTATAGAAAATTTATTTAAAATTCCCGCCCCAACTTCAGCGACCGAGTCGCCCTGTCTCTAGGGACCATGCACATCCCTACGTTCAGCGCCGCCTGGCAGTGATTTTTGCATTAGTGGTATGAAAACATTGTTTTTTAGGTTATTCTTAACCACGGGGTAGACACTTTTATTGGAGCTCCGAGTACCTAGCAAAATGAGGTAGTATTATTTCTCCAAGCCGTAAGAGGGCAGCATGTGCATACATTTAAATTTGGCGCCTTACTTCCGGAACGCCACCGACCTGTTCAACCAATCGAATGCAAGTTACAAGCAGTGTTGCCAGATATGGCGCTTTAGCGCCAAAGTGGCGCTATCATTTCAGAATTGGCGTCATACAAATTCGGTTTGGCGCTTGGCGCTATCCTATTTTAAAACATAAAAATTACGGCGCTTGTTGGCAGTTGGTGATTTCATTTTGCTGATATGTGTTGATATTCCTGTTCGTCAAAAATAACAAACGTCAAGTTACACACCAACTCAACAATTTATCTGAAACACCGTAACCAGTTGTAAAATCGTTGAAGTAACATGGGACGAATTTAATAAAAAGTGGCTTGAAGAGGACTGGGCAAAAGGTACATATGATTTTCTGTTGAAATTATAATATAATATATGTATGTATAATACACTGCACCAATAAATTAGGGGAACACCAGAGAAACGCAAACATGTTAGCTAAATTTAATAGTATGCAAATGTATAATAACCAAACTGAAAAAAGTAGCAGTAACAAAGAATATGAAGACCTAATAGAAATTTATGAGGAAGTAGTTAATGAAAAATGTAACAAATAAATATACAATGTCATGTTCACGAGGACACACAGTCTTCGGATTCTTCAAATAAGCAGAGATTTGTTTCAAACTTCAAATGCAAAGGAAATTCTTCAACTAAAACAATAAAACAAAGATCTAAATATTTATTTTACAAATAAAATATAACATACCTTAATTTTATGTGTATTCTTCGAACCAAACTGAAATTCCTTAAGAATACCATTTTTCTTACTTCCAACACAGACATTAGATGAAAAACTTTAACTGAAACAGAAACACAGGGGCAATTTAAGTATATATTAAAAGTTATACTAATTAAATTGTATCTTACAGTGAATGATCCGGAGTCTTCGATTTTATTGTTGAATTCGCCGAGGAATGAAATATGGGTGAACAGTTGCATAAGAGACTTCTGTGGCTGGCTTGAGGTGCAAGCTAGTGAGTTGGTTGTCACAAAGCAGGAAGAGCAGCGGAAGGTTTCCGGATGCAATCTTGATGTGCCGATTTTAAAGGTACAAGATGATCCTGTGGCAGCTGTTGTGTCGGCCCAGGAAACAAAGAAAAATGACAAAAATTTTAGACATAAAAACGGGCGTAAAAGAAAATTTTTAGTAAAGTTGCCAAATGGGGAGAAGTTAAGATTAAAAAAACAAGAGGCGATTAATTTAGGTTTTTGTTAACTAAGATTTTGTTATTTTTAAAAGTTAATTTTGCTATTAGTTCAATATAATATTTAAACTTACCGAAATTTGTTCAAAATAACGAAAAAACCACGAACGAAAGAAACACACCGACACACGCATTGACGTTTTAATGTCAAATAACAAAATAAAAAGATAATCTCGAAGTAGTAGAACTCGTGACGTCATTTAGCCTAGAACCCCTATTTTTAGATTCAAATTTAAGAAAATCAAAGGCGAAATTAATACATTGTATTATGAAATCTTAAATAGAAAAATATTTAATGATTGACGAAACAAACAGACAAAAGATTCACTGATAATTTATGAAATAAAAATCATTGGAAAAATAAAACAAATCATTGGTTTTTCAAAAATAAAAAAACTAGCGCCGACGTCATAAAAAGGAGCCTATATAAAGCCCGTCGAACCGAGATTCGCTCTCATTCATCCGACACTCATCACGGGGTGATTAACCTCAAACAAATTGACAACTATCACGGAGTGATTAACTCTAAACAATTTGACCCCTGTTACAAAAGTAAATAACTGATTACAAAAACACTTATCATTGGGCGATTAGCCTATTACAAAAACTATTAACATTGAGCAAATAACTGATTACAAAAACACTTATCATTGGGCGATTAGCCTATTACAAAAACTATTAACATTGAGCAAATAACTGATTACAAAAACACTTATCATTGGGCGATTAGCCTATTACAAAAACTATAAACATTGAGCGAATAACTGATTATAAAAGAAAATTCTTATCATTGAGCGACTAGTTCTTTATTTATAACACTCATTGTTGATTGATTAATTTATACAGTTTTCATGATATTATTGTTGTTAACATTATTGTTTTATAAAGCATTGAAAATTTAGAATAAAATAAAAAGTTTAAATATAAATCTAGCATTTTTATTTATCTCTACTGCTGCTCTTTCTACATAGTCCCATTTTCATTACTTAAAAAAGAAAAATTGCTACAAAACAAACCACAAGGTTAATGAAAATAGTTAAAAGATAAACTTTTGACACATAAAAGTTTGATAATAACCAGTGGTAGCTATAAGTCATAGCAATAATTTGACGCCCGAGCAGGTACGTCATTAAGACATAGCAATATAAATAAGTGAATGAATTTTGTTTTTATTTATTTAATCATTATTTTGCTTTATTTGGCGCCAGGTAGCACTTTAGCTAGTTACTTTAAATTTGGCGCCAAGTGGCCCTTCGAGTTAGAATACTTGGCGCAATCTCTTCTTATTCGTCTGGCAACACTGGTTACAAGCGTTATGATGGCGTTATGCGATTGCCGATTATGCTCTTTGTGGCATAGCGTTGTTGTGGTTTGTGTTATTTTAAAGTTATCGTTTATTTAAAGTTTTATCGTTGAAACATTTTATGGAAAACTGTTTCGGCAGAAATAATATTTTACTTCATACAGTTGTTCCCCCTAGCGACCAGGGTGGTTATTCTCGAACTGGGGAGAAACGATCGCTCCCGAAAATGACGTCAAAATGACGTACGCTCTCGTTTAAAACTATACAAATCTTTTGGAAATTGCGTCATTTTGACGTCATTTTCGGGAGCGATCGCTTCTCCCCAGTTCAAGAATAACCACCCTGAAATTATTAGTATTTTTCCCAACAGTATTTTTCAGTGCGTAGGCGCGAGGCGGTGACTGCGAGCCTCACTTACAATGTAGAAACGGGTATGCATTCTGTCCCGACTTTGGAATTTCACCTATATTTAAGGAAATACTCGCTCATGCGATATAAAATCATCACAAATACTTAAAATAATCTTATATAATAACGTAGCAATCACGAAAACGAAAGAAATATCGAGTTTTATGGTCCGGAATTTGCACCGATGACATCATCCTGTGGTGAGCGGGAACGCCGGGAATAGGTCCAGAGATTTACGAAAAATTGTATTTAATCTTTTATTCGGTAACGTACATATTTCTAATTGCACAAGCACTTACATCTGTACATGTGAGTTGATAATATTACTTTATGAAAGTTTGCGCCCCTTACGTTTTTTAATTATATCGTAAAATCGAAAACTCCAATCGCGGTACGTGTTAGAGAAAATATCACGCTTTAAGAAAATGGTGGTTAAAAAGATTGCTTCCCCCCTAACTTTTGAATTATTTCGCGAAATTTAACCCCGCGACGGCGCGCAAGTAACGCAGAAATGTGAAATTTTGCAGGGAGTTAGAGGAAATATCACCCTTTAAGAAAATGACGTTTAAGAAGATTGCTCCCCCCCTAATTTTTGAATTATTCCGCGAAATTTAACCCCGCGACGGCGCGCATTTTCCTTAGAATTCCCTAACTTTTTTAAAAAATAACGCAGAAATCTAAAATTTTGCAGGGAGTTAGGGGAAATATCACCCTTTAAGAAAATGACGGTTAAAAATATTGCTCCTCCCCTAACTTTTGAATTATTTCGCGAAATTTAACCCCGCGACGGCGCGCATTTTCCTTAGAGTTCCCTAACTTTTTTAAAAAGCAACGCAGAAATCTAAAATTTTGCAGTAAGCTAGAAGAAATATCACCCTTTAAGAAAATGACGGTTAAAGAGATTGCTCCCCCCCTAACTTTTGAATTATTTCGCGAAATTTAACCCCGCGACGGCGCGCATTTTCCATAGAGTTGCCTAACTTTTTTAAAAAGTAACGCAGAAATCTAAAATTTTGCAGGGAGTTAGAGTAAATATCACCCTTTAAGAAAATGACGGTTAAAAAGATTGCTCCCCCCCTAACTTTTGAATTGTTTCGCGAAATATAACCCCGCGACGGCGCGCATTTTCCTTTGAGCTCCCTAACTTTTTTAAAAAGTAACGCAGAAATGTGAAATTTTGCAGGCAGTTAGAGGAAATATTACGCTTTAAGAAAATGATGGCTAAAAAGATTGCTCCCCCCCTAACTTTTGAATTATTTCGCGAAATATAACCCTTCGACGGTGCGCATTTTCCTTAAAGCTCCCTAACTTTTTAAAAAGTAACGCAGAAATGTGAAATTTTGCAGGCAGTTAGAGGAAATATCACGCTTTAAGAAAGTGAGGGTTAAGAAGATTGCTCCCCTCCTAACTTTTGAATTATTTCGCGAAATTTAACCCCGCGACGGCGCGCATTTTACTTTGACGGCCCTAACTTTTTTAAAAAGTAACGCAGAAATTTGAAATTTTGCAGGTAGATAGAGGAAACATCACCCTTTAAGAAAATGGTGGTCAAAAAGTTTGCTCCCCCTAATTT
This sequence comes from Dorcus hopei, assembly GCA_033060865.1. Lineage (NCBI taxonomy): Eukaryota > Metazoa > Arthropoda > Insecta > Coleoptera > Lucanidae > Dorcus > Dorcus hopei. The sequence goes on along the minus strand of CM065423.1, from coordinate 6,646,094 downwards.
TTGAATTATTTAGAAAAATCGAAAAAATATTAATTTTCTTATTGTTGGGAACAGTGGTTGTGCGTCACACGTAAGGCGGATTGCCTAATTTTAAATGCTAGTATTATTCAGGGTTCTGAATTTATAAAATTTTAGGAAGCTTACCGCGGAATCTATTGGTGGCGGAAAATTTTATTTTTACTCCTAACAATTTATCTTTATCCTTTGCTCGCATGAATAAGTAGATTGTAATAATTTATAAATTGTACAGATTATTTTTAGTTAGCAATAGGCGAGGCAATAGGCATAATTGAGCGTTTGTGTGTCTCGAATGTAAATCCTTGGAAGATTTTGTTGGTTTTAAAATAAACTTTTTTACTCCAACACGTAGATGGTTGCAATTGCGATGTTCCTGGGAACATAAGAAATTATAAATTGCCAACTGTCACTATTAATGTACAGGTGACTCGCTAAGACGTAGTTTTTTATTATAAAATGATGAAAGAAATTATGAGTGACCGACCAGTTTGGTTTTGAATATAAGCATATATGTACTTCAAGCTTTATTTTAAAAGTAGGTAACATTGACTCAAATGAGATCTGTAAACAATGAAGCATAGAAAATTAAAATACAATGAAAAATTAATAATGCTTATATTCAAGTAAGCCCACTCGCCAGTAACCATCGTTGTAGGTAAGTATAACTATCAGTCTGTATAATTTCCAATAATTCCTTTAGAAGCCATTGCTGAGCTGAAGGTAAAGTAATGTTTAATTGAATTATATAATAAATGAGCTACGAGTTATAGAAAATCACCTGTATATTAATCGTGAGAGTCCGCAATTTATAATTTATTTTTGTTTCCAGGAACATCGCAACTGGACCGACCCTACACGTTGGAGAAAATTGGTTCTTTTTAGAACCAACAAAATCTTCTTCCAAGGATTTGAATTCGAGACACACAAACGCTCAATTATGTCTATTGCAAACTAAAAATAATCTGTACAACTTATAAATTATTACAATCTAGTCATTCATGCGAGCAAAGGATAAAAATAAATTGTTAGGAGTAAAAATAAAATTTTCCACCACAAATAGATTCCGCGGTAAGCTTCCTAAAATTTTATAAATTCAGAACCCTGAATAATACTAGCATTTAAAATTAGGCAATCCGCCTTACGTGTGACGCACAACCACTGTTCCCAACAATAAGAAAATTAATATTTTTTCGATTTTTCTAAATAATTCAAATAATTAGGGGGGAGCAAACTTTTTGACCACCATTTTCTTAAAGGGTGATGTTTCCTCTATCTACCTGCAAAATTTCAAATTTCTGCGTTACTTTTTAAAAAAGTTAGGACCGTCGAAGGAAAATGTGCGCCACCGCGGGGTTATATTTCGCGAAATAATTCAAAAGTTAACGGGGGAGCAATCTTTTTAACCATCATTTTCTTAAAGCGTGATATTTCCTCTAACTGCCTGCAAAATTTCACATTTCTGCGTTAGTTTTTAAAAAAGTTAGGGCCGTCGAAGGAAAATGCGCGCCGTCGCGGGGTTAAATTTCGCGAAATAATTCAAAAGTTAGGGGAGGAGCAATATTTTTAACCGTCATTTTCTTAAAGGGTGATATTTCCCCTAACTCCCTGCAAAATTTTAGATTTCTGCGTTATTTTTTAAAAAAGTTAGGGAATTCTAAGGAAAATGCGCGCCGTCGCGGGGTTAAATTTCGCGGAGTAAGTGAGGCGTGAGGCTCGCAGTCACCACCCCGCGCCTACGCACTGAAAAATACTGCTGGGAAAAATACTGATAACTTCTGGTCGCTGAATATTTTTGGATTCGTTGCCCTGCATTTAGTTTATGGTCAGTGCTGTCGTACCTGTCGACATTGTTTAGTCTGTAGTAATGTTTTGTTTTTTGTTTGACCATTAGCTGTTTGATTGTGGAGGTTGTAATTTGATATGAAAATTTGAATCAGAATCTTTTATTAGCATAAATCGATTTGAATGTTGAAGTGTGAGGTACCAACAGCTGATTCTCTGACAATTGTTAACTTGAACGTTTTCACATTTAGCTAATGAACTGATGAGCATTTTTTATTTTTATTAAAACTAAGCACACTAAGTCGACCCTGTTATTTCAAAACGATGAACAACCAAAGAACCATATTTTGAGAAATCACAGTTTTTAGTTTTAGTGTAGAAAATACAATAGGATGATCGTGAACTTTACTGAGTCCTTTTGGAATTATACGGTCAAATTGTAGGCTACATAAAAATTATAAACATTTTAAGTAGCGACATCTTTTGATCGCTTTTTGCCCTGACATTGCAGTAGGATTGACAAATTAAAGCTAGTTCGCCACATAATAAGTCATCCCATGCAAGGCGGCCATGCTTGCTGTCAAAGCATAATGAGAATTTTAAAAAAGTTTTGTGCAAATCGGTCTCGATTACAGCAAATTCCCCGAGCAGGCTCTGTACAGCTGTTTCAGGCCTAGTTGGGCTTTCGTCAGCAGAACCATAGCTCGAGAACTCCACTGCAAACCAAACCGACTTGTCCAGGGAATCCGCTGTAAGCGAGACCGATTTGCACAAAACTTTTTTAAAATTCTCATTATGCTTTAACAGCAAGCATGGCCGCCTTGCATGGGATGACTTATTATGTGGCGAACTAGCTTCAATTTGTCAATCCTACTGCAATGTCAGGTCAAAAAGCGATCAAAAGATGTCGTTACTTGAAATGTTCATTACTTTCACATCGCATTGGCGAATAACCTGGACAAGTCGGTTTGGTTTGCAGTGGAGTTCTTGAACTACGGTTCTGCTGACGAAGGCCCAACTAGGCCTGAAACAGCTGTACAGAGCCTGCTCGGGGAATCCGCTGTAATCGAGACCGATTTGCACAAAACTTTTATAAAAATTATAATTTCGTATATTACTCTGACGTTAATTCTATAGTGATTGTATGTATTATAATGCACTATACTTATTTTATATGTACTTAAATATAATTTGTTTAATCAAATTATGTTTTATTTTCAATTTTACAAGTTATTGCTGGGTTTCACCAACACTGAATACATTTAATCATCCACTAAAAGTAAATATTGCTATGGTTACACATGTTAAAACCATAACAATATTTATTTTTAACGTATGATTATACCGAATGACTTTTAATGATTGAAAATTATTTTATTAGATTGGCAACACTTTTCAATGTTTATGTTGGTGTACTGGATTTTCAAATTCAAAGTTTAGATTTAGGTTAGTGCACTAGATTGTCAAACTCAAATAAATTCGTTTATTGTCGAATCAAGAAAACCAAATAAATAAGATATTTAATTATCACAATTTATTACCAAAATGGTTTTGAGCACAGAATAAAATACATTTTTAGTAATGGCTTATTTTCGAAGCGGAGTACAAAATGAAAATAGGCACATTCAGCAGACCCGAAAGTTGTGCAACTGTTGAGCAAATTTCTGCTGAATGCGACCTCTCAGAAGTTGATGAGTTGGAGGGGTCGCCATTTTTTGTAGCGTAACTTCTCCATTACCTGACTGGAACATGTTATGATGAGTGAACTTCATTCAGCAGAAATGAGTGCTCAGTCTCAACTGTTGGAGCAGAAACTGTTACTGATAAGTTCTGCTGAATCAGCCGTCCTCCATTTACAACGAACATGAATCGATTCAAATTCACTTAAAAATCGTTGATTGCATTCCATTTACAGTTATTCAGTTGGCGGCCAGTGATGAGGAAGTGATTGAATTTCCCCTCCCACACACCGTACTGATCAAGCTGGTTTTCTAAATCAGTTATCACTTTCATGTGATTTCATACCTATTTTGAGGTTATGTTAATTTTAGTTCCAAAACATCATTCCTTTTATGAGTCTCTCTATTCACTTTAAAGTAAGTTCAGTTCAAAATCGGTTAATAAATGAAAGTTTCTTGCAAACCGGTAATACAGAAAAAGGAAAATTCACTGGTCGCCCCACTATAATAACACTCGATATTGTACAAAATGTTAATGATACTCATATTTACAGTTGGTTCTTGTCCGATGAAATTTGTATCACTAAATCTTCTAAGCGGACACTAAATCGCGCAACTATACACTTTACGTTTCGCAGTCGTTCGACTTCTGACGAAGCAGTCGAACGACTGCGAAACGTAAAGTGTATAGTTGCGCGATTTAGTGTCCGCTTAGAAGATTTAGTGATGTTAATGATACTGTACAACAGAATCCTCGTTTCCTATACGAATCCACTCGGAAGATCTTGAAAAAACACCTTCATTTCCAATCATACAAATTTTCAATGGTTCGACAACTTCACCCACTCGATTTTCTTCAATAAATTCAGTTTTGTCAGTGGTATAACAATAATCTGCTAAATAATAGTGACCAACAAGATACAACTTTCTTTTCTGATAAAGCCTGGTTTCATCTCTCTGGGTTTATCAATTCACAAAATTTCAGGACTTGGTCAGAACATAATCCCTTTAATGTGATTGATGTAAAGGCACTACATCCACTTAAAATTGGTGTTTGGGTGGCAATGTCTTGGAGAATTATTGGACCAATATTCTTCCGGGAAACAACGCCTATAGATATCAGAGACTTATATTGGATCCATTTACAAACCAGTTAGACGACACTAAATTAGCAAATGGCTACTTTCAACAAGATTCCGCCACTGCCCATACAGCACGAACCACAATAAATTATTTAGAGGAGTTTTTCCCAGGATGTTTAATCAGTGCTAGTTGGTGGCCTAATTGCTCTAATATTCAATTAAATCCGGACTTCTTACTTCCTTATTTCAATAATTTGGTATTCAGAATACGTATTAAAAAATTTGAAAGAATTGCAGCAGGCAATTGCAAATATCGGACAACCTAAAACGTTAATAATGTCTTCAATAACATATCTCAAAGAATTCGGTACTGCTTACGCAAAGGGGGCTTGAAGATTTGCTCTAATATTCAATTAAATTTGGAGTTCTTATTTCCTCATTTCAATAACGTGGTGTTCAGAATACGTATTAAACAATTTGGATGAATTGTGCAGCTGGCAATTGAAGAGGCAATTGCAAATATCGGACAACCTAAAACGTTAATAATGTCTTCAATAGCTTATCTCAAAGGATTCGGTGCTGCTTACGCAAAGGGGGCTAACATTTCCAGGTCTTGAATAATAATAATCTGTTGAAACAGTTTTCATCATCAATGTAAACATCAATTCTAACCTATAGCTACGCATTCCCGCAAAATTAACTGTGCAAAATTAACGAACTTTCAGGTAATGCCAATTCCTCAGTGTTCCCAACGTACTAAATTTGCTTCAATCATTAAAAGTCACTCGGTATTTATTTAGTGTTGATAAATGAAAATTAAATATTGAAATATCGAAGGTATACATATATATGTGGGTTTGGAGCTATGGTTACTTTTTCTCCAAGCCGTAAGAGGGTACTTTACAAGGTATTCCATCTTTCTATTGGCTGTCTCATCTATTTATGTCATCTATGTTCCTAAGACACGTTAAAGTGACGTTTTTTAATTTTGTAATTATACGTTACAATGGATGTTGAAATATATTTTTTCTACTTTGCGTTCACAATGAACTCATTGTGACACCAAAAACAGTTTCACAATGAAGCTCATTGTGAAACTGTTTTTGGGGAAATTTTAGTCAATTTTTAATTGAAAATATTTAATAGATTTTACAAAATAACTCATTATTTATTTGTTACTTAACAGAATATTCACAATGAAGCTGGATAAGACAAATCAATAACTGGTTAATGTGACTTTTGATTAAAACGAAAGGTTTTCAGTGTTGCCACGCATTACAATTAAAATTCCCCATATACTAAGGAGATCAAATTTTTGACAGTATTTTTCATTTTTTTGTTCAATAAGTGACGCAAAGTAGAAAAAATAGTATATTATACACGTTTCACAAGAGGCATTGTAACACTCGTTCCGTTGGGGCACTCCTAGCTCGCTACGCTTCGCTAGTCGTACCCCAACCCCACTCGTGTTACAATAAGCCTTCTTGTGAAACTTGTATAATAATATACTATTGGATTTCATTCTATTGGCCGTGTTCACCAAACGCACTTGATTGCAAGCTGCTTTCGATTTTCTAGTGAACGCTATAGTTACCTTTTATTAATTACGCTTAAAAATAATCATAAGCAGCTTGCAAGCTGATTCGTGTGGTGAACGCGGCCATTGTTTACAAACACATTTCAGGCAATGAAGTAGTAAAAGATCAGCAATTGGTTACTGCTGGACATGCCGCCATGGGCGTTTTCCGTTATTTCTAAATTTTTCGTTTCAAACAATGGGTTTGATATGCTGACCTCCGTACACAAATTTATGGAAATTTGCCTAATTGGAAAGTGTGCTTCGCACTTCTTTTGCTCTTTTAGACTCATTTGTGTGTATAAAATGGGTAATGAGAAAGTAATTCCTAGAATTAATGTAAAAGTGCGATACAATATAAACAAAAATCTGACTACAAACCTCAATTTAAGAAACATTACTAATATAATCAGTCTTTTAATATAATTATTACAAGGTATTCTAGTTAAATAGTACGAAACATGTTTCACATGCATCTGACATGATGGTCTGTCTGATGATCGGTTGGGGCTATTGTTTAAATTGACTTCTTCACATGAAACGCATACCATCAGTATCCTGAGCGTAAATGTATTCACATTATCAAGACTGACCATCCGTAGATAATCAACCGCATTTGAAACTGGCCTACATTTGTTGACTTGCTTTCCGACTTCTGTTCATGAAATTCTTCAAACTTTCATTTCATCTGAGTCTCCTGCACATTTTTCGAATAGAGTACATTGTATAATCGATATTGAAATCTATTAATCACTTTCAAAACAGCACACAAACTTAAATTTTCAATGCATATATGTAATAGGTATTTAGCTGCATTCTTTTTCATACTATTGTCTGGGTAATTGTAAAATTTAAGATTCTTCCTGTTACTCTTAGGACAATTTACGATTGTAGTACATAATTTAAGTATTTGACCTTCTGGGATGAAATTAATTACAAAATTCAAGTTCAAAAAATGTACATACGCTGGTCATTTGAAACTGTTTGAAATGACAGGTGCACATTTGACAGAACTCGTGTTTTCATCATGGCCAGTTTCATTAACATTCACTGACGTGTATGTATGGCCGTTTCAATTCGCCTAAAATTCGGTTTGAGAAAGCAAGCCGTGGAGTACTCCCCTCAGCGCTCCCTATTAAAGATACTACAAAACTACTGACAGTAACAAGGCAGTAACCATGGCCAGCTCCATTAACATTCACTGACGTGTATGTATGGCCGTTTCAATTCGCTTAAAATTCGGTTCCTAGAAAGCATGCCGTGGAGTACTCCCCTCAGCGCTCCCTATTAAAGATACTACAGAACTACTGATAGTAACTTAATGACAACTGCAATTACTTAAAAAGTCACAAGAGGCGCTGAGTGGAGTACCGTCAAAATTTTTAAAAGTCGAATTGAAACGGCCATACATACACGTCAGTGAATGTTAATGTAGCTGGCCATGGTTTTCATATCACTAATGCACAATTGGTGGCGCTGTCATCGCATGTGCATGGTCCTTTGACTATATACATACAAGTATATAGTCAAAGGCATGGTCCTGGTCCCTCTATAGCCACTCATGTAAATGTCCGTACGCCAATTAAGTTGGTATGCCCAGTGTTGCCAGTATGGGCGATTTTTAAGAAAAACTTGGCGATCGAAGTTTCTGGTTTGTCCATATAAACTCCATTAGTGGGCGATTTTTAATTTTGTATTTGGCGACTAAAATTTTTCATTCTTCATATAAGACACATGTAATGGGCGATTTCATTCTGAAATGTTGGCGACTACTCGTTTGACAAAGCTGGCAACACTGGGTATGCCTACAATTTTATCAACTTGTAGTGGCAACTATGACGGTTGTGTCAATTTTGATAAAGCACATTGGCATGGGTTTCTTGGCATGATTACTAGATATTTATTTCTTTAATTTCAAACAGTTTTTTGCGCTCATTAATTAACATTTGTGAATTGCATGTAAGTAATAATTTAATATGAATTGCAAGTTATGTTTCAATAGCTCTGTTCCAACCACGCTTTCTGACCGTTCAAGAAACCGTCATAATCAGTTGCCCACCGAAATAATGATCGATGTTGACAACTTTGTCGAGTGTAAAACTTTGATGCTTGGGACGGTTTCGAAACGGTCACAAAGCGTGCTTGGAGCAGACCTAATGAATACTTATTATTTTAGTCAAGTTTCTCTAGTATTCACAGCCTTTATGAAAAATGTTTACACTGGAACAAGATGCATACATTCTTATGTGTTTCTGATGAAAATGAAAATTATAAAGTTTTTGGTCATCACAAACATGAGATTGTAAAGCCATTTGAAAAAAAAAAAAGCTGTGTAAAGGTAAATCACCTCATCAACCTGCAATATTCATAAAACCTGTTGTCAACAACGATCTTCAAGAACAAATGGATCAAAACACAAACAAATTGTTATCAGCACAGTCAGGTATGCGATCCTCAGTAGTGAAAATAAAACAAGGACTTAATTATGTACTTTTTGCAGGTATTAGTAGGGCTAGTTGCACAAAGGCAAACAGCCAGAATTACCAGACATAGGCTATGCAAAACCCTCATACTTTTGTCGAAACAGACCTACTGTGGGGTAGCGATTTTTTGTAATAGTACTGTTTCTCATATAAATTTATGTAGGCTGACTGAATTCTCCGTGGAGGGTGTTATTGAGTGCTGTGGTATCCAGATGCCTAAAATTAATGTTCTCGTCATTGCGATTTATCGTCCGCCTCTGGGGAATTTTAATCTTTTTCTTTCTATTTTCCGTAACTTGTTGGACTACTTAAAATCTACTGAGAAATGTGTCTTTGGGGGAGATTTCAATATTAACTTTCTATCTGACGATAAAGATGCAATTCTTTTCTGCGATTTATCGGATTGCTGTGGGTTACGGTGCTTGATAAAATCGCCTACTCGCGTCACTTTAACCTCTGAAACCTGTATTGACAATATTTTAATTAATTCAAACTTTCACGCAATTATCTCACAGGGAATCATTAAGTCGAACCTTTCTGATCACTATGCCCAATATCTTATTTTTAGTTCTATGAATAATACCTTACCAATAATTAAGTGTCTACGTAGAAATTTCAACTCAACCAATATGAAGAATTTTCATCTTTGCTTATCCCGGGAAGAATGGTGTGAAGTTCTCAACGATAGTTGCCCTATTTCTGCTCTAGATAATTGTATGTCGACTTTCCTCTACTTTTTTGAACTATCTTTTCCTCTTAAAAAAACTAACACAACTAAGACTTATAATCCTCCAAAATGGATTACGCCTGAAGTTAAAAAACTTAAAAATACTGTAGCTTTGATCAATAATCTTTGCTTAAAATATCCTGCCTTTTCGCCTATATGAAAGGAAATTAACACTCAGTATAATAACTTATAGTATTATTATCACAAAATCTTCTAAGCGGACACTAAATCGCGCAAATATACACTTAAAGTGTATATTTGCGCGATTTAGTGTCCGCTTAGAAGATTTTGTGATACAAATTTCATCGGACAAGAACCAACTGTAAATATAGTATTATTACTACGATTCCATTATATCTAATGCTGACAACAAGAGTAAGGCGATGTGGAGGGTGATTGATAAAGTGACTATTAATAAAAAGCCACGTACTGGTGAATATCTGATTAAAGAGGAAGGATCTTTAATTCCTGACCATGTCTTAGTTAATAAATTTAATAAATTTTTCTCTGTTGCTGAAAATACTTTAGTTTTTAATAATGAATCCCCTAACTCTGACTTTCCAACGTCCCTATGCAAAGTCAGTCTTTTTTCTCTTCCGCTGTCTCTGAGAACGAAGTCTTATTGGCAATTAACAATTTAAAGAATTCCTTGTCTAGTGGTGATGATGAAGTTTCCAATTCACTTATTAAATCCTGCAAATTTTTTATTGTTAAACCTTCGACATATATTATAAATTTGTCTTTTCACACTGGTAACTTTCCTGATCGTTTGAAGATTGGGCTAATTAACCATTACATAAAAAGGGAGATATCAATTTGATATCAAACTATAGACCCATTAGTATCTTATCTTCCTTCGCAAAGATCTTCGAATCTATTATCAATGCTAGGTTAATTCATTTTCTCAAAAAAAATAACACCTTTCTTGACTTTCAACATGGCTTTATTAGGCATAAAGATACAGAATCGGCTCTTTTTCATTTCATTGATAAAGTTATTAATACGCTGGACCAAAAACAATCTGCACTTGGGCTTTTCATTGACCTCACGAAAGCCTTCGATTGTGTTGACCACAAACTATTATTGGAAAAACTGTTCAGATATTGGAGGAAATTTTCTACTTCTACTCACTTCTTATTTAACTAATCGCAAACAAAGAGTCAAAATTAATAACAATATCTCTGAAATCGAAAATGTTAAATTTGGAGTTCCTCAAGGTTCCATTCTTGGACCCACTCTATTTATTATTTTTGTTAATGACCTGGGATACTACCTGCGAGATTTTGATTGTTCTTTAGTCTGCTATGCAGACGATACTAATATACTGGTCACAGGAAATAATCTCACTAACGCAGCTCAGGCTGCCCTTGATATATTTAACAGAATAAAACTTTGGATGCTAAAAAATAAATTATGCATTAACAATGATAAAACATCCCTAGTCTTTTTCAGAAATGCTAGGTCTACTTTACCTAATGACTATATCTCAAATAGTATGCATAATATGAAGGTTCCTCTTTCTGATGAAATTAAGCTCCTTGGTTTGAATTTGGACTGTCACTTACAATGGTTTTCTCATATAAATTCTCTCTGCTCTAAGCTAAGCAGTTCCTGCTTTGCTTTAAGACTACTAACTGGTCATTGTACTGAAACTACGATTCGCACTTTATATTTTGCTAATGTACATTCTTATATGAGATATGGAATTATACATTGGGGCTCTAGTAGACATATAGATGGAGTCTTTATTCTACAAAAATTTGCGATTCGCATTTTGGCCAATCTAAAACGACGTGAATCCTGCAGACAAGCTTTCACTGAACTTAAGATATTAACGGTTTATTCCACATACATATACGAACTCTGCTGTTCTGCTTACAAACATAATGACCTTTTCAAACAAAATTCTGCCACTCACTCCTATCCAACTAGGCATAAGCATAATCTCAGACCAAGCTCTCACTCTACCTCGCTATACCAAAAGGGTGCTTTTTTTAATTGCTGCAAATTTTTCAATGCCCTGCCTATAAATATTAAAAAAGCCGCTGTCAATTTTTTCAAGAGAGAATTAAAATTATATCTACTTAAGAGAAACTGCTACTCCCTTGATGATTTCTTTTCGTGACTTCTTTTTCTCTTCCTGTCATTCCGGATTTTATTAATTGCTTTTTTCTATGATGTCTCTTTTTATCTCTGACCTTTATCTTTATCTCAGTATATATATCTATCCTTTTTGTATATACTTGATATATGATAATAATAATAATAATAATAAAAGTTGAAATTTGGGTTGCAACATCAAAACGGAGTATTTTTTACGAAACATTTCATGTGGAGAGATACCAAACTGTTATTTTGGTAGAATTTATTAATCAACTGCATGACGATGGATTATTTCCAACAGAACGGAGCCACTGCTCATACTGCTTGTGCCACCTTAAATTATTTGCAACAGTTTTATGGAAATCGTATTAAAAGCGAAGGTTTGTGGTTACCGACAAGTCCAGATTTGACACCACCAGATTATTACCTTTTTGGATACGTGAAGAATAATGTTTAGAGAGATGCGGAAAATAGTTATCACCTCCCACTACTTTTACATGCGGCAGTAGCGCGGTCCTCATTCGAGCCCTGTAGACTCCGCAGTATTGCTGATATATTGAAGGGGATCGTTTGAGTTTGAAATTACACTTGCAGGTGCATAAAAAGCTATTGTTTTGTAGGCGTATAATTTTGTTAACTGCAAAACAAACAACTCTTACCCAAGAAAATTTAAAAACGCTACTTACTTATGCAAGTGCATAATTTACTTGTGTTAGAGTCGAATACCTAAAAATTATTTTCCAAGTTTTTTAGCGCGATTTTTTATAAGCAGTCAAATTCTCGCAAAATTTCATTGCAATGATTCACTTTTCAAGCCAAATATTAAGGCAGAGTAATTGAATAAAGCATACCTACGTATTAAAAATCAAGGGTAATAATTTATTAAAGAAACATTTTAAATAAATCAAAAATAAAATTCATACTTTCAGCGTAAAACTGAACCGTGCGATATTTTTAAATCGCGGTTAGTAGCCACGTTGTTGCATCGAACGCACGGTTCGAGCGAACGGCACTGCGAACTCATTTGCGATTCTGGAAGGAGATGTTCCGTGACGTTTCAATATTTTTAGCATCTCTTTAATAATGTTAAAAAAACTGGTTGCACAACTTGGATGAACTTTAATAAGCAATTAGGCATGCAATTGAAAACAACGCAGGAAGAACTTTGTTGTATACATATTTGAAAACGTAAAACGTTGGGTAAACTTGTGTTTACAAAATAATGGAGAACATTTTCAACAATTATTATAAAAATAGAGTTATTTCCTACTCGTCAGTGTTATACAGTGGAAGCTCTCTTAGGAGGTGAATGCCTAATAGAGATGCAAATGCATGTAAATTACATAAATGGGGGATTAAAATCTGTCTGGCTAAGAGAGCTGTCCGTTATGGGGGATTTTACTGTAGCCAAGCCAAAACTTTAGAATATGCCACTCCAACTTATAAAAAGCAACAAATCTGACGAAAATAATAACTTGCAGGGATTATAATTAAACGTCATCGGCCTATTCTGACAACCAATGTCAAAATTAGAGTCAAAATTCCGAACTTTCAAGTTGTAATGAGGTCTGTTACTTTTGAATATGTTGCCATCTAGATAATTGATTGTCAGGGACTGTAACAAAATTTTTAGAAACAGGTTCTAACAAGGATGATCCTGTAAGGAAATGTGCCGGTGTTAAAACTGAATCATCATTAGGATCAAGGCGTTAATGGTCGCGAATTCAAAACAGCTTTAATTTCAGTCATTAAGGTGTAATATTCTTCAAACGTGTAAACAACTCCTTTTGTTACTGTGTATAAATGCTTTTTTGTCAACCTTACTGCTGACTCCCAAAGACCACCAAAATTGAGAGATCTTGGAGGAATAAATTTCCATGTGATTTTTTGATTAACTAATTTTGATGCTATGTAAGAATTGTTTTTTGTCAAAAATTCATGTAAATCTTGAAGCACCTACAAAATTTGTGGCATTATCAGAATATATGGTAGTGCAAAGTTGTCTTCGTGCTACAAATCTCTTCAATGCTAAGAAACACTCAGTAGTGAGATCAGTAACTATTTCAATATGTATTGCTTTTGTAGCAAAACATACAAATATTCCCTTTGAAATATGAATACGACCTCGTCGACGACTTTCTCGTATCTGTAATGGGCCTGCGTAATCTACACCAGCTGATTCAAACGGACGAGAAAATGTGGTCACTCTTTCTTTTGGTAAGTCATCCATGATATATTCGTTTGGTCTAGGTTTGAATTTAAAACAAGGAATACAATTTCTTATTATCTTTATAACTTCCTGTGCTCCAGATATAGGCCAATATTTAAGTCTGATTGAATTTAATAACTGTTGAGGTTCGCAATGTAATAATCGTACGTGTTCTTCTCTTAATAAAATTTCTGTGATGTGATGCTTTGCAGGTAATATTACAGGATATTTTTGATTTTCAGAAATATCTGCATTTCGAAGTCCTCCTCCAACTCTTATTAATCCATCTTGATCAATAAAAGGATTCAACGTAAGCAATTTACTCTTTGCATTTACCTTATTTTGTTTACGAAAATCTTGTATTTCTTGATAAAATTCTTCTTGTTGAGTCCATTTAAGAATTGTGATCATCGATCGATTCAATTCTTCTACACGTAAAACACTAAATTGTCCTTTTCTTCTAAGGTTATCAATGAATCTATAACAATAAGCTATAACCCTTTGTAATTTTGATATTGATGAAAATTTATGCAGTATTTCGAATTTCTTTTTTACGAGTGTTAATACAACGTTCCTTTTTGCTCCGGAATTGTCTCCATTGAAATTTCATATACAGGCCAACCTGGTACAGATGACAACCAAGTAGGTCCATGCCACCAAAGTTCATGAATGATGATTTGCTTTACTGAAATTCCTCGAGAAAGAACATCCGCTGGATTTTGCTTTGATGGTACATGATTCCAAAAATAATTATTAGTGATTTCTTGTATATGACTAACTCGATTCGCCACAAAGGTTTGTAACTTACTTGACACAGTATTAATCCAACACAATGTTATGGTTGAATCGCTCCACAAATGAACTTCTTCGATTGTTAGTTTCAAAGTTTTTACGCATATTTCAATTAATTCTTGGATGATTTTTTCTATTTATTGTTTCACCATGACGAAGGATTTTCCAAAAAAGACCTGCACCCAATAAAAGGTCAATCTTTTGAGGTTTATCAAAATGGGGATCCGCCAATTCTACCTTCTGGTATCATCAGTTTCGATTTATTTATCTGTATCTGAGGCATCTTTTCTGTGATGACTGGAATACAAGACATTTTTGTACTGTTGAATAACTCGATATTGTTGACGTTAACTTGATGTGTGATGATTTATTGATTGACTTACACCACTAACTGGAAACTTTACTACATTAGTTGAAATCGTCAAACGCGAAACTAATTCTTCGGTTATCATGTTAAGCTGTGATCCTGGATCTAGAAGAACTCGACATTTATGTAAATTGCCTTCTTCATCACTTGCATATAATTGAATTGTTGATAAAATGATCTGCATTTTCTGTTTCGGTACGCAGTGTGTTACAATTGAACGATTTTCATCTCTTCTAGTTTGATCGCAATGTTGTGTTGAAGCTGACGATTTTGTATTACTGCTTTTTAATTCTTCAACCTTCTTACGATCATATTCACGATGAAGCAATGTATTGTGTTTTTCGTTGCATTTACGACAAGTTGATGAGCGACAATTTTTTGCGATGTGTCCAAATTTGAAACAATTGATACACAACTTCAGTTTCTTCAACACTGCAAACTTTTCATCATGTGAAAGATTCAAAAACTTTTTACAATAAAATAATTGATGTGGCTCACCACAATGACCACGCAGTGTTGAAGTTGCTGCCAATGCGATTTTTTTATCTGATTTTCTTTGAAACGACTGAGAAGATTGTGTAGTATACTTATCTTGATTATTCAGATTTTTGTTTGTCATTTCTAGTGTCATACATCTCGTTTTCAAAAATTGTAGAAATTCTTCTAATTTGGGTAATTCTTGTTCATTTTGTGAGCTTACTTCTTTTTCCCACTCTTCTCTGGTCGAAACATTTAATTTGTTGGTAATGAGATACATATATGATGATTGTATCCCATTTGTCAACAGGTTGTTCCAATGATCCTAGTGAACGTGTATGACTACGAATTTCATCCACCATGTTTCTTAAATTCATATGGTCTGCCTTTTTGGTTGCTTGAAGCTCGAACAAATTCTTCATATGCATGTTGACGATGAGTCTCTTATTTTCATATCTTCTAGTAAGCAGATCCCAAGCTACTTAATAATTAGCATCTGAAGCTTCGAGTGCTGAAATTATTTCAGTGCTTTGTCCTTTAGTAAGCCTTGAAGTAGTTGAAACTTTTGAACTGGTGCTAAATTTTGATTGTGTACTCCTTGAATGAAAGCATCTTTGAAAGTAAGCCACTTGTCATACTCTCCGTTAAAAGGTTGAATTGTTAATGTGGATAATTTGATTTTTAACATGGTTCCTTCTTGATTTGTTGCTTTATTGCAACTATTCAAATTGCCCTTCAATTTGACTTGATCCAACTTGGTTTTTAGAAGTTCTCAGTAGTTTTTCTTTTGCTGCCGCTCTTGCTTTGAAGTACAAATTTTCATATTTCTCGAAATTGATGACGAGCTCTTTCAATTCTGATTGATTTTCATGTTCTCCTAATAAACATTCTATTTCTACGTTGCTGTCTTCAAACTTCTTCCAGACTTTTGCTATTTCTGAATATCGCTCTTCTAATTGTGTTAAATCTTCATCACAATCTTCTGTAAATCTTGCAAAACTTGCTAATTGCCTTTTATATACACCTCTCTGAATATTCAGCTTCTTTATTTCGGCCATAATATCCAAAATAACTTCAATATGTCAAAATGCAATGTTTGCGTGTGCAATGTGTCAGAAACTTGAAAAAATGTATTTTCACAATTTTGCCTTACTAAATACCTCAATCCGGCTCGATTGGACCAATAAATTTGTTTAGTTTGTTATTAATGTAATGCTTGAGGTATTTAACACAGTTTTATGTCTTGATGAAGAATATAAACACTTTTTTTATAATGACATTTTTTTTTTAATTTTAATCATTTATTTTGGTGAAATGTATGGTGAATATTTTATATTTATAATATGTACTTATATAATTGTATTCATTAATATGAAACATAAGTAATTTTATGGTGATAATGAGGACGGTGGAGAGGGTGTTGCCGATGATATAGATGAAGGAGACGGCGCATCATGTCCAGGATTACTTCTTACGGTGTTGCAAAATTCAATTTTTTGTCTATTTGAGCCAAACCTAAACAAAATGCATTTATCATCCGTTGTTATCTTAACAGTATCATTATGTTCTGTTTCTTGCAGAACACATCTCCTTTTATATATCAAACAGACATCGTCAAAAAGCGACTTGCCGCTAGAAGCCCGAATCAACCATGGCTTTCTTCAGAAATCTTGCTGACGTTTGAAAAACCCTCATTTTCTGTCTTAGATGGAGGCGAAGGCTTATATAGAGGCCGCGAAGGAAAAACGGACAGTTCTCGGTTCCCTAAGTTTTGTCCGCGTTAAGTCTCGTCGAAATTTTGGTTTGATTAATTTTTGTTCGGTTTTGTTTTAATTTAATATTAAAATTTTCCAAAGTTTGGTATCGGTTTCGGGTAGAAAAAGCAGAAGCTTTTTTTTCGTGTAGTTTTTTTTTTGTGTCAGTTATTTAAAAATTAATTCGCTGGCTAACGAAACAATTCTCGTAAATCTAAATCAATAGTGTTTTTCCTAAGTTACGGATACGAAAAAATTATTTAAGATTCGTCGCCGGTAAGCTCAATGGGCCAGATGAATAAAACTAAGCATATGCTTTTACTTAAAATTTTTCAATGAAAACTGCAAATATTTGAAGAAAAATGAAATTCTAAATAATTCTGCCTGTAACGTAGTAAAAATTTTAATAAATAGAATCGTATAATGATTTGCATTCGAAAATTTTCCACGTATTTAAGCTTTAAAAAAAATTATAAGAGAAGTAAAAGCATTTGCTTCGTTTTATTCATTTGACTCATTGTCTTTGTTGCTTAAAAGTTAGATAATTGTTAACAAAAAGCATTTTCCTATGTGTGTTACACCAATCTCCCTTCTTGTCGAAGTTTGTTTTGTTTTGTGATATTTTTCAGGATATTTTGCATTGTCTTTGTTTTATCTGTTTTATTGTCAATTCTGTTATAAGTTCTTTATAGTAAAGTCAAATTTTGTTTTGTTCGGAAGTCACAATTTTAAGTTATTATTTATTCTGTAGTTTACTCGATATTCGGTTTTGTAATTAGTTTCAGGTCTTTGGTCGTAAAAATTATTTGCTTTATTCTGTGTTCTTGTTAATTTTTTTTTCTTTAATATAATTTTATTTGTTAAACTTTCCGAATTTTATTTAGTACTCAAAGTAGAACTTAGAGAACCTTTTTATTAAGTGATAAATCGAACAAGGAGCAGAGAAAGATTCAACAATTTCAAAATAGTAAGTCCGAAGGTCAAAAAGGCCAAAATTCATACCGAGTCGGAAGAGAGCGGACGGAACAACTCCAGGGGCCTTATTCTCGAAACGAGGGAGAGGATTCGTTTTGCGGGAGTGACGTCAAAATGACATAGATCCGTATAAAACTATACAAACCTTTCGAGAAATGCGTCATTTTGACGTCATTTTCGGGAGCGATCGCTTCTCTCGACTTCGAGAATAACTACCCTGGGGGGTTATTCTCGAAACGAGGGAGAGGGTTCGTTTTGCAAGAGTGACGTCAAAATGACGTAGACTCTCGTATAAACCTTACAAACCTTTCGAGAAATGCGTCATTTTGACGTCATTTTCGGGAGTGATCACTTCTCTCCAGTTCGAGAATAACCCCCCTGGCTACTTTTTAGCTAATTCCAGAAACGCTACTGACAAAAGGAGTCGCCTTTTGCATCTTGATTCGGTTTGTAAAAGTTTTGGGTAACAAAGGGTCTTAAAAATTTGGCTTTATGCGAAAAGCTACCTTATCAAAATATAAACCACCCTTTCCCGTAATCGCGGTCTTTACACTACTATACTACTCCCGATCTTGCTGATCCATCAATTCGCGCTTAGCGTTGTACGTGCTTCCCCCAACCTCCGTGGCCGGCATATCCCTTGACAATTTGGCGGTTGATTAAAGACGTTTTCGAAAATTCGCTCCGAGTAGAAATGTGAGAGAGAACATTTAGAGACTTAGTGCACGTAAAAGTAAGAAAAATAGCGCTCCGATCAAATTAACGAAATCGCCTTTAAATTCACATAAACACTAAACAAACCGGTTACTCCACCGGTAGACATTTTAAAATTCTAAAATTCACTGTAGATTCACATTGCAGACCCTATCTGCCATGAAACTTCCAAAATTTTAAAAGCAGCCAAACCCCCTAAACCAAATTGTTCAAAATCTGAATTTCAAGCCCTCAAAACCCTGAAAAATAACCCAGACATTGTCATAATCTCCGCAGACAAAGGGAATGCTACTGTAGTTTTGGAACGCGCAGAATACGACCAGGAAATCAACACCCTATTAGACGACCCTGCTTATCAACCCTTGCGACGGAATCCAACCTCATGCATAGAAAGTACCGTAACGACCTTAATAAAAGCCTCTTCTATCCCACCAGAAACACAAAAAGTCTTGATCCCCCGTGACTCCAGAATTCCCAGACTTTACGGTCTCCCTAAAATCCACAAACCAGATACACCTTTACGTCCCATAGTTAGCGCAATTAACTCACCAACCTACAAAGTTTCTAAATATCTAACACAGAGTCTCAAACCGTTTGCAGGTAAAAGTGAAACCTTCATCCTCAACTCTCAGCACTTCGTCCAAAAAATTCACGAGATTTCCCTAGACCCTCAGGACATTCTGGTCAGCTTCGATGTAGAATCTCTTTTCACCAAAGTTCCAATTCCCGTCACCATCACAATCATCCAACAACTGTTCACAGCCCATAATCAACCCGAAGACTTAATAATTCCCTTAATAGAATGTTGTTTAACTTCAACCTATTTCATGCTCCGTGATCAATATTACGAACAAGTCTTAGGCACAGCCATGGGCTCTCCTCTCTCTCCAATAGTAGCCAATATTTTTATGGAAGCATTCGAACAACAAGCCCTTACTTCTTTCCCACTTAAACCCAAGTGTTGGTTCAGATATGTAGATGATGTTTTTGCTATTTGGCCACACGGTAAGGAATCCCTAGGCAATTTCTTTGAACACCTAAACTTTCAACATCCTGACATCCGCTTCACTTTGGAATATGAAACTGACGGCCACTTACCTTTCCTTGATATCTTAGTAAGCCGCCTCCCTAAAGGTAGATTAGGACACTTTGTGTATCGCAAACCAACCCATACTGATCGCTATCTGAATGCACATTCACACCATCATCCGTCTCAAAAACAGTTAATCATTAACTCACTAGTCAACCGTGCCTTTTCCCTATCAGAACACTCTTCACTTCAAACTGAACTAAACCACGTAACAAAAGTCCTACTCAATAACAACTACAAAAGGCACGACATCCAAAGATCCATTTCTCGTCATCTCACACCAATTCCTCCCCGTTCTGAACCTGATACACCTCCAGTCGCTACAGCTTACCTACCTTACATTCACACCATAACAGATCGTATCGGCAAAATACTCAAACAACAAAACATCAAATCAATTTACTTACCCATGACGAAACTTTCAGACTGCCTACCCTCCACAAAAGATCACATCCCCTTACAATCCGAAGGTGTGTACCGAATTCCTTGTTCCTGTGGGCGTGTATACATCGGTGAAACAAACCAGTCTGTTAGTACTCGTGTTTCTGAACATGAACGCTGTACTAGACTACTACAAACAACTGGCTCGGCCCTAGCTGAACACAAACTAGAAACCGGTCACCAAATCCTATTCTCCGATACAGAACTTCTAGCCCGCTCATCTCATTTTTTCAATCGTAAAATCCGTGAATCCATAGAAATTCTCAAACATCCCAATAATCTGAACCGTGACACTGGCTTTTACCTCCACAATGCCTGGAAACATCTCATTAACGATCCGTCACGCCCCAACAGACCAATCCCCGGACACCGTTCCGACCCACTACCCCCACCGATCACTATAAATACCACGACAACAGACATACTCAGTCAGTCTCAACGACTAATGAGAAGCAGCAGCAACACCACCAGCAGCAGCAACCCTGAGGAAGTTCTTCTGCAATGAAGAACGAAACGTCGGCAGTAGAAGAAGTCAACGTGACGCGGTTCCAACCGGAAGCCAATTCAAACATGGACGACGGCCGCGGAAGCCTTCAAGTTAAATTCACTGTAAAGTTATAATAAGTTATTAACTTATTATAACTCTATTATTATTAATATTATTATATACTTTTTTTCCTTTTCACCCACTTTTTTTCCCCCAAGCTCAAAGCTTGTCGGGGAGGGGTGGCGGCTGCGACCGACTTAGATGTTAATTTCTCCTTCGGCATTCGCCTTACAAATTGGGGAAACGCAGAAAACCCAACTCGAAGGAGCCGGTATGAATCCGAAACGCAATCCGACACATAAGTACTCTATCTCTCACATAGAGCCCATATACACCAGGATGGGATTCGAACCCGTACCTAATAATTGCCCAGCCAAGCGTCATGCTCGTTGCCAGCGGACTGAACCACTCGGCTAACAAGTAACAACTACCTAAAATTCTGAAATGTGCCCAATTTATAGTGTTGTGACTCGGTAATTTTACCATGTTATCTTACGGTAAATTTACAATGTTACCGGTAATTTTTGAATGTTACATCTGTTGCCAAGATAGTGAAAAAAGTTGTAACTTTTTGAAATAATTGAGTTATAATCTTGTAATTGCAAATTAACTAATAAAATAAACTGTCAATAATAGCTAATCTTAAGGCTTACTTTTTATTATTTAGGAAAAACATTAAGTACTAGATAAAATTTTTTTTTATACTTTAAAATGATTTTCGTTTAGACGTTTGATTAATATTTGACTATTTTAACAGTTGTCGACAGAAACTAAAAAAAAGAAAAAATGCCAAAGAGTGATGAAAGTACCTTATACAGGCTGTTACAAATTCGAGGCTCACCATTGGGATCTCGGAAATGGTAAGAGATACGAAGTCGGTTAAATTGAGGCAAAGTTGCGTATTTTGGTGCTGAATAATAATCTGTTCTGAAAAATCTTCTACGATTTGTAGTTTTTGAAATATTTCCAAAAAACAAGAAAACGTAATTTTCTTTTTTATTTTTTTCTGAAGTTGTTATTGGCGGGATCATAATAAAATTAATACATTCTTTTTTAAGTTCTTTATGATGATATCATTAGATTTTACTTAAAACGTTTCGTCTCGTTCTGACCATCATCAACTTCATTTTTTCTTATGGGCGCTACATTGGATTTTAATACCATTGAATAGATATATTTTTTCTGATGCTTTCCCATGTATCACACATCCCTATTTAATAATCTGAAACAGCTGGAAATGCAAGAAATTGTTGAAAATAACACTGCAAAGAAAAACATGGTACGCAGTGAAAACAAAAACCAAAAAAGTTTGATATACCTTCGGAGTTTTATTTCGTATATCACAAAAGCTGATTTTAGTAAAATTTTTAGATCTAAAAATGAATGTTATGAATCTAAGAATGACGTAAATTTAAAAATTTACAACAATTCAGTAATATCGAGCGAATTTTCCTTCCAACAATATCCAGAAAGACAGCTGCAAAACAATAGTTGATTAGATTTGTAATTAAATTATACTATCGATATCATAAAAAACTAGGACAACTTTTCAATCCAGTAGCCATGCGTCTCCATTATTTTACTATATTGAATCTTACTTTGCTGTCATGTCAGTAATTGTGTTTTTGTTAATGCTGAAATTCTGAGCAATTTGTGTAACTGTGACACCCTTTTGTATGAAAATAGCTATCCTAGCTTTTAAAACAATATTTACTGTAGAAATGATTGACAATTTCAAATAATTTTAAATTTGTGGTCGGTAGCAGTTTTACACAGCTTAAAAAATCTTGTTTATGATAGCAATAGTACATTATTACATATATATTATTAAAGCAAGAAAATTTCAAATTAAATTATGTATGTCTTTAGAAAACTCGTATCTTAAAAGATATTGCTGCTCGAGGAAACATTTTTTCTTGTAGTCTCATCATTTTATACATTTTATAAATAACTATTAATTACCTCTTCTAATTAATTCTTCATTCTCATCATCATTAAGGCAATCTCGATACGTCCTTCGAGTTTTATGAAGATATCCATAAAGTGCAATGTTTCTATCTAACTTAATAACATTGTTCTGTGTGGATGGCATCTTTCTAGGTATAATTGGAAGTAAATTTCTCTTGCTATTACTAAATTGTTATTAGCACAATACATTTTTAAATTTACAAGAATGATAGATTTTTAAAGATATAATTTCTTGTGACACTTTCTTACTTTAATCATAAAAATGTATAATTTAATTACGAAACTAATTAAATACTGCGTCATCGTCATTGTTGGAAGTAAATTTTTCTTGCTATTATTAAATTGTTGTTAGCACAATACGTTTTTAAAATTTACGTCTTTCTTGGATTCACATCATTCATTTTTATATCTAAAAATTTTTCAAAAATCTGCTTTTGTGATAAACGAAATAAAACTCCGAAGGTATATCAATCTTTTTTGGTTTTTGTTTTCACTGCATACCATGTTTTTCTTTGCAGTGCTATTTTCAACAATTTCTTTCATTTCCAGCTGTTTCAAATTATTAAAAAGGGATGTGTGATATATGGAAAAGCATCAGAAAAAATAGATCTATTCATTGGTATTAAAACCCAATGTAGCGCCCATAAGAAAAAATGAAGTTGATGATGGTCAGAACGAGACGAAACGTTTTAAGTAAAATCTAATGATATCATCGTAAAGAGTTTTAAAAAGTGCCTGTAGAATGTATTAATTTTGTAATGATCGCCTGCACAATAACTTGAAAAAATAAAAAAGAAATTTACGTTTTCTTGTTTTCTGGAAATATTTCAAAAACTGCAAATCGTAGAAGATTTTTCAGAACAGATTATTATTCAGCACCAAAATACGCAACTTTGCCCCAATTTAACCGATTTCGTATCTCTTACCGTTTCCGAGATTCCAATGGTGAGCCTCGAATTTGTAACAGCCTGTATATCATTAAGGTACTAAATCAACACTCCGTACAGGTAACGCAATCCCATTCCTCTCGTGAGAGGATTGAAAAACAAAGATAAAAAATATAAGTGCAATAAGGAAGACAACAGTTTGTGTTGATTTAGTACCTTAATGATATATAAGGTACTAAATCAACACTCCGTATAGGTAACGCAATCCCATTCCTCTCGTGAGAGGATTGAGAAACAAAGATAACAAATATAATTGTCGCAAGTGCAATAAGGAAGACAACAGTTTTAGGGAATTCTGTTTACCGCAATGTCACTGGTTTCAATTTAAAAGTGTATTAGGTTATGTCTAGTTAAGTTAATTACCAATAAAAAAGTTGTTATTTTAAGAAGTGCAGAATGTTTCTTTTACGAAAAAGGCGGAATCATTAAATGTCTTGCGATAAAAGTTTGGGATGCGATATTTAAACTCAATTTTCTTAACCACTGACAGTAACTTTGACAAACGTCACATCAAATAATATTTCCAACTGTTTTTTATCCCTAGATGAGAGGAATGTGCGACAAGGATAGATATAAAAAATCACTAAATGCGTTACCTCTATACGAAGTATGTTGATTTAGTACCTCATATATCATGTCGTGCTTTCTCGGAACCGAATTTTAGGCGAATTGAAACGGCCATATAAGCGTTAGCTTATTAATGTAGTTGGTCATGACATTACTACAGCATAACCAGCATGGAAACTATTTGTCGGCACCTTTGATCTGGCGGGGCAAATTTTTTTGACCTTGGCGCCATTTTGCCGCAATAGAAATATTTTTGATAATCGAATTATTTAGGTTATTTTGATAATAGGATGACAGATTATTTTTAATTTGAATTATCCGATCACTACTTGAAAACCTAGAGTTTTAAGTTTACTCAGTGCACCCCAGCATGCATAATCGAAAGCACCTATTATGCTGCTAGTTACACGAGACACCACTGATCGTATTCGTGCAATTGAAGGGCGCATTCGACATAATGCTCGATGCACGCAATGAGCAGAAGTGTGAGGGAGAGCGACTGCGTGTCAGTGCATGTAAGAGTGAGAAAAAGAAACACTCCGTGCGTCCAGTCGAATGCGCTTTAATAAATCACATGACAGATTTTCCATCCGGAATATGGCGGCTCAGTTTGCGCGGGAAATTTTCCCGCCAAGGAGAGTGAACCTGTTGTATGCATTTATGCTTTGACATTACTTTACAAAGGACAAACAAAAATAGACAAGAGTCTAGCCATCAAACCAGGAGGAGCAATTCGGTAGTTACTAAGGTAAATATAGATGGCGTGTAGAAAGACGATTGAATTTCGAAATGAGAAACAAATGTTTTAAATTTGAAACATAACGCATATTTAGTGTTATTTTCTGTGTTAAAGCTTCCTATTTCATGCCCAACTACATAAATACGTTCGTTCGAAATTGCAATTATTTAGTAAATAAAAATTATATTAAATTTCAAAATGCCAGGATTTGTATGAATATTATTTGAAACTATTTATTAGAAAAGACAAATTGTAATCAAAGCGCAAAACTTTATTTGTGATCAAATTTGGATGAACTACATCTTCTAAATGCGGAAAGTCGTTTTAATTTTCTCTGCTAAGGAGAACATCAATGCTGTTCAAATAAATATGTACTTACGTATTTAGATTCAAAAAAAATAATAATTATTTGATTTTTGTTTAATGCGAGAAAAGTTTTAAAGAAATTTTCTCTTATATTTCCTTTTGAATCTTTAGACGAGGTGGTTGTGACGAATTTAGCGAAGGAATGGAATGAATAAAAAATAATAATTAAGATTATTTAGCTTCTGGAGAAATCTAATAAAAATGTAACTTTTTCGGCATAATTTTCTTATCTTTAATTTCATTTTTTAGAGCTGCTTATAGTTTATATTTGTTTGTCTACAGACTGCAAGTACCAACATATTAATAATTTACATGTTCTGATATTTGACTTTTCCTATAATTTTTGCTACTTCAATATCTATTGAATAATTTCAAAATTAATTTCATTTAAATTGCTACAAATTGTTACAAATTAATATAAATGTGTTTTAATTTGTTTTAAATACATACTTTTTAGATTTAGCTTAAATATTTATGTTTGTTTAATTTTTGCAACAATCATTTAATGTGAGAGAAGTTTTAAAGAAAATTCTCTTTTAAATTTCCAATTGAAATTTTAATTTTAACAATTTTAAATTGTTTAATTTTTTGCTGATATTAAACGTGCAACGTGCAGTTTTAAGTGGGACAGAGAGCGTTTATTTGTAATGACTCTTTCACTCAATGGAATATAATGCAAATTTTCTGTTTCGAAATTTGGAAAAAATAAAAACAGATTCAGTACCAAATTATAAAATGTGCAGTGAAGAAAATTAAAAAAGGAATTTAATATGTATGTATTACCTAGGTACCAATAAAATAAGAATTATTTAAGAAATTAGAATTAACCCAACAATTTTAAAAATAATAATTTAAAACACTCTCTTATTCTTTAAAAATTATTTTAAAAAAATATAAATGTAATTCGTTGTAAATTCAATTTAACAGTCGACGTTTCGCTGTGTGTTGACAGTTTATTAGGATAAATAATAAATAAAAAATTTTATCAAAATTTGGAAATGTCATAACCACAAATGGAAAATTGATCCTCTTTAAATCAGAATAAAATTAATAAAATTATTTCCAACATACTTCCAAATGTTCTGATGATGCAGCATACACATATTTTAAGTTAAGTATCTTATAAAATGTCAGTTTTCTAATAATACGTGCAAATTATAAATCTTTTACATATTTTTAATTAATGTAACGAATTATGTAATGTTATTTTCTTGAGTACATATTTATTAGTACTTAATTTTTTTTTCCATAATTTTTTTTTTCGTTATAACGATTGATAACTTCATCAACTACAAAGCATTATTAACAGGCTTTCTGAGAATAATATTGTAAATTTGCTGATTTAAATTTTCAGCAAAAAGTTATGTTATTTACTTCTTATTTTATTGTTTACTGTGAATCAAGTTTTTATTCTTATCAGATTTACAATTAATTCTAATAATACAGCAGACATATAAAATTAAAATTTTGAAATCTATAAATTACTTAGGTACTCTGAAATTACTTAGGTACTCTGAAATGTACAATTTAATAGGTGTGTTCGCGGTAAGGATTCAGAACTGATTCGGGACTATTCGCATGCGCAGTTGAAATAATGACGTTCGCGGATCACAAAATTCCGAACTTCTAGTTACAGTTCTGTGTTCGCGGGTCAGCCAGATTCGGTTCGAGATCGATTCTTAACTAGTTCTACTGGTTCTAGGGATTCAACAAGAACCGTAAGTTCGAGACATGCGCAATTTTATGTATAGCGACAGTGTGGCTATATTCGCAGCTTGCGGGGCTATATTCACGATTGTTTTTGTTTTTATTCTGGGTTTCTCTTGTAGTTTTTTTGTGATAGTTTAATTTAGGTTTAATTTTATATTGATTAGAATTGTAATTGTTAAGTAAATTAAAAAATGTTTTTACTTTTCACTTAATAAAACATATATTTTTAGACTACGGCCATAATGTCAGATCATTTATCGTCATTTATAGAGTTAACAATTCAGAGTTCTCATTCTTGGTTCCGAAATCGTTCGCGGTAAATAAACATCCCGAACCGGTTCATAATCGAGCATGCGCACTACGACAATCCTGAATTAGTTCCGTACTCGTTCTGAATTGGTTCGAAATGTGTTCCGGGAACAAAGCTAATGAGTGGCTTAATTTAAATATTCGTTAAAAGTCGGATGAAGTCGTTTTTGCTCCTCCGAGTTTGATGGCTAGACGCTTGTCAAAAATAGCAGAGTAATGTTTGATTGTGAACGCACTTTGTAAGATATGCCTCCAGTAGGAATGTATAATTATAGTCCATCGTTACTTGGAAAGAACACTCTGCCAGTAATTCACACGTAAACTCTTTATTTCAGGTTTGTTAGAACTAGGTTAGCTGAGGGGTTAGGTACAGAAAATGGATTGCGCAAACTCAGTAAATATTACCGTGCTCTTGACGGCGGTAACAAATGTAACATTTCAGTAATTCCATAGTGAGACTTACGAACGTCTGTAATAATTACAATGTAACGATATCTGATTTTGTGAACGCTAAAGGATCCCTCACACCAAAGTGGTACAGCGGGAACGGAAGCGAACGCAACGCGGGATTGAATTCTGTGGCGGGATATCTAAGCGGGATATCGCTTTCAAGTAAACGCTTAGATATCCCGCCACAGAATTCACTCCCGCGTTGCGTTCGCTCCCGCCCCCGCCATGCCGCTTTAGTGTGAGGAATCCTTAAATTGTTACAGGGTTACAGAATGTATAACAATTTAAGAACGCACCCCAGGAGGTGCATTTTAGGTGCGCGGGATTGTACCAGTTTATAGAGTTTTTGGCCGTGTTTTCAAATTACTCGAACAACCGTTCGAGCGATTGATTAACTTGCTATTTCCTACCTAATTGAGCTCTTCATTAGGTAAGAAATCGCATGTTAAATAAATGCTCGATCGGCTGTTCGAGTTATTTTAAAACACGGCCTTTAACTAACGTCTAGGCGTCTAGGGGAAAAATTCATTGAAGAATTGGCAATACTGGAGCGCTGGCGGATGCGGATTTCTTTTGATAGTTGTGCTTGTGCGAAGCAAAATGGTGAGTAAATAAATCCTGTTTTTCTTTCATCATCTTCTTGAAATACACAAAGTTTTCTTCAAAAGCAATGCAAATGTTTTTAATTTTTGTGTCATTTCCCACATATTTCCTTGAAATTCCTTGTTTTTAAACATTTGGTAAACCTAACCTGTACGAAATGGAATCATTAAGTTTATTAATCGAATAGATTGGTTTTTCTTAATTAATTTATTTCATGTTAAGATGTACCGTTTTCTTATAAGTAGTAGTGTGTTTATATCTCATTTCGTTTCATAAATCAACCTACGAATGCATAACGGTAACCTGTAAAGCCTGCAGCAATATTTATGTTTTTAGACTGAGGGAACAGCTACAATAAGGACGCGGAAGTTCATGACCAACAGGCTCTTATGCCGTAAACAAATGGTAGTAGATGTGTTACATCCTGGTCAGCCTTCCGTTAAGAAGACGGAAATCAGAGAGAAATTAGCGAAAATGTACAAGGTATCTGGTGTCACAAAGCTTTAAAAAAAGCTCTAAACTTAATTGAACTTGTGCTTAGGTTACACCTGATGTAGTATTCGTTTTTGGTTTCCGGACGAATTTTGGTGGTGGAAAATCGACAGGATTTGCTTTGATATACGACACCCTGGATTTTGCCAAGAAATTCGAACCCAAACACAGGTTAGCACGTCACGGTTTGTTTGAGAAGAAACAGCAAACACGTAAACAGCGCAAGGAACGTAAAAATAGGATGAAGAAAGTGCGTGGCACAAAGAAAAGCAAAGTTGGTGCTGCAACTAAGAAGGTAAGTTAGTGGATATGCGTGTGAATTGTTTACGAAAGTTTCATTGCTTTTCTCAAGTTTACAGTTGATATTCTATTAATGTTTTATGCTAGAGAAGTGACTATAAGTTGAATCTTTGTTTGGATCAAAACTGTAATTCTATGATTAAAAGAGTTGTGATGTAGTTCTATGATTTACATTGCATACTGCTTAAAATATAAAGCCACTTTGTTTTTGCTCAAGATGAAACTACAAATTGTTGTAACACAGCTGAGACTATAGTCCGTTTACTTGACATCCGCATTGTCAGTATCAAAATTTGGAAAAAATTCATGGTTTTGAGTATACTTGTACATTTAGTTACTGATATGTCAGTGGATAAAAGCCACATTAAATATGGTGTGGCGTATAATTAACAGAAAATATTTGTTTGCTCTCAAAATTAATAGCGCCTGTCCAAAATGTATTAATTATTACGAATAAATTTAAAAATACTGATAAATAAAACAGAAATGTCACTAGTATGCAGTGATGCCAACATACTGTCAGTTTGACAGTACGGATGTCAAGTAAATGGACAATATTGAAAACTATGAAAGTGTTTGAAATTACTTTACAGACTGAGGGCACTTTTCAGAATTAACCGGTTACTCCACCGGTAGACATTTTAACATTCTAAAATCCACTGTAAAACTATAATATGCTATTTTAGCTATAATAAGTTATTAACTTAATAATAATAAGTTATTAACTTATTATAACTGTATTATTATTATATACTTATTACAGCTATAATAACATATTATAGCTTTACAGTGGATTTTAGAATTTTAAAATGTCTACCGGTGGAGTAACTGGTTAATTCTGAAAAGTGCCCTGAGTCATTAACCATTTCTTGTTCAAGAACTCATTTATGTAGTGATCCATATTATACAGTGCTAGTCTAAAATCCCCTCCCCCTGTTAATTTTGGAACCAAATAAGATTCAGAAAATTCAGTCAAAAACCAAATCATGGTACCATCGTAATCAGAAAAACCGACTACATTCGAAATTTTAGTTAATTGAAGCGTGCTTTAAAATGAACTTCTGTCATTTTGACAAATTAAATAAAAAATACCCCAATTAAAAGCAATTCAGAAGGCAATAATTCAAACGCGATTGCAAGACGGAATCAGTATTCGAGCAATTGTAACTGAATTTGCTGTTGGTGTTAGTAATCATAGAGAATATTTATTTTATTGGAATCGAATGAGATGGATGAGATTTTATAGGTTGTAATAACAAGTGATCAACTGAAAAACGAATTAGAGTTGGCGTTGCAACCAAACACGCATGTGTGCATTTAGTTCATCGGACGTTCCTTCAATCACTTTTTCAACGTTTCTATTCGAACTTTTATAATTTATAATTTATAACATAATTAATTGACAATAAACGTTAGTATGTCGTTATTCAAGACCCACTTTTAAATTCCAGCGCCTGCTCTAATTCGTTTTTATGTTGATCACCGGTTACCTGACAAATGGTGTCAAACCTAATGTTACACAACTAAATTTTTTGAAAAATGGAAGTGTCGATTTCACTTCGCTGTAGTCGATTTTTATGATCACGATGGTACATTGATTTGGTCAATGTACCATCGTGATCATAAAAACGGACTACAGTGAAGTGAAATCGACACTTCCATTTTCAAAAAATTTAGTTGTGTAACATTAGGCTTCACATTTGTCACGTATTTGTCAACCTATAAATCTCATTCGCTTCCAAGGAAATAAATATTCTCTATGATTAGTAATACCACAGGTTGTGGTAATACTAACAGCTAATTCAGTTGCAATTGCTCAAGTACTGATTCCATCTTGCAATCGCGTTTGAATTATTGCCTCTTGAATTGCTTTTAATTGGGGTATTTTTATTTGATTTGTCAAAATAATATTAATGTCAAAATGACTGAAGTTCATTTTGAAGCACGCTTCAATTAACAGTTTTTCTGATCACTATAGTACATAAAAAATACTAATTTTTGGGATGTAACTCTGTGTTAATAGAAACAAAATAATATAGGTGTCAGCTTCACAATAGTATATTATTTTACAAGTTTCACAAGAATGCCTCTTGTGAAACGTGTAAAATATACTATTTTTTCTACTTTGCGTCACTTATTGAACAAAAATATGAAAAATACTGTCAAAAATTGGATATATATGGAGAATTTTAGTTGTAATGCGTGGCAACACTGATAACCCTTCGTTTTAAGCAAAAATCAAATTAACAAGTTATTAATTTTTCTTGTCCAGCTTCATTGTGAGTATTCTGTTAAATAACAAATAATTAATGAATTATTTTGTAAATTCTATTAAAGATCTTCAATTAAAAATTGATTAAAATTTCACCAAAAACAGTGTTTCACAATGAGCTCTGTTGTGAAACTGTTTTTGGTGTGACAATAGGCGTTTTCGGAAATTATGATCCGATTAGTAAGTTCAGTGATCTTGACATTCGAAATAGAAATTTTACACATTTACTTGTATGAGTCGTGAGTGATCCAATTGATCGAACTGACCCGAGATCATAGTTTCCGAAAATGCCTAAAGATTCAATCAGTTATTAATTTAACACCGCGATTAAGGCCTGTGATTGGTCGGGTGAAACCAGGGTGAAACAGTATAATTGGTTGTTCTAAATCTCTTGTTAAATATCGTCCAATAACTATTCTTAATCAAATACTTAACTTCCGCATGATTAACTACTTTTTGTGAAACTGGACAAGGAAGTTTGAACTAAAACCAAATCAAAGTACATACTTAAAAAGTACTTAGCCCAGAGATATACATAATTACATTAGAAAATGTACTAGATAGCGCTGTGCGCGCTATGAATTTCGAAATTTTAAATAGCAGGGTGGTTTAAGTGACTTATTATTTGAAAAGAACTTCAATTTTATAACCAATGACTTTATCAGTTTTCAGTTTCATTTGTTTTTAAATTTGTAACATAAAACAGCAAATTTCTGTACTATTGTAACTGAAAAGGTATTAATCAATAGTAGATTATATTATAAGTGAGAGAAATGCAAAATTATACATGAGTGAGAATTTTGGCTCACGAGTGCGAAGCACGAGTGAAATAATTCTCACGAGTATACAGGGTGAGTTTTTAAGCGCCCTTTCTTCCATAGCTCATTTATACAACGAGATAGAATTGTTTTCTTTCACAAGGACATTCTACCTATTGAGCACTAGAACCTGAAATTATTCTGATACATACAGAGTATTACGTAAACTAATGGAGCATACATCGTGATTTTTTTTAATGGAACATCCTGTATATTTTCTTATAGAAAAACTTGATCCTCTAAACAGTAGCACATAAAATATTTATATTTATTTAACCAACTTAGAGTAAATAAATATTTTGTTGAAAACGGTCTGATTTTCTACTTCTCTTGAAATACTTACTGTAAACGTATCGTTTGTTGTACAGCAATAAAAATCGGTAGTGTTATAAATTAAAGTATAAGGAATAATCTAGATATAAATTCTAGTTTTGTTTAGAAATTGCTTTAACCCTTTTGAGACTGCGGGTATACATATGTACTATTCCGTGTTTTTTCCAGACTAAATGCGAAATTTCGCTTTTAAATTGGTACGTATATACACCAGTAGGTAGGTTTTATGGGCAGTGTTTTTAATGGTTTTCTTTTTTCCATTCACCAATATTTTCAAAATAAACCGATATTATAGTAAAAACTTATTTTTTTTAATTTACCTCGTGCAAGTGTTGAACACTGATGGTACATACAGGCTGTTACAAATTCGAGGCTCACCATTGGGATCTCGGAAACGGTAAGAGATACGAAGTCGGTTAAATTGGGGCAAAGTTGCGTATTTTGGTGCTTAATCCGTTCTGAAAAGTCTTGTACCATTTGTAGTTTTTGAAATATTCCCAAAAAACAAGAAAACGTAATTTTTTTTTTAATTTTTTTCTGAAGTTATTATTGCAGGGATCTTAACAAAATTAATACATTCTACAGGCACTTTTTTAAGCTCTTTACGATGATATCATTAGATTTTACTTAAAACGTTTCGTCTCGTTCTGACCATCATCAACTTCATTTTTTTTTATGGGCGCTACATTGGGTTTTAATACCATTGAATAGATCTATTTTTTCTGATGCTTTTCCATATATAACACATCCCTATTTAATAATTTGAAACAGCTGGAAATGCAAGAAATTGTTGAAAATAACACTGCAAAGAAAAACATGGTATGCAATGAAAACAAAAACCAAAAAAGTTTGATATATCTTCGGAGTTTTATTTCGTGTATCACAAGAGCTGATTTTAGTAAAATTTTTAGATCTAAAAATGAATGTTTTTGAACCCAAGAATGACGTAAATTTAAAAATTTATTGTGGTCTTAACAACAATTTAGTAATAACGAGCGAAATTTCCTTCCAACAATATCCAGAAAGACAACTACAAAACAATAGTTGATTAGATTTGTAATTAAATTATACATTATTATTATTATTATTAAAGCAAGAAAATATCAAATTAAATTATGTATGTCTTTAGAAAACTTAAGCTTAAGCTCTTAAGAGATATTACTGCTCGAGGAAACATTCTTTCTTGTAGTCTCATAATTTTATACATTTTATAAGGAACTATTTAACTACCTCTACTAATAAAATTCTTCATTCTCATTATCATTAAGGCGATCTCGATACGTCCTTCGAGCTTCATTAAAATATCCATAAAGTGCAATGTTTCTATCTAACTTAATAACATTGTTCTGTGTGGATGGCATCTTTCTGGGTATTATTGGAAGTAAATTTCTCTTGCTATTACTAAATTGTTGTTAGCACAATACCTTTTTAATTTTATAAGAATGAGAGATTTTTAAAGACATAATTTCTTGTGATACTTTCTTGCTTTAATCATAAAAATGTATAATTTAATTACGAAACTAATTAAATACTGCGTCATCGTCATTGTTGGAAGTAAATTTCTCTTGCTATTACTAAGTTGTTGTTGTTAACACAATACGTTTTAAAAATGTACGTCTTTCTTGGATTCACATCATTCATTTTTATATCTAAAAATTTGTCAAAAATCTGCTTTTGTGATAGACGAAATAAAACTCCGAAGGTATATCAAACTTTTTTGGTTTTTGTTTTCACTGTATACCATGTTTTTCTTTGCAGTGTTATTTTTCAACAATTTCTTGCATTTCCAGCTGTTTCAAATTAATAAATGGGGATGTGTGATATATGGAAAAGCATCAGAAAAAATAGATCTATTCACTGGTATTAAAACCCATTGTAGCGCCCATAAGAAAAAATGAAGTTGATGATGGTCAGGACGAGACGAAACGTTTTAAGTAAAATCTAATGATATCATTGTAAAGAGCTTAAAAAAGTGTCTGTAGAATGTATTAATTTTGTTATGATCCCTGCAACAATAACTTCAGGAAAAAATAAAAAAGAAAATTACGTTTTCTTGTTTTTTTGAAATGTTTCACAAACTACAAAACGTAGAAGATTTTTCAGAACGGATTATTGTTCAGCACCAAAATACGCAACTTTGCCCCAATTTAACCGACTTCGTATCTCTTACTGTTTCCGAGATCCTAATGGTGAGCCTTGAATTTGTAACAGCCTGTATACTTCGAAGAATATACTAATTTGAGAAGTATTAGCATCTACTTCGTTTTATGCATACCACCCATTGTCATTTCTAGATTTATTTGTTTCGCCGTTGAGAATCCATATTGGTAGTTATTAATACAGCCCTTATTATTAAGACACCAGCAACATTAACTTAAAATTTATTTAAAAAAAAAACATTTCTTTTTACAGAGGTTATTAACTTCCCATTCTTGATGATGACTTCAAAATTCTTTCTGAAGTATCGAAATTAGTTTGTCATACTTAACTACTCAACTTCATTCAATAATTTACATAGTTTCACTTAATTCAACTCAATAATTTTTTTTAAGGTAAAATTCCGATAAAGTGGTTTTATGTTTTTTTTTTTGAATCAGTATGTGTGTGCAAAGATCCGTTTGTGCATTATGAGTGTACAATCACTTGTTTGAAAAACCTTTAGCCTTTTATTCAAAATAGTGTTTGTCTCAATGGAGGGAGATTCAACTAATGATTTATTAGGGCAATAGAATAATTCAACGTAAGGAAATAAATTTTCATGTATTCATACAGATACAAAGAAAATTTATTCGTTTTTTCATATGTATCCATATATTGAGTAAAACTGTATAACATTCCTTTTTTTATTTTATAATTATTTATTTGTTTTCAGGCGGCAAAGAAATAATTTTCCACAACTAAATTTTACTCCACGTATTCAAGTAAATACATTTGAGAGTTTGTGCTTTATTTTTGCGTTTTTTGAGCATGCGTGTTCCTTTCAAGAATTAACAAAAAGATATAATTGTTAGATTTTCAGTTATACAGGGATTTTTTTCTTTTTTGTGATGCACATACCGCCTATGTATGCTTTTAAAAAGAACTTGTCAATGCATTGCTTTTCTGCATTTTGTAGGCAACTAGGGCACGGTATTTCAGTAACAGTTTAACTTCAATCTTTAGTTTATTCTCATAGTAAGAATTATAAGAACAATTGTTCCTATGGAAATAAACTGAAGACTAAAGTTAAACTGAAATACCGGGCCTAACTGTGCAATTACAAATTTAACTTTCAATTTTTGGAAAGAACAGTAAGCTGTGGAAATAGTAATCATGTTGAATCAAGTTATTAAAGTCAAATTAATAGCAAAGTTTTTGAGTTTGTTGTGAAATTGTTGTTTTTTAATAAAACCATGCATAGTAAACTTGGTAGGTAGTTTTAGAACTTTGAGGCTAGGTTTCTCAGTCCTAGTTTAACTTTAAACTCCTGTTTATTTCCGTAGGAACAATTGTTTTTATAATTGCTACCATGGAGATAAATAGGAGTTTAAAGTTAAACTAGGACTGAGAAACCCACCCTGAGAGACTTACAGTCTTTTTTCTTTTGGTTTTCCCCTTTTGTCAATTATGTTTCCGAATTTGTCAAATGATTTTCCAATCCGCAGGCCTACTATACTTTGAACGGATTGGAAAGTCATTTGACAAATTAAGAAACACATTTGACAAAAGGGGAAAACCAAAAGAAAAAGACTGTATTTTCGACAAAATATCCAGAAAGATTTATTCCTTGCATTGCAACAATTCAAAATAATGTTAGAAAATTTACTTCAGAAGGCTGCATAATAAAGCTGCGTTCGTTTTGCCACAAATCTTACCTCAGATCACTTAAACGTCATTTCCGTTAGTACGAACAAGTAACTTTGAACTTTGAACGGATATTTCAATCTAGCAACCAACGGGAATGTTCGAGTGGCAAACTGGGAGGTCGAAATCTCAATTCAAACTCACTTGTTCATGCTAACAGAAATGACGTTTATCTGATCCGAGGTGAGATTTGTGGTTAAAGGAAAGCATCTTAAATTTCCAGAAAAAAGAACTGTAACCAATCAAGTATTGACTTAAGATGTTGAGAAAAACCTATAGTATCACTACAAGAAGTAGGTAGCTGGATGTTTTGATGTATCTATCTAAAAATTCCGTTTTTGAAATGCTGAATAATATGCCGATCGTATAGACTGAGTTAAGAAAATATACGACGAAATGACGTAACATGACAAAAACCGCAACGCCGCTTCACGAAAGTTAGAAGGAGATAGCTAGATAAAAATTCTTTGTCTTATCGATCGAACGGCACATACATAGTAAAGAAATGACCTCTACAAACATTTTAAAATGATCGTTTCATTAAAAATTTTGATATTCAAATTACGTTTTATTCACAAAGATATTCACGATACTCACTAAATATTTCTTCTAATTATGAGAAATAACGAATAACGCCTATTTATTATTTTGTAGTGTAATGTTGGTTGCCTATAAAGCAAATGTGTTAACATGTTTTTTTTTTTGTAAAAGTATAGGTACGTAGCTGGTATGTATACAAGAAAGAAAAAAAATCCCTGTATGTAAATTCTGCCTATTCTGGGTCCGGCAATAGAATTGAACGGTTTTGAAAAGGTTGCTTTGGAAATACTGCTTATTTGATAAGCGTGAAATGGTGATAAAATTAAAATTAAATGTTATTGTTAAAGG
Organism: Dorcus hopei; assembly: GCA_033060865.1. Lineage (NCBI taxonomy): Eukaryota > Metazoa > Arthropoda > Insecta > Coleoptera > Lucanidae > Dorcus > Dorcus hopei. The sequence continues at coordinate 6,608,673 of CM065423.1, read as the reverse complement.
TTTTATGTTAAAAAGTAGCAAATTGGCCGGTCGATCAACGGGTCTTTGCTGAAAATCGTTTCCAGTCTATGGTTGGCGACATTGCATAGACTGCAAGATCGCCAGACGGTCCTGGATTTTTCTCTGTTGAGATTCCTAAAGTCTAAATTGTACTCTACCCGTCCTCAAACACTCCTTGAACTCAAAAATAGGATTTGTGAAGAGATAAATTCGATAAACGAAGATTTACTCAGAATCGTTATGTTCAATTTCAGGAACAGATTGCAGCAATGCACAGAAGAAGACGGTGATCATCTTAGGGATGTGATCTTTGCTAACCACAAGAATTGTAACAAATTTCCAGAATTGTCTGTTTAATTTTAGTAACAATAGGAAGCTCCAAGATTTTTCAGTTTTACTCTAAAAAGATAAATAAAACGTAATGTGTAAATTAAAATATTTGAAAGATATTTTTAAACTTCTTTATCTCACTTTATTCTTGATGTGTTCGACCGAGGCTAGAAAACGCACCCTAGTGCGAGGGTACTCCTGCTGACGTCACAAGCCATATACAAGTACTTGCGAACGAAGCTCGATATACTATTAACGTCAGATTGATTGAGAATTTTAAGAACTTTTATATAGCTTTCTCCTTTTAACTTTCGTGAAACAGTTTTTCCTCTCACAGTCGGTCACATTGCATTCTTAACTCAGATTGATCAGATCGGCATATAAAAAATTGACATTTACTTACAATATATTGCAGCTAATTTTTCAGGTACAGCACATCAGCTTTTAAATACATGTTTCACATTAATATATCTAAGTGGTGCTTTGTCCCCCAATGCACAAGTACAAGTAAAAGAATACCTAACAATACCCACCGACTATAAGAAAGTTCCGCTGTCAAGTTTTGACAAGTGTTTGACTGTATTTTACATACGAGATCAAAAGCACATCTAAAGGCAGGCGGCCACTGAACGCGAAACTAAGCTAAGCTAAGCGAAACTAAGTTTTTTTGAAAATTAGATCCAACGTAATCTTTCTCGGACGTGGCAACTAAAGCTAAGGGAACCGAAGTTAGGATAGGAAAGGTATAAAACAATGTTTATCTTCGCTCGGTTGCCTCGTCCGCGTAAGATTACGTTGGATCTAATTTTCAAAAAACTTAGTTTCGCTTAGCTTAGCTTAGTTTAGCGCGCATTGGCCCGTTGCTTTAAATCTATCGGGTTGCTAACGGGCTTGTGACGTCACAATGCGTGTTATACTGGGTTACATTGAAAAAACTACAATGCATGGTACCACGCGATAGAGGACCATAAAATAATAAAAAAGGTGTTATACACTAATGTCCGATTGCCTTTTGTTTTCAAGATACAGGATGTTAAAATTTGAAATTTTTTTTTTAGAAAATTTATTTTTCTTCAATATCTCATAACAAAAGAATCGCTGCTTGGTCGACATGAGCTTTAAAAACAATAACATAACAAAGAAAAACAATAGTAGTTCGCTCTAAAGAAGGTGTTCAAATTATTTTTAAAGCTCATGAGATATTGAAGAGAAACAAATCTTGTAAAAAAAAATTTTCAAACTTTAACAACCTGTATCTTCAAAACAAAAGGCAATCGGACATTAGTGTATAATACTTTTCTATTATTTTATGGTCCTCTATCGCGTGGTACTATGCATTGTAGTTTTTTCAATGTCACCCTCTATAATTCGGAATTTTGAGGACCGATTGTGAAACAACTGAAACGCATTTCAAAAAATTCTTTCACCCAAATGAGTTTTAGATACTTTTCTACAATTTTAACATAAAATTACACATATGTAATTTTTTTGGTCCTCCCTATTAGTTCAAATGTATATTCTTTGTTTCCTCACAATGGCCTATTAAAAGCCGTTCAATCCTATTGTCGGACCCAGTACATCATTCTTTTTGTTTATTTACTATCATAGTACACCGTTACTTTAAGTTAGTAGATTGGCTATCACAGTAAAATTAGACAAATTTTAATTTGATGTCATTATAACATCCGCCAAATTATGACAATTCAAATCAGATAGATCAACTGATGCAAAAATCTGCAAAAATATCTTAGTAAATGCGTATTAACAACAAAAACTGAAAGTCACATTGTCCTGCAGTTGCCTTTACATTGAACAATATGAATAAGATACCATGTGACATTCGGTCTTTATCCATCACTATATACAGGCTGTTACAAATTCGAGGCTCACCATTGGGATCTCGGAAACGGTAAGAGATACGAAGTCGGTTAAATTGGGGCAAAGTTGCGTATTTTGGTGCTTAATAATAATCCGTTCTGAAAAATCCTCTACGATTTGTAGTTTTTGAAATATTCCCAAAAAACAAGAAAACGTAATTTTCTTTTTATTTTTCTGAAGTTATTATTGCAGGGATCTTAACAAAATTAATACATTCTACAGGCACTTTTTTAAGCTCTTTACGATGATATCATTAGATTTTACTTAAAACGTTTCGTCTCGTTCTGACCATCATCAACTTCATTTTTTCTTATGGGCGCTACATTGGGTTTTAATACCATTGAATAGATCTATTTTTTTTGATGCTTTTCCATATATCACACATCCCTATTTAATAATTTGAAATAGCTGGAAATGAAAGAAATTGTTGAAAATAACACTGCAACGAAAAACATGGTATGCAATGAAAACAAAAACCAAAAAAAGCGTGATATACCTTCGGAGTTTTATTTCGTTTATCACAAAAACAGATTTTGAAAATTTTAGATATAAAAATGAAGGATGTGAATCCAAGAAAGACGTAGACTTTTAAAACGTATTGTGCTGACAGCAACAATTTAGTAATAGCAAGAGAAATTTACTTCCAACAATGACGATGACGCAGTATTTAACTACTTTCGTGATTAAATTATACATTTTTATGATTAAAGCAAGAAAGTATTACAAGAAATTATGTCTTTAAAAATCTCTCATTCTTGTAAATTTAAAAATGTATTATGCTAACAATAATTTAGTAATAGCAAGATAAATTTACTTCCTATAATACCCAAAAAGATGCCATCCACACAGAACAATATTATTAAGTTAGATGGAAACATTGCACTTTATGGATATTTTCATAAAACTCGAAGGACTTATCAAGATCGCCTTAATGATGATGAGAATGGAGAATTATTAGAAGAGGTAATTCATAGTTATTTATAAAATGTTTAAAATTATGAGACTACAGGAAATAATATTTCCTCGAGCAGTAACATCTTTTAAGATACGAGTTTTCTAAAGACATGCGCATAATTTATTTTGATATTTTCTAGCCTTTTAATAATAATAATGTATAATTTAATTACAAATCTAATCAACTATTGTTTTGTAGTTGTCTTTCTGGATACTGTTGGAAGGAAATTTCGCTCGCTATTACTGAATTGTTGTTGTTAAGACCACAAACATTTTTTTAATTTTCTTGGATACGACATTCATTTTTAGATCTAAAAATTTTACTAAAATCAGCTTTTGTGATATATGAAATAAAACTCCGAAGGTATATCGAACTTTTCTGGTTTTTATTTTCACTGCATACCATGTTTCTCTTTGCAGTGTTATTTTCAAGAATTTCTTGCATTTCCAGCTGTTTCAAATTATTAAATAGGGATGTGTGATATGGAAAAGCATCAGAAAAATAGATCTATCCAATGGTATTAAAACCCAATGTAGCGCCCATAAGAAAAAATGAAGTTGATGATGGTCAGAACGAGACGAAACGTTTTAAGTAAAATCTAATGATATCATCGTAAAGAGCTTAAAAAAGTGCCTGTAGAATGTTTTAATTTTGTTAAGATCCCTGCAATAATAACTTCAGAAAAAAATAAAAAAGAAAATTACGTTTTCTTGTTTTTTGGGAATATTTCAAAAACTACAAATCGTAGAGGATTTTTCAGAACGGATTATTATTAAGCACCAAAATACGCAACTTTGCCCCAATTTAACCAACTTCGTATCTCTTACCGTTTCCGAGATCCCAATGGTGAGCCTCGAATTTGTAACAGCCTGTATAGCTGTGTTGAATATTAAACAAACGATAACAATAACGCTTGCGTGTGCTCTGTCTTCTGACAATTTTGTATGCCTGATATTGAAATTTATATTAATATACTGTTTTTTGTTTCAGTAAATCCTGAAGTACAAGTGGACACTTCATTATATACCATGTAAATACAAACAGTATGTTAGTGTAACTGTGATTTTACTTACATGATATATAATAAACAATGTTGTAGGTAATGTGTCTCATTATTCAGATTTATTTAACACAGACGATGAAGTTCCGCATAAAATTCGTAACTGTTTCATTTAATTTTAAAACTGGTCAATTTAAATTTTTAAAAAGATACTCTCTAATGTAGGACTTCTGGTTTTGGATATATATAATATCTTCATAGATTTTTTAGAGGTTTGAAAATATTGATACGAATATATTTTTCTAGAAATTTTTAAAATATATTAACATAACTATCAGACCTGTCCCTCCCATACCAACCGACTTACAGAACCTCGATAAATTTACTGAATACTTCATAAATTCGATCCTGGATGACCGCGTTGATAATCATATTATACAATACTATCTCAATCATATGAAGTTTAACATAGACACTAAATTTACATTTTCTCTGGTTAGATACCTATACATACAGTGTAGTTATTTTAAAATTCAACATATCCTTATGTTAACTTTTAAAATAATTATATCAGTGCAATGTATGTATATGTAGGCAATAATGCATTTTACTTTTATTGTGAGTACAATTCAATCATTTAATACAACTATTTTATGTTATTTACAGTTGGTTCTTGTCCGATGAAATTTGTATCACAAAATCTTCTAAGCGGACACTAAATCGCGCAAATATACACTTTACGTTTCGCAGTCGTTCGACTGCTTCGTCAGAAGTGAAAATTATGTTGTCAAAATAAACAAGGTTGTCAACGGAAACTGAAAAAGTAACTTGATTTTTTTTTTTATGTATATTATATTTATTTTTAATCTAAAAATAATTTGAACATTACAAATGTTAAAAAATTGACAGATCTATGTTCTATTTAAGGAATCGAGAAAACTACAAAATGTATCGTTTAAATTTGCAAAATCAGTACGTTTGTTAATAGAATTCGACGACATTTTTATTTTACACATTTCTATAAAACGTCTTTTGAAAATATTAGACTCGTAATATAAAATATTAGTATTTTCAAAATCAAAATTATGGTCATTTTCTAATGAATGTTCTACAAGCATTGAATGATTTTGATTATTTTTGGATATGATATTTATGTTGGTCTAGACGTTTTTTAAATTTTGGCTTGTTTCTCCAATATAACATGAATTACAATTGAAACATTTAATTTCATAAACTACGTTTGGCTGTTTTAATTTTGGTGTTTTGGTTTTAAATTTGAGAAAATACTATTTAAATTATTTACAGATTTGCTAGCTAAAATTAAATTGTGTTTTTGAATATGTGTTTAAATGTGTCATATAGTGGTTCAATGTAGGGTAATGATATGTATTTTTTGTTTGAAGTTTGTTTATTGTTATTGTGGATTTTTGAATTTTGTAAATATTTAACACGATTTTTATTACTGATTCTATAAGATTTATTGGATAAGAATTTTGAACAAGAGTCTTTTTATTAAATTTAAATTATCATAAATGAAAAGTTTATCTGAAAGTAAAACAGCTCGATCTGTTAAAGAAATAATTGTTGCAATTTTATAGTTTTTAGAAGTATACGAATGAAAATTAATATATCTACCTGACCACGTAGGTTTATGAAACCAATTTGTTATTAATTTGTTATTACGTCTGATGATATTTACATCTAGAAAACTTAGTGAATTGTTAATTTCTTTTCTACTGTAAATTGTAATCTATTATGAAAAGAGTTAAATCTACTTAAAACAAAATCTACTTTATCTGAAGGCAAAATCAATAAAATATCATCGACGTAACGAAAATATAAAGTTAAATTGAAAGGTAATGAGTTAATGACACTTTTTCTAGTTCCTGCATGACAATTTCAGCTAAAGCAGGCGATAAAGGAGACCCCATTGCTGTACCGAAAATCTGTTTATAAAATTTATCATTAAAAGCGAAATAAGATGTTTCAAAACATAAAGTAACAATTTCTAAAAATTTTCTTTGGAAATGTCTGTAAAATCTTTAATTTCTATCCACCTATCATTAATGCTTTTTAAAGCTAACTCTTTTGGAATGTTAGTAAACAAAGAAACAACATCTAAAGAAATTATAATACAGTTATTTGGTATATCTATGTTTTCAATTTATCTACAAGTTCATAAGAATTTTTATAAAGTATTCTGATTTACTAGTAACTTGAGTAAGAATTTTTGAAACAAATTTTGATAAGAAATATAGAGAAGAACCTATAGTAGAAACTATTGGCCGAAGAGGTGTATTAGGTTTGTGAATTTTTGGAATGCAGTATAATTTAGGAAATATGGGATGCTGTACTTTAAGAGATTTAGCAATATTATTACTAATTTCAACAGATTTTTCTAACTTATTAATAATATTGAAAGTTTTACGTTGGAAATTTTCTGTGGGATCGTTATTTAATTCTACGTATGTATTATTGTCAGAGAGCATGGTTTGAACTTTTGAAAAATAGTCATTTTTGTCAATCAAAACAGTAACATTGCTTTTGTCTGCTACTGTGACAATGATGTTTGGATTTTCTTTAAGAAATTTTTTACAAGTCAAAAGATCTCGAATAAGAATTTTATATTTTGATTTTGATTTCGTTTCGACTGCGAAACGTAAAGTGTATATTTGCGCGATTTAGTGTCCGCTTAGAAGATTTTGTGATACAAATTTCATCGGACAAGAACCAACTGTAAATATGGATATCAGAAACATAGGATTTTACAATTTTGTGGAGGGTCGCTACGGGCACCAAAGTAAGGTACTGTGCAAAATTTATTCTAAAACTTTAACTAAAATTACCAAAATAAAAAATCGTAAGCTCTTTTTGCTTAAATGTAGAAAAGAAGGAGTATATCCTAATCATGTAATAGGCCCTTTGAAAAGAGCGTATGATATGTCATGTCAGAAAATTGACAGATATGTATCGGATTTCGCTAATAAAATTCTTTCATATGAAATTGAAGTAACTCTAAAATTCTTACCAAATTAATGTGGAAATTAGATTATACTTTAGGACAGTTAAGTAATTTTCTAGATAATATTACAATAAACAATTTTCTACATTTTGAAAACCAAAAAAATGAAAGGTTGTTTAATAGAATTCGATCGACACAGATTAAAAAGTTGGACAATCTTATTTCTATTAGAGATAAAAACTTTTATATCAAATTTGACCAAAATACAATCGATAAATGGTTAATTAATTATACCAAAACTGAAATTCCGTCAAATTTAAAATACATTTTTGCTTTGGGAAAAAAATTTTCATTACCCTATTTTAATAAAAACAAGTAGATTTTTCTAAACGTTTTAAGTAGCTTAGAGTTTGGTATAAAATCTTTAGATTCAACTTCCAAAATACAAGTAAGAAATAAATTTTGTTCTAATTTTCTAAATTACATTAGGAATATTGATAGGACTTTTGAAAAATCAAAATATAAAATTCTTATTCGAGATCTTTTGACTTGTAAAAATTTCTTAAAGAAAATCCAAACATCATTGTCACAGTAGCAGACAAAAGCAATGTTACTGTTTTGATTGACAAAAATGACTATTTTTCAAAAGTTCAAACCATGCTCTCTGACAATAATACATACGTAGAATTAAATAACGATCCCACAGAAAATTTCCAACGTAAAACTTTCAATATTATTAATAAGTTAGAAAAATCTGTTGAAATTAGTAATAATATTGCTAAATCTCTTAAAGTACAGCATCCCATATTTCCTAAATTATACTGCATTCCAAAATTCACAAACCTAATACACCTCTTCGGCCAATAGTTTCTACTATAGGTTCTTCTCTATATTTCTTATCAAAATTCGTTTCAAAAATTCTTACTCAAGTTACTAGTAAATCAGAATACTTTATAAAAATTCTTATGAACTTGTAGATAAATTGAAAACATAGATATACCAAATAACTGTATTATAATTTCTTTAGATGTTGTTTCTTTGTTTACTAACATTCCAAAAGAGTTAGCTTTAAAAAGCATTAATGATAGGTGGATAGAAATTAAAGATTTTACAGACATTTCCAAAGAAAATTTTTAGAAATTGTTACTTTATGTTTTGAAACATCTTATTTCGCTTTTAATGATAAATTTTATAAACAGATTTTCGGTACAGCAATGGGGTCTCCTTTATCGCCTGCTTTAGCTGAAATTGTCATGCAGGAACTAGAAAAAGTGTCATTAACTCATTACCTTTCAATTTAACTTTATATTTTCGTTACGTCGATGATATTTTATTGATTTTGCCTTCAGATAAAGTAGATTTTGTTTTAAGTAGATTTAACTCTTTTCATAATAGATTACAATTTACAGTAGAAAAGAAATTAACAATTCACTAAGTTTTCTAGATGTAAATATCATCAGACGTAATAACAAATTAATAACAAATTGGTTTCATAAACCTACGTGGTCAGGTAGATATATTAATTTTCATTCGTATACTTCTAAAAACTATAAAATTGCAACAATTATTTCTTTAACAGATCGAGCTGTTTTACTTTCAGATAAACTTTTCATTTATGATAATTTAAATTTAATAAAAAGACTCTTGTTCAAAATTCTTATCCAATAAATCTTATAGAATCAGTAATAAAAAATCGTGTTAAATATTTACAAAATTCAAAAATCCACAATAACAATAAACAAACTTCAAACAAAAATACATATCATTACCCTACATTGAACCACTATATGACACATTTAAACACATATTCAAAAAACACAATTTAATTTTAGCTAGCAAATCTGTAAATAATTTAAATAGTATTTTCTCAAATTTAAAACCAAAACACCAAAATTAAAACAGCCAAACGTAGTTTATGAAATTAAATGTTTCAATTGTAATTCATGTTATATTGGAGAAACAAGCCAAAATTTAAAAAAACGTCTAGACCAACATAAATATCATATCCAAAAAATAATCAAAATCATTCAATGCTTGTAGAACATTCATTAGAAAATGACCATAATTTTGATTTTGAAAATACTAACATTTTATATTACGAGTCTAATATTTTCAAAAGACGTTTTATTGAAATGTGTAAAATAAAAATGTCGTCGAATTCTATTAATAAACGTACTGATTTTGCAAATTTAAACGATACATTTTGTAGTTTTCTCGATTCCTTAAATAGAACATAGATCTGTCAATTTTTTAACATTTGTAATGTTCAAATTATTTTTAGATTAAAAATAAATATAATATACATAAAAAAAAATCAAGTTACTTTTTCAGTTTCCGTTGACAACCTTGTTTATTTTGACAACATAATTTTCACTTCTGACGAAGCAGTCGAACGACTGCGAAACGTAAAGTGTATATTTGCGCGATTTAGTGTCCGCTTAGAAGATTTTGTGATACATATTTTATGTTACAATGAAATGATATGATTATATTAAAAACAACATAGGAATACATATGTTGCGTTTTAAAATAATTGCATTGTGTAATACTGTTCATAAGATAATTTCAGAAATCAAAACATTGGCTACTGGCTCTGATGGCATTAACGCAAGAATGTTAAAATTATGTTGCCCTTTGATTATTCCTTATGTTACCCATATCAACTCTTGTTCGTTAGGACGGGTACAGATTTGAATGTGCATGCGCTGAATCGAGACACATACGCTTGTATGCTCTATTATGTACAGAACAATCGTAGCTACTCAGCGCACGCTTACCGTCTCGCGAGTCACTGCGAATACGCATTAGCCTAGCCACATGTCGGTCTTCTTGCATCGCTCCAAGGAAACGAAGTATGCGTTCGCGCTCAGTTTGGTCCGGTCTGGTATGCACGTGCATCATATTGCAATCTGCATTCGTAATTCTTGTTGATAGGTTGTGAAATACAAGCCCATATTTATTTCTTAAAAAAATAATCATTCTGACTAATAATTACAATGGAATGATCAAATAATAACCATACACCAGATTGAACGCACGATTCAACGGAGCGCTCTGAGAGTAGTAGGGATAGGCCGATTCTGGAACCTCCTCCGACCTTGACAGAAAAATTCAAGGTCAAGGTCGGAGGAGGTTCCAGAATCGGCCTATCCCTGATGTGACCTTCGCCATAACCTTGACATGGAGGAGGTTCTACATTCAAGGTCAAGGTCGGAGGAGGTTCCAGGATCGAACTACCCCTAACCTTCACCATAACCTTGACGTGGAGGAGGTTCTAGATTCAAGGTCAAAGTCGGGGGAGGTTCCAGAATCGATCTTGAGGCGACCTTGAAATGACCTTGAGGTAACCTTGAAATGACCTTGAGGTGACCTTGAAACGACCTTGAGGAGACCTTGAAACGACCTTGATGTGACCTCGAAATAACCTTGAGGTAACCTTGATATGACTTTGAATGTAACCTTGAAGTAACCTTAACATGGTCTTCAAACCACTTTAACCTTAAAGTATGTAGCATATACAGGGTATCTTACAAGAAACGCCCCAAGCCATAACTCTTTTATTTATGGATTAATTTTAAAAAACAAAGACGCAAATGAAATGAGACTAAAAACACTATAAAGTGTGGTTAGTTAAATTTTTTTTTAAATTACCTTCATGGTCAAACGACTATCAACTTTTATTTTTTAAATGGCTCTGTATATTTTTTATTATTGTATCTCGTACAGCTATTTTTTCTAAATTCAATAATGTGCAACACTTAAGTTTTGACCAGCAAATATTGCAGAAACATTAATGAAAGGATTGAGTGTGCAAAGTGCAATTAATATAAGTTGCTATGTGAAAAAAATCGTCTTGTAGGCGTTCAGTCAAAAGTTCATGGTACTTTTGTTGGTTTAAGGTACCATCTATGAAAAATGGTCCAATTAATCGCTCTCCTAAAATGCCACACCAAACATTTAGACTAAACCTTCGTTGAAAATTAGTTTCTACAAGAACTCTTGGGTTTTCTTAACGCCAATATCGATGATTGTTTCTATTAAAGATGCCATTAGTGCCGAAAGTGCATTCGTCGGACCAAATAATTTTTTGAAAAAAAATTGGGTCCCGTTGTATTTTGTTTAAATAAAAATTACAAAAAACCTGTCTTCGCTCAGGATCATTTCTTTCTAAACCATGTACTTTCTATAGAGTCGCACTGCTTGACTGCTGTTCTTATTGCATTCAAAGTAAACTTGTAATAAGTCAGTCAACTGATTATTATCCATTGTAACCAACAATTTTGTACAACTTTTAAACTTTAATAAACCAAACTTCCCGATAAACATGTTTTTTTTTAAGGAAACAATGGGTGGTATGCATAAAGCGAAGTACATGCTAATACTTCAAGCACCTACTTCGAAAGTGAAGTACCTACTACAGTAACATAGTAGGGATGGGTTGTGATTTCACGACCTGTGACTTTGTCACCGTGACGAAGTCGTCACAGTTCGGAACTGTGACGGAATTGGTAATATTCCGGTGACCGTGATTTGCGATTGCGCAAGACCTGTTGTTCGGTTCGCCGGACTCGACGGAATTACGCAGTGTTCGGAGTTTGAGCTGGAGCTATTTCGCGCTCGCAACAAGTAGCTCCTTGATCAATGCAAAATTTCGAACGGAACTACCGTATTGTAGACACGTAAAATACACATTCGTGCGAAACAATAATTATCGCACATAGGTACGGCGGGCGTACCAAACAAAGAATAAATTAATTTGTTCAGTTTTTGACCGTATTTAATGCCGTGTGAAAATAAGGCGACTTGTGTTTACAATAAATTTTATATTTCTCAAAGGAGACGAAGTTTTTCTGTACGTTTCTTTCCTGGCGACTAGCGGTCGCTGATTCACCTCGAATGCGTGACGCTTAATTGATAGGTACGGACACGGACATTACGAACCGATTGCAGTCACCCCAGTGACAAAATCACGGGTTTCTGTTACGGTGATTTTTACGGAGCAGTCACGTTTGGAGCCGTGATAGAAAAATCACTGTTTTGTCCATCCCTATAACATAGTATTTACTATGCCATCTAGTAGATACTAGAGCACATAGAAGTTTTTACTTCGCTGTAGAAGCACCTACTGTAGTATCTACTTCAAAGCCTCAGATTCATTTTAATAGTAAATACTACTGCAGCATAGTATTTACTACGTGCAATAGTATAAACTTTGCTTTCGTAGTATATGCTTCAGAACTGCAGTAGGTACTTTATGTAATAGAAGATACTTCGAAGAATAAACTAATTTGAGAAGTATTAGCATCTACTTCGTTTTATGCATACCAACCACTAAGTCATAAAGCAAGAAGAACTTGACAGTTTTAAACAATAACGCTCAATGATATTGTTTTCACGGCACACTTGTACATTTTTATAAAAAGCACGTTTCGCGTAATAAACTATTCTTTCTACAAACGCTATTAAAAATTGAATTTTTAACCATGGCGTACTTCAATTAAAAATGTAAAATTATGACAGACGCGTATTAAAAGTGATTTACTTTTAACGCTAGTGTTAAAAAATAAAGTTGACAGTCGTTTGACTATGAAGATAATTAAAAAACAATTAAACTCAACACACATTATGGTGTTTTTAATAATCGAAATTAGTAGTTTGACTGGAATATCAAAAGTTACTGTGCAGAGTGTTTTGAAAAAGCACAAACTTCATCCCTACATTCCTCAGAAAGTACATGGTTTAGAAAGAAATGACGTAAATTTTTTTCACATAGCCAATAACTTACATTTGCACACTCAATTCTTTCATTAATGTTTTCTGCAATATTTGCTGGTCAAAACTTAAAAGTGTTGCACATTATTGAATTTAGAAAAAGTAGCTCTACCAGATACAATAATAAAAAATATACAGAGCCATTTAAAAAATAAAAGTTGACAGTCGTTGAACCATCAAGGTAATTAAAAAAAAAAAATTTACTAACCACACTTTATAGTGTTTTTAGTCTCATTTCATTTGCCTCTTTGTTTTTTAAAATTAGTCCATAAATAAAGGAGTTATGGCTTGGGGCGTTTTTTGTAAGACACTGAATAAGGAGGTGTATAGATTCGTACCTACAGATAAAGTGTGACACTCACGTTGAGTTAACCTATTGTAGTGATCGAAGTAACAGTTCTAAAAACATGTTTGAGTGTAATCAGTGCGGAAAAGGATTTACGAGAGTTGATAATAAGAATCGACACATGCGTACAGCATGTCACGGTAAACGTTTGAAATTAAATGAAGCCGGTCCATCCAAAGTTCTTGACCCCGTGAACGTCGTGAAATGTGATGTGTGCGAAATATACGTTAACAGAAAGTGTTTGTCGGCACACCTACGTAGTAATTCACATAAAAGCAATGCTTTTGTAATTGTTGATAATGTTGTAGAAAAGATAGCGGGTGCATTCGGTGATAAAATTGTTTCGTATCGTATCACGGAACCCTACAACTATGTGGACGTTGACGACTTTACGTATAATATTCAAGAAAAAGTATTAACTTTGGTTCAGAGTATATTGGATATTCATAAAGCGTTAAAATGGAATGTGGAAATTTTCGGAGTGTATTTCTTGGATTCTAAACAAAGTACCGAGATAAAATCTTTCAATACCAAAAATAAAATAACTTGTTTTGGAACGGATATACCACGTGTCCACCGAGTGTGGTTTTCTTTTGTAGCGTTTAAACCATTTAATATAGAAAAGAAAATCAAACGCTATCATCCTCTAATAAAAAAACTCTATACGTTAAATTTATTTGCACTTACACAGGGTGTTCATTTTACAAGTGTCAGCAAGTATCTTTAATATTTCAAATGGAATGTCCTATATATTATTACGTTTTTTGATAGATCTATCAATTTGGAAAATATTTTATTAACATATTTCTATACCTAAACCTAGTATTTACCGAGATAAATGCCATCAACGAAGAAACATCTTAAATGCAGGCCCTTATTAAATTGCTTCTAACATGCTTAATTGAAGAGTCTTCATTATCAGTTATTAAAGTGTAATTACATATGCTTTAAGCTAAGTAATACTATATTAAACCTGAAAACTACACAGTTTGTTGGTGGCTGGCAGTTCTTTCTGCTGAATTTAGAAGTGAAATATTTCAAATTTTTCTTATGGAACACCCCATAAGTAAAATCATCAACCGATGTAGAATTAAATTTGCTATCTTTTTCCCAAACAAAGTCCTATACCTAAAAGCTACGGTTTGTGAGATAATTCTGGTTTTCTTTTTGCTTCGTGATTTATGTCATTTTTAGGGTGCTATGAATGTCAACAAAATTGCCTTTTATCTTTTAAAATTTATATTCAACGATTTCCTGATAGAAAACAGCCAAATGCAAAGACTTTTCGTAAATTAAAGGAAAGATTTGAAGAAGAGGCAGTGTTGCAAATGTTATTTCTAATAATATTAACTTACATGGCACCCTAAAAATGACAAAAATCATGAAGCTAAATGAAAACCAGAATTATCTCACAAACCGTAGGTTTTAGGTATAGGACTTTGTTTAGCAAAAAGATAGCAAATTTAATTCTACATCGGTTGATGATTATAGGTATGGGGTGTTTCATAAGAAAAACTTGAAATATTTCACTTCTAAATTCAGCAGAAAGAACTGCCTGTCACCAACAAACTGCGTAGTCCTCAGGTTTGTTTAATATAGTATTACTTAGCTTAAAGCATGTGTAATTTCAAGCTGATAACTGATAATGAAGACTCTCCAATTAAGCAAGTTAAAAGCAATTTAGTAAGGGTCTGCATTTAAGATGTTTCTTCGTTGACGGCCTTTATCTCGGTAAATAGTAGGTTTAGGTATAGAAATATGTTAATAAAATATTTTCCAAATTAATAGATCTATCAAAATTCGTAATAATATATAGGGTATTCCATTTGAAATATTAAAGGTACTTGCTGACACTTGTAAAATGAACACCCTATGAAATTGCAAATAAATTTAACCTATAGAGTTTTTTTATTAGAGGATGATAGCGTTTGAATTTTTTTTCTGTATTAAATGGTTTAGACACTAGAAAAGAAAACCACACTCGGTGGACACGTGGTACATAATATATATCGAGACTTCGTGAACGAAATTCATGCTAAAATGTCAGAGTTTCAGGAGCGAGATTCAGGTAAAGAAATTAATTTATACATTCTTTTGGAATAATGTATAATGTTGTAAATATTGTTGCAGGTTGGACTTTGTGCAGAATTTTGTATATGGAAGTCAACATTAATAAATATAATCCTTTGAAAGCATCCAGCTTCATGTCATTACCGGCTTCAATAAGTGCGAAAAAAACAGTCATAAACGTTAGAAATAATGCTTGTGTCTAACAAGATTCAGCATGTCAGCAATGTGACTTCAAGTGCCAAATGATTTGCTGCAAACGTATTAGACGGTTTAAGTGAACGCTGACGTCGCTCTAACCCTATCAGATCAATCTGAAGTTTCAATAAATGCGGATTTCAAAAAATAGCAACTTTACCAGAAATAAAATGATCAGCTGTAACTAATTTTCAGTACCTGCACATGTTTTGATAGCGAAGCGTTTTTTAATAATTTCGACGCTACTATTGTCTGGGCGTTGTTTTGGTTTGATGTTGAATTTGTATTATGAAATTATTTCACTAAAAACACAATTTTATAGTGAATATTTTTGACAGACTCTTCTTTATTTATTATCTTTTTTCATAATGTTTTTTTTTGTTACTATGATTACAAAAATAGAAATACATTTTAAAACGAACATACCGCCCACCTTGAAAGGAAGGCCTTTTAAACATGAAGCAATAATAAATGTGCTAATAAGTAAAGTCTTAATTGTTTAGTGGCAAAATACACAGGCGGTTGGTTGGGCGACGCAAAGAACCTGTAGATGTCTTGACCGTAACAGCACGCACCACACTATCTTCACCTGGATGAAGAACTTCAATTCTTCCAAGAATCCACCGGGCAGGAGGGAGGTTATCTTCTCGAATGATGACCAAATCCCCAATGTTTATATTTGTACCGTGATGCTGCTTCCATTTAGTTCTCTCTTGTAACCTGCTTAGGTAATCTTTGCTCCATCGTTTCCAAAAACTTTGCTTTATTTTGTCAATGAGTTGCCAACGATCTAATCGATTGATAGGTAAAGCTGTTAAATCTGGTTCAACGCATGTTGTTAGTGCTTCACCGATCAAGAAATGGCCTGGTGTTAGAAATGATAGGTCTTTAGGATCTGATGAAATTGGTGTTAATGGACGTGAATTTAATATAGCTTCTATCTGAATGAATAATGTCATTAATTCTTCAAAGCTGAGCAATGTGGAATTAGTACTTCGTTTCAAATGATGTTTAGCGGATTTTATTGCTGCTTCCCATATCCCTCCAAAATGTGGTGCTTTGGGAGGTATAAAATGCCAGGTTACAGAATCTTCAACTAAAGCGCGAGAAATTTTGTCTTGTTGTTGTTTTTTAAATAAGTCCCTTAGGATTTGAAGTTCCTTGTTGGCTCCGACAAAATTAGTTCCGTTATCAGAATAAATATTTGATATTTTTCCACGACGTGCCATGAAGCGTTTTAATGCTCCGATAAATGATTTTGTCGAAAGAGATCCGACCAATTCTATATGAACGGCCTTTGTTGCAAGGCAAACAAATATAGCTGCGTAGGCCTTGCAAACGTTTAGTGGTTTTCCCTGCATTATTGGTTTTATAATATGCGTATACTTATATCCTCTACTTGCAGATATTCGGCCAGAAGGATCATAATTTACTTTAAATGCATGATTTCTTCTCAATATATCTCTACCGGGTGTCCGGTAAAGAATGGGCCATACTTCAAGGGTGGCTTCTTTGGGTCAAAACAAATCGATATAGACCAATTTATCTTAGTACAATTTTGCTTCATTAAAAAGTTATGGCCTTTCAAAGATAACTTTTTTATTTCAATATTTTAGCAAAACTCATTTTTAGAGATATTTAATTGTAATTTGGTATTTAAAGGTTTCTTGTACTGCTGAATCTGAATATCTTCCTATTTTTAACGTAACATATAGGGGGTGCTCTCGAGATCCTGATATTCCTTTGTTTATTGCTGTACTTTTTTTTAACGTGAATATTTTTTTAAATTATATTCATTTTCTTGAAAGAACTTTAATTTGCTTTAAAAAAGGTATACTTGTTACATGTCGCTAAAGTATACCAGTTTTGAGAAAAATGGCTTTGAATATGATAATGCTGAATATTACTGTTTTAGGTCTACATTGAATTAGGCACATAGACCCGTATTTCAGTTACAGTTTAACTTTAATCTTCACTTTATTTCCATGGGAACAACTGTTTTTTTTATAATTGTTACTATGGGAGTAATCTGGAGTTGAAAGTTAAACTATGAGTGAAATACGCGGCAATAGCAAACATAATAAGAATTTTTTACGTAATGTATCGTTGATTTAAATGTGGAATTGTAAATTTTTTTCAATTTTAAGTAAATTACGAAGTAGTGCAACTTTAGGTAATTGTCTTTTCATCCTGCAGTAGCGTTACTGGTGTAGAAAGTATTCAACATTTTCACATTCAAAGCCATTTTTCTCAAAACTGGTGTACTTTAGCGACATGTGACAAGTATACCTTTTTTAAAGTAAATTAAATGTCGTTTAAAAAAAACGAAACATATTTTAAAAATATTCACGTAAAAAAAAGTACGACAATAAACAAGAGGATGTCAGAGTCTCTAGAGCGCCCTCTATACGTTATCTTAAAAATAAGCAGATATTCAGATTCAGCGGTACAAGAAACCTCTAAATACCAAATTACAATTAAATGTTTCCAAAAATGAGCGAGTTTTGCTAAAATATTGATATAAAAAAATTATCTTTGAAAGGCCATAACTTTTTAATGAAGCAAAATTGTACTAAGATAAATTGATCTAAATCGATTTATTTTGATCCAAAGAAGCCACCCTTGAAGTATGGCCCATTCTTTACCGGACACCCAGTATAGTCACGTACATCGTGAAATGTAAATTTCTCAGGAGCTTTCTTAAAAATCAGTTCGTATAAACCTTTTGTACCTTTATATGCTAAGTCTCCTACTACAAGATCACGACCATCAAACGCAACTTCCGCGGTACCAATAAACAATTTCCCATCATGTTTTCTTACACCGTATTTGGTGTCAAATTCACTTTCCACATCAACATTAAATCGTGTAATATAATCACGTGGTAACGGATCAATTTGTTGTAAAGCAGCCTGTACCTCTGGTGATTGTAATTTAGATTGTAGTATTGATTTCCGTTCTTGTAAAAGAGTACGAGCATGAGCTTCGGATTCGTCTAAAGGGACACTATTGCTATCTGTATGAAACTCTTCAGCTTCTTCATAAGCAGATTTTGATGGTGGAGATTCAGGTTCTCCATGAGAGATGTCGTGAATTTCTTCTTCTTCTTCTAAGATGGAAGGTTGTTTCTTTCCAATTTCACGACCAACTGGTGTTGAAGTACTCACATCATGCTTTTCTGACCATGTAATTTGTGATGAAGGATCAGATTTTAATTTATAAAGAGATCTTTTTCGTATGAAAGAACTTTTCGGGTCCCCTTTAAGGCCTTTTTCACTGGCTTCGTGCGATTGTTGCTCTTCTTTTGTAGGTAAAATACTGCGAACAACATCCAGCTTATTGACAATATCTCTTAGGCCCGATTTATTCACCTCCAATTAAATTTATCTGGTGATTAATTCCCATAGTAAGTATTGTGATCACAATTGTTACTATGGGAATAAATCACCAGATAAATTTACTTGGAGGTGAATAAATCGGGCCTTAGTGGTTCCACAATAGGTGAATAAGTCGCCTGAAGGTATTTTTTTAATTGCTCAATATGATGTTTTGATCGTTCGATATCGGATTTAAGTGTTTTTAATTTAGTACGCAAACTTTCACGTGCAGCTAATTCAGCTTTAAGTTTATTACTCATAGCGCATCCGTTTCCTTTAACGCCTTTTACAACACTGAAGAACCATGTTAAAATGTAGTGGTTTTAAAGGTTTATATAATTGTCGAATCCTTTACGATAACTACCTTCGTTGATAGTACACATGGTCATCCAATACATGTTTTAGATTTGTAGAATCTTGCCGAAATAACACTAAGAAATTACAATTATCACGAATCATTTGTTTTGGAATTGCACTATAAGTTTGACTTAAATAGAAACAATCGACATTTTTATGGCGTCCAAAAGAGAAGTATTCTTTAATTACATTTTGTGTAGTACATTGAACGTCATCAAAAATAACAACTGAATATTCTTTTACATTTGCAGGGGATACCATCTTATCAGTATCAGAAATTTCAAAGTAACCTATCTCCGGCACTGTTGGCAGCAAATGTCTCAGAAAGTTATACTTTTCTTGAGATAAGGTCTTACAACAAATGTATAAATTTTTGAAACGCAGCCCATTAGCATTTACCAACAAAGACACTATCAAATTACTTATAATTAAAACTTAAATATAATTAAAACTATAAATAACACTAAACTTAAAGTAACACTAAACTTATAACTTAAACTAATAGAGCCTCCCTGTAGTCTCGCCCAACCGACAGGTGATCTACCGCTCTAATCTAATCTGGATCACTCTAGAACTTATTCCGGCCAATATCTTGCCGTAAGGGGGTGTTGCGGCCTTCGAAATTTTTTCTCCATCCAAGTTCTAAAGTGATCCAGTTTACTGTCAATCTTCACTGTAAAAGTAATGTTATTAAAAATGTTGAAAAATGTAATAATAAAAAACAAACCCAAGACTCGTCCATCTCAGTGGATGACGCCTCCACCTCCACCTCCACCTGTACCTGCACCGTGTTTATGGGTGCCGGTGTAGGGATAACTTCCCGTATGGGTGCCGGTGTAGGGATAACTTCCCGAGGTAGAGGCTGCAACACAGGCGGCGCAAACACCCCCTTTTTAGGCGGATGCGCTGAGGCGCCGCCACTTGCTGCTCCGGCGGCCGTCGTTCCGGCGTCGTCGTTAGCAGCGGTGTTGGTGTGTACGATGGTGAGTTACGCGGAAACCCAAGTATCGTATAATTGATAACTGCGGTTTCCGCGTTTAAAAGTGTCCCGTCAGTTAACTGGAGAATTAAATAATCAAATAATCCAAAAATATACCTAAAGTGTAAAAATAAAAATAATTGACTCACTCTTAATTCTACTTGCTCACACTCTATGGATTTAACGTATGGGACATTTGGTGAAGACATCTGTAAATTGAATAATATTAACATAAGTAATACAGATGTCTTATTACGTATACTTTATACCTAATTTCTTAATTTCTTCCCCAACTTCATTTGAAGAACAATCCATTGAACAACAATAAACACACACATATCTACCTTACGAATTATCATCATAAAGTAGATAAGTCTGCGGCAAGATTATGAAATAAATCTTGGATCAGACTCAGACGGTCGCGTACAAGCGAAATTTTATCGTATTGTTCGCTCAAAGCTCGGTCAGTCGGAGACCTTAGGCGAACTATACGCATAATCTCTTCGCATGTTTCTAACTCGTCCGTGACTTTTCTAAGATTTCTCTCATCCTGTAAACAATAATTCCTTACTTCAGGCATTATTCCATCATAATAATTTTGGACTGCTGTTGAGATAACTCTAGGTAAATTGGAAAAGGGTTCTTGTAAAGGAATAGAGACTAAGGGTTCTTGTAAAGGAAGAGAGGGTAAGGGTTCTTGTAAAGAAATAGAGGGTGCTAAGGGTTCTTGTGAAGGAATAGAGGGTGCTTGTGAAGGAACTGGTTGTGAAGAAACGGTAGATGTAAGTGGTTCTGAAGAAACGATAGGTGTCGACATTCGGGGCTGCAATGGTTGTGAAGAAACGACCTGAGGTGCTGGAATTTGAGGTTGTGGGGATGGTTGAATCTGAATATTGGAAATAATGTTAACAGATTTTGATGAATTAATATTATCCCCAATAGGTAATTGAGCTGGTGACAATTGAGATATCTCCATTGATCGGTCTGATATATTAATTATCTCAGAATCACCAGATTCATTAGGATTTAGCGGGATATTATCTACAACAACTCGAAGTTGCGACTGACCTAACAACTCCGCACTGGACTTTTGCTTAGACAAAAACATTGAGTCTGAGTCATTTTGCGGCGAACGTAAAGATGAAAGGATAGCTGCTCTTCGATTAACAATCCTAGTCATCCTTTGTTGACGCCTAAATAACGCATACTCACGGTTAGGCAACCACAAACTTTCAGCGGTCCTTGGATGAGAAGATTGACTACCTCGCGTACATCTGTGACTACCCCGCGCACATCTGGATTCACGAGAAAGAACGTTATAAAGTTCAGAAATAGAAGCAGGTGCAAGTGTAGAAATAGGAGCAGGTTTAGAAATAGGAGCAGATTTAGAAATAGGAGCAGATTTAGCAGCAGCATGTTTAGAAACGATAGATTTTGCGGTGGAAGTAACGATAGGAGTAACTATTGATTGTTGGGAAACTAGTGAAAGGGATTGAGTGGGCTTAAGAACGGATTGGATAGGTTTAAGAAAAGATGAAATAAGGGGTTGTGCTGGTTGAACGGAAACTGCTTGGGGTTGTGCGGGTTGAACAGAAACTGCTTGAAGTGGCTCTGAAGGAATAATTATAAATTGAGGATTTTGAGGAAGGGGTTGTGTTTGAAGCGGAAGGGATTGATGCGGAATTTGAGTTTGAAGGGGTAGTGTTTGAAAAGAAGTAGACGGGGTTACTTGAGTTTGAAGGGATTGTGTTTAAAACGGAAGGGATTGAATTTGAAAAGAAGTAGACGGGGTTAGTAAATTTTGTTGAACAGGTTGAATTTGAAATGTTCGGCGTTAGTAAATTATTTTGACTTAAACGATCTATCTCGTCACCAAGTACGGTCAAGGCAGAATCAACTGCACCTTTCTGGAGGAAGTAACCATTGTCAATGTCATTCCACCAGGATGGTGCAGCCTGAGTGGTAACTGCACTCGAAGTTTCTGGAAGTGCAGAAACCACGCTAGTAGTAATTGAAGTTGAAGGATTATCCTGTAAATATTGTTGTAAAATTGAACGTTCTTCATTTTCGCCGCCAATATTCGACATTACTGTTATGTAAAAACACGGGATGCATTAAAACATATCATTTTAGTAATCGTATATAAAAAATATAAAAATACTCACTATTAGATTGTAGATTTAAAGAAGAAAATAAAAAAAATAAAATGAATGTTAGATCTGCAACAAGGAACAAAAACAGTATTACATTAAGGAACAAAAACAGTATTAAATTGTATTATCTTCAATTGTATAAAGAATGAATAGCATTATATTATGATAAGTAATAAAGAATTAAAAGAGGACTTACCAGTACTGTTGTAGAAAGCACTTATGATGTTAACTGAACGGAAAACTTCTTATATACCCGAAAAGTGAACGTTAAACCTTCAGAAATGATGTAATGGGGATTGTTTCATATTTGTAGGAATTGTTTAACATTTGTAATATCTAAAGGTTACATAAATGATGCAATAGGAAATTTCTATCATGTATTTCAATAACATCTAAAGGTTACATACCAGACGGTGTGGGAATTTTTATGACATCCTGTTTCCAAGGCAAAACACAAGGTGAAATGGGAGGAGACTGGGCAAGGTGAAATGGGAGGAGACTGGGCAAGGTAAAATGGGAGGAGACTGATCAAGTTTTAGTGGGCGGATCCCCCCCGCCCCCCCAAGTACCGCCACCATACCGGTTCTGAAGGGAAGGGGTGAGAGTCAAAGAGGGTGACAGACAAATGGGGTGAGAGATTCGGGAACATGAGTTAATGAGTGGAAGGAGAAAGAAAAGAAATCAGTCATAAGTCGGCAACTCATATGTACATATGTAATATTTATGTACTCATATTTACTCATAATAACTCATACAATAAGAAGTGTTTTTATTAAAAAGTATTATTATTAAAAAGTGTTTATGTGTGAATAAACAATTATACCACTCATTACAAAAGACTCTAAAAACATGGTCGGGTATGTTACCTTTAGATGTTATTAAAAATATAAAATTTCATTTTCTTCCTTTCTTCTCTTCTTTACATTGTACTAAATGTAACTTTGTTAGATCGGAAACAAAAAACAATTATTCAGGACCGTTGAAAGTAAAAATGACGCTATTTTCTTTGTAGTTAGGCTTTACGAGCGTTCTTTTTACCGTTCTATCGAAAGGTTTCTTAGACTTACCCACGTTTTATTACAAAAAAAAATTAAAATTCTCGTCGATCTTCGTGGGTGTTTATTTGATAACCGGATACTGTCACGGAAAGCCCAGGCCTCCAGTAGGTCACGGCCCGGGGTTTTTATCCGTTGAGGGCGCAGGTAAGGTAATAGATGGTAGAGCTTGAAAACACAATGTTTTAAAAAAAGAAAGTAATACCTCTTTATTAAGTAATTTAAATTAGTTTAATTGCGGGGGTTCGTCTCGTAGTTTTAGGGAATGCGGTCCTGGTGTCTAAGACGACGGTTGCTCACGTCTTTCCCGGGGTCGGGTGTTGTAGTCGGCCAACAGGTCTGCAGCAGCTCGCTGTAGTAGCGTCTACTTATCGGCCAGCGTCGTGAGGTGGAAGCGTCCTGACGGCGAACGGCGTCGGCGGCAGAGCGTCCTGATGCGGAACGGTCGTGTTGTAGAGCTTCCTTGACGGGAAACGGCGTCGGCTGCAGAGGGTCCAGATGTGGAACGGGTCGGGCTCCAGAGCGTCTAGATGGCAGGGCGACGTCTCGATGGCGTTGGTACTAGTACCCACTGAGTCCTGGTAGAGCGACTAGTTGCAGGACAGCGTCCAGGCGCGCGGCGCCCCGGTGCGTCGGCACCAGTGGCCACGGAGTCGGTTGGGTCGAACGACTAACTTCCTAATTTTTGGCCCGCATTTTTATATACCTTTTTCGGCTAGTCTGCATGTTGCATCTCTTTGTTCTCGCCCCGTGTTTTGCCCGTCGATTTCAATATGCACGGCCTCGTTTATCGTAATTTTTGCTGAGCTCTATCGTTGCGGAATTGGAACCGATTACCTAGTTCTTTCGACACAGTTGCGGTGCCCTCCATTTCACAAGTTCGCGTTGCAATTCTTTGTTCGCGGAATACAACAAAAATCCCCTCGCGATTTTTCTTAGAAAAATTCCTTTCGTGACAATACGTTCCCGTCAAAATCTCAAGCTCAATAGAGATGTTACCAATGACTAACGTCTTCGAGTTAAATTTAGCTTATTTGTTCAGTTTGTTAACCCGTAATTTATATTTGTCGAAGTAAACGCAAGTCGACTTGTTCACTTTAATTAAAATTAAATTAAATTATTAGAAATGAATTTGTCGTGTCGTAACTTTCTCTAGGAAGGGAAATAATACGAACAATATCCTCGGACAGTTTTAGCACTTGCTTATTTTAATTCATATCCTGATTTGTCTCGACTAAATTATGCTGAATTATGTTGAATTTCAAATACACGCTGTTGCATGCATACATAATTGCAATCTTGAACTATACAAAATATCACCTACGCGTATCCAAAATTGCGACTCTCAATTATGTAACCAAGCATAGGTCAAAGCCGTTCTATTGCATGCATACGAACTAATATATAAAATATCACGTTATATAAGTTTATTTTATTAATTGATTCTATAAAAAACGAAGATATATATAATATACGAATAAATATTCAATCAACACGAATGAAAGTGTGTTTTGTTTTTTACGATTCGTTTTTATACAGGGTATTTCAAAATCTTAACGCTTCAGTAATTATTATTATTATTATAAATAACGAATAAAGCAAGGTGTTCTTTTTGATTTCTTTTATTATAATAATTAAGCATAATTACATAAATTACAATTCATCTTACTAGGTGCTGGACCGTCTATTGCGTCGCTAAAATCCAATTGGAAACAATGATGGTGTTCACAGATTCTGAACATTTGCAGCTCAGCCTTCAAACGATCAGGAAGCTTATTGTAGACAAATTCTAGATCAGTAGATGTAACCTTGTGAGCTAAATACCATTTGAGGAAGTATATTAAGTCCTTGTTTGGTATATCGGTGAAAGAATGATCTGTCTCGTACTTCTTCATGACATCACCAACCTTTTCTACAGTGTGTTTTATAATTTGCTTGTGTTGGGTTCCTTTATAATTAAATTGTGCACGATAAAAAGTGGAACACGTTTTGGAAAAAGCAAAACATTTATTTTTTTGTTTTCTGTTTTTGGCCTCAACGCCGACTAACTAAATACAAATACACAACAGTTCCCTCCCCACTTAGCTAATACCTTACAGAAAGAAAACTGAACAATAAATAAATTCTAAGCTTGTCCTTTTAACTCAATCACAAGCGAAGAATTGTAACGGTTTTCGCACTCTCGTTGAACGACGCACCGGTTCACCATTCTTCTGAAGTCTTGATCCATGGTTGCGCACGTCCACAGTAAGATCACTAGTCCTCGCACTTTCTCTATCAAAATTTTCCGCCAATTTCGCAGAACTCGCGTTCGAACATTGAGCTTGACATTCTTCCATATTGGTTAATTCTGCATCAGCTTCTTCATGGATATTATCGTTTACTGGTACAGTTTGATCTGGTTTCATCTGATCTACGTGTCGCATCCAGGATCCACGTGGTGTACTCACACGGTACATAGAATTACTTGTTTTGTTTTCCACCGTACCACGTATCCAACGCGGTCCTTCACGATAGTTTCGAACAAACACCTTTTGTCTGGCGTCGAATGACTTCGTTTTGGTCTTTGCCAAACCCTCGTAGGTACGTTTCATTTGCTCATCGTATTTCCGCTCGCATTTCTTCTCGTCTGCTGCGATCACGGGTTTGTTCACTGGATTCACCAAATCCAGTAATGTCCGTATTTGACGTGAAAACAGCATTTCACTCGGAGTTCTGCCAGTTGCGGGATGTTTAGTAGCTCGATATTGTAGCAGGAACTTCCGCACAGATTGTTCTTTGTGTTCTCTCGCTTCTTTGGCTTTGTGTAGACTACTCTTGAACGTCTGTACGAACCGTTCCGCCTCCCCATTGCTCTGAGGATGGTACGGTGCAGTCAGTGTATGTACAATTCCGTGCGAAGCACAAAAGTTTTTGAACTCCTTCGCCACGAACTGCCTCCCATTATCGCTCACAATCTGTTCTGGAAGTCCATGAATTGTGAAAATACGATCTAAAACATCGATCGTTCTACCGGCTTCTGTGCTTCTCATTTCAACGACATGCGGCCACTTTGACTTAGCATCCACAATTACTAACCACATGCTGCCCCAAAATGGTCCACAAAAATCGATGTGGATGCGTTGCCACACTTGTTCCGGCCTCTCCCACGGATGAAGTGACACGTTACGCTCGTTCGGCCCTACCGTTTGACACACGACGCAATGTCGCTTGAGCATTTCAATATCATCATCAAGCTTCGGCCACCAAACACGCTGTCTTGCCAATGACTTCATCCTAACCACACCTGGATGCGCAGTATGAATCGTGTCGAGCACTTGATGTCTCAAATTCTCTGGTATAACTGTACGTTCACCCCACAGAACACAGCCACGGTACAAGTTCAACTCCGATCGTCGATTAAAGAAAGGTTTAAGCAATTCGTCATCCTGTTTGAGATGATTTGGCCAACCTTGTTGCATGAATTTTAGTACCTTTCTAAGTACAGCATCTGACTTTGTAGCCACAGCAACCTTTTCTACCGTAACTGGAAGCTCAGAAAGGTTTTTGTCCTGTATAATTGTTACTTCGTCTACCCTTACTTCAGTAACCGGTTGAGGAAGCCTAGACAGTCCATCAGCATTTCCGAAATCATTAGTACGGCAGTATTCTACTTCGTAATTATATGCCATCAACTTCAGCGCCCAGCGATGAAGTCTTCGTGCCGCCACTATCGGTATTTGGTTTTTCGGCCCAAATAACTTTACTAGTGGCTGATGATCAGTCTGAAGCACAAATGTCCTTCCGTAGAGATATTGATTGAATTTCTCAAGTCCAAACATGATGCTCAACGCTTCCTTTTCGATCTGAGCGTACTTACCTTCCGTGTCGTTCATCGTTCTCGATGCATATGCTATCACTGATTCCTTACTGCCGTCTTTTTGAAAAAGAACTGCACCTAAGCCATAATCACATGCATCAGTGGCTAGGTACAACTTTTTCTTTGGATCATAGTGCGCCAAAACTTTTGACGATATGAGCATTTTCTTTATTTCAGTAAACGCATCGTTCTGACGTTTAGACCAGGTCCATGGCATACCCTTACGCAATAACTCGTTCAATGGAACAGTCAATGTAGCTAATTGAGAAATGAATTTGCCATAGTAATTCACCATACCCAAAAATGAGCGTAATTGCCTCAAATTTTTCGGTGCAGCCATATCGACAATTGCTTTCACTTTCGATGGGCAAGTGCGGATACCTTGGCAATTCACAATATGCCCAAGAAATGTCACTTCATCGGCTAGGAACATTCACTTCTCGCGTTTGACTCTTAATCCATAGTCGAGCAAGCGTTTCAAGACTTCTCGGAGTCGAGAAATATGTGTTTTGTCATCTGGTGCAGTTATCAAAATATCGTCCAGACACACAGCTACTCCTTCGATTCCTTGCATTGCCGTCTCCATCACACGTTGGAAAATGGCAGGGGCCGATGCAACACCAAACGGAAGCCTCGTAAATTGGAATAAGCCCTTGTGCGTAGTCACTGTCAAACACTCACGCGCAGCATTATCCAATGGTAGTTGCAGGTATGCATTCTTCAGGTCGAGTTTCGAAAACTTCTCCCCTCCATTCAACATATTAAACAGTTCCTCCGCCCTGGGTAAGGGATATTGATGGATTTCCAACTGCGGATTTACGGTGACCTTATAATCCCAGCATAGACGAATTTTTCCTCCCGGCTTTGGAACCACGACCATCGGCGTTGCCCAATCACTGTTGTCCACGGGTTTTAATACTCCGTCACTAACCATCTGCTCCAATTCCATCTCAACCTGTTCCTTGACTGCAAACGGTAACGGTCTTGCCTTATATTTCTTCGGTTCAACGTCGCTTTTGAACTTCAGCGAAGCAACCGCCTTTCGACATGTGCCTTGGCCTTCTTTAAACACGTCCGCAAATTGTTCTAATAAATCATTCATAGACGACTCGAGCTGAACTTCATTTACTGTCAAATCAAAAATCGTATTTAGGTCGATACCCAATGCTTTAATCGCGTCTCGACCGCACAGATTCGATTTACGCAAACAAACACGTCGATTTGGGCTTGATTTTTCTTGTGCACTACAGCAGTTTTTACCACACCCAAAATCTTTATGTCATTACCGTTGTAATCTCGCAGAACTATATCTGTCTCACGCAAATTTGGACTGCCGATCGCTTTCCACGTTTTAGCATTTATGATAGTAACTCGCGCACCAGTGTCCACCATAAAGTCACATAACCGATCACTCAGTCTCAACTTGATCTGACCATTTTCATTACCGCTTAACGTATTCACTGTTTCTATTTGTCTCACATCATTCATTTTTCTCACCTTCTGACCATTGCACATTACTGCCAAGTGTCCCGTCTGCTTGCATTTGTGGCATTTTGCGTCCTTGAAAGGGCATTCTTCTTTAAAATGTCCCGCCTTGCCACAACAAAAACATTTACCATACCTGTCACTTTTTTTGACACTCTTTGCTGTCACCTTCGCCACTTCTGATAAGCCATGGTCGTCTCCTACAACCTTACCAGCGCCAATAACATCGGCTTCGCGCTCTGACGATTCGCACAAAAGCGCCGCATCAACAGCCTTTTCGAAACTCACAAAGTTCTGGCGAATCAATTCCGCTCGAATAGAATTGCTTACAATTCCACCGATAAAAAGCGCGCATAAACATACATTGTCAGCTGCCTGCGGAAGCTCAGCATCGGCCAG